>JAAGEH010000006.1:24381104-24626319 GCA_011751065.1 Lasiurus cinereus | reverse complement strand
ATGTTGATTCTCCCAATCCATGAGCATGGTAAGCTCTTCCATGTGTTTTTTTTTTTAAACAGTCTTGGCTTAGAGCCATGGTCAGCAAACTGTGGCTCTCGAGCCATATGTGGTTCTTTGGCCCCTTGAGTGTGGTTCTTCCACAAAATACCATGGCCTGGGTGAATCTATTTTGAAGAAGTGGCATTAGAAGAAGTTTAAGTTTAAAAAATTTGGCTCTCAAAAGAAATTTCAATTGTTGTACTGTTGATATTTGGCTCTGTTGACTAATGAGTTTGCCAACCACTAGCTTAGAGAAATCAACTCAAAATATACAAAAAGGATAATCATCAGAGCAATCTGAAATGATCATCTATGTACATAATCCATCGCTTTCATTTCTGCTTTGGCCAGGGCAGAATGCTGTGTTCAGCTACAACAATGCCCAAACATTCTTCTGTGGACTCTTCCAGAAAAGACAGTATAAGCTTTCTTTTGTAACAAGGATTTCTGGCTCTTACATGGTTCCTAAATAGTTATAATTATTTAATTGTCCTGCTCTAAATAGTATTCCCTATGATATCCTATATTTGGAAGTGAGTGGAACATAAAGGATGAATTTGTCTGTTGATACTGTTTTGCACATACACACACATCCATGCATGTAAGAAAGACTGGTGAGAGAGTAAAGCTTGAACTATGCAACCTTTTCTATAACCTGTAGTATATTCAAGAAAAAAAGAAGTATATATGGAGTCTATATGAGCAGGCTTATAGTACTATGAGAGAGATGTGGAGATGAATTCCACAATGCACTGGATTTGGAAGAGCAAAAGGTACAGATGTTTAATAAATGAATTCAATGAACCTTACACCATCCACATCCCAAACCATTTCCAAAAGATCTAAGCCAGTAGTTTACCTTTGAAGACCTACTGCAAGGGCATGGTAACCAGAGCAGGGGTGAGAATCTGCTATGCAGGAATTAAAACAATGAAGAGAGGTTAGGAAATCTATTCCCCATGCCTCCGAACAGAGCAGCCCTGTGATTCTGTGATAAAGTAACTTCATAGAAATGAGACCATGGTCTGCATACTTTTGAGAGGGGTTTCCATATGGCAAAATGTAATAAGAGAAGACTGGATTGTTTGGGCAAATTATCATCCAGACTGCTAAACTGCTTAGCTGCTGTTCCAAGGCCACTAATTGTCATTGAAAATTGGATACCTTCCGAGAAGGAATTCTCCCTATAGGGACCTTTTAAAATGCTAAAAGAATGTGCAGGCACTCTTGATTTCCTTTCTCTCTGAAATGGCTAATGCCATCCATTCATTGTTTAGTTTCCTGGGGTCTTTTAGTATACCATATAAATGAATTCTTAAAGAAATGTGCTTTTTCATGGCTCTATTCAAACCTGATCAAAAAGTAGGATGGACAAAAACAAAAACAAAAGGCTGTATTACATGGAAGTAAATAATTCCTGGTTAACAGCTCTGCCAAACTACCCTTCCACAATGCACACAATATCTCCAAGGATAGGGTCAGACACAGGCTTGTGATGTATCAAAATTAAGCGTAATTATAGCAATGAATTCATTTAATCAATCAATTTCACCAGTGGTGCTCTGTGGTGGACAGGGCATAAAACTCCACACAGCTATCAATAGCTCTGATTACAGCTGGCTGTCAGCCAGAATTCCCCTGATCCATGTTAGTTAAATGCACATTAATCTGAATTTGGCAGTGTAATCAAGGACCTAACTGAACTGTGAAATTGAATTCTGCAGTAGAACATCATTTGACCATTTTATGCCAAGACTGGAAAAATAGGGTTGGTGGGGAGAGGGGGGAGAAAGAAAAGAAAGGGGAAGAAATCCTGCTTCAGCATCTATTTGTCACTGTGGCCTTCTGTACCCGTGATAGGAAGACCATGAGACCATGGCTGGATTGTTCGTGTGTGTGTGTGTGTGTGTGTGTGTGTGTGTGTGTGTGTGTGTAGGCACTCCCACAGGATGAGGACTGCAGAATGTTCTGTGAAGGATGGAGAGTCGCCCTTTCGCTCCCCACAGTGATGGGGGCTGCAAGGCAGCTAGTTCCATTGTATGAGTGTGATGCTCCAATAGGCCTTTCCAGGTACAACAGAGGGAGGGCTCATTGCCGACACGACAAAGCCAATCTGGGTTCTGCTTGCTCCACATAAATCAAACATGGGATAAGAAGGATCCATAGGCCTCTATTACCTGAGCAAGGAGAGGATATCTCAAATTATCCTCATTTGACTCAATGGGAAATGTAACAGGACCAACCTTGGATTTGGGAAAGGCAAAGAATTCTGTGGAAAATCAGTAACTGGCTTTCTCTGGAGCGACATTTTAGAGTCTGATAAAGAGGGGAAGGGGATTCATTAAACCCTGGGGCTCAAATGGGTGATTACTCTCATTTGTCTCTCTGGTTATGCTCTAGATATAAATTCTCCCTGCCACAGGCAGGAAGCTGGCCCTCAGGTGGGGACAGACAGCCTGGCCTGTAGCCAATGGGCTCCTGTGTCTCCATTCTTGAGTTTCCAGCCTCTGCTTCTCCCTCTGAGGTGGTTGCTGTCCTGAGAGCTCCAGTCTGCCTCTTGGATCGCTTGGTGTTAGGGAATTGTTCCATCTCCAATTGCATCCTAATAAAACAGTAGCTGCTATCCCTGTAACATGTGCCCAACCACAGTCAGTTTCCTCCCGATTACTTCTTTTCACTTACAAAATGGAGCGGCCTTGTTATAGTCGCTCTGGCTGATGACAAAGGGACACAGCACACAATTGGCACTGATGTTCTGTTTTGGTAAGAGGCAAGTATGCACTATCACTGTTGCGGGGGGCGGGAGCCTAATGCTTAAAGGTATCTACTGAAGACCCTGATGCAGGATGCTTAGAAAGTAAGTGATGTTCAGATGGTCACACAACTGCTGGATTTCCCAACTGCATGTAGCAGAAAGTCATTCACCATATTTAGTGTTTTTTGCAAGCCAGTCTCCCACACCATGACATTGGATTCCTACTTAAGCACATAGGAATTTATACCTTATGACAAAGAATTGGGAGAGTCATGCCCTTCCCTGCCTTAAAAAATATATAGCAAGCTCACATTGAGAGAGTTCAGACAACCAGCTTATGATCTCTACTAATAGGCAAACCCTGGTAATTTAAAGAAATGAATAAACCTGTGACCTCCTGGATCAAAGGCCAATGTTCAACTACTGAGCAACACCAGTCAGAATGTCTCAGTTTCTTCTCTTTTTTTTGTACATTTAAAAAAAATTCTTTATTAAGTTATTACATACGTGTCCTTATCCTTCCATTACCTCCTCATCTTCCCCACTCATGTGCTCACCCCCCTGTTGTCTGTGTCCATTGGTTAGGCCTATATACATGCATCAAGTCTTTTGGTTGAACTCTCCCCCTTACCCTCACCCTCTCCTATCTTCCCTCTGAGGTTTGACAGTCTGATCAATGTTTCTCTGTCTCTGGATCTGTTTTTGTTCATCAGTTTATGTTGTTTATTATATTCCATAAATGAGTGAAATCATGTGATATTTACCTTTCTCTGACTGGCTTATTTCACTTAGCATAATGCTCTTCAGTTTCTTGATGGTAAAAGAGATGATCTTGAATTTTTCTAAATTGGTTACTGTCTACAAAATGCTTAGCACAATGCTGGCATGGAGTAACCCTCAGCACCACATCACAGCCGCCATCCATACACCTACTATACATGTAAACTGATGCATATAGACTTTGTGCATTACTAATTAGGCTTTGTAGCTATTAATTTAACCCTCACACATTATAATACAGGGATGCTCTTTATCTCCATTGTATAGATAAAGAAGTAGAGGCACAGGTAAGCAGTTTATCCACCCAGTTATAAGGGACTATATCAGGACTCAAATCCTGGGAGCCTTAGCTGCAAAAAATCCTGGAGAAACAGGAGCCATAGAACAGTGGGGCTTCATTTGCTCCTCCTTTCCCCCCTGAAATTTGGCAGTATCTGGAGACATTTTGGTTGTTACAAGTGAGGGATGCTACTAAACATCCTATAGTGCCCAGGACAGCCCCACCCAACAAAGAATTATCAGGCCCTAAACGTGGATAGTGTCAAGATTGAGAAATCCCACTATAGAGTGAGAGGATGATGCAACTTAAGGAGAACCTCATTGCTGCAGGTGTCAAAAGGAGCCTGTAAGGCTTGGCGTCTACAGAAGCTATTCCTATGCCATTTGGTGATGTAACCAATGTCGGGGAAGGAGCTGAGCCTAGAAAGCTAAGTCTCAGCTCTGCTCTGAGCTGACTGACCCAGCTGTTGTTGAGCCTCTCAAAGCCTTCCTTCATCTGACTGAAGAGAGGAAGAGAGCCTTTTCATAGGGCTGCATGGTGCTAGGCAGCACAAGAGTGCTCAGAACTGGCAGAGCTGTGATTTTGTTGGGGCTTCTCAGGGGTTGGAGACAGTGCAGCGAATGGATGTGCTGAGCCAAACAAGACACTCCTGCCGGCAGCTGCTTGGTACCTGGAGAGCATCAGAATGAGCAAAAACAAATGCATGGGGACAATATTTCCAGCCATTTTCCCTCCCTATGAGGCAGACTTGTCTGCAGGGGAAGGTGGAAAGTGTTTTTCCTCCACATATGGCCCTTTTGACAGTTCTAAGGGCTGAAGGTACCACATGGCTTTTGTTTGGCTTCATCTTTTTTTTTTGTAAATCCTCACTGGAAGATATGTTGTTCTTTTTCTTATTGTTGACTGTATTGCAGATGTCCCTCACTTTTCCCCCTTTGTCTCTATCTACCCTGTCTCTACCCCTGATAGTCCTTCAGCACATTATTGTCTGTGTCCATGGGTTATGCATATAAGGATATGTAGGGTTTTTTTTTATTGAATTGAGAGAGAGAGAGAGGATGACAAAGGAAGAGAGAGAGAAGAGAGAAATATTGATTGGTTGCCTCCTGTAGGTGCCCTGACTGGAGTTTGATCTCACAGCCTAGGTACGTACCCTGACCCAGAATCAAACCTGCAACCTCTTGGTGCACAGTATGATGCTAAGCCACCCAGCCAGAGCTGGTTTTATATTTTCTTAATTTTTGCTTATGCCTCAGCAAACATTAAAAAATAGGGAGATGTATGCCAATATCTATAGATGTCATAATATTTTTGATTCCTGTTATATTGATAGGAAAATTAGGTAGGTAGATAACACTAGAGGAGGGTTTTATGTGTTTTTTTAAATTGTGGGTTAACAGTATTTTTATTTGGTCAAATGTTGTAAAACGTGTGTCAAATTCACAAACACACACACCTTCTCATTTTTGCTCTATCTGGAGATTTATATGAAATTTGTGCTTTTTTTCTTTATTATTGATGATGTGACCCACCAGCCTCTAGGATTTTCCATGAGGCAAAGACAAATTATGTGAGTCGTGATCACTATTTCTTCCTTCAGCAGGAAATCCAAATGTGGTCAGTAGGTTTTTAAGGGTATAGTTCTAAAGAAACAGGCACATAGTAAATGTTTTCATTGCTAATATAGCTCCCACTTCCTACCCTCCCACATAACCTACCCATGAGTTTCTCATGGGTCTCTTGCAAAACATGGCATAGCAGCTTGCTCCTTTGAAGTCCTGGTTAGAGGGGCTGAAAAAACTCTTGGTAGAACTATTCTATTTCTTTTTCTGAGCCACAATAGTTTCTGGGTTTGACAAAATCAGATTTCAGAGCAGGTCTGCTCTGCCTTATATTTGAAAGTCTGCAGGAAGAAGGAGTTGGTGAGGACTAAGTGAAAGATCCCCTGCCTCCCCCCACCTCCATCCTCTTACTATTTCTCCTCTTAGACTAAAATTTTGCTAGTCATGGGCCCTCTTATGGATGTGACCGGCAAATGCAATTGGACTCCTGAAATAATATATATGCATATAATGGGGAAAATACTGGATTTAGGAAAAACACCTGTTCCTGTCCTTGTTTTGCAGCCAACTGTCTATGAAACCTGGTGTGCCATTTGGATTTCTGGATCCTGGTTTCCCTCCTATAAAATGACTGGGCAAGGATTGCTGGTGGTTACATTAAATCCTAATGCCTGTAGATATTAGGCCAATAGAAAAAGGAATGAAGTAGGCTGAGCAATGCATGTTCCTTCTCATGGGTGGCCTTTACCTCCAGCTAATTCTATCTGTGATAGTATAAGAAAATGTGATCCCAGAGATACAAGATTGTCCCAGTTTTTTTCAAGAGAAAACTGAAACCCATAAATTGCAATTTCTAAGTGAAATATCTTGAATTTCCAAATGTTGGAAATTAGTATTAGGTGGGACAGACATGTCAATGGGCCAAATATGGCTCCCTGGAGGACAGCCTTCTGGACACAATTTTCTTTGACTATGACCTAAACAGTTTCCTAACACAAGTATTCAAATAACACACACACACACACACACACACACACACACATGCACAAATCGTATTTGATCCAAAATAGCCAAAACAATCCCGAGAAAGAACAAAATTGGAGGTGTCACATTTTCTAATGTCAAACTATATTACAAAGTAAGAATTATCAAAACAGTATAGTATTGGCATAAAAACAGACAAATAAATCAGTATAATAAATAGAGAGCCCAGAAATATGGTCAATTAATTTATGATAAAGGATATTAGAATATGCAATGGGGAAAGAATAGTCTGTTGAATAAATTATGTTGGGGAAACTGATTACCCATGTGTAAAAAAATAAAGCTGGACCCTTTTCTTACAACATATACAACATCAACTAAAAATGGGTTAAAGACTTGAATGTAAGATCTGAAATCATAAAGCTCCTAAAAGAAAACATAGGGAACAAGCTTTTCAGTATTGATCTTGGCAATAACTTTCTAGATTTAGCACCAAAGGAAAAGGAAACAAAAGCAAAAATAAACAAGTGGAACTAAATTAAACTAGAGAAGTTTTGATCTGCAGAGGGAACGATCAACAAAAATGAAAAGGCAACTTATGGAAAGGGAGAAAATATTTGTAAACCACATATCTGATAAAGAGTTAATATCCAAAATATACAAGCAATTCAAACAATTAGATAGAAAAACACACACACCACAAAACCCACAAATAATCCAACTTTAAAAAATGGGCAAAGAATCTAAATAGAGATTTTTCTAAAGAAAACATACAAATGTCCAACAGATACATAAAAAGGTGCTTTTCATCACTAATCATCAGAAAAGTATAAATCAAAATCACAATGAGATATCTCAGTTGTTAGGATAGCCATTATCAAATAGACAAGAGAGTAAAAATGCTAGCAAGGATGTGGGGAGAAAGAACCATTGTAACTATTGATGAGAGTGTAAACTGGTATAGCCACTATGGATAATAGAATGAAGGTTTTCAAGAAATAAAAAATAAAACTACTGTTTAATCTGGCACTCCCACTTCTGGATATATATACAAAGGAAACAACATCTTTATGTGGAAAAGATAGCTATACCTCAATGACCAATGCACTATTAACAACAGTCAAGGTATGGAAACAAGCCATGTGTCCATAAACAGATGAATGGTTCAATAAAATGTGTATCAAGAAAATATACACTGAGTGGCCAGATTATTATGATCTTTGAATGAATAATAATCTGGCCACTCAGTGTATATATATTATGCCATTTGCAATAAATGGGAATACCCAGTGCATGAATTCATGCATGGGTGGGGTCCAGCCAGCCTGGCCAGGGGGAGGAAACATCGGCAGTTGGCCAGCCTGCCTGCTGGCAAACTCCTGGTCGAGGGGGTCAATCTGCACATTAGCCTTTTATTATATAGGATATACACTGAGTGGTCAGATTATTATGCATTCAGATATCATAATAATCTGGCCACTCAGTATATATACAATAGAATATTATTCAGCCTTAAAAGAGAAGAAATAATTCTGCCTTTCACAATAAATGGGAATACCAGACAAACATGGTAAGAGAAATATCACTTATATGGAGAATATATTTTTAAAAAGGTAGAAACCAAAACAGAGAATAGAAAAGTGGTTGTCAGAGACAGGGGTAGGGAGGAAGAAATTGGTAAAGGGTACAAATCTTTAGTAACAATATGAATAAGGTCTGAGGATCTAATGTATAACATGATGATGATAGAATTCTACTGTAAAATTGAAATCTGCCAAGAGATTACAACTTAAATGTTCCCCTGATAAAAGTAAATATGTAAGGTGGTGGATGTCTTAGTTATGCCAAAAAAAAAAGAATAATTTCACAATGTTTTCATATATCAACTCATCATATTGTAAATTTTAAATATCTTTAAATTTTTATATTGTACCTCAGTGAAGCTGAAAAACATTCTTTACTGTTATATAAAGTGACCACTGCTGTTCCTACCCTGTGGATGTTACCAGGCTCAGCTATGGAATGTGTTGATTCCCTTATTTCACTCCAGAATTACAAAGGAGTTCCCTCAGGTGAGTGATATGCACAGTAAATCTAATAAACTATTTCATGAATCATGTGTATGAGTTTTTTGTGTTGGTCAATTAGACAGACCTCTTTCCAACATTTGTCCTGGTAAGAACATAAGAAGTACCCTGATCATGGGAGTTCAAATAACTCACACAGTGAGATGAAAAACATTCTCAATATTTAAATTTTAACTAGATGTATATATTTCAGGTCTTTGTTTCTCATTGTATGTATTGGAAACTAAAGTGAGAGTTTTCCTGTCTTTTTTTCTCTCTCTAAAGTTTGGTTAAAGTCACTACCAGCATGTCCCTAAATGACTTCAACACATTGAGTTGGGTTTATGAGAAATAGTAAGCAAAATAATATATATATATTGACTATCTACAATCAATAAAACAAGATGCATGCAGACAGGCACGCCTCCCATCAATCTTTTGAAGAGAAAGCATTTGGTACAAGTATATATGATCACGCTACTAGAAGTCACATTTCTCTCAACTAGTTTGAGACCTCTATGTAATCCATCACCAAATGCCCCATTTTCACTTCGCTATACAGCTGAGGTAGCAAAAGCATTTCTAAGTTACTATGGGAAAATAAACCACTTGCACATTCTCCAAGGTATTTTTCCAGTAAGTACGTTCAGGTTCAGGAACTTCTACAATGGTCCCCAAACTTTGGGATGTCATTACCATTCAAATTTCAAAGAAAATTTGCAGCAGCTGAGATTTAAACTTATTTTTTAACCAACAGAGGAGTTACAACAAAACAAAATAGAAAGCACAGAAAAGGCGCAGCAACCAGCTTCTATCATCCCCAAATTTCATACCAAAAAAAAATGACATTTCAAAACAACAATAATAAAAAGAACATACTCTCACAGAAACCGGTTTGGCTCAGTGGATAGAGCATCAGCCTGAGGACCAAAAGGTCCCAGGTTTGATTCTGGTCAAGGGCATGTATCCTGGTTGCAGGCACATCCCCAGTAGGGGACATGCAGGAGGCGGCTGAACTATGTTTCTAACTCTCTATCTCTCTCCCTTCCTCTCTGTAAAAAAAAATCAATAAAATATATTTTAAAAGAAAGAAAGAACATACTTTCAAAATGAAAAATTGTCCCTCTAGTGGAATAAAATTTACTTTGGTAAAAACTTACTGCATTATCCTGATGGTTTTTTTTTTTTTCCCTTTTCAGCAGAGCCACATAAACTTTTTCAGAATGCAGGAACCACTGTATTATTCCATCTAAAGATCTACAATCACATACTTCTTAACAGAGACATTACGATAAATGCAATGTGCTCATATTGTTTCTAAGTTCTCTTTCAAATAAAAACGATTATTTTGCCTTTTAACTAGAAACCCCATAGAAGATTCCCCACAGACCTTTACTTTAATGAATAAATGTGTCTTGCCCTAAATTTTCGGCTCTTGGGGCTAGAGGATGGAAATCAGGATTTCCATGTGGATTTTCACTTAAAAGGCAGCCCAGCACTTGAGAATCTGACTACATAAGAAGGTGAGTCCCTGACTCTGGAGGCAAGGAGGCAGAGGACGTTACCTTTGCAATGCACATTGTGGGCTCGGACAAACGAGGGTAGGTGTAGGAGTTGTACGAGTGTCCCTGGGGGTGGGTTTTAAATGCACTTGCTCCAAAGGGCATCATCGGTTCCTGGAGCCCCGAGCCCGACCTGGACCTCTGCCGCATGGCGGGCTGCGGGCTGGTCTGATTCAGGTACGATGACTTCGGCCTCCTGTCGTAGTCATCCAGGCTGGGCCCCCATTCGCTTTCGCTGTAGGCTAGGCTCTCCTTGGAGCAGCCGCCGGTCCCTGCAGTTCTGGAAGGCGTGAATTGGAACGGGTAATCCAGAGGCGAGCTGCTCGAGGCTCTCTGGTACTCCCACTTGAGGTCACTGTAGTCACTGGGTTTGCTCAGTGAGTCCACGTGTGTGTGATAATCGACGGGAAATCTGGCCAGGTCGGATTTCAAAGGCTTCATGTCAGAATAGTAGGCTTCCCCGTGTTTCATTTTCATCATGTGCCCATTCTGCTTGGCTGCGTGGCTGCCTTTATAAAACGGATCCAGATCGTCTCCATAGAGACTCCTGTCTCGGTACTTGTCAGTGGGGTAGTCAGCAGTGGTGTCGGATTCGCTGGAATACTGAGAAAAGGTGATGAAGCCGTTCTCTTCCCGGTGGCCCGGGCCAGGGCCTGAGGCACCCTGGTCCGGGGTGGGTGGGCTCTCTTTCCTTAGGGAATTGGAGCGTGTCACAGAGATGTTGTCAAAATCCTCCAGGAGGCCGTTGATGGAGGATTCCTGGCAGGGTTTGTTTCCGCGAACGATTGTCTGGGAATAAAAAAGGAAATACTGTTTAAAGCAAACAATTGATGGAAGAATCCCATGCACACCCCATCCAATTTAAACCAGAGGAAAACAGACCTCAGAGGAACATTTCATTAAAAAATTATCTAAAACCCTAGCTTGGTTGGCTCAGTGGATAGAGCGTTGGCCTGGTTTGACTCCAGTCAAGGACACAGACTTTGATTGCAGGCTCCTCCCCCGCCCTGGCCCTGGTTGGGGTGCATGCAGGAGGCAACCAGTCTATGTGTTTCTCTCACATTGATGTTTCTCTCTGTCTTTCCTTCTCTCTTCTACTCTCCATAAAAATCAATAGAAAAATATCCTCAGGTGAGGATTAGCAAAATAAAAAAATTTAAAAAATGAAAACAACTACCAAAAAACTGTTGATTGACTTCAATGGTGAAGTAAATAAAATATTTAAATAACAATCTCAAATTACAAAACTTTCCTTACCTATCTCAATAGAGAGATCAATTAAACATCCAAAACCATTTAGTAGAAGTGGGCAAATTGGGAGGAAATGGGGACATTTGCAATAGTGTCGACAATAAGAATAAAGGAGGAAAATGGAAAAGAAAGCCATTTAGAGGACTATTTTTGGCGATCATTATCTTATTTACCAGTTCATGGGAAATCCCTCCACTTAAATAATCAACCCTCACCACCTAATAATAAGCTGGTCTTATAATTTTAATAGTCTATAACTGTTTGGTTGTGAAAGGAGTCTTATTATATTTTTATATTCATTATCCAGATTATTTTAAAATCTAGTACAGTAAACATTGTTACTTGAATATTAACACACCCAGAAATGTTTGCACTTTTTGTTTTTTATCTTTTCATGAGAGATGCATAACAATTGAAGTTATCACATTTTCTAGAAGAAAATAGAACTTTCTGAACTGTAAATAGGGAGCAGCATGAAAATTATGCATGTGATTTAATTCATGATCAAATGTGATGTTTTATTGAGTATATATAACTGCAATACTTGTTATGACCATAATCCTATGTAGCATCATTAAATTTTGGGGGCTTAGTAATGTAGTAGGTATACCTGAATTTTGGTGACAACTTATCAAGTCTACATAGAAATTGGAATTACAGAAACAGAAGGAAGCCACAAACCACTTACAAAGTCAGTGGGCTGCACCTTGATGATGACAAGGTTGGCAGCAAAATATGTTGGGGGCGGACAAAAGAACAAAGTGTCGTGACTTCAGATTTCCAGGATTTTAAGATAAAAATGTCTTTGAACAAATTGCAAGGAATTCAACACCATCTCAGTTAGTACAATAGAAAGAAGATTTTAAATTGGGAAAAAAGTCAAAGTCATCCTGGAAAATGTTTTCCTAGATCAGTGTTTATAAAACTCTACATAGTGGCCCAGCCAGTATGGCTCAGTGGTTGAGCATTGGCCTACGAACCAGGAGGTCATGGTCAATTCCCAGCCAGGGCACAAACCTGGTTGCATGCTTGATCCCCAGTGTGGGGCATACAGGAGGCAGCAGATCAAAGACACTTTCTCATCATTGATGTTTCTCTCTCTCTCTCCCTCTCCCTCTCCCTTCCTCTCTGAAATGGACATATATATCCATTTCACTGTGGATATATAGTAAAAGACAGTGTCTTGTCCCATTCTCCAAATAAGCCTTGGACTAATACTTTTGGTCTCTACCATTTTCCTTTAAATAAATTTTTAATTTTTGAATAGTTTTAGATGAACAGAAGGTGGCTTTGGGGAGGAAGACCACAAAGTAATGAACCAATTTCATTACATCATATCCAGGATACACACCACCAACATGACTTAGCCCTGATGATGTTGACCTTGATCACCTGGTTGAGGTAGTGTCTGCCAGGTTTCCACACTGTGAAGTTACATTATCCAATACCCTTTCCATATTTCAGTCTTTGAAAGTAAGACACTTAGTGCAGCCCACACTCTAGGGAAATGGAGCCAAGCCCTTAAGAAGGGTATTTTGAATTCTTATGCACAGGGGACTTACCTATTCTCCATATTTGCTTATTTATTCAATCATTTATTTGTATTAGTATGAATGGAATCATGGATACTTATACTTTGGGTTATAATCCAATGCTATGTTATTTGAGTTGTTCCTCAAATGATTCCATCTTTGGTTATTAAGAGCTCTTTAAGGCTGGCTGCTGTGTCACTTTGACAAGCCTCCCATCCTTTTCTTTTTTTGAATATTTTTTACTTCCTGGAACTATAAGATTCTTCAGGCTTCCCTGGTATTATCCCTGCTTTGCCCTAGAGTCAGCCATTTTCCCAAGGAGCCTTCTTATTTGACAATGATATTAGAAACTAGAATCTGGG
Organism: Lasiurus cinereus; assembly: GCA_011751065.1. NCBI lineage: Eukaryota > Metazoa > Chordata > Mammalia > Chiroptera > Vespertilionidae > Lasiurus > Lasiurus cinereus. Next base: position 24,613,143 of record JAAGEH010000006.1, on the reverse strand, counting down.
TGTGCTCATTGCTACTGGGGTGTCATAGCTTCCTGGCCCTCTCATGAACATGATGAGGAACTATATACATGTATACTTACAAAGGTAAATGTGTAGTTACATCTACCCATCTGTGTCTATATTAAGCTAAACATATCTGAACCTAATCTAGTACCACATAGTTCATTCTAGCTTTCCCCTTATCTGTAACTGCCCCCTCCTCCTGGTTCTGTGATAGTGAAAAACCTGGATCTCACCATCTGTTATTCATTTACTTAGTTAATCCCAGTACACATGTACAGCAGTTTCAGAATATTGACCCATACCAGCATGGAAACAACTTAGCCAATCAGAATGTAGTTCTTATATAAGACTTTTTTTTACTTTAGTCTTACAGTTTTTATTCAAAGCTCTGTTTTCCAAAGTTACTTCCCACCCCCACCACCACCCCCCCTCACACTTCCTTTAATGAGATTATGCCAGTCAGATATACATAACAGATTTTATTTTTTTGGTTGGTCTGCTTTCCATCCTGGGATCCTCTACCTCCTGGTTGACCTAAAAAATGCATAGACCAGTGCAATCTTTGTGCTGGAAAGTTCTATGCATATTGACAAATACACAGCACCATGCATTCACCATTACAGTGCCATGCAGATTAGTTCCCCTGCTAACCCCAATTCTCCTGAGCTTCCCTTAGTCAGACACTACCTTCTAAATCCTTGGTCTCACTGGTCTTTTGTTGCATCCTTTTTGTTTTGCCTCTTCTGGAATATTATATGAATGAAATTACACACTCTGGAGACTTTTGATCTGCCTTCTTTCACTTAGCATAAGGTATTTGAGGTTTATCCAGGTTGTTCTGTGAATTAATAGTATATTTTTTCATGATTACTTTTTATCACTGAATAGTGTTCCATTATATATGTTGTGGTTATATGTGGAAGGGAATAAATTGATTGGCTGATTGCCAAAGTTGGTAATATTCTGTTGGAGCCTTTCGCCAGACAGAGAATATCATGATATAATATATATACATATATATATATATATATATATATAGGTATTTTCTCAGAGCAGCAATGTTTTTATGCACATCCCAACAAATGAATGTGGAGGAATATACATGTGAATAGAGAAGAGTGAGCATCCCAGTAAGGGGAAAAGGTAAAATGGGCATTTTTTAATGCATTAAATATGAATGCTAATAACTCACCCTCAAAAATATCATGTCTATTTGAGCAGCTTCCTATTGCATTTCAGGTGTATTTTACTGGTTTACAGTTTTTATTTCTATTTGTTCAGGATGCTCTCCAAACCCTCTTAGACATATGTACTGTTACTCTCTGTGGATTTAAATTGTTGTTCTCCTTTTTGCTATTATTTGCAGGAATTTTAAAGAAAATAGCATCAGTTTGTTTATATCACAGCATGTCAACTAAAAGCTTTTTTAGCCAGAATTCTGGATAAAAATTACCCTGTGAATATTCTTATTCTCTCTTATGAACAATTGGCCAGTTACTCAAAGAAAACAATATAAAAAATTCATGTAGCTTTCTAGCATTTTTTATCCCAGGCATGTGTGTTGATTGATGGGTCATATGAATAATGACTATAAGGAATGCCAAGGTCTTCAAGTATCTTCTGAATTATCAGACCTACTTGGAAAAATTCTTCTGCAAAAATATTATCCAGACTTTCTCTGAACTTGCCAAATAATAGTTAACTATATTAGAACTTTTCATATTTAATGTTATCTTTGGGTCTATATCCTAGGGAGTGGGGGGAATCATTTCTCTAAATGCTATCTTAACATCTCAATTAATCTTTTCTGTTCACCTTCATGCTTCCTATCTCTAAATACATGAAGTATTCATTATACACATAATCATTTCCAGTATCTTAGTGTTGGAAGGAATTTAGAGATCATCTAGGTCATCTTCTCCTTTTACTGAGCAAAAGTGACACAGTTCACTTTGCCAACTGGTATGAACAGATCTGGGATTGAAACCCAAGACCCCTTTCTCCCAGTCTAGCTTTCTTTCCAAAGTACTCTTCAGACTCTTGAGCTAAACAAATTAGCACCAGTTGGCAATGATGTGTGATATCACAAACCATTAAAAATGGGTCATTGAAGAGCATATTTCTATTACATACCCTATCCTTAGTGAAGAGTTGAATTTATAGAGTATGGATAAGTCTAGGTTCTAGTCTCAATTTCAGCCAAATGTGCTATGTAATTCATTTTATTCTTTCATTATTCATTTTCCAATTTGTAAAATGGGTAATTTCTTTTGATATTTAGCAATACTTCCTAGTCCCCAGGAATTGTAGAGGCTGATAGGGGTAGGGATTGCAAATGTTTAAGACATACTAATGCCTTCAATAAACATAGACTTCAGGTAGACAAAAATGAGTAAACCCTATGTAATAAAAGAGTGATATGCAAATTTACCATCACTCTGCTACACTCACAAGCCACGTCCACAAGCCACACTCACAAGCCAATCAGGAGCAAGTATGCAAATTAACCCCAGTCAAGATGCTTCAACCACAGAGCGAGCAAACAGGAGGCTTGGCTCCACTCCAGGCTACAAAGTTTCAATCATAGAAGATAAGTAAATCCCAGATACCAGTGCCTCCACTTGGGTTGCTGGGAGACATGGCTGGCCTGCAAACCACCACAGCCCTCTCACCCAGGCCACCCTATTCCCCAAGGGAACCCCACCTTGATCTGGGACACACTTCAGGGCAAACCAGCTGGCCCCACCCATGCACCAGGCCTCTATCCTATCTAATAAAAGAGTAATATGCAGATTGATCATCACTCCAACACACAAGAGGGCTGCTCTCATGTAGTCAAAGATGGCTGCCCCCATGTGGACACAAGATGGCCCTCACCAAATGGCCAGCAGGGGAGGGCAGTTGGGAGGGACCAGGCCTGTAAGAAAGGCAGTTGGGGGTGATCAAGCCTGCAGGGGAGGGCAGTTAGGGATGACCAGGCCAGCAGAGGAGGGAAGTTGGGGTGATCAGACCTGCAGGGGAGGGCAATTAGGGCCAAACAGGCTGGTAGGGGAGCAGTTAGATATCAATCAAGCTGGCAGGGAAGTATTTATGGGGTGATCATGCTGACAGACAGAAGCAGTTAGGGACAATCAGGAAGGCAGGCAGGCAAGCAGTTGGAAGCCAGCAGTCCTGATTTGTGAGAGGGATGTCCAACTGCCCATTTAGGCCTGATCAGGCAGTTGGACATCTCTGGAGGGGTCCCAGATTGGAGAGGGTGCAGGCTGGGCTGAGGGATACCACCTCCCTTGCCATGCACGAATTTAGTGCACTGAGCCTCTGGTATGAAATAAATTAGTTTAATGCTCATCAATGAAGGCAAGTTAAAACATAAAAGTTATAAAGAAAAGATTAAATAAACTAAAAATCTTGGAAATTTCTCAGGAAGAGAATTATCATCTATGTAGTTCCAGAAGAAAACAATAGAAGTAATTCGATGGTGGAAAAAAGAGGTAATTACCAGCTCATCACTCACTGACTGATTGAGAAGATGACAGAGCTCAGAATGTGTTCAGATGCCACCATCTTTGAGGCTATTAAGGTAATTGTAATTATGAAGAAAGAGTTCCCTGTTTATATCAAATTAGCATCTGAATCACTTGTCCTTTGAAATTTATATTATAAAAACTGTTCATTTTCAGAAAATGAAAAAAATATGGCTATGATGGTGGCTGAACTATTAGTCTTTGAAATTCACTACCCTATGTGATTTCTTTGAGATTAGTGTATTATTGAATTTTTCTTTGAAACTGCTGGGTCCTTTAAATCTTCCTATTTTATCAGTAAAACCCTTCAAATTTCCTTAATGAATTGAATAGGCAGACTTGAAACTAACTTTGTTTCTCAGAATACTGAGAAAAAGGGATTTAGTTGCCAAAAGAAGGCATCTATCTATCTATTTATCTATCTATCTCTGTATCTATCAATATCCACAGATAGCTACTAGGTATAATAGATAGTATCTATAATATATATATATGTCTATATCCATACTATCTGAAAATATTTTAAGTGGCTAAGCAATAACATAAAAAGTTCTTGTGGGAAAGCCTCTTCTCTCAACAATTGTGCAATAAATGTGTTACAGTTGGAAAAACAAACAATCATAAACAGCATTTCACGTTTTTTGGCCCCCAAATATGTTCATTTAGATTTCTTAGAGATTAGAGAGTTACTGTTTCTGCATACACATTAAACAGTGGCCTCTGTGGTGGGAAGTCTATGGTTCTATGCACTTTTAAAAATCTTTATTGTTGAAAGTATTACATGTTCCCTTTTTTCCCCCTTGACTCCTTTAAGCCCACCTCCACCCCTGGCTCCAGGCCTTTACCACACTATTGTCTGTGTCTATGGGTTATCTCTCTATATAAACCCTAATGTGCAAATAGACCAAACAGGGGCGGGGTTGGGGGGGAGAGGAACTGAATAAAAAAAAATCAGTTGCTATGATATGTGCTGACCACCAGGGGGCGCACATGGAACATAACAGGCATCAGCAGCAGGTGGCAGAGCACAGAACATGGTGAGTGTCAGCCGCAGTAGGATGAAGGAGCAGGTGAGCAAGGTCTTGGGACCAAGGCAGGGCACTAGTATTGCTTCATCAGGCCAAGCCTCTGGTGATTACTGAAAATTCTTTACTCCCACATTCTGCAGTCCTGCCCAGCATTTGCACCTGCTGCTGGTGACAAACCTGCTTGCCCTCCTAGCCAGCACCAGAGCTGCTGCTTGTACCCAGTGCCTGGCGCTGGCTCCCATTGCCCCTGAGGGCTTCTCCATCTTTCCCAGCTCCCGAGGGGCAATTGGAGCAGCAGCAGCCATTCACACCTGCTGATGATGCTGGCCCCAATAGCTCTGTGCTGTCAATGGGTGCGAGTGGAGCTTGGCACCATCAAACATGGGAGTGGTGGCAGCAGTAGTGGGGTTGTCAGCAGACAGGACTGTGGGGCCTTGGTGGGAGGGGCTGGGTGGGGGCATAGAAGATTGGCCAAGACCCAGCCCTGTGCCCATGGTGACCCACAATTCCTTTCAAGGTGCATGAATTTGTACACTGGGCCCCTAGTGCATATATTCTATCTAATAAAAGAGTAATATGTAAATTAACCATCACTCAGCTACATCCATAGTCATGCCCACCAGCCAATCAGAAGAAAATATGCAAATTAACCCAACCAAGATGGCTGCAGCCACAGAGCAAGCAGGAGGCTTGAGTTTCCCTGGCAATGGAGGAAGCCAAGCTTTCCGCACACCCTGGCCAGCCCAGTCCTCCACTCAAGGCTACAAAGTTTCAATTATAGAAGTTAAATAAATCCCAACAAAAATGGCGGCAGCTGCAGAGCTGAAGAGAGCAGGAGGCTTAAGTTACCCCCAGTGATGGAGGAAGCCAATCTTTTGGAGCCCTTGCCTGCCTTGGCCTGTGCTCAAGACTACAAAGTTTTAATTATAGAAGATAAATAAATCCCAACAAAAATGGTTGCTGAGCAAGCAGAAGGCTTAGCTCCACTCCAGGCTACAAAGTTTCAATTATAGAAGATAAATCCCATATACCAAGGCCTCCACTTGGGTTGCTGGGGGCATGGCCAGCCTGCAAACCACTATGCCCTAAGGGCACCCCCACCCTGATCCGGGACACCTTTTAGGTCAAACCAGCTGGCCCCAGGCTTCTATCCTAATAAAATAGTAATATGCAAATTGACCATCACTTCAACACACAAGATGACTGCCCCCATGTGGTCTAAGATGGCTGCCCACATATGGACATAAGATGGCTGCCACAAGATGGCCAGCAGGTAAGGGCAGGTGGGAGGGACCAGGCCTGCAAGGGAGGGCAGTTGGGGGTGACTAGGCAGCAAAGGAGGGAAGATGGGGGTGACCAGACCTGCAGGGAAGGGCAGTTAAGGGTGACCAGACCTGCCCAGGAGAGTAGTTAGGGGTAAACAGGTTGGCAGAGGAGCAGTTAGGCATCAACCAGGCTGGCAGGGGAGTGGTTAGGGAGTGATCAGGCTGGTAGGCAGAAGTGATTAGAAGCAATCAGGAAGGCAGGCAGGTGAGCAGTTGGGAGCCAGCAGTCCTGGATTGTGAGAGGAATGTCTGACTGCCTGGTGGGATTGGGCCTAAATGGGCAGTCAGACACCCCTAAAGGGGTCCCTGATTGAAGAGGGTGCAGGCTGGCCTGAGGGACCCCACCCTCATGCACAAATTTCATGCACCAGGCCTCTAGTGTGCATATAAGTTTGTTGGTTTTTCTCTTCCCACCCACCCATCCACCCACCAATTCCCACCTTCCCTCTGAGATTCAACAGTTTATTCCATACTTCTATGACTCTGGATCTGTGAGGTTTGTATTTCTGTCTGGCTTATTTCACTTAGTATAATAATTCCAAGTCCTTCTATGCTGTCTCAAAGGGTAAGAGATCCTTCTTTTTTACTGCTGCATAGTATTCCATGGTCTAATATACCTCAGCTTTTTTATCCATTCATCTACTGATGAGAACTTGGGCTTTTTTCATATATTAGCTATTGTAAATTGCCCTGCTATGAACATAGGGATGTATACATTCTTTCTTATTGGTGTTTTATGTTTCTTAGGCTATATTCCTAGAAGTGAGATCACTTGGTTAAATGGCAGTTCCAGATTTAATTTTTTGAGGATACACAATACTGTTTTCCATAATGGCTGCACTAGTCTGTTTTCCACCATCCAGAGACATATATTCAGTTCATATACAAAATTGTAGTGGTAAACTTCATAAATAGAATTATCTACATTTGTTAATGTAGAAGTAGAAATATTAGTCTTTATTTTTTTCTTAATAGCATTTTGCTCGTAACAATACTAATATTTCTACTTCTACATTAACAAATGTAATATTTGTTATCTTTGTTTTGAATCTTAGGCTTATAGCAATATGATATTGAGCAACTTACTTAATGTTTTAAAGCCTTGGTTTCTTATTTCATAAAATGGTGAGAACAAATCCTTATCTCATAGCATTATTTTGATGATTCAATGAAATAATTTGTGTGAAAAGCAGACATGATTCTTGGCATACAGTAAGTACTAATAAATGTTAGTTATTTAACAATTTTATGCATAAAATTTACTTTAAAATTAGGCTGATAATTTAGGCAAAAAAAGAAGTTGCAAGCAACATATAGAAGAAATAAATCTCAGCTTCATATATTGAATATAAAAGGATAATTGATGTAGAAGACTTTAAAAATGACTATTAATAATTTTAGTTATAAATATCTTAAATTTAAACAGATGTGCTTCAAAAGAATTACAACTATTAATATATTAAATACTACTCATTAGATCTAAAACAATGAAATACTTTCAAATCATGATTAACATTGTTATCTTTTTAAAAATGTAATGTCTGAGTCGCAAAAATTAACAAAGTTAGATTCTCAATATTGAAACTAAATTATACACACACACAGACACACACACACACACACACACACACACTAATATATGGAAAAGAAAGTAGTAACATATTGAAAGTAGTTATCTTTAAGTGAAGAGATTAGGGTGATTTATATTTTAGATGGGTATTTTTCAAAGTTTAATGTGCAAAAAAATTACCTGGAGATCATATTAAAGGCAGATTCAAATCCAGTTGGTCTTAGGAGGGGGTCTGAGGTTTTGGATCTCACACAAGCTCCCAGGCAATGAACCTGCTGGTCTACTGGTCACTATTAACTAAATGGGGTTATTGTATTATTTTTTTCAGATTTTCTACAATCAGGATTACTTTCTTAATGAAAATGTTAGGCTGAGATTTGCTTTTTTAGTAGTGTGGGATTTTATATTTTACATATAGGGATAGTGTTGAAGCATCCATCTTATATAAAAACTGCTGTTTGAACATTTAAACCTGCTATTTGGCTTCTGTAAATACTTGCTTGCTTAAATAACAAGGAAAATAAGACTACTCACACTTTAGAGTGGCCAACCTTCCCCCAACAAAATGATCAGTGCTGGCACAAGTCTAAGCCTTTGGTTGAGGTCTCAAGGCCCCAGCACATAGGGGCTCTTTAAGAACTTGCAAAAGGGACCAGAAACACCCCATATTTGAGAGACAAAGAAAGTAAAAACATATAAATAGGGAAAATTCCTCCATGTTGGGGCCCAGAATTTGAGAGACATTTTCCTCCAAACCCGTGCATAATAAATGTAACTCCCAACTCTCCAAGCATTGCTTGATTTATTCCAGTTCTCTGTAACAGCATAGTGTTAAATATATTTTTATATGAACATATAGATATATATTATGTTAAAATTATATGATGTTATAGTTGGCTGTTGGGAGCCATACTATTTAACATGTTCCTATTTTCTAAGAAGGTATAATATTTATTATGCTTTTACTAAAATGAATACTGTACCAGATTTCACCATGTTGGAACTCCTGCTTTTGTATCATCATGATCTTACTGTGAAGTTCTGTGTCTCAGAGTTATTCATGAATAAAACCCAAGTACCATACAAGGGAGGTGTGCAGACATTTGAAAAGAAGAAAACCTCATAATTTTAAAAAATTAAAGAAACCAAAGCATAGTGTACTGAGGCATGGTTTTTCTCAAATCTCCTTTTTAATGTTTGAAATGTTTATTGATGGTATAAATGTATCACTCTTAAGAAAGCACATGCCATTCCCTCTTTCAATGAAAATTATTAAATCAGTGTTAGGAAGCAGGGGCTTGCATGATGTAAATGTTTATTAGAAATGAACCACGCCCTAGATTTTTTTAAAAAACAAGGGTCAATAGCTTATTTAATCAGAAAGAACAGTTAAATGAGCCTGAAGGCAGTATTTTTTCCTCTGGCATGGGCTACCCTTTAAAGAACCATAAGCGGCAGACCAGTATTCATAAAATCTAAACGTGCGGAATTATACAACACAGTTTAACCAGGCTTAAAAATGTAAGAACTGCTATTTATTACTGTCACTATCTGATGCTTATTAAAGCAAGATTGTGCAGTTTTATAGAGATCAATAATAGAATAACTGCAAGAGTATCAGTGAATGTCAGGCTGCAGAACAGCCAGGCACTAAAAAGAATCAATGTAACACAATCTATTTGAATTGGAAGCCACGGTTCTCACTGTCTTTCCATTGTGCATGAGCTGGCTGGGCGTCTGTTCTGGCTCCCGGTGACAGTGGACATATTTCATGGTGCTCCTTTCTCAGGCTGTTGGTTGGTGATAAGCTATAATGGATATGTCCCTAAGAACAGCTGTCTCCCCTTGTTCTTGGGAAGAGATGAAAAAGTACCTCTGCTCTCACCGGGTGTATCAACCTTGACAATAACAGAGTGTGTAATTAACAGCTTTGCCCTAATAAGACCTCACATTTCTTTTCAAAAACGTATCTTCCACCCTCCTCCAGAATATGTTTCATTTTGTCTTTCTGGGTAAACACTTGCCGGGAGTCAATAAGCTAAATAGTCCCATGACTTGAGGATAAACCAGGACTCTCTCAGAAAGTATCTGCTTTTAAGCAATTTATTTAAAACTCTTGCCCTGTTTGTAGGCAACTAATTCCCTTGTTTTTAAGAAAGAATGTGGCTGGAAACAGCTGGGAACATAATCACAGCAAACAAATGCACTTGATATATTTGGATCCTTATGGGAAGAAAGACATACTGGTGGTTGGCTTTCTTAAAAACCCAAAGACGTCAGATCTATTTTCTTTCTGTTTTCTACATACCATTTCTTTTTTTGAAAACCATAGGGGGTGGAGTTAATTGGGTGAATAATTGAGAATCACATATTCTAGGAAAATATGAAATTTAGGGCAGAATATCTCAGAGTTGAAGTGGTGATGAGGGTTTCTAACCATTAAAACCCTTTTAAGTAAATCACATAATAATGTGAATTATGTGGAAACCAAAGAGACCAACTCGTATACTAATAAAAATTATTATGTTCTACATAAATTACCAAAAAAGTAGAATGCATTTAAGAAAGGTTTTCTAAACTTTGTAGAAATCAAGATTTCCTCATTAAGTTAATTGGAAAATGTTCTAGTGTTTGCCATTCACGCTACTTCTTAAAGTGCACAGAATTCAGTACATTTGCTAGTAGTCACCAGTTCCATACATGGATAATCCCTGAAGGTAACTTTCTATTTACTGTTAACTGGGCAAAGCAAATGTGGGCAGTTCATAGCCCTGGTTCTTGCTGCTTGGGATGTGAGGCATTCAGGCTGAAGTCAACTCAAGGCAGTTTGACCAAAGCATTTTATGTTTGCATTAAAAGTCCATTTGAGACTGAGAATGCTGAGGCTGGAAATTTATCTACTCTTCGTTGGCTGTTTCTCAATTCAGTGCCTATGGAACAATGATGTCTGTATAGTATTTCCATTCATTAATTTACTGATGTAGTAAAACAAAAAATCATTTCTAAGTGCAAAGAGATCTCTGAGATAAATGAGACAAGATTCCACAATACGTTTCTTAACTTCGGTAGTTAATGGCATTTCATATTATTCTTCAAGCTTTCCATATTCATCTGACCTAGCGTAGGTTCCTCAAAACAGAGCAAGACAATGGCCTCCATGTGAGTAGTATATTTTGGAAAGTAAGGACCAGGGACAGGGAGGAGGGTACAGCAGGAAAGAGGGAAGCCTGTTCAAGGGGGAACTATCCAGCTGTTTATCTGTGGACAATCGGGGTTCAGTGTATTGAAAAGCTGTGAAGAATGAGTCTCAGAGCTGACTAGTCAAGGAAATGAACATGGATGTAGTCATCAACCTGCTCCCAACTCTCTGCCTCAGAATGGCTGAGGGGACACCCACATGTGTCCCAGAGGCCTAAAGTAAAGAAATTTCCCTGCCCCAAAGCAGTGGTAAATGGTGAGACTGAGGTGAGTAGCAATTGCCTCAGCAATGGCCAGAGTTAAAAAGGTAGGTCTAAAAAATGTGACATAAGAAGTAACCAATATACTTTTTCTAGATACTGATACATCCTAATATATAAAAATCCAGGGACTGTAATGACTAAAACTAGAATGGATGACTGAACAGCAGGCTGTGTGGGACAACCAGGCCAGCAGAAGGGTTAGTGAGGGATGACCAAATTACTGAACAGTAGGCTGTGTGGGGTGACCAGGCCAGTGGGAGACAGTTGGGGGCAACCAGGCTGGCAGGGGGAGGTAGTTGGGGGTGACAAGGTCAGCATGCTGACCAGGCTGACAGGGAGGGACAGTAGCGGGCAACCAGGCTGGCAGTTAGGGGTGATCAGGTTGGCAGGCAGAGGCTGTTAGGGGTAATCAGGTTGGTGGGGTGCGGGGGGGGGCAGTAAGGGCAATCAGGCAGGCAGGCAGGTGAGCAGTTATGAGCCAGCAGTCCTGGATTGTGACAGGGACATCCGACTGCTGGCATTTGGACATCTCCCTAGGGGTCCAGGATTAGAGAGGATGCTGGCTGGGCTGAGGGGACCTCTACCCCTCATGTACAAATTTCATGCACTGAGCTTCTAGTTGTACAATAAAAAAGTAAAGATTAAATAAAACAAGGTTCCCTTTTCTTTCTCTATGGGGCATAGATATCAGTACTCTTACTCAATGTGGCAGATATGCTATTAGGTACCACTAAAGGTGTGTACTCTCCCCACTCTCCCACTCCTAGCCAGAAGCCACATTTCCCAGAACTCTTTGCATATAGATGGATCACAGAACCAATTTTCACCCATGGGATTTGAGTAGGATGTGATGTGCATCACGTTTCTGGACCAAGTTACAAAGAATCCCTTTTCTTCTCTCTAGCAGGATGTTTAAGATCTAGCAGAATACTCTCAGTGCTAAGAGGATGCCAGAGCCCAGTGAAAATCCATGTTGGATATTTAGTGATTGAGAAATACACTCCTACCAGGTATTTTGTTGAGCTTGTTTACTGAGATGTAACAGATGGAATTACCTTAATGAATATATCATAATAACAATGATTATAGTGGATCCAGAATTCAAAAGTAGACCATAAGTAAAAGAGAATAAGCAGGGGCCCACTTTATCTTAGTATTTCCATCAAGTATGCCCAGGCTAATCTTCATAACTGACAATGGCCACGGAGTCCAGGACATCCACACCAGCTCCAGAGATACCAAGGAGCAATGTGAGATATGAACCAGACATGCACTACAAATGTGCTGGTAGAAAAAAAAAAGATATTGAATACCTAACATCTGAGACAGAGCACCAAGATCTATGAATGGAACTGCTCATCTCAGCTTGATTTTAGGGTATCCATAGAGTTGACCATGTATGAACAAATGTTTTATTTTTCCATAGTTCAGGGTGAGATATACACTCATGCATGGAATAAAAGAAGATGCATTCACTAAAATGTATCACATAGGGGCCAAGCAATGCAGTTTGGTATTAGTCTCTGTGATAGATTGCCTGTGGAACAGGCACAATTACTCCTCCTCCCCATGCCATATGACTTTGAAGGTATTTGTATTGGGAGGTAGTAGAATCTTGAACTTGGGATGGCCTGCATAGACAAAAGAAAGTGGCAGAATTGGCAATATACCCATTCTTCTTCTGGTTTGCAAGAAGCCTTGCTAGCTGCCACCCTCTCTGTCCCCTGCTTCTCCTAGATGAACAGCTTGGGCTGGCCAGCTGCAGGATTGGAGATGAGCCACGACTGCTGATCCCATTCTAGATTAAGGAGCCCACTTCATCTATGCACCCCTTTCCTCCATCCAAGCTAGAGCAGGGAGATGCAGAAGAAAGGAGACATAAACACTAGAACTTGGGCCCATTTGTACCAGCGCAGGTGAAGCTGCCTGCTGGAGGGGGAAAGGCTTGTGTTCCTGTGGGTGGGCAGTGGGAATCCTTGCTGTGGGAAGAGAAAGGGACATTATGTGAGTGGAAACTCACTAGAGATGAGTTGGGGGTTGCAGGCTGCTCCTGAATTGTGCTAAGCATTAAACCCGCCATCTGCTTTTGCCCATAAAGGATAAGTCAGCATGAAATATCAGCAGGGCTATGGCCAAGGCTTATCTTTGAATTAGTTTTAGATCTTATTTATGGCTAAACTTATTTTAAACTGGCATAGCCTTATGGGTAGACTTTTGGTTCTATTTATCTTCTATCTAAATGGGCATTTTAGTAATTATGCCAAGTTTCCTATCATCACTTAATTTTTTTTTAATTTAGCCATTAAATATAAGTTTGCTTTAGCAAATTTCAGTTGTTTGTGAGGTAAGGCTTCTGTCCTTTTCTACTTTAAGGTTTTGTGATTCCATCTTCTAAAGGTCTTTAAAATTTGAGATGTTTTAATATAACAAGAACTTTTAAAATGTTGCTATTAAAATGTAACATTAAATATGTGGTTTTGAATTGTATTTCTATTGGACAACATCTTGAGTGAAAGTTGGCAAACATTGGCCTGTGGGCCAAATTCAGCCAGTTTTTGTAAATAGGGTTTTATAGGAGCACATACATATCCATTGGTTGATATGGAGTGAATGGCTGCTTTTGCACCACCATTAGCAGAATTGAGTAGTTGAGACAGAGACCACATGGCCCCAAAGCATGAAATCTTACCATGAGGACCTTTAAGAAAAAGTTTGTTGACTTTGACATATAGTGTCACCAGCTATGCAGGTTTCATTTTGAGGGGGAATGTGTTCTTGTATATGACTCCTGGCTGTGCTAACAAAGAAGAAAGCCCTTCAGTAAGCTGAGTGTAAGGTTTCAATGGGGGTGTGGTCACTTGGCTACAAAGGAATCCTGAGATCACTTACAATCTGTGGTTCTGTGCAGACACGGACGTGAAACACAGTTCTCCCCACTCCTGAAGCAATCTGGTTTGTAGGCCAAGTCAGTCCACTAGAATGAGAAGCCACATCCTGGTCTCAAAGGAATTTTCAAACAATAGCAGAGAAGTAAGTTTGTGGAGGTCTTTTTGGGTGGTGAGCTCACGTTAGGCATTGCATATGTGATGGCCATAAGCAAGAATTGAGTATTCTCTTCCCCTACTTAGGATCTCAGCTTTAAATAATTTGTAAAATGACTGCCACCATTGCATGAATTGGTTTAAAAGAACTTCTAGTCACTATCATTGACCTAAATACAACCTGCATGCAAAGACAATTACAAGTGTTTTCCCTACATTTAATCTTCACAACAAAACTCTGAGATGGATGACATTTTTCTTCAAATGAGGAAAATGAGGCTCAGAGAGACCAAGTAACTTGTCCAATGTCACTCAACTGGTATGGAACAGTTTGAAAGCAAATCCCACTCTTATCTATTGTAAAGACTGTTTTTCTCTATATATGAAAATCATAGCAGCTCAACTTTAATCTCTGAGGGTGTGGAAAAGACAGTGAAAGGATGCAAGAGTAAGCCCCACTCGCTTCACAATGAAAGGAATGTAAGCATTCACCATGGCAGAGTGGCAAAAAAATATTTACAGATACAAAACTTTCTTAAAAGCCCTGGCTGGCATATCTCAGTGGTTAGAACATCAACCTGCATACTGAAGGGTTGGGGGTTCGATTTCTGGGCAGGGCACATGCATAGATTGAAGGTTTGCTTCCTGCTCCGAGTTGGGCCAACCGGTCCATAACTGTCTCTCTCAAAATGATGTTTCTCTTTCTCTCTCTCCCACCCTTCCTTTCTCCCTTCCACTCTATCTGAAAAGCAATGGAAAGAAAATCCTCAGGTGAGGATTTAAAAAAATACCTTTCTTAAGAAAGAATGTTTAAAACTCAGGATTATGGGAACTGGGATAAGACAAGTTGATGGCTCCTTGGGACATTTAGCTTTTTCAACAACTACAAAATTCTGTCACCAACAAAAGAAACATTTTGTAACATCACATTTGCTGGAGTTTCTGACACTTAAAAATTCAGTAACAAAATGCATAGTCTACACATCAATTGCAACTTCCCTTTGTAAAAACAACTGAATAAGTGGTTCTTAAAATATTAGTAATATGCAATAGTAAATGCCAAAATCATTTGCTTTCTCGTATAGATCCCATAAGGAAGCACAAGGCACAGTCACTTTAAATTTGGTCAACAAAATTTTACCTTTGAGTGTCAGAAGCTTACATTTCTGTAGCTATTTTTCAAACTGACATTTTAAGAAATCTTGACAAACATGAAAATGATCTCTTTAAGGCATAATAAATGTTACAAAATTTATTAACCTACAAATAAAACTGCTAGACAGTTAAACCAAACATTCTTAGTTATTACACATTTCACTTAAGTGATCAAAATTAGAATAATGGGAACACGCCATCTTGCAGAGGGAGGTGGATGTCTGCGGCGGTCGGTAGCCTGCGGCTGGGGCACCCATTGAGCAGCCGGGGACACAGGGACCCAGAACTCCACTCTCTAATCGGCACAGACACGTGGCAGAATCAGAGATCCACAGAGCACAGGGAAAGGTCAGATTTTGCCTGGGATAAGAGGGAGGTGGATGTCTGCGGAGGTCTGAAAGCTGCCGCTGGCGGAGGCACCCACCGAACAGCCGGGGACCCAGAACACCGCTCTCCAAACAGCGCAGACACGGGGGCGGCGGATTCAGATATCCACACGGCACACAGAAAGTGCCTTATGTGCTGTACCTGGTCATGTTGTAGTTTGTGCCTTTCAATCAATGTAGGAGAGAGAACTACATAACCAGACACCCGGAAAAGAAAGACCATGAGCAGAAAAAGAAACAGCCCACATAAGGCAGAAAGGCAGGTTTCACCAGAAAAGGAAGTAAACTAAATAGAAGCAGAAATAAGCCTGTCAGAGAAATGATCATAAGGTGGATGAAAAGAATGGAAGACAAAATTGACAATCTGAGTAAGAGCCAAGAGGAAATGAAGAAGACCCAAGAAGAGATGAAGAAGCAGCAAGAAGAAATGCAGAAGACCCTAGAGAAGGTGCAGAATAATCAAGAAGAAATGAAAAATGACATCACTGCTATAAAGAACAAAATAGAAAGCATCAAAAGTAGACTAGAAGAAGCAGAGGACCGCATCAGTGAGCTAGAAGACACGGTAGGAAAAAATACCCAAATACAGCAGCTTCTAGAAAAAAAAGTTAAAAAGCAAGAGGAGAGCCTAAGGGAACTTTGGGATAGCATGAAACAAAACAACACCCACATAATTGGGGTTCCAGAAAGAGTGGAAACTGAACAAGGATTAGAGAACGTGTTTGAAGAAATAATGACAGAAAATTTCCCGAATATAGGAAAGAAAAATCCCACACAAATCCAAGAAGCTCACAGAGTCCCAAGCAAAATGAACCCTAACAAACCGACACCAAGGCACATTATAATTAAATTGGCAAACACCGACGACAAAGTAAGAATCTTAAAAACAGCCAGAGAGAAACAGAAAGTTACCTACAAAGGAACCCCCATAAGACTAGCTACTGACTTCTCAACAGAAACTCTCAGGCCAGAAGGGAATGGAATGAAATATACAAAGTCATGCAAAGGAAGGGTCTGAATCCAAAAATACTGTACCCTACAAGATTCTCAATCAAAACTGAAGGTGAAATCAAAAGCTTCACAGACAAAAAAGGACTAAGGGAATATATTACCACCAAACCAGCAATGCAAGAAATGTTAAAAGGTCTGCAATAATAAAAAGAAAGAGGAAGCGAAGAAGGAACTCGGGGGTAAGGACTAAAAATGGCAACAGATAAGTACTTATCAATAATAACTTTAAATGTAAACGGATTAAATGCTCCAATCAAAAGACATAGGGTAACCGATGGATAAGAAAACATGATCCATATATCTGCTGTCTGCAAGAAACCCACCTTAGGAAAAGAGATGCACACAGATTGAGGGTGAAGAGATGAAACATGGTATTTCAGGCAAATGGAAATGAAAAAAAAGCTGGGGTTGCAATACTGATATCTGACAAATTAGATGTCAAAGTGAAGGACATAATAAGAGATAAAGAAGGCCACTTCATAATACTAAAGGGAACAATCCAACAAGAAGAAATAACTCTGATAAACATATATGCACCCAATATAGGAGCACCTAAATACATAAAAAAAACTCTTGGAGGATATTAAGGGAGAGATTGACAGCAATACAATCATAGTAGGAGACTTTAATACCCCACTGTCACCATTGGACAAAACTTCTAAACAAAAAATCAGCAAAGAAACATCAATCCTAAATGACTCACTAGAACAGATGGAGTTAACTGACATCTTCAGAACATTTCACCCCAAAGCCACAGAATATACATTTTTCTCCAGTGCACATGGGTCATTTTCAAAGATAGATCATATGTTGGGTCATAAGAAAAGTCTCTTCAAATTCAAGAAGATAGAAATCATATCAAGCATTTTCTCAGACCACAGTGGCATAAAACTGGAAATCAACTATAATAAAAACAATAGAAAGAAATCAAACACATGGAGACTAAACAGCATGCTTTTAAACAACGACTGGGTAACCAGAGAGATCAAGGAAGAAATAAAAAACATCATGGAAACAAATGACAATGACAACACAACAATACAAAATTTATGGGACACAGTGAAAGCAGTCTTGAGAGGGAAGTTCATAGCCCTACAAGCCTACTGCAAAAAACAGGAAACAATGGTAATAAATCACCTAAACCTACAACTCAAAGAGCTAGAACGTGAGCAACAAGAAAAGCCCAGTGTACTCAGAAGGAAGGAAATAGTGAAGATCAGAGCAGAGATAAACAACTTGGAGACCAAAGAAACAATTCAAAAGATCAACAAAACAAAGAGCTGGTTCTTTGAAAGGATAAACAAGATTGATGGACCTCTAGCCAGGCTCACCAAGAAGCAAAGAGAGAAGACCCAAATAAACTAAATCAGAAATGAAAGAGGAGAAATAACAACAGACCCCACCGAAATACAAAGGATTGTTAAAAAATACTATGGACAACTCTATTCCAACAAATTGGACAACCTGCAAGAAATGGACATTTTCCAAGAAAAATATGACCTCCCAAAACTCAATGAGGAGGAAGCCAAACATCTCAATAGTCCAATAACTATGGAAGAAATTGAAGCAGTAATCAAAAAGCTTCCAGCAAATAAAAGCCCGGGTCCAGATGGCTACACAGGAGAGTTTTACCAAACATTCAAGGAAGAATTAAAACATATCCTCCTCAGACTATTCAAAAACATTCAAGAAGAAGGAACACTTCCAAACACCTTCTATGAATCCAACATCACCCTAATACCAAATCCAGATAATGACAACACAATAAAAGAGAATTATAGGCCAATATCTCTTATAAACATAGATGCCAAAATCCTCAACAAAATTCTAGCAAATCGGATCCAGCAGTACATCAGAACGATCATACACCATGACCAAGAAGGATTCATCCCAGGAATGCAGGGATGGTCCAATATCCGTAAATCAATAAATGTGATACATCACATAAACAAATTGAGAGATAAAAATCACATAGTCATATCAATTGATGCAGAAAAAACAATTGACAAAATCCAACATCCTTTCTTGATAAAAACTCTCAGCAAAGTGGAAATAGAAGGAGCATACCTAAACATCATCAAAGCCATATATGATAAACCCACAGCTAACATCATACTCAATGGGCAAAAACTAAAACCATTTCCCCTAAGAACAGGAACAAGACAGGGATGCCCACTCTCACCACTCCTGTTCGACATAGTACTGGAAGTATTACCCATTGCAATTAGACAAGAAGAAGAAATAAAAGGCATCCAAATTGGAAAAGAAGAAGTAAAGCTGTCCTTATTTGCAGATGACATGATATTGTACATAAAAAACCCAAACGACTCCATTCCAAAACTAATTGACTTAAGTAATGAATTCGGCAATGTAGCAGAATACAAAATTAATGCTAAGAAGTCTGTGGCATTTCTATACATTAATAGTGAAATTACAGAAAGAGAAACTAAAAAAGCAATCCCATTTACCATCGCACAAAAAAAATTAAGATACCTAGGAATAAACCTAACTAAAGAGGTAAAGGAACTATATGCAGAAAACTACAGGACACTGAAAAAGGAGATAGAGGAAGATGTTAAAAGATGGAAGAGCATACCATGCTCATGGATTGGGAGAATCAACATCATTAAAATGTCCATACTACCCAAAGCAATCTACAGATTCAATGTACTACCCATTAAAATACCAACGACATATTTCACAGACCTAGAAAGAATTCTTCATAGATTCATCTTGAACAAAAAAAGACCACGAATAGCTACAGCAATTCTGAGAAGGAAGAATAAAGTAGGTGGGATCTCAATACCAGATTTCAAGCTATATTACAAAGCAACTGTTCTCAAAACAGCTTGGTACTGGCACAAGAACAGACATATAGACCAATGGAATAGAATAGAGAACCCAGATATCCACCCAAACCACTATGCTCAACTAATATTTGACAAAGGAGGCATGAACATTCAATGGAGCCAAGATAGCCTCTTCAACAAATGGTGTTGGGAAAATCGGACAGATACATGCAAAAAAAAATGAAAGTGGACCACCAACTTACACCAAATACAAAGATAAACTCAAAATGGATACAGGACTTAAACATTAGAAGGGAAACCATAAAAATACTAGAGGAATCCACAGGCAGCACAATCTCAGATATATGCCAAAAAAACTTCTTCACTGATACTGTTCCAAAGGCAATGGAAGCTAAACAAAAAATAAACAAATGGGACTACATCAAAATAGAAAGCTTTTGCACAGCAAAAGAAACCATCAACAAAACAAAAAGGAAGATCACTGTATGGAAGAACATATTTGTAAATGTTATCACTGATAAAGGTTTAATCTCCAAAATCTACAGCCAACTTATACAACTTAATAAAAGGAAGATAAACAATCCAATAAAAGAATGGGCAATGGACCTAAATAGAACCTTTTCAAAAGACAACAGAAGGAAGGCCAAGAGACACATGAAAACATGTTCCAAGTCATTAATCATCCGAGAGATGCAAATAAAAATGACAATGCAATACCATCTTACACCTGTCAGAATGGCAATCATCAACAAATCAACAAACGACAAGTGTTGGCGAGGATGTGAAGAAAAAGGAACCCTGTGTACTGTTGGTGGGAATGCAGACTGGTGCAGCCACTGTGGAGAACAGTATGGAGTTTCCTCAAAAACTAAAAATGGATCTCCCATTTGACCCTGTAATCCTACTCTTAGGAATTTATCCTAAGAAATCACAAACACCAATCAGAAAGGATTTATGCACCCCTATGTTCATAGCAGCACAATTCACAATAGCTACAATTTGGAAACAGCCTAGGTGCCCGTCAGCAGATGAGAGGATCAGAAAACTGTGGTACATCTACACAATGGAATTCTATGCTGCCATTAAAAAGAAGGAATTCTTACCATTTGCAGCAACCTGGTTGGAACTGGAGAGCCTTATGCTTACTGAAATAAGCCAGTCAACGAAGGAGAAGCATCACATGATCTCACTCATTTGTGGGTAATAAAGAACATTATAAACTGATGAACAAAAGGATAGATACAGAGACAGTAAAGCTTCAAACAGACTGTGAAATTACAGCAGGAAGATTAAAGTTAGGTGAGGTAGATAAGAGATCAATCAAAGGACTTGTATGCATGCATATAAGCATAACCAATGAGCATAGACACTTGGAGGTTGGGGTATGCCTGGGAGGGAGGGGGGACAATGGGGAGATATGTATTAAAAATTAATAAAAAGAGAGAAATCCAAGATGGCGGCATAGGTAAACACCTACACTGCTGCCTCGCACAACAATTTCAAAACTACAACTAAAAGACAGAATGGACATTATCCAGAACCACAGGAAAGCTGGCTGAGTGGAAGTTCTACAACTAGAGGGAAAGAGAGCGGCTCACGGAGACTGCAAAAAGCTGAGGTATGGAGACGCGCGCTCTGAGAGAGAGGGTGCCGGAGTACCTGGCTGGCTTTCTCTGGCGGGAGGGAAACGGAGACTCTCAAAGGCATTGAACCCCTTATCCTACGACACTAAACCCCAAATCCAGCCAAAACTCATACGGGGGGAGTTTGGACTGTGAAAAGGGAGAAGTGCACGGAAATTTAGGGGAGTCGCAAAAGATCAAAGGGCTGGTGGCGCGCACGGCACTGCGCGCAGGACAGACTGCTGATTGTATCGCTGGCTTTCGCGAGTGGGCGGGAGACAGACTCTCCCAACTGTGCCACTTCTGAGTCCACTAAGCCCCTGTTTCGGGCGAAACCCTGGAGACCTAGACTCCTGTGGTCCTGGCGTGCAGGGGAGCCGGAAAGGCTGCAGGTGCGGGTGCGTGCATAAGGACCGCTCCAGTGATTACCCAGTCACGTGAGACTCAGGGGCCATGGAGGGCGGGGCCGACTGGAAGGGAAGGCTGTCCCTTAAGCCCTGAGACTCCACCCCTCCCAAGCTCAACAGAGGCTTCTTCGGCTTTGCACGTCTGGTATAATAAAGCTGAATTCAACACAGAAGTTTCCCCGGCATAGTGAAAATGCCGAGACAAGGGAAGGGATTACAAACAAAAAAAGTGGAGGAAAAAAAACGACTGGATATAGAGTTCAAAACCATGCTTATAAGGTTTTTCAAGAATATGCTGGAAAAGATGGATGAATTTAGTGAGACCCAAGAGGAGATGAAAAAGGACCAAATAGAGATGGAAAAGGACCAACTAGAAATTAAACATACACTGACTGAAATAAAAAATATTATACAGGGACCTAACAGCAGACTAGAGAAAGGCAAGGATCAAGTCAAAATTTTGAAATATAAAGAAGCAGAAAACACTCAACTGGAAAACCAAGAAGAGAAAAGAATCCAAAAATGTGAAGATAATGTAAGGAACCTCTGGGACAACTTCAAGCATACCAACATCAGAATTGTGGGGGTGCCAGAAGAAGAGAGAGAGCAAGATACTGAAAACCTATTTGAAGAAATAATGACTGAAAACTTCCCACATCTGGTAAAGGAAATAGACTTACAAGTCCAGGAAGCACACAGAACCCCAAATAAAAGGAATCCAAAGAGGACCACACCTAGACACATCATAATTAAAATGCCAAGAGCAAAAGACAAAGAGAATATTAAAAGCAGTAAGAGAAAAACAGTTCATTACCTACAAGGGAGCACCCATACGACTGTCAGCTGATTTCTCAACAGAAACGATGCAGGCCAGACGGGAGTGGCAAGAAATATTCAACGTGATGAAGAGCAAGAACCTACAACCAAGAATAATCTATCCAGCAAAGCTATCATTCAGAATTGAAGGGCAGATAAAGAGCTTCACAGAGAAGAAAAAGCTAAAGGAATTCATCAACTCCAAACCAGTATTATATGAAATGCTGAAAGGTACTCTTTTAGAAGAGGAAGAAGAAAAAGGTAAAAGACAAAAAATTATGAACAACAAATACATATCTATCAACAAGTGAATCTAAAAATTAAGTGAATTAAAAATTTGATCAACAGAATAAACTGGTGAATATAAGAGAATCAGGTGCACAGAAAGGGAGTAGACTGATAATTCTCAGGAGGACAAAAATCATAAAGCATCAAACAGACTGTGAAATTATAGCAGAAAGATTAAAGTTAGGTGAGGTAGATAAGTGATCAATCAAAGGACTGGTATGCATGCATATAAGCATAACCAATGATCACAGATACTGGGGGGTTGGGGTATGCCTGGAAGGGGGAGCAATGGGGAGATATGTATAAAAAATAATAAAAATTAATAATAAAAAAATTAAT
This sequence comes from Lasiurus cinereus, assembly GCA_011751065.1. Lineage (NCBI taxonomy): Eukaryota > Metazoa > Chordata > Mammalia > Chiroptera > Vespertilionidae > Lasiurus > Lasiurus cinereus. The sequence goes on along the minus strand of JAAGEH010000006.1, from coordinate 24,590,357 downwards.
AAAAAAATTAGAATAATGATTAACTTCAGGGCTAGGTTGTTCACTGGGAAGAGACCCGGGGAAGTTTCTGATTGATGAGAATATTCTATATCATGATCTGGGAAGTGGGCACATGAATATACAAGGTGTATATTCATGATTTTTCTTTTATTATATGTAAATTATGCTTTTGTTAAAGTATTTTGGAGTGGCACCAAAACACGTGACTCCAAACAAAACTATAATATCGCTGAAACCAGTTTGGCTCAGTGCATAGGGTATCGGCCTGCAGACTGAAAGGTCCCAGGTTCAGATCTGATCAAGGGCATGTACCTCGGTTGCAGGCACATCTCTAGTGTGGGGCAGGCAGGAGGCAACTGATCGGTGTCTCTTTCATGGATGTTTCTAACTCTCTATCCTCCCTTCCTCTCTGTAAAAAATCAATAAAATATATTTTTTAAAAAACTATAATATATTTCCCTTTCCAAAATTGTATTCTATCAGTTGTATTTTCATATTGTGACCATAGATTTAGAAAAAAAAAAAAAACACTGCAAGAAACAGATGACATCTAGTCTTGCTGTTGCCCTCAGGATTTTCTTGAAGAGGTGGTTCACTATGACATTTAGTGTCCTCACAGAAAGATCTCATGAATCATTTATTTACAAATTACAATTAGAAACCTTTGCTTTCCTGTAGGAAATACTGTTTCTCCCACTGTCCTTTACTATTGATAAAAATTTTATAAGTTTCAACAGAGTTAGCAGAAGGCTTGAAAAAAATAAAATTTATACATCAACTCTTTCAATTATATTTACATGCAAAGTTTACACATCTATATTCTCTTTTATTATCTTTTCTCTCTTCTGTGATTTATATTTTTTCTTGGTTCTCAATATTTTATTGTATTTAAAACTGGCCAAACTATTACTATGTGGAATTTCATTGTACATTACAGTGAAGTGTACAACCTTTTGGGGAGCGATTACCAGTGCCCATATTTTACCTTCCTTCTTCATAAAAATACATTTAAACAATCCTCTAATTCAGCAGGTCTGGCATGGGCATGGGATTCTGGATTTCTAACAAGCTCTCCGGTAAGTTGCAACGTCCCAAAGAACAGGTAAAGTTTCCTGAATAGCTGAGCTGGGTTTGCATATTTCAAGAAAAATGAGACTACCATGATGTTTTACAGTGAGCAGTGGATTGTGAGTTGGGAATCTGGGATCTAATTCAAGGTCTATCATTGGCAACAATAAAGCCTTTCTCAAGACTGCCTGGCTGAGTATATAGTTCCCATCTGCACTGAGACTGCCTGCTTCCCTTCCAGCTCCAGAAATCCTGTTGTTCTGAAGATTCTCTGTATGTCTCTGCTGCTCAAGGAGTTACTAAATCTCTGGCTTGACTGAAAAATAATCTGACAGGTGCTTAATGTCCCAGAGAGACAGTGATGAGCCCTAACTGGAGTTTGTATATACTTTCCTGTACCTGTAACTTCCGAGGACAAACACTGACCCTCTGTTATAAACAAATTTTAGGTTAGATATGTGAGCCCATATGGCCATAAACCATTGGGTGTCTTTACCCTCGCTGTGTTGACAATGTCAGACTATAATAGGTTGATGCAAAAAATTGTGCCAATTCCTGCCTCCTATCAGTATCCAGGAGATGGGGCTTGTTTCCCACCCCTTTCCTCTGGCTTTGACCATAGGACTTGTCTGGCCAAGAGAATGCATCCAAAGTGATGTCATTCCTATTCAAACCCCCACCTCTAGAAGTGGTGCAGCTTTGACCTTGCCCAGCTGCCATATGAACAAGCCAGGGCTGGCTTGGGGAATGATGAGACACTCACGGAGCAGATCCGTGAAAGCCCAGCTGAGGCCATCCTTACTCAGCCTGCCTCCGGCCCTCTCAGCAATTCACCATACATACAAGCATGAGTGAGTCCAGATGAGACTGGAAGACTGTCAAGCTGAGTGCAGCCTAAATGGTCAATTTGCAGAATTTGGAGGAACAACAAATGCTTACTGCTTTAAGAGCTATTAAGAAATATCATTGTAGGGTATCACATACAATTAACCATTTTAACTAAGTTTACGTATATATAATTCAGTAGCATTAGGTACAGTTACACTGTTGTGCAACCATCACCATTATGTATTTCCAGAATATTTGCATCAGCTCAAACAGAAACTGTACCCATTAAAAATAACTCTCCCTCCCCCACCATCCATTTTCTAAGAACCATTAATTTACTTTCTGTTTCTGTGAATTTGTCTATTCTTGGTCCCTTATGTAAGTGGAATCATATAATATTTGTCCTTGTGTCTGGCTTCTTTCACTTAACAAAACGTTTTCAAAGTTCATCCATATTTTTTTCTTGTCATCTGTTGATTATCTTTTGGTTATTGTGAATAACACTACTGTGAACATTGGTGTTCAAGTATTTGAATTCCTGCTTTCAATTCATTTGGGTATATAGCCATAGTGGAATTACTGGGTCACATGGTAAGTTTATTTAACTTTTAAGAAACCACAAAACTGTTTCCACAGCAGCTACATCAGAGCACATTCCCATCAGCAGTGCATAAGGGTTCCAACTACATCATTGAAACATTTATTTCCCACTACAATAATGTTTTAAAATAATAGCTATCCTAATGGATGTCAAGTGGGATCTCATGGTGGTTTTCATTTGCATTTTTATTTCCCCAGTGACTAGTGATGTTGAACAGTTTTTCAAGCACTTACTTGTATATCTTCTTTGGAGAATGTCTATTCAAGTCCTTTGTCTATAGTTGAATTGAGTTGTTTATTTGTGCTGTTGAATTGTAGGAGTTCTGGATATTAACACCTTATCAGATATTTGATTTGAAAATATTTCCTCCCTTCTTTGGCTTGGACTTTCACTCTCTTGGTAGGGTCCTTTGATACACAAAGTTTTAAATTATGACAAAGTTTAATTTATTGATTTTTCTTTTTGGGGGGGATGTCATACCATATCCAATAAATCATTACCAAGTCCAATGTTACAAAGCTTCCTCCTTATGTTTTCTTCTGTTTTTTTTGTTGTGGTTGTTGTTGTTTGTGTTTGTTTGTTTTAGCTTTTATATTTAGGTCTTGTTTCAAACTGAGTTCACTTCCTATGTATATTGTAATAAGGTAAGGGTTCAAATTCATTCTTTTGCATGTAGATATCATCCAATTTCCCTTGCACCATTTGTTAGAAGTATTATCCTTTCCCCAGTGAATGATCTTGGAAACCTTGTCAGAAATCACTTGATCACATATGTTAGTTTGTTTCTGGGCTCTAGATTCTGTCTAGATGTATCATTATGTCAACTCCATATTGGCTTAGTTATTATTATTGTAGTGAATTTTGAAATCAGAAAATATTAGTCCTCCAACTTTGTTCTCTTTGAAGAATGTCTTGACTACTTGATGTCCCTTGAGATTTTATATGAATTTGAGGATGGGTTTTTCTATTTCTGCAAATAAATGTCATTGAGATATTGATATGGATCAAATTGAATCTGTAAATAAACCTATAAATACTAGTAAGTCTTTCAAACCCACTAAAACAGGATATCTTCCCATTCATTTATGTCTTCTTTAAATTTTCTTCAGTGCTGTTTTGTAGTTTGGGCTGATTTTTAAGCTCTTTAACTTTGAAGTGCTTTGTAACACAACCTTACTTGTGATAATAGATAACTTGATCCTTTATTGATGAGTCCAGACCACTGATTCTAAACCTACTGATTTCTCCACTGGCTAGAAAGTTCCCAGAAAGGGATTAATCTTCCTTATTTGTAAAACAGATTATCAGGGAAACTGCTTCTCCCCTGTCCTCTTATTCCCGTGAAGGATCTTCCACTGGAATAATGTTTTTGTCCTTTCTTACCTCCCCTACTCACTTGTCTGCATGTGACAGGGAACAGGGACCATGACTTATCTGATAAGGGAGAAAGGAGAAAAGTTAGGGCACTTGCTTCCTTTTTTCCCCCACATTCTTTCTGGTATATTCTTGTATGGCTTATGCATTCTCCGGTATGACTTGTGTATTCTTCTACTTCCATGTAACAAGGACCTATACCTTCACTTCTAGAGTCAGTGGCCCCACTCTGACCCAGTACTGGTAGATTGTGTGTGTGTGTGGAAGTAATTTTCTCTGCAGCAGGCTGGGTCAATATCATCTTTCAGAGGTCTGCCTTATATTTAAGCTGGAGGGTAAGGTGGAAGTGTGTATTGTATGGGGCTGGAGGGTAAGGTGGAAGTGTGTATTGTATGGGGCCTCATTTATAAATGGGGCCACAGAACCAAAAAGTTGATACTTGGATATCAATTAATCTTTCTCATAATCTTTGACAAAGAAGAGTCCGCAAAGATATTCATATTGCCCTAACCTAATGTGCAAGTTATAATAATTTTAATCACTCCTGGAAGTGAGAGGAGCCCAAGCAAAATAATTTAGAAATTTAGGGAAGGAGGTACTACTGATGGGATGTCAGGAGAAAATAAATCAGGACAAAAGGGGTCCAAAAACAATCGAGTGATTCTTTAATCACCCACTATGTGCTATCTTCTAGCTCTTTCTTTTAATTTTTCCAACAGTACCAGGAGCCGAGGATCATTATTCCTCATTTTACAAATGAGAAAAGAGAAATTACAATGATTTTCCAAGGTTCTGTAGGTGGTTAGTGGTTGTAGTAGAATAAACAATTATTTCAGTTCTTAACCCCCTCCCCTATGATGATTATAAATTCAAGTCTTTGCATGTGACTTTTGTGCTTCTCAGAGAGTATGTGGAATATAAACCTTGATCCATTGATTTTGAGTTGGACATGTGTCTTACTTTGGTTATTGGAAAGTTGGTGAATATACACAGCAAAATCTCTTTTGTGCTCACATGGTTTGACTTGGTCCTCTGTATTCTTGCCATCTTCCCTGAAAAGAGCCTGCTCTGGGCACTTGCTCATTCAAGAATCATTCTAAGAGGCATCTAGAACAGCCTAAAACCTAAATCCAACTTCAGCTGTCCTGAAGATTGAAAAAGAGAGACCTGACCAACCTGCAGACCCATGAGCAGTAAAATATTACATTATATTTTTAGAGGTTGTTTGTTAGGCAGCATTGTTTAAAATGTCTTTATTGATAAAAGTATGTCATATGTGTCCTTATCTCCCACTAACTCCTCATCCTCCCTGACTCATGCCTTTAGCCCCCTGTTTCTATGTCCATTGGTTAGGCTTATGAATGCATACAAGTCCTTTGGTTGATCTCTCCTTCACCCTCCCCTACCTTCCCTCTAAGGATTGATGGTCTGATTGATGTTTCTCTGTTACTGGATCTGTTTTTGTTTATCAGTTTATGTTGTTCATTATATTTCAAAAATGAGTGAGATCATATGATATTTTTTTCTTTCATTGTCTGGCTTATTTCACTTAGCATAATGTTCTCCAGTTCCATCCATGCTGTTGCAAATGGTAAGAAAAGTGGAACTCCCATTTGACCCAGTGATCCCATTTCTAGGAATATATCCCAAGAAACTAGAAACACCAATCAGAAAGGATATATGCACCCTATGTTCATAGTAGCACAGTTTACCATAGCTAAGTTTTGGAAACAGCCTAAGTGCCCATCAGCAGATGAGTAGATTAAAAAACTGTGGTACATCTACACAATGGAATACTATGCAGCATTTTTGCCACCATAGTTGACTAACACAGTCAGGATAAAATTCTAAGAATGTCTGAATTCAGAACCCTTGCTCCTAACTTTCCTAGTGTACAATCTAAAGAATAACACTGCCTGTGACTGGCCCCATTATATTCAGATGGAGCAGAGCCCTTTGGTATCTGAGATGTGTCTAGCATAGATCCTCACCCACCATCATATTTATGGATAGAAATTTAGGCTGACTTACCAATCAGGTCCTGAGAATCTAAAGGTTCCTTTTGCATTTCATTCTATGCTTATCATGCTGCACTGCAGGACTTTTTCATGATAGATTGGTAACTAGTAAAAACCTTGGTTTACATGCAACATTGACAGAGCTGAGATTCAGAGTTACTCAAAATCAGTCAAATGTGACCATAACATCTGAGCAAGATACAGAAGGGACCCTTTTTATCAATGAATTCGGGTTTCCTTTTTTCCTTTAATTTTAACTTAACCCAAGGATTTTATCTTGCCTGGGTGTATACAGAATAGAGCTTGTGCAGGCAAAAATATACATTTAATTCATCTAGTGTTTAACCAGAAACCAACACAACAAAACAAAAAGCAAGCAAATAAAACACAAATAACATGTATCATCAGTCATGCATTTTAATCCCTGATCCTCTACATCACAGATGGTTGAGACAGAGGTGTCTTTGATGGGAAAGCCAAGTTGATTTATTTTGTCCCATTTTGTCTTGGCACAGAACCCATGAAGCTGGCTGAGACAACTTTCAATACAGAAGCACCATAGAGCCTAGCAAACTGGTAGGCATTGTACAAAGGCCTGCAGAGGGCATATCACAGCTGCCTCTAGACAGAGAAGCAGCCAAATCTCCTCTAAGCTACCTGTCTAAAAACATGATGGCTTTCTGGGTAGATGGAGTTCTTAGGGAGACATGCAACATTAGTTCTCTCCTGGGAAGTGCTTCCAGTGGGGAGGAAAGACATATAAGCAGCAGCTAGGTTTCCCTGGTGGGGAAGAGAAAGCCTCCATTTTTTTATGTCTATTCAACTTTATCTCCTCTGTGGAAGTGAGGGCATGTAGGGCTTGCAGCCTGAGAGAACAAGAAACACAGAGATACCAAGAGTTCACTTCCCTCCACATGCAACAGGAAGAAAAAGTTTAAAAAGCCAAGCCTTTTTAAAAAATTAACTAACTTTTGCTGATGTATGTTTTAAAAATGAAGAACAATATTTCATATTCTCAAACTACTTTCCCCTCCAATAATAATAATTATTAATTACAGTGGAGAAGATTGGCAAATACCACCTTTGATAAGTGATCAAAGTGTGCACCACCAGCAATGGGACACATTGAAACTCACCCTCTGAGAGGCTTATAAAGATGCATCACCTGAACCCAGTTATGAGGAAGCAGCAGACAAAACCAAATTGAGAGACATTCAAGTCAATGACTGGCCTGTAATCTTCAGAAGTGCCAAGGTCAAGAAAGATAAAGTCTGAGGACCAAATCCATACTCAAAGGGACTAAAGAGATATGACAAGTAAAAGCAACCAGTGATTTTCCATTGTAGCCTTTGCTGTAAGGCCATTGCTAGAACACTGCAGAAACTTATTGGCCTATTGGTCTCATTGCTGATGTTCTGATCTGGGGGATGACATGGGGAAATACAGAAGTTACTCCTCTTTGGTAGGATACACACACTATGGTGTTTGGAAGTGATGGAGCCCCGAGTAACAACGTAATTTCAACAGATTCAAGACAAAGAGTTTTTTATATGGTACTTAAAACTTTTCCACAAAATTGAAACTATTTGAAATAGAAATGAAAAGTAAAGGGCTTTCCACGAATGCTTTAGCCGAAAGGACGCCTGATCTTAGAGGACAGCCCAGGAGTCCTGGGAGACAGTGTGCAAGTGCAACTGATGTGAACTAATCAGCCAGCCCAGTTTTTCCTAAGAGGAGGAGGCATTCAGATACTCTTGACCCCAAGTCATGTCCTTTTACTGGATTTCCCATATGTTTTTATTGAATTTTAGAGAGGAAGGAAAAGAGAGAGATAGAGAGATAGAAACATCAATAAGAGAGGATCATCATTGAAAAACTGCCTTCTGCACACCCCCTACTGGGGATTGAGCCCATAACTCAGGCATGTGCCCTGACCAAGACTCAAACCAGAGACCTCTGGGTCGACACTCAACCATGGAGCCATACCGGCCGGGTTCCTTTTACTAGATTTGAAAATCACAGGAAAAATATTTTAAATATCAAATATCTTCTCTGCAAACCTTGACAGGGTATTTTTAAAAGGAGAAATGTGTGTAATATGCACACATTTTCATATGAAAGCAAGATTAATAGGGGAGCTCTAAAACGAATTCACATGCAGGAAGTTACAGAAACACTGTTTGAATCATTCAGATGAAATCTGCATCGCTAGACAAGTCCACGTCTGCTGTGTTCCATTACCTGTGCTGGATGGGCTCTGACAACCCTAATAAATTACACTGTCCAGCTGCAACTCCTTCATCTGATGCCACGGGTAATAGAAACGAGAGTGAGAAAGGAGAGGGGAAAATGCCAGCAATGAAGGATATGCAGTGTGATGAAGAATAAAGCGAAACATCTACAGCATTAGCAAATCTGATGCTTCTTCTTCACCATGTTATAGCCACTGTTCAGAAAGTATGAATTCCATTCCCTTCCCAAAACCTGAGAAGAGCTTCCCTCTGTAGCCAGACTCAGGCTTTGTGTAACCGGGTCCTGGACACCTCCAGGTGCTGGTGGGCAGAAGGGATTCTGCTCTCCATAGTAATGCAGAAATGCCTTCACTTCCCTAGGCCCAGCCAGTGGCTGTAATTTGCCAGCTGATTCCTTGACTTTCAGGGAGACTATGAGCCATGAGAATGAGTCAAATAAAGAGGTCACCTGCATCGGAGCCCTCTCGTGCCACCCTAAGCAGCTGAGCTAGTGCTACTTCCTCCCAGACTGAAGAGAATCAGAGAAGCACAATAACCCTGTGTAGGTGGCCACATATCCAAGCTCAAAGCCTATTTGTGAAAACACTGATAATTTTCAGGTTAAGACACCACAAGAGGCTGAGAATGCACAGATGCAAACTATTCCTATCCTTCTGCACGGTGTTTAGGTGCAGGATCACCCTGGACAAACAAGCCAAGGTCCATGAACTCTGAGGCCAGCCCTCCACCACCAGCGGTCAAAGCCACCAGAGGCAGGGATGTCAGGGCTTTTCTGCACTTGGCCAGTAAAAGACTTCACACTAACAAAGTAAGAACACATTAAAACATGACTAATTTGGGCAATTTATTTATTCTAGGAATGTGGAAGCTGTAGCCCTAAATTAGCTGATGGATCTTTGACATGAGTAGTATATCTTCCTGTTTAAAATTCAAACGAATCCTCAAAATGTGTCCCAAATGGAGTAGAAAGAAACAGATAGGACAGGTGGATACTAACACATTTAAATCCAGTCTGCAGATGATGGAAAAAGTAAAATGTCAGATGACAATGTTCTTTTGAGGTAGCCAAGTGTAGTAGGTTTTGTTTCTTTGTTTTGCTTTAAAAATTAGGCATAGCACTTGTTTTGTAAGAAACACAACAAATTTCAAAAAGACTCGAGTCTGCCCCCTCGTGTTGGAGATAGAATAAGGCAACTGAAGCTGCTTACAGTTATAATAAAAATCATCTTATTACAGGGTGAAATCGTCACCCTGCTATACAGCAAACCTAGTGTGTATAGTGGTCTAATAAACTCTACAACTGTTTCTACATTGATTATATTCAGGCCAATCCAGCCACTGTGGAGGATACCAAAGGAATGGAAGAATTAGTCTGTGCCTTTCAGATATTCAGACTATTATTAAACACTTCCCTTATATGCTGCCCCAGGTAGATTTGCAATGTGGCTTTACACACGGGACCTGTACTATTGATTGTTCCTGATTTCTCAAACAAAACTTCTGACATGTGGGTGGTAGTGTTCTGTCATTCCCCAACTGAAGAGCCAGCTTGCAAGGCGCAGTGTACTTGCAGAATTCTGTTAACATCATGTATTTATTATATTTACCTGGACAGAACACAGAAAATATGCCTGATATTTGAATTACAAATAGGTAGATATAAAGTTTTGGTATATTTTATAAGATCCTAGGCTATTTTCCTTTGGTCTGGTAATCACCCCTTCAATCTTTTTAGCAGACATTGCTGATAATCTTCTTGGATCCACTGGGTCTCTTGTATTTTCTCCCTGGGCTATTGTGTGCTCTGCTTCCAATGACCAGTTCCTGTAACTCGACTTTGAAGGACAGCCCCTTAAAGGCTGGTTCAACATTAGAAAATCAATGAATATAATTCATCATATTAACAGGTTAAAGAAGAAAAATCATATGATTATATCAAGTAGTTGCAGAAAAAAGCATTTGACAAAAATCCAACATCCACTTAGAATAAAAACTCTCAGCAAATGAAGAATAGGAGGATCTTCCTCAACTGGATAAAGAACATCTACAGAAAACTTCAAGTTAACATCAAATTCAATGGTGAGAAACTAGATGCTTTCCTGCTAAGATCAGAAACAAGGCAAGGTTGTCCCTTCTTACTATTGCTTTTCAATATCTTATTGGAAGTCAGAGTATGACAGTAAGACAAGAAAAGTAAACAAAAGGTATACTGACTGGGAATTAAAAAAAATAAAACTGTCTTGTTCCCAGATGACATAATTATCTATGCATACAATCCAAAAGAATCAACTCCAAACTCTCCCAAGTTGCATAGTACATATTAATATACAGAAGTCAGTTTCCTATATTCAAGCTATGAACAAGTGGCATTTGAAATGAGGAACACAATACCATTTACTTTAACATTCTCTTATATTAAATACTTAAGTATAAAACTAACAAAATAGATATTAGATACATTTGAGGAAAACTATAAAACTCTGATGAAAGAAACAAAAGAACAAATAAATGGAGAGATAGCCCATGATCAGAGATAGAAAAAATCAATATTGTCAAGATGTCAATTCTTCCTAAGCTGAATATATAGAGTCAATACAATTCTAATCAAAATCCCAGTAAATTATTTTGTGAATATTGGTAAATGATTCTAAAGTTTATTTGGAGAGGCAAAAGACCCAGAATAACAATAAAATTTGAAGAAGAACAAAGTCAAAGGATTGACACTACCCAGCTCCAAGATTTTTTATAGAGCTAGCATGATTAAGACAATGTAGTATTGGCTAAAATATGGAGAAATAATAGATCACTGGAACAAAATAGAGAGCCCAGAAATAGACCCCCATAAATATACCAATAGTCAACTGATCTTTGACAAAGGACAATAGAAAGAAGCAAAATTCGCCACTTCAACAAAAGGTGCTGGAACAATTGACCACCATATGCAAAAATATAAATAAATCAATCTAGAAAACTAACCTTATAGCTTTCACAAAAATGAACTCAAAATGTATTGTAAACACACACACACACACACACACACACACACACACACACACAGATGGCAGGCTAGATTTGGCAGGTAAGAATAGTACTATTATGTTGTCTCCTGACCCAGGTCCTTTGTTAAAGGAAGGAAGTGAAAGAATACTAAATGTAAAATGCAAAACCATAAAACTCCTAGAAGATAACATAGGGAAAAGCATAGAGGACTTTGAATATGGAGATGACTTGTTAGATACAACACAAAAGACTCCATCCATGAAAGAAATAATGGATAAGCTGAACTTCATTAAAATTAAAAACGTCTGATTTGTGTCACTGTCAAGAGAATGAGAAGACCAGCCACAACCTGGAAAAAAATATTTGTAAAAGATCTTAACAAACACTTCAGAGAAGAAGATATACAGATGGTAAATAAACATATGAAAAGATGCACAGCATTATATGTCATTAGGGAGTTGCAAATTAAAACAACAAAGAGATACTACTACACACCCATAGGAATGGATTCCAAAACGCTGACAACACTCATCGAATGCTGATGAGGATGTGGAGCAATAGGAACTCTCACGCACTGCTGGGGGAAGGGGAGGAAGAGATGCTAAATGGTCCAGGCACTTTGGAAGATACTTTGGCAGTTTTTTTACAAAATAAAACATACTTTGACCATCTGATGCAGCAGGTGTCTTCTTTAACATTTACCCAGATAGTTGAAGACTTAGGTCTGCACAAAAACCTGCACTTGAATATTTGTAGCAGCTTTATTTGTAATTAACAAAACTTGGAAATAGCCCAGGTGTTCTTCAGTACTTAAATGGGTAAACAGTGGCACATCTAGAGAATAAAATATCATTCAGTGCCAAAAATAAATGAGCTATCAAGCCAGGAAAAATATGGGAGAAACTTAAATGCACATTACTAAGTGAAAAAAGCTCATCTGAAAGAGCCACATATTGTATTCTTTAATTATAAGATACTAGAGGCCCAGAATAGGAAATTCATGCATGGTTAAGGTCCCTAGGCCTGGCCTGTGATCAAGGCATCATTCCTGGCTGCCTGCAGCCAGCCTCACCCCTAGTTACCACCCCCACTCCAATTTCCCATTCACCATTGGGTGATCAGAACCTGCTGACTGGAGGGAGGAATCAAGACAGACTGGTCATTCCACCTGCTTGCCAACCGTGCCCCCACCGCCACCCACCTCCAGTTCCCTGTTTGCCATTGGGCAATCAGAGCCTGCTCACTTGGGGAAGGGACTAAGAGGTGGTCAGTGTGCCTCATAGTGACTGATAGAGCAGTTGTTCTTGTCATTCTGATGTTAGGGTCAATTTGCACATTACCCTTTTATTATATAGGATAGAGGCCTGGTGCATGAGTGGGGGTCAGTCAGCCTGCCCTGATGGGGGCCCTGGATAGGAGTGGGGGTCCCTGCTGGTGGGCAGAGATGGCCAGGGCAAGGGGCTGCAGGTGTTTTGCAGGCCAGCCATACCCATGATCAGGCTAGGGGGCAAAGCTGGCTGGGGTAAGGGACTGCGGTCATTATGGTCTCTGGTTGTTCTGGTCCATTCCACTGTTTTGTTTGCTGGGCTTTTATTATATAGGATTCTGGAAGAGGCAAATCTATAGAGATGGTAAAAGGATCAATGGTCAGCAGGGTTTAGGAAGAAGGGAAGAATGAATGGGTCAAGCACAGAAGATTTTTAGGGCCATGAAACTAGACTGCACGTGCCGTTGTACATTTATCAGAATCCATAGAATGTACACCACCAAGTGTGAACTCTAATGTAAACTATGGGCTTGTGTAGTAATAATGTGTCAGTGTAGTTTTATGGATTTGTGGGGGATGTTGATAGTGGGGAAGGCTGTGCATGTGTGAGGGTACATGGGATATCTCTGAACCCTCTGCTCAGTTTTGATGAAAACCTAACACACACACACACACACACACACACACACACACACACACACACACAAATGGCAGGCTAGATTTGGCAGGTAAGAATAGTATTATTATGTTGACTCCTGGCCTAGGTCCTTTGTTGAAGGAAGGGAGTGAAAGAAAATTAAAGTGTGTTCCAGGTACTTTTGCTGCATAAATGACCCCTCCACCCCCATCCCCACACACACTTGTTTTATTTGCTTATAACTATGAGAGTCAGGTCTTTGGGAAGGAGTCAGCAGTTGTCCACAATTGCAGTCTCATGTTGGCTAGAACTGTCGGCACAAGGGACTGGACATCCCCCATGCTCACACATGGAGCTGGCAATTGACTAGTGGCTGGGAGTTCAGTTGGGGTGTCCACCAAGTGCCTACCTACACAAGGCCTCCACAGCATGGTGGCTCCTTACACAGTGGAGCTTTCCCTGGAGTGAGTATCCTGAGGAGCCAGGTAGAAGGAAGCTGCCTGGCCATTCCTCACCCAGCCTTGAGGGTCCACAAGGATACTTCTTCCATGTTCCCCTAGTTACAGGAGAATCAGAAGCTCTGCCCCAGTCAAGGACATCTCTGTCAGGAGAAGTATCCACAAAATGGTATGGACAGTTTTAAAAGTCACCATACCAAGCAAGGCTGAAACTATCCTCAACTACGCTTTTACCTGGAGGGGGTGGGTAGAGAAAGAAACTAATATTAAGCAAGAATGGTCTGCAAGGCAGGTACCATGCTGGGTGCTTTACATACATCAGCCCACAACATTTCCCTGAAGTTAGTATCAGAGTTCCCATTTTCCAGCCAGAAACCAGAGATGGAGAGAGATTAAGGAGTGAGCCCAAATCATGTGACAGGTTCTGATGCCAAAGCCAGATCTGCCTGAGGCCCATCCTCCCAGACAACTTTACCCTCATGGGCACCCAGAAAGGGGAATCAGAGTTAATCCTTGTGTTCACTAGGGTAGTGCTTCTTAAATATCAATGTGCACATGCATATCCTCTTTGTCTTGTTAAGCACCTGATTTAACATGTCTGGGATTGAGCCTGAGATTCTGCATCTTACATGCTCCCAGGGATGTTGCAACAGCTGGCATGCATGGCCAATGGGGATGGGGACCCCTTCCTATATTCCAAGTCCCCTCCCACCATGTGGGAATCTAAGGAAGGCCATCTGTAAGCAGAATGTGAGACCCTGGGAACCTGGCCAGCAACTCAGTCTAAGAAGAGCCAAAGAGAAAGTGCATGTAGCTGTGAGCCTGGATGAAATCAGCCAGTGTTTTAATCTCACACAGCTTGTACAGGGGCCCATCCCCCTGCCCCTGCATGCCCCCCTTTTCTCTGTTCTCTGTACTCTATGAGACCTCCTAGTAGGAAAGTCTTGGTGGTGCAAAACAACAGCATCAGCAGGTTAACCCTGATGTGCATGTACGTCCTGATAAACCCATGACTTTCACAGCCAGTCCTCTGGGTTATTTCTCAGGGATCCACAAACAATATGCTGAGGCTTCCTGGGATCTCCATACTTTGCACAACATGGCCTGTGGCTGGCACTGTGGGAATCGAGGTCTATGGTACAGTAGGTGCAGTGCTCAAACAAGGCCCATGACCCAAGAAAAGCATGCCTCTTTCTTTGGGAGTCTGACAATCTGGCTTTTGGTGGGCAGTGAGAAACTAAGGATAGAAGTCCAGGTGGGTGGTGGGTGGTGGGTGGAGGTGGAAAGGTGCAAGTGTGAAGGTATATGGGAAATCTCTGCACCCTCTGAGGCCATTGAATTCCTTAGCAGTCTGTTGCTTATTGCCAGTAGAAATGGTAAGGAGTTAGAAATTATCATTTTTCTCTGAAAAAGTATTTTCCTTCATTTCTTTACTTGGGTTTTCCTAGAGTTGTGCAAAAATATAGACAACTGCAAAAAGCTGAACTACTGCAATTGTGTGTGATTCAGACGCAAGGCTGAGAAAACATAACTGATTTTAGGAAAAGGTCAAGTCATAAATCAAAATGGAGATCAAACCAATTATTCCAAGTGAGCTGATGGTTAACATTTGCTTTTCTCACCACAGCATTGGCTTCCCTAATTAAAAGCAAGTTTGACTGCATTTATTACTGGAAGCACTGACAAGTTAAAGCTTCAATATGTTCTTATCTGCTGTGGCACCATCCATTTAGTTAATTGTAAGTGAGACTGTACAAACTATTCAGAAACACTAGGTGGCACCTTTGCATTTTTCTTGACAAAGCCAGAATTTAAAGCTGAAACCAAGGGAAAGAAACCTATTAGTACTATGAATATAGGTAATTCTCAAAGATACTGAATCAACATCAGGGAATTGAGCTCTGAAAATTTGTATAAGTAATTCTTCTCAAATGATTTTTCTATGGGATGGCATTAGAAATAGGTGACATGGTTAAATACTTTAAAAAATAAAGAAACAGGCTCAGATTTACTCAGTTTGCAGGGATGAGAAACAAAAAGTGAAAAATTTAATGTTTTAGTGATAAAGCATCAGAGAGAAATTTAAACATCTAACTTGTGTCCCTAAATTGAAAAAACACCATGAAAGAAAACGTCGAATCTTACAACTCTATGCCACTATTTTTCTTCAGTTGAGCTAACATATATATATATATATATATATATATATATGTGCCTAATATGCAAAGTGTCCCCTCAAGAGTTCGACCAACAGGGAGTTTGATTACTTGCTATGACATGCACTGACCACCAGGGGGCGGCATGGAACAAAGGAAGGCCCTGGCCAGCAGCTGGCAGCTGGCAGCCACTAGGGACCCTACCTGTGCATGAATTTTGTGCACTGGGCCTTTAGTCTATATATATATATATATAAAAAGAGGTAATATGCAAATTAGGCCAGAACTCTGTATTGGGGTCATAACCAGACAGGAGGAAGTTGCATGCACAGGTGAGGCCTGGAATGAAGACAAAGACAGAAGCAGGGGGGCCTTCCAGAGCCAGTGCAGCAGCTCAAGAGGTGCCAGAGCAGACACAGGCAGGGGGGCCAGGGGATACTGCAAGCCAGGCACAGGTCCCAGGCCACCGCCCCCTCACAGGTTGCCTCCTCTCGCGATTTCAATTGCACACTGGGTCTCTATCTCTCTATATAAAAGCCTAAGCAACCAAATGACCAAACAACCTGTCGACTGGTCACTATGACACGTGCTGGCCACCAGGGGTCAAACACTCAATGCAGGAGCACTGCCGAGCCAGAAGCTGGGCTCACAGCCTGCACACACATCTGCTGCAGCATTAGACTCTCCCACCTCTGTGCTACAGAGCAGCAGGTGGCAGCAGCAGCAGGCACAGTGGGGCAGGAATGAGTGAGAGTGGCATCCCTCCTCAGCTTGGGCTCCTCTCCAGCTGCCTGCCACTCCCCACACTGCCTGATCCCTGGGGTATCTGGCCAAAACTGGCAGTATGACATCTCCTAAGGGGTCCTGGGTTGCAAGAGGGGGCAGGCCAGGCTGAGGGACCCCACCAGTGCATGAATCCATGCACCAGGCTGCTAGTATGTAATGAAAAATAAACCCAGTGTATAAAAGATGAATGTGCTTGTAATGTGGCCTCAAACCCACTAGATGGCAGAATACTCTGTCAAAGACACAAGGCTTGACACTATCAAGAATAAAGGAAGAAGTCAATGAAACACCAGATGAAGCAGTAGATAATATAGCAAATATTATATGGCTTTAATGGATGAATTAGATGCCTATTGTATGAAGTTTAAAGTTACTTTATAAAAAACATCAGGAAGCCCAAATTTTATCTGCCTACTACATTATAATCAGATTGAAGAAACACAGCTTTACTCAATGTGGCCACAGTATTTTCTATGTTAATATCCTCCCATCCAGGGTTATTGCTGAGACATATGTTAATATACATGACAAACTATTATGGGCTGGAGTGGATTTGAATGAGTACAATCATCAAATATTTATTGAGCACCTGCCTGGTGACAGGCACAGTTCTATAAGAAAAACACACATGCAAATTAAAGAAAGCTTAGATGAATGAATATATTCATGACATAGCATATATTTCAGGATGAAAATTTTGAGCAGAAATATAGAAGGCAGACTCTATTTTTCATTGTTTCACTTTTGATAGACCAGAAAGGAAAGAAGGAGAAAAAAAGTTTGAGTGAGAAACAAGTATAGCTATATTCAACCTTAGGAATCTTACATGTCATCTAAGACTTGGCAAGATATAATTGAAAATCAATTCCATTCTTTCCTGACTTCTCCTTGAAGGAGACACAACTGCCAAACCATAGCCACACTTCTCGCATCCCCAACCCCCATCCCACTCCCCCCAGTACTGCCACCTTTCATGTGTGTCCTCAACCTCTCAAGCACCAAACCCTAACCCACGTCTGTACTCCAGCCCTTCCTGGCTTTTACTCCTGTCCCATCTGCTATATCCAGGTGCCTTTTATGTGTAACTAGAGGCCAGGTGCACGAAATTCATGCACTGGGGGGGGGGTTTCCTCAACCCAGCCAGTACCCTCTACAATCTGTTACCCCTCAAGAGATGTCCGATTGTCCATTTAGGCCTGATTCTAGTAGGACGTCCCTCTCAGAATCCAGCACTTCTGGCTCCCAACTGCTCACCTGCTTGCCTTCCCAATTGCCCCTAACCACTTCTGCCTGCCAGCCTGATCACCCCCTAGCCACTCCCCTGCCAACCTGCTCCCCTGCCAGCCTGATTGTCCCTAACTGCCCTCCCCTGCAGGCCTAGTCACCCTTAACTACTCTCTACTGAAGGCCTGGTCACCCCTAACTGCCCTCTCTTGTAGGCCTAGTTACCCCTAACTGCCCTCCCCTGATGCTTGGTCACCCTCAGCTGCTCTCCCCTGCAGGCCTGAGTCCCTCCCAACTGCCCTTCCCTGCAAGCCCAGTTGCCCTCAACCTCCCTCCTCTGCCAGCCTGGTCACCCCTAACTTCCCTTCCCTGAAGGCTTGGTTACCCCCAACTACTCTTCCCTGCAGGCCCGGTCCCTCCCAACTGCCCTTCCCTGCAAGTCCAGTCACCCCCAACTTCCCTCCTCTGCCAGCTTGGTCACTCCTAATTGCCCTCCCTTGAAGACTTAATCACCCCTAACTGCCCTCCCTTGCAGGCCTGATTGCCCACAACTGCCCTTCCCTGCTGGCCATCTAGTGTCCACATGGGGGCAGCCATCTTTGACCACATTGGGGCAGCCATCTTGTGTATTGGAGTGATGATCAATTTGTATATTATTCTTTAATTAGATAGGATTGGGTCAATACTGGAATATCCCTAATGAGAGGATCCCAATGGTTTCCAAGGCAGCCCCTTCAGTTGCTAGAGAACACACAGTTGCCATGTTCTCCAGACTACTGAGGACTGTGTGTGTTTCCTCTACATAGCTCTTCCTATTTTTTCCTTCCAGCGGACTCCTAGAAGGAATCCTAAATGCCCCTCTGACTGGGAAGCCATTCAGTGACTGAGGAAAGCTATCCTGTACCTCCCCCTCCCTGAGTTTGACAAAGATTACCAATGTTTCCCACCAATTGTCACATTGCCTCAGTTTTTGATTCTCCATTATGTCAGCTACCTGTCTTCCAATGCACTTGTTTCTCATTGTCCAAGGATGAAATGAAATGAAACCAACCCCTTTCAATGCAGTGAACATGGTAGGAAGTTTTGTCACGACAGCTAGGTGGGTACTGAGAGCAGAAATGTTAACAAAGGACTCGCTGCTGTCCCACCAAACTTTATTTGTCCCTTCATAACACTCCACAATGATATCTCTGGGCCACATCTACATTTATTTCCCCTTCGCAGTAAATGTTCCTGGAAGGAAGGCCTTAGGCCTCAGTTATTAACTGCTGTGCCCCCAGCACATGGCACTGGGATTGGCCCATGGCAGGCATTTGTGGAAACAAAGTGGCCTGAAATGGAAGAATAGATATTTGAATGTGGGTCTCTTTTAAAGGAATGCAGAAGGCAGGAAGAGAACCATGCAAGAAAACACTACAAAAAAAAGAAAATAGCCAGCTGAGACATCAACAAACTGGTGTAGGTAGAAGGAAGAAATATAGCATCTCTTGGGAGGAACACAGTGCATTTTTTGGAGGAATTATTTGGGGTTTACAAAATATAGGAAGGAAGGAGGTATTTGACACCAAGAGCAGGGAAAGGGAGAATCCATTGATGGAATAGACAAGTGGGACATCCAAGTTAACAAACAAAAAGCAAGAAAATAAGAAAAAGGAGTAAATAATGTACATTAAATAAAATACTAATATTGCAGAAAGAAAATAAATATGAGTTATGCCATTGAATTCTTCCAATAAATGACAGATTAAGTGAAGACAAAATAACATAAAACCAAACAGCTATATGCTGTTTATAGGAAAATGCTAACACATACACATAGAGGAAAATATAGTTTTAGACAAAGATATACCAGATAAATGTAAACAAAAAGAAACCAGCTTATGTCTGGTGGTGTGCCTCAGTGATTGAGCATAGATCTATGAACCAGGAGGTCATGGTTCGATTTCTGGTCAGGGTTGCAGGCTCAAACACCAGTGTGGGGCAGCAGGAGGCAGCCAATCAATGATTATCTCTCATTATTTATGTTTCTCTCTCTTTCTCTCTCTCTTTCTCTCTCTCTCTCTTTCTCTCCTTTCCTCCCTCCCTCCCTTGTTTCCTCTCTGAAATCAATACAAATATATTTAAAAAGAAAAAAGCTTTGGAAATAGACAAGGGACCACTAAAAGTTAAATGATTAAATGCACTAAACTCTCACTAGTGCAAACAATAAGTCCTGCAACACAACTAGAAAGAAAGGAAAACCAATAGAAAAATGGGCAAAGGATTTGAACAGGCAAGGCACAGAATGAATGGTCCAATACCTAACAATGATATGAAGAAATAACCCAACATATTGGCAACCAGAAAAAAGAAATAAAAACTACAATAGACCCTCTTTGGAACTGAAAATATTAGAATGGCTTACAATGCCAAACCACCTCTGAGTGCAAGGAGATGCACAACCTTGTGTTTTGCAGGTGGGCTGGCCTGGAATCACCATTCTGGAGCCTTCTCACAGAAGTCACTAAGTCAAGGGTATATATGTCTATGACCCAACAAGCCACTCCACGGTGATAGTACGCCCTGTAGTCAAGGATATTTTTTAACTTAATGTTGCATGTGAAGTCATACATTAGAGAATAAACTGTCACAAGGAAAAACATAAAAATCACAATCCTAGAGAGGAACTTCCATATATCTCTTTCAGACTTTGGCAGAAATAGGGCATTTTTTGCTATAAAAATATCAGGCATAGAATTATATCATGAAATCCAAATTTGGTTCAATTCTATTAAAATTGTAGCCTCTGCTAGTTACCAATGTCTCAGTCATGGCCATACACATCTATAGCTGTGCCAGCACTGGCACAATGTCTAGCTTGTTGAATGAATGAAATATTGAAAACCTAATAAAGGCATTGCTGTGGTGAAGACATTAAAAAACAATGGAATTTGAACACTTAGAATGTGCTTACAGGAAGGTTTTTCCTCAGATGCTTAGAACTGTGTGGAAATACTATAGAGACAAAGTAGTTTCTTTCCACTTACGTTTTCTTGAAATTAAGCTTTATGTTTTCATCTCACGTCCATGCCTCTTACTACTACTACTAGTAATATGCTACTAGTGCCACAATATCCTCAGCAATGACTATCTCAAATATGCCTTTGTTGCCTAGAAAGGCCCTAGCATCTTATAAGCTGGCTGAGCACATGTCTTAGTTCTGCTGAGTGTGACCCTTGGTAAGGCCCTTGTGCTCTCTAAACCCTAAATTAGCAATCTGTAAAATAAGGATAACACCACCTACTTCACACTGTAAGGCTCAGATGAGGTCATGTCTATTGAAACTTATTAGTTCTAATACCCCCAGCCCTGCATCCCACAGAGAAACCAAATTGTGAATTGGTTACCAGCAAATTTGGAAGGATGGAGCACACATACCTAATATTCACGTGGTTTTGTAGACAACTGGACTTTATAACAGGGCACAAAAGAGTTATGGGACTTTTGCATCTATAGGCAGCATTTCATGAATATTTTAAAAAGGTATATTACTACTACCCTGCCCCCACAACTTCTACCACCTCTACCAACCTCCACAACCTCTATCGCCTCCACCAACTACGTCTACAACTCCCTTCATCAGGACCAACTTAGACATGCAAACAGCTCCTTTCTTTCTTTCTTTCTTTTCTTTCTTTCTTTCTTTCTTTCTTTCTTTCTTTCTTTCTTTCTTTCTTTCTTTCTTCCTTCCTTCCTTCCTTTCTCTCTCTCTCTCTCTCTCTCTCTCTCTCTCTCTCTCTCTCTCTCTCTCTTTCTCTCTCTCTTTCTTTCTTGTTTGACTTGATCCACATAACAACCTTACAAGGCAGGGAAATGCAGTGTTCAGCGAGTGCAGGGAACTGATCTGTTCTTAATTGAAGAGCCAACTCCAACCCTAAACTGCTGTCTACAACACTATGCTGAGCAGACAAACAATGCCAGGCAGATGTCTTCCCTTGCAAAGCCAAGCTCACCAGTGGGGTAAGGGGTGGTGCAGAGCCCAGATTTGTGGCAGAAAATTACCAAAATTCAGTTTATGGAAGTTGGCTATTTTTTTAAAATATATTTTTTTATTGATTTTAGAGAGAGGAAGGGAGAGAGAGAGAGATAGAAACATCAGGGATGAGAATTACTGATTGGCTGCCTCTTGCAAGCCCCACACTGGGGACTGAACCCGCTACCCAGCCATCTGCCTTGACCGAACCGTGAGCTTCTGGCTCATGGGTCAACACTCAACCACTTAGCAACACTGACTGGACTGCAAGTTGACTATTTTTAATGGTCTGCATTTTTTGTGTGTGTGTTCTAGTTTAATTTCTCTTTAGTTGTTCTTAATTTATACTCTTGTCAATTTCTCAGCTTTGTTTGTATTCATTCACTTGGAAACTTGAAGCATAGCTGATGGACTAAAAATGTTTTCCTGTTTTAGGCTCATTGTTCTTAAAGCTGAATCAAAACCATGAAGATGAGAAAGTGAAATCAGCATTCAAGACTGTAGGTGCCGCCAGCTAATGGGGCTCTCAAACTGCAAAATGAGAATATAAAAAGGCCAAATAACAATGGGTAGCAAATGTGCATTCAAAATCCCATTTTTACATAAAGGAATGGAACTTCTTACCCTTTTGAAGACAATGAATTTATCAATAAAAAATTAATTAGTAATCAACAAAATTTCCAACTATAAAGTGTTTTCAAACCATGGTACATCTGTCCTAATTGGCCACTTAAAAACAGCATTGCAGGCAATGTGACATGTAGGTTCATGGTTCTCAAACTGTATGTCCAGGTGCCCCAGAGGAATGCACAATCAGTGGCCAAGTAACTTCAATTTTTGAACAAAACAGCAATAGCTAACCTCTGTCAGATAATTTTTTAAATCACTAGCTCAAGGTAGTTCAAATTTCTACATTCAGTTGCACCACTTGCCTTTTAATGACATCAGTGAATAATGCAATGCATTTGGCAGTTGTCATGACAAAAAAAGTTGTTTAAAAATCGATGTGGAATAGGAAATGAGGGTGTGTTATACAACCTACCTCCAAGGCTGAAGAAGGTGTACAGTGCCCAACAGATGTACACATTTCATTAGGATTTTCTTTAAAAATGACAAAAATGTAAAATCTCAATTTATGTGCATTATTATTAAATATTTATTAAATTGTTTGGATTGAACTACTTAGTAAATGGAAAAGTTAACTATTCCTCTTTTCCTAGGAGGGCCTGTGACAAATACTAAGACACTGGGTGCTTTGAACCAAGAAAAGTTCAGGAACTACAGCAGTAGATGAAAAAAATAAAATTAAAACTGTACAGACCTCGCAATCAATCTTGCTCTTCTCTCCGTGTGTGTGTGTGTGTGTGTGTGTATGTGTGTGTGTGTGTGTGTGTTTAAATAATGGAAGAAAGTATATCAAAATTCAACAGTGGAGCCTGGCCAGATTGGCTGAGTAGTTGAGCATCAACCCATGAATCAAGAAGTTAGAGGTTCATTCCTGGTCAGGGCACATGCCTGGATTGTGGGCTTGATCCTCGGTAGGGGGCATACTGGAGGCAGCAGATAGATGGCTCTCATTCATCAATGTTTCTATCTCTCTATCGTTCTCCCTTCCTCTCTTTCTCAAATCAATAAAAACATATTTTTTAAAAAATTCAACAGTCAACAGGGGAAATTCAATAGCTCTTCCTTTTCCATAGTTTCCTATATTTTAAGTATTACTCTCATATGCTGAAAATAATTAAATGTTATTTTCATTATTAAAATATATAAACATATAAACATGTATGTTCTCAGGTGAAGATTTTTAAAAGATACTTTAAAATTTAAAGATTATTACAAATAATGAGCACTTTTGCCTCTATGAATAAAAATATCTGTTGAACATAGCAGAGTTTCATTTTGGAAGAAGGTATTATTGTACTTTGCTCCTTCTCCTATTCCCTGACCCACACTGCGGTTTTGAAGAAACCTGTTTCTATGTGCATCTCTCCTTCACTTTTTTTTTTTTTAAGCAAAACACCCACTTCCCAGCCCTGTAGCCTTCAGGAAGGGAACTTGGCTTGGCGTTTCCAGCAGATGGGGCTTCTCAGCCTAACAGCTGGCAGATCTAGCAAAGATGAGGAGGCAGGAAGGGATGGGCTGCCAATGGCACAGGCGCTGCTGCCTCATGGTGGAAGGAATGGCCTGCAGCATATCACAGGTCTGAGGTGAAGGACATCATTGGAAACCTGCCCTGAGGAAACTCACACATGAAAGCACCCCTGAGTGCAAGAGATCTGGATGTTTGTTGGTCTCTGCTACTCTGAGTCCCAACTTAGAGAACCCACATTTTATATAACTTAGAGAGTTGTTATACAAGTAGGGGTCACTGGGCCTTACCTATGCCCTCTCACAATCTGGGACCCCTTTGAAGATATTGGAAAGCTGGTTTCAGCCCGATCCCTAAAGGCCAGGCCAAGGGATCCCACCAGTGCATGAATCTGGGCACTGGGCCTCTGGTATACATATAAGATCTTCTGTTAATCTCCTCCCACCCTCCCCTTTTCCTCTTTCCCTCTGAGATTCATCTTGTTCCCATGCCTGTGGTTTCTGCTCTTATGTTGAGTGTCTGCCCCCTGGTGGTCAGTGCTCATCATAGTTACCGGCCAGTCAGTGGATTGGCCAGTCATTTAGGCTTCTATATAAAGAGATTGGGACATCCATATATAGTCTTTATTATATGAGAGAAAGCAAACCCAAAACATTATTTTCTTTCTAAAAAGGCCATTTTTATTATACTTTGTGATCATCAGGTTTGTTTCATTTTTAAAAATTGTATTGTGCACGTATATTGTACATGTATTAGACTGTTTAGTCTTCACACCAGCCCTATGAGTAGTACAATTATAACCACTTTAAACAGATTAGGAAGCAAGCAGGCAGAGGTTGAGTAACTTGCACAAAGTCCAATATCTGGAACAGGCAGAAGAACCACAATTTGGGGTTCATCTTGGAGAGTGTGGGTCCAGAGGGCTCTTTAAGCAAGACACTGTCACTGTTTCTGGGTTTAGTTATTTCCTGATCTCAGCGTATCTTTACATCAGGTATGAAAATAAGACTGCATTCTTTCAAAATCCAAAATTATACCGTCTCTAAATTTTCTAAGAAGTGTAGCCATTTTCTTCTCAAAGCTTTCACAACAAAGTGTTTATATATTTAATTGTGTTCTCTATTCTATCATAACATTTATTATATTTTGTTTGTCTCTCCTCCACTAGCTTGTGTGCTCTGTAGAGATGAGGCCAAACATCATTCTTTTTTATAGCTTCATTGCCTGGAATGTAGTAGGTTCACAATCAATATGTGATGACAAAATGAAAACTGATGCTCCACTGATAGGAGTTGCTATTGATGCTGGCCTGTATCTTCTCAACCCACCCTGGAGGTCACCTGCAGCCAGTGCCTGTCCCTGCTGAAGGTTTCCTGATTCTCTCTACCTAAAAGTGTTTTCTAGCTGCTGGGGAATACTTGGTCAAAGGTGGGACAGGTGGATTTTACCAGAAATTAATTCCTGGGAGCAACCTGCAGCCAGTGAGGGATAGGAAGTGACGGACAGATTCCCCGGCTTCCCTGCTGAGACAAGTTTGAGATATGTTCTGCAAAGTCCCTCAGGGTATCCTTACCAGCTGCCCACAGCAGTTTCTGCCCATTAACATACCCTTTCTTGACCTCTCTTCCTTCCTGGTCTCAGTACTCTATTCCCTCAAAGCCACATACAAGTTAATTCTGCCAATAACCTAAATGATCTTCAAAGCCAACTCTCCCACAGTTGAGCCCTTGGATGGAAGGCAGTCCAGCTGGCACTTTGTTCTCAGCCATGTGAGAGCCTGAGCAGAGGATGGAGCTAAACTGTGCCAACTCTTGACCTCTGAAAACTGTAATGTGTGTTGTTATAATCTATTGAATTTATGGTAACTTGTTACAAATTTTGGTATCTGAAAGTGGGGTGCTGCTGGAACAAATACCTAATCACATGTGTATTAGCTGGCTAGGGCTATTGCATTGAGTGGCTTAACAACAGATTTATTTCTTATAGTCTGGAAGGTGGAAATCTAAGATTAAGGTATTTGTGGGGTTGTTTCTTCTAAGACCTCTCTTCCTTGCCTTACAGATGACCATCTTCTTGCCATGTCCTCACATGGTCTTTTCTCTGTGATCGCTTGCCCCTGGTGTTTCTTCCTCTTCTAGTAAGGACATCAGTCCTATAGGGTTAGGTTTCCAGCCTTATGACCTTGTTTAATCTTAATTGCCTCCTTAAAGGCCCATCTCCAAGTATAGTCACATGGAGGTTGGGGTTTCAACATACGAATTTTGGAAAGACACATGCAGTTCGTAACACAGGAGTGTTTGTAACCAGGAAGTGGGTAGAGGCTGAAGAAATTTTGAGGCACATGATAGTGAAAGTCATAATTGCTATGAACAGGCTCTTAGTAGAAATCTGGACTTTGAGGATGCTGATAGTGAAGCTCAGAAGCAAATGAGGAACATGTTATTAGAATCTGGAGGAAGGAGGTCCTTGCTCTGTGGTGGCAGAAAGTTTGGCAGAATTGTCTCCTAGAATTATATGAAAAGCAGAAGCTGGAAGTGATTGATAAACATGTCCACATATCTAGAGATTTCCAAGAAAAGCATAGCAAGTGCTGCCTGGTTCTTTCTGCTTACAGTAATTGCACAAGGAGAGAGATTAATTGAAGGAAGAACTTACAATTTAAAAAAGAAAGAAACTAGAATCTCATGTCTAAAAAATTCTGAGCTTCTCCAGATGGCAAAGATGCAAAAATGAAGAGCTGCCTCTCAGGAAAGTGTGTTCCGTGGGTGTGAAGGTACAGCTGCTAAAACTCAGAAAGACCAAAGTTCAGATAAGGCAATCACACAAAGGCTTTTGTAAGAAATTAAGGGTGTGTCTCACAG
This sequence comes from Lasiurus cinereus, assembly GCA_011751065.1. Lineage (NCBI taxonomy): Eukaryota > Metazoa > Chordata > Mammalia > Chiroptera > Vespertilionidae > Lasiurus > Lasiurus cinereus. The sequence continues at coordinate 24,563,723 of JAAGEH010000006.1, read as the reverse complement.
ATCTCAGTGAAACCAGAGAAGCTCTAGGGAGCTGAAGGGCATCTCAGCAGGAGGCCAAGACAGAGGGTTTATCTTAAATACCTCAGTGGATATTGCTCTTAATGGAGTGAACCACAGTGAAGTCCACACAAGGTTTACAAAGTAATTGAGAAGTAGAAACTTTGCTAGCATGGACTGCTAGGGACAGAGATGTTACAAAACAAAAGGAGGCTGTCAGACCCCTCAATAGAAAGCAGGCTGATAACACCATTCTACTGTGAACACAGGCTACATTTCATGAAAAAAAAAGAAAAAAAAGAGCAGAACCAAGAATCCAGATGGTGGAGCCTGAGACACAAAGTTTATTCCCGAACTTTGAATGTTGAGGGACTTCCAACATTTGTCAGGCTGGGTTTCACAAGAGCTCTGGACCAGTGACTCCTTTTTACCTTTCATTTCCCCTGTTTTGACTGGAGCGTCTGCAACTATTACTCTATGTCTGTCCCACCATCTCATGTTGGGAAGGCTGGAGGCAGATGCTCAGCACTGTAGTTTCACAGGTCCACAACTGGAGAGTAACCTGTGCCCTAGCAGCTGTGATTGGTAGATCACTCAAGCCCTTTATCCATACCTAACCTTAATTTTACTTTACAATGATGTCCTAATGTGAGGGTGGGTACCTTTTTTTTTTTTTGCCAAGGGCCATTTAGGTATTTATAACATCATTACTTAATATAATTCACTTAATATTAAATATAGGTTGCTATGAAAAAAGCTCCTAGATTTATTGAATTTCAAGTCCCACCTGCAGTTGCCTTGGTAGGACCAAACCAAATGATTTCATGGGCCTAAAACGGCCTGTAGGGTGGATGTTCCCCACCCTTGCCCTAAAGGTAAGATGACACTCAGGGAACCTGGGTTTGGGGTGAGTGTATCTTGCATGTGGGAGAGAAAATGGGGAGCAGAGTGAACAAGCCCTAGGATGACGCCCCATGCTGGTGCTCCCAGCTTTGTATAATCACCTTTCTATGAGCGGGGGCAGAACCTGTGCTTGCTTCAAACCAGTAGGACATGGTAGAAGTGATGGGATGTCACTCCCATGGTTATGTTCTACATGATGCAGCATAGGTGCTGGGATATCATTTTGTGATTCTGTTATGGTAAGTACATAAGACTCCAAGTAGAGTGGCTCTCACTCTCCCGTGGCCTCGAAGAAGCAAGCTATCCTGAGTTCCACAGAGAAGAAGTAAGCCTAAAGGAGCCTAAAGGAGCTGGGAAGTGGATGCTTCCCCAGTCATGCCTCCAGAGGGCAGTGCAGTCAAGCTGATGGCAGTCTGGGAGCCCTTGAGCAAAGGACCCAGTTAAGCTTGCCTCCATTCCAGACTCAGAAAAACTGTGAGATAATAAATGTATATTCCTTTAAGCCATGAAGTTTGTGGTAATTTGTTATGCAGCAAAGAAAAACTAATATAAAGATTCTCAAAAGGAAGTGTATTGTGTGAAAATAGCAAATGCTTAGGTTTGTGCCATTTCAGGCAATTTTTTTCCTCCCCTGAAGTTTTAATGTTATTGGTAATAGCAGGAGCATTCAAATGCTTGGATAGTGATGTGCTGCTTAGAAATGATCAAAGTATTGATGAATTGCCTTCTCAGTAGTTTATACAGAGGCAATAATATAATGCTTATATTTACTGATACAAGACAAAAATGATAAAAATTCTAGGAGTTGACAGTGCCACAAAGAAGCCTACAGTGGCCATCTTAGTGCCCCAAATTCTAAAGATGCTAAATGAGAGTAAAATTAAATTTTTTCAAGTTCCACACATGTGTGGGAGTTGCAGAGAGAGCCTCGTGCTTTTTCTTTTGACTTAGAAGTGCTATTTTCAGTTAGGTCACCCCTGCCAGGAGAGAAGCTCCAGGGCAAATAAGGCATTCCTGACAATATCATCTCCCTTTATATAGAATTTTCCAGTTATCAAAGCACCACCATCCTCATTTGACAAGTTCAGCTGACAGGAGGTCAGGTCAGGCCACTCAGTGAGAAACCAAAAGAAGTCAAGAAAGAAGCTTGTGATCTGGAGGTTTGCTGTTTAACTTCATATACGATCAGCCCAAGGAGCAGCCAGGCCACCCTGGAGACAGGTGAGCAGCACACATTTGGGCATTTACTCACTTGCTTCTTGATACACACTTTCATTGACACTTCCTGTTTAAATGTTCTGCCTACTTCACATGAAAAAACTGCGTGGATCATGTGCATAATGAAAGACTGCAGGAGTTCTCTGAGTCCTCTACAACTACAAATAAAGTCATATGTCATCTAATTTAAAGAAAATTCTGAATAGGAACAGCTGAAAACTGAAATCAATATAGAAGAGAGTTGGTTGCAATCACAGATTTCCATTCAGAAGCAGCCTAAATGAACCTCACAAATATTGAAAAACTGGCATTTGGCAAGACATAAGGCATCGTACCCTTCTTCCATTGACTGCTTTTATGTCATGATCTCTTGTCTCATTTTTTCTTTTAAATAAAGACAACTGGACCAAATTAGAATTGTTGGTTCTACTTAACTTAAATAACTGTGCCAAAATGGCTTTAAATTTGCACAATTCTATGTATTCATGCCTTCTTGTTGATTCATTCACAGCTTCTTATTTCAATGATAGTTCTAGCTTTTGAGACATATTCTGCATAGTTTATAATATGTAATTCTCAGTGAGTTGGATTATTTCTCCAGAGAAGACATTTCCAAACAGTGGGATCATCCAATCTACATGGCATACTTTGGCCCCTTAAACCTTTTACTTTCTCTTTCCTAAGAGGCTGGTAGAGACAATAGGATTCTCTGGAGCCACCAATGTGTCCACGAGCTGCCAACAGTGCTAACTGCACTCATGGGATTTAAAGAAAGAGAGGACCAGTCTGAAGAAGTTTGGTGAGAAAAGCATTTGATTAACTCCACTTTTTCTGGGGGAATTTCGACCTAGTTAACCATTGTTTGTCATTTCTTGTCTGGTTTTATTTATTTATTTTTTTCTCACAGGTAAAACTGCACCTGAATTCTCTTTTGCAGAAATACAGGACTAGATCTATACTCAAGATATATTTTTCAGTCTTCCCCCAGATGGCATTTAAGCATCTATAACAAATATTTTCATGTCATAGGGACAGGATGATCACACATTTGGCATTAGGGTTAGAAAGTGATAAAGTGAGTAGGAGCATCATGGGGCTCAGGAACTCAGCTCTTAGCAAACCTTGCTCTAACTCTCAGTGAGGCTTTTAAATTCTGTCACAGAGGATAATAAGCTAGCTCCTTCAGAAGATGGGGAAAATGAGGTAAATGGTCCTCTTAAGTCCTACATCCACTGAGCATGGTGGATTATCACTGAGATGGGAGCTTTCTCCTTCACTGCTGGCCAGGACTTGCCACAGCCTAGACAAGTAAAAAATCATGGTGAAATAACTGATACCCTGTTTTCACCTGATAATGAACATGTTCTCTAAAAAAGAGCATTTATCCTGGGCTTTCAGCTAGAATGTTACACTAAGACTCTAGAATGTTAGAGTATCCTTCTAGAATGACCTTGTCAAATGATAACTGTACTGAAGGTGATTGTCATTTGGGCATTTTTTCCTTTACCATGATAACCAAAAGCAGAGGACATTTCTGGGTATACTGAACACTCCATTTTCTAGTTTTTATAAAAACTTGGGATCTGAGAAAACTAATGAAACCAAAAAAAAGGAAATTCTTTCAATCTCTACTTCTTTTCAGATGTGGCCTACCCTATTATTTGGTATTTGGTATACCTGTATATGTGTATATCTATGTATATATGCATATGTATAAAATTATTTTAAAAAGCATTAATACTAAATTTTATATGAGTTCAAACATTCAGAGGGAAAAATGCAAAACAACAAAAGATCATCTAATTTAAAGTTTAATCAAAAGTTATTGCCAATATTTATTTACCAGAAGGGGTGGGTAATATTCTTCAACATAAAGATTAGCAAACATCACTTAAAGTGCAATCATTAAGCATTAGTCTTCTCTTAGGGGCATATGTTCAATAGTAAGATATTGCCTATTATTAACCAGTAGAGTTGGTTAATTAGTCAGTTTTTATTAACTCTCAATCAATACCTGTTTAAAATGGAAAGTCCTTTTGTTCCTAAAGATTTATCTTTTTAAATATCCATCTTTGTATATTTTACACTTATTTGACTAAAAAAGTTTCAAAACCCTATCAGAAAATGAAATTTATAAGATACAAGATCAGAAGACTCTGCATTGATTTTTAGGTAGAACATATTCACATATTCAATACCAGAACAGAATGACCAAGTTGATGCACAAACAATGGAATTGCAATTCTAATTTAGTCATCTCAGATGATAGCTTATAAATAAGCTTTTCCCATAATTTATTAACTATGATTCTACTTTGCCTCCTTTAAAAGAATGCATCCACTTTCAATTTGCCTATCATTTAAATACAATCTAGTCAATATTCATGTTAACATAGAATAAGGTATTCATGCAGCTCAGATGTCTACTAATATAATAAGCAAGAGATATAGAATAGAATCTGATCTATTGGAGTATCATAATAAAAAATGAATATTTGGGGCAATAACTTGATGATCTATGGAATTCTTATTCTGAGGTATAGAAGAAAACGGCTGCATTTCCTCTGTAGAAACTTAATGTACCTCAAATTTATTGGATCTGAATTTTCCTTTAACACAATTATATCTTATTTCATGACTCAAATGCTTCACATTTATTTAAAACTAGAGGCCCAGTGCACAAAATTTGTGCATGGCAGCGGGGGGGGGGGGAGGGAGCGGGTGTCCTTCAGCCCAGCCTGCTCTCTCTCCAATCTAGGACCCCTTGAGGGATGTTTGACTGTCCATTTAGGCCAGATACAGGTAGGATCAGGCTTAAACGAGCAGTCGGACATCCCTCTCACAATCCAGGACTGCTGGCTCCCAACTGCTCACCTGCTTGCCTTCCTGCTTGATCCTAACCTGCCGGCCAGCCTGATCACCCCCTAATCACTGCCCTGCCAGCCTAATTGATGCCTAACTGCTCCCCTGCAAGTATAGAAGAAAATGACTGCATTTTTGCCCCTAACTGCCCTCCCCTGCAGGCCTATCACCCCTTTCCCTGCAGGCTTGATCACCCCCAACTGCCCTCCCTTGCTGCCTTCTTGTGATAGTCATCTTATGTCCACATGGGTGCAGAATCTTTTGACCACATGGGGACAGTCATGTTGTGTGTTGAAGTAATGGTAAATCTACATATTACTCTTTTATTAGATAAGATAGATGCCTGGTGCATGGATGGGGGCCAGCTGGTTTGCCCTGAATGGTGTCCTGGATCAGGGTGGGTGTTTCTAGGGGGATGGGGTGGTCTTGGCGAGGGGCCTGTGATGGTTTGCAGGCCAGGCATGCCCCCTGACAACCCAAGCAGAGGCCCTGGGATTTATTTATCTCCTACAACTGAAACTTTGTAGCCTAGAGCAGAGCCAAGCCTTCTGCTCACACAACCATTGAAACTTTGTTGCCTTAAGGAGGCCTGGGTTGGCCAGGTTTGTGGAAAGCTTGAATTCCTCCATCACCAGGGGCAACCCAAGCCTCTGTGGCTATAGCTACCTGTAGGTAATGCCAATTGGGTTAATTTCCATACTCACTCTGATTGGCTGGTGGATGTAGTTTGTGGGTGTAGCAGAGGTAAGGTCAATTTGCATATTACTCTTATATTTGATAGGATAGCTGTTTCTTATACTATAGCAACAAATTTGAACATGTATGTATGCATACATATATAAACATATATAATTACATATATAAAACCTGTATATGTGTAAATCTATGCATTTGTATATATGCATATATATAAAATTATTTTAAAATATGTTAATACTAAATTTTACATGAGTTCAAACATTTTGAGGGAAAATGCAAAACAACAAAAGATTGTCTAATATAAAGTTTAATCAAAAGTTATTGCCAATATTTACCAGAAGGGGGAGTAATATTCTTCAATATAAAGATTAGCAAACATCACTTGAAGTGCAATAAACATTTCTAATTTTGTGATTTTATTTAATTGTCTGATTTAAAAAAAAATATCTCACATTTAAAAGCTGAGGATCCTTTGCATGTGCTGCCATTTACAGTTAGTGGTGAGCATTATAATCATTGAAAAATAACTGTTGCTAATCTGTGGATATTTAAAAACAAATACTACACTGTGTAGGGATTTTATAGTTTGCCTTTAAAGATGAGACGCTTCATCAAATGACAACCTGCTTCTCAAGTCAACTTAAAGCCAAATCCTCGTCATACCTTCATGGGAGCCAGCTGGATGGGTGTGATGCATGAAGGGTCCACCATGGGCTTTGGCCTGTTAGCTGTGTCTGCCAACAGACTGTGCCACTGCTGCGGCAGGCCAGTAAATTTCTGTTCCTGTGGATCAAACCCAGTGTGAACCCTGTGTTCAAAGTTGGATGGACCAGATATTTCAATCTTTTTCTTTTTCTTTCCAAACATGATGCAAAGACCTGGGAAAGGCAAACAGAAAAGAGGCAGCTGTTTATATGTTGCAGTAGAAGACCACAGGGAAATTATTAACTCATCCAGAGATACATCTTTTCAATCGTTCCTCTATATACCAGCTACAAAAGATGAAAGTTGGGTTTTCAGGGTGTGTAGTTAATTGCATTCAGTGTTATGGTTGTTTTGTTCTTTCCTGGAACTTGCTGTGTGGATTATATTTCCCTGCCCCTTGATTTTTTAATTTGGCCATGTGACCTGCTTTGACTATTGGACTGTGGATGGAAGAGACAGTGTGGCAGTTCAGGATGCCCTGTGTGTTTCCACTTTCCATCTTGTGCTCCTGCTACTTGGCATGAAGATCTCTCAGGTGGGTGTTGTGACCTCAGCCTTGGTTCTGGAAGGAGAACTACAGGAAGCAGACACAAATCCTACTTCCAGTTGGAGCCAAGTCCAACTGAACCACAGCTGACTCATGAAGAAGAAATAAATGTTTTTAATTAAGCCTCTGAGACTTTGGACTTGTTTGTTATGTGGTATTATCAAAGAAAAAGCACCTCAAAGTTTGATGCATACTTCCAATCTAAAATACTTGTGTGGAAAAATATAATATGTGCACAGTCTTCCCTCTATATCCCCAGGTTTCACATCTATGTAGATCAAAAGTATTTAAAAATATTAACTGTGGCTAACAAGTACTATTTAGTTAGGTCTACTATGGTTGTGTCTGTACTATAGTTATGACTGTACTAAACACATACAGCACGGAGTTTTTCTTTTTATTAGTCCCAAAGATACAGTATCACAATTATTTACATTGTATAGGCATTGTAAGTAACCCAGAGATAAACCACAGAAAAAGATGTGTGTAGATTATATGCAACTACTATGCCCTTTTCTATAGGGGACTTGAACATCCATGGATTGTGTTATCTGTGGGGATCCTGGAACCAATCTCCTCTGGATATTGAGGAATAACTAAATCTACATGAACAATGGAGTTAAGAATTATATTCACCATATAAGATTATTATTAGAATTAAACATTTGTAAGACTTTGAAAAGCACCTAGCACATAGTAGGCACTACAAGTATTAAATATACTTCTGGACAAATATACATGGAGCTCAACTGGCATTACCTGCAGGTAGCTGGGAGAGAGGGGACGGGCAGGGAGGGAGACCCACTTTTTACTATGTATTATTTTTATAACTTTTTACAATGCATTTTGCATGTTTGAAACCATGTAGTTTACCTAATTAAAACATATCCTGTAACCAAAATACCTCTCTAGAAAAATGTGTAAAATAGACACTGTGAGCTTTATGGCATAGAAACTTGTAAGATAACCTGGGCTTGAACTCTCTGTAATATTGAGTAATTGGTTTTCCTTCTATAAATGATTGTGACCAGAACAATCATGATCACTTGGAAAATCCTGACCGAACTGTGATGTGCATCATATGAGATAATGTTTTGCTTCATTGTTGCTTTGATAAGGAAGCCTTATCTTAGCCCTCAGACTTGAACAGGTAGACTATATACCCTTCCAGCAATAAGTACCTATTCTTCACACCACATATCCACTTGCTGTCAATTAATTATGGGTGATAGTGTGCCTGGTGTCTGTTTTTCCGACTAGAATACCAGGTCCATGAGAGAAGGGATGTTCCTGCTTGTTCATTACTATTTACCATTTTCCAGCACACAGTAGGGCTAAAAAAATATTTGCTGATGGACTAAAATTACCAAGAATACATTTGTTCAGAGAATAGTACCTGGAGTCAGAGCTCCATATCTGTTAAATATTCCCTTGCTCTCTCTCTTTCTTCTTTCCTTCTCTCCTCTTCATTCCTTAAAATTTCTTTCTTCTTTTACATGTATTTCTGCTTGGTGAGCAGGATCTTCTTGTTGTTTTCTAGTTTTCTGGAGCTCCTATTACATCCTCAAAATACTAGAGGGTATGAACAATAACAACACTTTATTCCTCACAGTTCTTGAGGCTAGAAGTCCAGGATCAAGGTGCTGGCAGATTCAGTGTGTGGTGAGGACCTGCTTCCTAAATGGCTGTAACCTCACCACGTAGAAGGGACAAAGGTGCTCTCTTAGGCCTCTTTAATAAGGCTCCATCCTCATGAGCTAATCACCTCCCAAAGGCCCCACCTCCAAATCCCATCATCTTCTGGTTTAGGATTTCAACCTATGGATTTTGGAGGGTCACATTCAGATCACAGCACTGGATATATATTCTCTCAACAGCAGCAGATCCTTCACAACCTTACTTCCCAGACACTATCAAAGTCCTTTCTCCCATCCATCCTGGTTATTACTTCAGACAAATTTAGAAAATAAATAAGGTGCTAATGAAAAACTAATGAAATATAATAAGAGCACAAAACACCTTGATATTGCTTCTCCTGGCAAACATAACTATATGTTTTTTATTCTTTAAGTACATTGCTACCAGTTGTTAACAAAAGTTGTTCAACTGATTTTAAGCCAAGGGTAAAGAAGTGAAGGAACCCAAATGTGGCAAATTGTCACAAGAGTAACCACTGACACTACATGCTTCCCAGTGTTCATGCCCCGGGGTGGGCCTCTCCCACATGGACTCTGGACCTGAATATGTAACTTGCTGTAGCCCATGGGACAACTGAAACCACAGTGACACAAGGATGAAATGTGCTTGCACATTGGAGCTTTCCCTCCTGCTGCTCTTGGAACCATTGCCAGTATAAGAGTCAGGTCATCCTGTGGGAGATGACAGACAATGTGGCCCAGGCACCCGTCAGGTCAGCAGCCACCAGCCTGGGAGGCAGAGATGCCTTGCTGAGCAGCAGCTGGCCATGAGGAGCCCATGCAAACCAGCAGAAGAACCACCCAGATGAGCTGGACTTGAAGTTCCAACCTACAAAATCAGGGCACAAATAAATGGCTTTGCTTTAGGCCATTATACTTTGGAGTAAATTGTTGCATGGAAAAGCTAACTGTCAGAGGAATGTAAAAACCTGATTATTTTCCCTTACCTTGCATCTTCAGATGTCCATTTTTTTTCTCTTTGTTTTTACTGCTTCATAGTCTCAAGTAACAATGTTCAATCTGGTAACTATATTAGCTGTTGTACAATTGTGTTACCTCAGAAGAGACTTGGCTATTACACTCCTGTCACCCTGTCATGGTGGTTGAGGGCCTGTAATGTTTTCAGTGGCCAGGAAATTATACCAAATAAGTAAGTGGCTCTGTATACCATCTCTCCATGTTATTTAGTGAAAATAAAAATACATTGGAAAATATTTGGTCATGTGTTGGCTTAGTCCACTTGACATTTAGTAAACTTTATGACCATTTTTTAAAAAAACCAACAATTTAGAAAAATCATTTTAGAAGAGTTCTTTTGCATGCATTTATACCCAACAAGCACTGAAAATGCTAAGCCAAGTGTTTTTAGAACCAGAACAGAAATGCCTTTCTATTCCCTTCTCGATTATGAATTTCTCAGTGGTTGCTACGCCATTCAAGTGAGAATATATAAAAGAAAATATTAATGAACTAATACTGTTCTTGTTTTCAAATAAGACACTTGTAGTGAGGAAACCCACAGCTGAATTAATTTACCTATGTTGCATACTGTGATACTATCCACCTGAAACCTAAATGTTAACAAATACAGTTCAGTAGTCTAACAAGCTTGAGTTAAAGAGTTATAGAGGAAGCAAGTGAAAAGAAAAACAAAAAACAGTTCCAACTCCAACAGCAACAATTCTGTGAAGCTCACGCTAAATGCAGAGAGAGACTCTCCATGCTTAGGGCAGCCCCCAGTGATTGCCATCCCTTTGATAGCATTCCTGGGCCAGCTGTGTCAACACTTTCTGTACAAGAGGTGTTACTATTATATGTCCATTTTAAAGAAGCTCAGAGCCCGGGTTATACACTGGCAAAGCTGGGCACTCAGAACCTCCAAGTGCCTGCTCTTCATCACTGGGTGATGTGTTGTTGCCCTGCATCTGCCTCCTCTCCTGGACACACCCCTGCCCTTTCTAGAAAACCCTGCTTCCCTAGAAATACAGGTTGGCTTTAACAAGGTGACCGTGAGATTCTGGAGGTTTCTTTGGTCCTCTCATGTCTCTCTGGACATGTCGACCCTTTTTCTGAGACTGAGTAGATCTCTGTCACTGAGCAGGAAAGGCTGAAGGAGAACCCCTCACACAGAACAGAAGACCCTTGCTATTTAACATCCATGCCAATCCAGGGCACGGAATACCTCATCCCACTCCTGAGTTCCAGCAAACCTTCCAGAACCATTTGGTAGTGTGGATGGAAAAGGGGTCACATACTAACTCTGACAAGCTCAGGGCAGGCCTGCATGGCAGCCTTACAAACTCAGAGACCTAAAGGAACCACATGGTCTGAAATGAAAACTTCCTAACTAAAAGCGAGTCATGGTGGGTAGTCAGTCCTAGGCCAGTACCTTCCTTGACAAAGTTTATTTCTACTTAACTGAGCCTGTCTATTGTCATATTACATCTAAAATAACATACCTTTGGAAAGTCAGCCTCCTGGGGTAAAATCTCCCACCAGAGCACAGAATCCCTCATTGTTATCGTGTTCTTTGCAAACCATGTCTATGTGCTGTAAATTCCCGTTGTTAACTACCCACCAATGTAAAAGAGTTATGTGTCTATCAGTTTTACTTCTTATCCAATCTCAGAGATTTCCCTGCTTTTCTTTATCCTGCCTCCCTAGTGTACCCCCAATGAATTTCATATAACCTTCCTTATGCCTCCTTCTTTAGAATGTATAAATAAGGTGCAAAACTGCCATTCTCTGGAGTGTTTCCTCAATTTGTTGAGGTTTTGCTTCCTGGCAATTGTCAGTTTGGCTCAAATAAACTCAGAAAAATACTCTACAGGTTTGACATTTCTTACTTTTGACAGTAAACACAGCTTAGTACAGAAAACCTGCCATAGGCTTTCTTAAGAGAAGGCATTTTATGACTTAATATCTACTACTGTCTAATCCTCTGGTTTCATTATTAAACATACATGTGAGCATTCACCTGCTAGTGTGAATCAGCACTATCCAACTCTCAGAAAGTGGAATTGGGAGGGAGGGGATTGATATCTTCCTCAAATAAATTTGAAAAACAATGGGTTACATAAATTTCCTTTATGAAACTTCTCAAAGCCTTTACTGTGCTAATATGAGTTACATTCCTAAAGAAGGATAGTAAGCTGATCCCCCCAGATTCATGCTTCTGAAATTCTCTTGCAAAACTCAGGGCACACCCTGAGAGGTGATTTTGATCTCTACATGTTCTCATGTGGAAGGTATATCTTGGAAGAGTCTGAAGGAAATCCAAATTCTCAGACTCCAATGAAATTTCACTGTCATCTCAGCCCTAAACCTGCTTTCACAGGGACAACCCAACTTTTGATCCTACTTAGCCAGTGATCCTGCTTTAATTTAAGCACACACCTATTCTACAAGCTCCCGCATATGGCATCCCCCAATTCAGGTCTGTTGACTGGGATAGTGAGCTAGCAAGAAAGAGAAGAGTGCCTGAGTGAGACTATTTGTCCAATGCTTTGTGGTGGTGGCACAGTGCCATACTAGGAACCAGAAAATGTTCCTTAAACTATACTTAGGACTAATTATGTGCCAGACACTGTTCTATATGTGAACACTTGCATATTCTCTTTACTGGGATTTACATAGTAAAGACTATTATTCCCACTAAATAGATAAGGAAACTGAGGCCCAGGGATGATAAGGAATGTGCCCAAATTCACCCAAGTAGGAAGAAGCTGAAAAGGGATTCAGGTTCAGGCAGTCCACCCCCTGAGAACAGGCTTGTGCACTCCTCCAGGCTTGCGGCCTTGAATATCTATCCCCTTCTGCTGTGTGGCATGCCTGATAGCCCTGGTAGCCTCTCTGAGATGGAGAGTCCTCCTCTCTAAATGGAGATAATTCCAAATTTGCCGAGTTAGAAACACTAAGTAAGAAAATAGAAGAAGTCTTCTGAAAAGAACATCAACAATAAAAATTCTAGTTAAAATGAAGAAAGTATTTTTCTGGAATCAGAGATTGTCTAGGTCAGTGTTAGGCAAACTCATACTCAACAGAACAGCAAACCATGGCTCACAAGCTGCATGTGGCTCATGAGCTGCAGTTTGCTGACCACTGGTCTAGGCTATGTGTGATCACCATTCTCTTATAGTCTGATTGTTATTGAACAGAGACTGGCCTAGAGCGGGTCTGCCTAATGCTAGCCAGGAGTATGTGAGTTCTTTGGGCAAGAAAGATTTCACAACACAAGTTCAGGTGATTTTGTGAGGACATTTAGTAAAGCTGGGGACAGTGAAACAGGAAGGGCCTAGGATAGAATGAGCAATAGGAGGGAGCCTTGGCAGGGCTTATTTGACTCTAGAAACCTTATGGAAAAGAAGTGAGTCAAGGTGAGGGTGCTGTCAGCTCACTGCAGGGCTAGAGAAAAGGGGCCTTGGAGACAGATTCAGAAGGTTAGCTCAGGACAAGCGGCTGCTGCCCATTGCTTCCCTGGTTACAAGAGTTTAGATGATGGATGCCAATGAGGAAAGAAGAGGAGGAAGGGAAAGGCAGGAACCTGCCACGGGAGACAGACCCTCCCAACTGTGCCACTTCTGACTCCACTAAGCCCCAGTTTTGGATGAAACCCTGGGGACCCAGACTCTTGTGGTCCCAGAGAGCAGGGGAGCCGGAAAGGCAGTGGTTTAGAGGCACTGTGTGCGCACACAAGGAACGCTCCGGCAATTACCCAGTCACGTGAGACTCAGGGGCTATGGAGGGCGGGGCTGACTGGAAGGCAAGGCGGTCCCTTAAGCCCTGAGATTCTACCCATCCCAAGCTCAACAGAGAGACTCTTGCGGTGTTGCAAGTCTGGTATCATAAGGCTGAACCCAACACAGAAGATCTCTAGGCATAGTGAAAATGCCGAGACAAGGGAAGGGATCACAAACAAAAGAAATGGAGGGAAAAAATGACTGGATATAGAGTTCAAAACCACGCTTATAAGGTTTTTCAAGAATATCCTAGAAAAGTTGAATAAAGTTAGCGAGACCCAAGAGGAGATGAAAAAGAACCAACTAGAGATGGAAAAGATCCAACTAGAGATGGAAAAGGTCCAGCTAGAGATGAAAAAGGACCAACCAGAAATTAAACATACACTGACTGAAATAAAAATATTATACAGTCCTAACAGCAGAGTAGAGAAAGGCAAGAATCAAGTCAAAAATTTGAAATATAAAGAATCGGAAAACACTAAACTGGAAAAGCAAGAAGAAAAAAGAATCTAGAAATGTGAAGATAATGTAAGGAGCCTCTGGGACAGCCATGCCCCACACATAACTTCTTTAGTAAGGGCTTATCTTTGCCTCAAGTAAATTGTATCCATTGTTTCTGTGCCTCTAGGTTAACACATCTTTGAAAATGTCTCTTTTCAGATTCCTTCTAAAGTGGACAACCTCAAGAGTCTATAATCTTTTTTTTTTTAATCTTCACCCAAGGATATTTTTCCATTGATTTTTAGAGAGAGTGGAAAAGAGACGGAGAGACAGATAGAAAAATCAATGTGAGAGAAACACATCAATTGGTTGCCTCCAACCAGGGCCTGAGCCAGGGAGGAGCATTAAACCAAGGTATGTGTCCTTGATTGCAATGGAACCTGGGACCCTTCAGTCTGCAGGCTGATGCTCTATCCACTGGAGCAACCCATACAGGGCAAGAGAGTCTATAATCCTAATTAGTCTGTAATTCTATCCCTGCCTGTTTTCTCCCACCTTTCTTATGTCACCTCCTTAATTTCAGATGCATAAAAGAAGCTGCACACCAGTTACTCTCTAGAGTATTTGAGATCTTGCTACACAACGTATGCCATCAATTTGTCTCAAATAAACTCATAAAAATTATCTACAGGTTTGGATGTTTCTTAGGTTGATATCTTCAGGAGCTTTGAGTGCATGGGAGGAAATATTTGGCAGAGAGGAGCCATGTTTAGGATGGGCTGGGACAGAGACCAGATGACAGAGCTGGAGCTAATCTAGTAGACAATCTTTTTGTTCATCTTCTCTCTCACCTTCAAAACAATGTTGGTCTAAGTTTTGGCACTGACAACAACTTAGGGGTACACTTGCAAGCCTTATAATTTCATCTAGACTCTAGATATAATTACTAGACTAGTAAGGTTTTCAGCTAGATGGACAGCTGGCTTCTTAGAATATGAGCACAGAATTAAAAATGACTTCATTGTACATCTCAGGAGTGATTCTTTTCTCACTGATTCCCTCATGAGGAGATTTTTCTTTTCTTACCCATATATCTATTTTGAAGGATGTGGTAAATGTAATAATGGATATTTAAGTACTTTTGAAATACCTTCCTGTGTTCAGATAATTTAGGTTTAATGATCGGACTGTCATTGGTAGAAGAAAGATGACTCTGAGGAACTATACTGCAATGGGGACGGCACCAACCACACTATCCCCTTGTTGAGATGTCATTGCTCGGATATACATCTGTCATAGTTTCAGAATAAGCAACAAAAAATTCACCAGGCTAATTTCTCTGAATCCCAAATGTGTGATGCACATTATATATTACCTAAAAGCAAAATAACTAAAAGCCTGGTGAATTTTTTGTTGCTTATTCTGAAACTATGACAGATGTATATCCGAGCAATGACGTCTCAACAAGGGGATAGTGTGGTTGGTGCCGTCCACATTGCAGTATAGTTCCTCAGAGTCATCTTCTCCATCATCCTGAACATCCAATCACAGGCAATTTCTATCCATTCTGCTCCCCAAATGTCCACTACATCTATAAATCTGTCAGAATTCCCACTATATTAGTTTTCTACTGCTGCTGTAACAAATTACTATAAATGTAGCTGCTAAGACAATACAATTCATTATATATAACTAGACGACCTATGCACAAAAATTCGTGCAAGAGTAGACCTTCCTGGAGAATCCAAGATGGCGGCATAGGTAAACACCTACACTGCTGCCTCGCACAACAATTTCAAAACTACAACCAAAAGACAGAACGGACATCGTCCAGAACAGGAAAGCTGGCAGAGTGGAAATTCTACAACTAGAAGGAAGAGAGGGGCTCACAGAGACCCAGAGGAGCTGAAAAAAGCTGAGGTATAGAGAAGCGCGCGTGGGGAGAGCGGGTGCCGGAGTACCTGGCTGGCTTTCTCTGGCAGAAGGGAAACGGAGACTCTCAAAGGCATTGCCCCCCTTATCCTATGACACTAAAACCAAGACCCAGTCAAAATTCATATGGGGGGAGTTTGGATTGTGAAAAGGGAGAGGTGCACGGAAATTTAGGGGAGTTGCAAATGATCAGAGGTCTGATGGCACGCACAGCACTGAGTGCAGAGGACAGACTGCTGATTATGCTGCTGGCTTTCGCAAGTGGGCAGGAGACAGACCCTCCCAACTGCGCCACTTCTGACTCCACTAAGCCCCAGTTTTGGGTGAAATCCTGGGGACCCAGACTCTTGTGGTCCCAGAGCGCAGGGGAGCCGGAAAGGCAGCGGTTTAGAGGCACTGTGCGTGCACACAAGAACCGCTCCAGCGATTACCCAGTCACGTGAGACTCGGGGGCCATGGAGGGTGGGGCCGACTGGAAGGCAAAGTGGTCCCTTAAGCTCTGAGACTCTACCCATCCCAAGCTCAACAGAGAGGTTCTTGCGGTGTTGCAAATCTGGTATCATGAGGCTGAATCCAACACAGAAGTCCTCCCAGCATAGTGAAAATGCCGAGACAAGGGAAAGGATCAAAAACAAAAGAAATGGAGGGGAAAAAACGACTGGATATAAAGTTCAAAACCACGCTTATAAGGTTTTTCAAGAATATCCTAGAAAAGTTGGATAAAGTTAGTGAGACTCAAGAGATGAAAAAGAACCAACTAGAGATGGAAAAGATCCAACTAGAGATGAAAAAGGACCAACTAGAAATTAAACATACACTGACTGAAATAAAAAATATTATACAGAGTCCTAACAGCAGACTAGAGAAAGGCAAGAATCAAGTCAAAAATTTGAAATATAAAGAATCAGAAAACACTCAACTGGAAAAGCAAGAAGAGAAAAGAATCCAAAGATGTGAAGATAATGTATGGAGCCCCTAGGACAGCTTCAAGCGTACCAACATCAGAATTGTGGGGGTGCCAGAAGGAGAGAGAGAGCATGATACTGAAAACTTATTTAAGGAAATAATGACTGAAAACTTCCCACATCTGGTAAAAGAAATAGACCTACAAGTCCAGGAAGCACACAGAACCCCATATAAAAGGAATCCAAAGAGGACTACACCAAGACACATAATTAAAATAGCAAGAGCAAAAGACAAAGAGAGAATATTGAAAGAAGCAAGAGGAAAAACAGTTCATTACCTACAAGGGAGCACCCATACGATTGTCAGCTGATTTCTCAACAGAAACGATGCAGGCCAGATGGGAATGGCAAGAAATATTCAATGTGATGAATAGCAAGAACCTACAACCAAGAATAATCTATCCAGCAAAGCTATCATTCAGAATAGAAGGTCAGATAAAGAGCTTCACAGATAAGAAAAAGCTAAAGGAATTCATCAACTCCAAACCAGTATTATATGAAATGCTGAAAGTACTCTTAGAAGAGGAAGAAGAAAAAGGTAAAAGCCAAAAAATTATGAACAACAAATACATATCTATCAACAAGTGAATCTGAAAATTAAGTGAATTAAAAATTTGATCAACAGAATAAAATGGTGAATATAATAGAATCAGGAGCATAGAAAGGGAGTGGAGTAATAATTCTCAAGGGGAAAGGGGTGAGGGGTGTACAGGGAGAGACTGGACAAAAATCATACACCTATGGATGAGGTCAACGGGAGGGAGGTAAGGGCAGAAGGAAGGGTGAGAGTTGGGTGGAGGGGAGATATGGAGGGGATAAAAGAGAAACAAATGTAATAATCTGAATAATAAAGATTTAATTTTAAAAAAGTTAAAAAAAAAAAAAGAGTAGACCTTCCTTATCCTGGCTGCCAGCACTGGCTTCCCTCCAGTACCTGGGACTCAGGCTGGCTTTCCCTCTGCTGCCTGCAGGAGCCCAGGCCCCGGGCTAGCTTCCATCAGGCCCTGAGTTTGTCAGGAAGAACATCCAGATGTCTGGAAGGTTGTTCAGCTGTCCGGTTTAATTACCATATTACCCTTTCAGTATTATAGATTCTAAAGTTCAAAAGCCTGTCATGGATCTCACTGGGTGAATATCAAGTAATTAGCATAACTGTATTCCTTTTCAGAGGCTCTAAGCGAGAACACAATTCCTCACCTTTTCCAGCTACTAGCGGCCACCTGCATTCCTTGGCTTTGGATCCTTCCTTCACTTTCAAAGCCAGCATCACTATGCCTCTCTGACTGGTTCCTTATACACATCTCTGCCTGATCCTTCTCTTTTGCTTGGCTTATCTACTTTTAAGGACTCTTGTTAGTACAGTGTGCTCAATTTGTATAATTTCCTTATTGCAAAGTCAGTTTATTAGCATCTATAAATCCTCCTGCAATCCTAATACCCCTTTGCAATGTCATCTAACATATTCACAGACTTTAGTAATTAGGACACAGACATCTGGAGGGGGCTATTATTATGTCTACCATAATCACTGTCATTACCTCGCCACCATCATCTTTCTTCAAAGTCTTTTAGCTAAGTTTTTCTTCAACTAAATTTGCCCCTCTTCCAGAAGCCCTCCACCCTGCAGGCACACTAATCTTCCTAAAATGTGAATATGATTGCATACTGCTCTCTCTCTCTCTCCTAAGCCTTTACTATGACTTCTCATTGACCTTAAAAACAAACTCCTTATCAGAGCTCACAGTGCTCCCTGGGTCCACTCCTTGAATACCTCTCTAACTACTTCACTTCTTCTGCCCTTCATTAAGCTTTATGTCCTTAGTCACCTCCATTACCTTAAAGGCCCTCTGTCCCCTCCAACTTTTGCGTCCCCTTGGACCAGTGCCCCTCTTATCTCAACCCTCTCTCTAAGTTTCCCTTCTGACTCAGATCAAAGGTTACTTCCTTAGGGAGGCCACGTTTGAACCCTAGAATCCCTCTTATATTCTCTACAACCCCTTGTGTAACTATTTTGCTAAAAGAATACTATTTCAAATTACAGAAGTAATGCATGAACATGAGTGTAGACAGTTCAAACAAGAAAGAAGCATACAGAATATCACACCTATTCTCGTTGCAAAATCCCAGACCTGAACCTTTTCCTGTTTGTTTATGCATACCTAAAGTTTCATACATAATCATGACAACACTATATATACTGTATGGGATTAAATTTTTGTATCATTTAACCTATTTTAGCTGTTTAAAAATAGAAAAGAAAACACACACTCAAACACAAAACACCTTGGCTATCTTCCATATCACAACATATAACAATGTTTTCTTTCTTCTTTTTAAAAAAAATCCCGAGGATATGTTTTTAATGATTTTTGAAGAAAGAAATGTAAATGTGAGAGAAAAACATTGATCTGTCACCTCTCGTAAGCGCCCCAACCAGGGATCGAGCCCACAACCTTGGTATGTGCCCTAAATGGGAATCAAACCTGAAACCTCCTAGTGTACGGGACAATGCTCCAACCAACTAAACCACCCAGCTGGGGCAATACTTGCTTTTTAAAAGCATTAGCATTTAAAAAGTGTAATGTACTGTAATTCATTTATTGAATCCTTTATTAATGAACATTTATTTAACTTTTAAAAACAATACACGTGAGAGTCCTGATGAATGCATCATTCTGCATAAATATGAGCAGTCCTGTGGCACAGAATGTCAGACAGCATGGAAATCATGTGATGAAAAGCATATGTATTTATTTGTTAGGGTTGCCACATAAAAGTACCACAAGCTAGGTGGCTTAAGTAGCTGAATTTATTTCCTCACAGTTCTAGAGGCTCAAAGCCTGAGATCAAGGTGCCAGTAGGGTTAGTTTTTTTCTGAGGCCTCTCTCCTTGGCTTGTACATGGCTGTCTTGATGTGGCCTTCCCTTTGTACCTTTCTGTGTCTAAATGTCCTCTTCTTATAATGACACCATCCATATGGAGTAAGATCCACATTAATGACCTCATTTTAACTTAAATACTCCTAAAGACTATCATCAAATACAGTCACATTCTAAGGTGTGGGCAGTTAGAATGTCAATACATGAGTTGGGGGGGAGGGGTACAATTCAGCCTATAACAGCTTGTATATTTAAAATGTTTAAATATTGGCAATTTGGTTTCAGAAAGCCTGGATCATTTCCCTCCTTTACCAATGTTTTCAAAAAGCAAATTTGGTCTTCCTTAGAAGATTGATTTTATTGTGATATATGATATCAGATGTTTTGCTTCTTTAAAATTTAAGTTAGTAGAAGAAGAAAAACACACCACAAAATAGTGCAATGGTAAGATTAGTGGTCTGAGGCAATGTTTTGTTTTCACCAAACCTTGATTTTAGTCTATAAGCTGTGTGTTACCATGAAGCAACCTCCTATGTGAGGTTGGAAGGAAATATTGACAGAATAGTAACTCCTAATTTCTGTCTGCATTTTGAAATTGTGTTTAAAATATACTTAGAGCAAAGTTCTGGTGAGGGTTATTTAAATAGCATTGTCATTTCCCTCTTTCAGTTATGCATAACAATAACCCTTTGAAATGCAAATTTTTTTTAAAAAATGCCAAAATGCATTTTCCTCTCCAATTTATTAATTTGAGTAGTTTTGTTGGCAAATGGTGGGATTTCTGGCTCTTTTAAAATAGAAAAGAGGCTTATTGTTCTTACTTTCTATAATGTCTGAATTATGAAATATATAAACTCAGCAAAGATTGTCCTTTCCGTTGCAAATGTAAGGCAGAGCTGCATTCTAGAGCCTTATCCAGCAGGCTTCTCTGATCTCTGAAGTAAAGGTAGGGAACCTATAATACCACAGAGAGGGACAGTTTAAAATATATTCCATTAGTAGAAGAGGAGAGATTTCTGAATACAAAGAGCATTTTAAGCCATTGCTTTGCATGTCTTCTTTTTTATATGACTAGCTTTCATTGCCTACTTGTTCAAGAGTCCAAACTGCAAGTATTCATGTGCCCCTCAGCAAGAATGCATAAATAAATTGTGGTACAGTCCTGCAATGGAATGCTATCTAGCATATGAGAAGAAATTATAAAGAGAAGTTTAATAAACATTACAATCATTATGTTGATTGAAAAAAGCCAAATACAAATGACTGTGTATTTTATCAAATGATCAGAGAATTTATAAGTAGATCAGAAGCAGGTAGAAAAGTACCTTCCAACAAGGTCACCAGACAACATGTCTGAACTCTTGACGTGGAGTGAAGTGAATTATGCCATCTGAGTAAAGCTTGGAAGAGAAAATCTGTAGATCCCAACCAACATGCAACACCTTAATCCAAACTTAAAGAAGCTCAGCATTTCCCCTTATCTCTCCAAATAGTTTAATGCCTTGACACCCTCTTTTGTACTTAAGCAAAGTGACCACAAGAGATTCTTCAACCTCCAATGGTTTTCTACAGTAAATCAGACTTCCCATGACACGATTCAGTTCTAAAATTCTATGATTCTTTGATGCTGTGGGAATTGGGACTTTGAAAATCCACAAAATGTATATTAAAAGTGATTGGAAATTGTCACTATTATGGCATAACCTATCCAGAAACAAACGTTTTGGTCAGACAATGGAACTTGTCTAGGAATCTTTAAATATCATGGAATATAATTTCATTCTCAAAAGAACCATGAGAGTATTTGCTGTTGTTGCTGCTATTGTTTTTAATTATTTCTCCCATGTCCTTTTATAGTTATCATCTGGTATCTGTGGAAGTACCAACGGCAACAGTCATGCATGGATAATAGTTATTGTTGATAAAAAATGATTTGTAGCTTCCAGCTTTATGTTATGTATCATAGTCTCATAAATACAAAACTAACAGACATTTAAAATCAGAAAAATATTCACTGAGACAGAGCACTAACCCATAAATGTCAAATTATTTTATTAAAAAAATCTCTTATCCCTCACCCATTTGGCTCAGTGGGTAAAGCATCAACCTGTGGACTAAAGGGTCCAGGGTTCAATTCTGGTCATGGGCATGATACTTGGGTGCAGGCACATCCCCAGTAGGGGGTGTGCAAAAGGGAGCTAGCTGATCAATGTTTCTCTCTCATCAATGTTTCTAACTCTCTATCCCTCTCCCCTTCTCTCTGTAAAAAATCAATAAAAATATGTATATTTTAAAAAGAATCTTTAAAAATGGGCATGGGAGGCACATATTTATGGTACAATATGTGAGATGTGAAAGAACAACTGGATAGTCATCATTGTGTGTCAGTTATTCAAAAGTTGAATTATCTTACTGAGCAGCAACAAATGTGGTCCATAATTATTATGTCCCTATATCCCTCCTTCCAATTAAAACCACCTTCAAATCTCTTTTCCCTAGCCACATGAATGCTTGGCTAGAAACTATAATTCTCATTACTACTTCCTATGACCATGTGACTAAATTATTAATAAAAAGTATATGTATAACTTCTAGGTTATCTTCAAGATGTAGAGATACTTGTCTTGGATTTCTTCCCAGTGCTTGGAAATGATGACCATTAGAAGAACATTAGAAATCATATCTTGAGGATGACTCTCAGATTGGATTCCTGAATTATGTGGTGGAGGAGAGTTTACCTCCATTCCTAAGCTATTAAGAAGAGAAATAAACACCTATTTTATTGAACACATTTTATGTTTGAGACTCTACATTACAGTATCTTAACCTTTAACTAACTCACTAAGAAAGTACTTTATTTATAAATGAGCTAAAGAGGAAGAGAACAAGTAGAGTTCAGCACTATTTCTTAGAATAACATAAATGAAAAGTAATATAATTTAACAGAGATAATACATTTATGCACATGTGTCCCTTTAGAGAGAATAACTTGAGTCATATGCTTGAAGTTTGCCATCCACTATATTGAAACAAGTATGACACAGCATCCTAACTTTCCACAAGAAGCTACTAATGACAAACAGAAGCCCAGTTAGAGTAAGGGAAAGGAATGAGAGGGCCTGCATCAGTGTTCCATACTATGGGCATTTTGAGAAAATCTCTTTAGCAAAAACAAACCTAGTGGGAAATAGTAAATTTTGAGTAATGGACTATGTTGCCTAATCAGTGAGACTCATTTTTTTTTTTTAAATTCTCCAAGAGGCTACTTACTCCTGGCTATAATATCCCCTTCCCAGCCACCACCACAACATCAGATAAACTTTAATCTTCACCCAAGGATGTTTTTACATTGATTTTTTAGAGTGAAAGATAGAGGGAAAGACAGAGAGAAATATTGATGTGAAACACATCAATTGGTTACTTCCTGTAAGTGCCCCATGACTTGGGTCCAAGCTGGGGAGTAGCTTTCAATCAAGGTACACGCCCTTGACCAGAATCAAATCCAGGACCATTTAGTCCACAGGCTAATGCTTTATCCACTGACACAAACTGGCTAGGGCTCAGAGGAACTTTCAAAAATGACAGAAAGCCCAGCCAGCTGGTGTGGCTCAGTGTGTCAAGTGTTTTTCCAGGCACTGAAAGGTTGCCAGTTCAATTCCTAGTCAGGGCACATGCCTGGACAGGAGGTTTGATTCCTAGTGGAGGTGTGCAGGAGGCAGTCAATCAATGCTTCTCATCAATGTTTCTCTCCCTTCCTCTCTCTAAAAAAGTTAATAAAAACATATTTAAAAAAAAACTACAGATGACGGCAAACATTGTTTAGTACTTAGCATGCATGTTTGTATCTGTATATGTAGATTATGTTGCTTATCATATTTACTGTTAGCAAAACTCCATGTGACAGTAATACATATTATTACTATTTTTAGTTTTTAGATGAGGAGATAAGGAAGTGAAAGCCTCACAGCTAACCAGTTACAAAGCTAGTCTTCCACATTCTTAACCATGCTATCATATTATCCTTGTTGGCCAGGGCACAGGATATGATAGAGTAAACTTGGCTACAAATTGTGTCACTGCTCCAATTAAGATGCAGGTTAAAATTCTGCTCCCCTTAAATCTGGGCTGCCAAAGGTTCTGGTTCATGCCTTGAGTGACTGGCAGCTTCCACGTTCTGTCTTTGGAACACTTGCTCTTTGAGTACTGAGTCCAGCGACCCATGAGGTCCCTTCTGACTCTATGGTACAGAAACATAAAGGATAATGTCCACTCTCTTTCTCTGTTTACCTCTGTGCAGAGCCATTCCCCACACAAAAGGAATAATTACCTGGGCAAGAAGGAAATCCTAACACAGATGGACGCAAAGTGTTTTCACTGCGTTTGACATCTTATTGCATTAAAAATAACCACAAAATCCCAGTTGTCCTTTCTGTTACAACAGATGGAAGAATCTGGCACCACATCTATAACATGTTTCCAGGAAAGAGATTCAAAGTGTATTTATTATCATATTTAGTGGAAAAGAGAAAAAGGACTCCAAAGAAATGAGCCTCTCAAATCCCCTCCCTTAAATAAAAACAATAACCTTTTATAAAAACGCTGACCTTCTCCAGTGACATGTATGTTGGCTGTCAGAGCTGTCAGTGGAATAGTCATGAGCCACATATGACTACTGAGCATCAAAATGTGTTAGTGAAACTGAGGCACTGAATTTTTAATTGTATTTCATTTGAATTAATTTTAGTAACTGTCAATAGCTACACAGGGCTAGTGGCTAACACACTACAGAGAACTAGTGGCTCTCTAAAGGCTGGGTATTATAAGTTATCTAAGAGGAGGTCAATAATAGTGAAAATTACTCCCCTACAATTTATCTGATTGATTTAATAGCACTTTATCTGCCTTCCCACTTTCCCAAATGTCTGCTCTTACAATAATCAAGTTAAAAACTCCTGTCTGACTCCTACATACCCATCAGCATAATATGTTACAACTTTATGAGACATCTCTGCCCATAGATCCCTTCTGGGCAATTTACCTCCACTCGCAGTCCTACTAAATGTGCACCTAATTGTTGTATACTCTGTGACTTCCCCCACCACCCCAGGCACTACTGGGAGGCCTACTGACCCCTGTGTTGTCTCTCCATTAGCTGGCCAATTAGTAACTTAAAATCTAGTGAGAAAAGTTAAATTGGGCTAAACTGGAGACATGGGTTTGGAATCAGAAATCTGGGAGATTCTGATAGTTAGCATGCAAATAGGACCAAAGTAATGTTGTAAGATTTGTTGTGCTATAGCAGGACCTGCATAGCATAATGGCCCCAAGTAAATTGGAAAATGGAAGGAAAGCTCCAAGACAGGCAGGAAGTGGGGCAGCAGCAATAGAATGAGAAAAGTGAGGTCTTGTTGAGGAAGGTACACAAGGGCCCCAGCCCCTGATAGGCAGGACTAGCTCCTAGTCTGCTTTCACCATGCTCACTATGCTGAGATATTCCTGAGACCCACAATTCTAACCATGATTTCTCATCCTTTTTTCTGAGCTAACCTAAACCAGAGAAAATCTATTCACTAAGAGACAGATTTAACACATATGTCTTGAACTGTACCTTTTCCTTACAAACAAACAAACAAACAAACATGTCTAGACTCCATGGCTTCTAGAGTTAGTGAACCTGGGGATTAATTCTAAAGAGATTGCCTTTTCACCTGGCCTGAACAGTTCAGTGGTTAGAACATTGGCCTTCCAAAGAGTCATAGGTTTGATCTCCGGTCAAAGGCACCTATCTCGGCTGCAGGTTCAATTCCTGGCACTGATTGGGGTGTGTACAGTAGGCAACCATTTGATGCCAATTGTGTCTCTCTCACATTAATGTTCTTCTCTCCTTCCCTCCCTCCCTCCTTTCAACTCTCTCTAAAAAACAATGGGAAAAATTAACAAGTAGAAGGAGGAGGAAGAGGAGGAGGAAAATGAGGAATAGGAGGAGGAGAAGGGAGAGGAGGAGGAGGAAAAGAATTGCTTTTTCTTACATGCCCCTGTTTCATGTTCTCCCTCACTGGGTAATGTTGCTGAGTCTGCTTTGGCAGTGACTCTAATTGAGTCTGATATTTGAATATGAGAAAGGTCATGTGAAAGAAGCTAGGACATTCTAGTCTGGCAGACAGAGAGTGGAAAAACCCAGCATCATTCTTGCTGTCATCAGTTGGGTTCCTAGAAGCAGAAGCAGAGCCTGGTGCAGAAATTTGGCTAATTATGATTTACTGAGGGAATGCTCTCAGAGCAGCAGCATAGGCAGGGCTAGGTGCACAGCAAGGATGTGGGCTTAGCTGGAGTCTGGTCTCAGACTATTCCAGGGGACCCCTGGAGCATTAGTTGCCTCCCAACAAGGGGAGCATCATGTTGTACTCCAGTGTCAATCATTGCCTGTGAGTGTAGCATCTTAGATGGAGTTGCTTCCATTATGTGAGGATAATTCTTCAGATAAGGGGCCAGCTGTGAACTGTTGGCAGGCAGTATTCACCAGTAAGGGCACCTGAGGACCTGTAGGGGGGATGGCACTTACAAGATCCCCACACACTTCTTCCTAAGTAGGAACTCAAGTTCCTGGAAGAAAATAATACATTTAAAAATTGTAAGCACTAAATTAATCAATTTCCTCAAATTGAGAATGATCCGGGATATAGAGATCCTGGAAGATTCTTAAGTGGAACTGAATAAAGATGACAAAAAATAAAATACAGAGAGGGAAGAGTCAAAACAGCCTAGCTGAACATCCAAAGATGTATGAGGCCACTGTTTTCTGATGCAAGAATGACAAAAATAAGGGGCTGTAACACTTGGCAATGAAAAAAAGATTCTATTTGAAATTTGTGCCATGCCAGCATAGCCAGGGGTTCCACAAACCTGAGGGAGGGCCAGCAAAGGATGAAGAAAAGACAGACAAAGAGAATAAGCTGGGTCTAGGTGGATCTTCTGTGGGTGACTGAGATCAGATTCAGACTGCAAGCTGATGCTTTATTTTATAGTCAGAGGTAAACAAGCTAATTTACAATGTTCTTGTACATTTCACTTGTTTTGGCAGCACTTGGTGCACCACCCCCAGTCCATTAGCTACCTTGGAAAGATCTAGGGAGCAGTCACTAGATCAAGCTTAATTATGCTAAAAAGGCTGTGCCCTCTAAACTGGAACTTGTTTGAGGCTTTGTCAGCAGGTCAGTCTGAGGTTTAACCCTATAACTGCTCCCTACAGAAACTGAATGAGCAAATAGGACTAATGGTGCTTAGCATAAGGCATGGTACATAGCAGGTCCTTTTATTTATTTATTTATTTTTTATTAATTTTTTATACATATCTCCCCATTGCCCCCCCTTCCTCCCAGGCATACTCCAACCCCCCAGTGTCTGTGATCATTGGTTATGTTTATATGCATGCATACAAGTCCTTTGATTGATCACTTATCTACCTCATCTAACTTTAATCTTTCTGCTGTAATTTCACAGTCTGTTTGATGCTTTATGATTTTTGTCCTCCTGAGACTTATCAGTCTACTCCCTTTCTGTGCTCCTGTTTCTATTATATTCACCAGTTTATTCGGTTGATCAAATTTTAAATTCACTTAATTTTTAGATTCTCTTGTTGATAGATATGTATTTGTTGTTCATAATTTTTTGTCTTTTACCTTTTTCTTCTTCCTCTTCTAAAAGAGTACCTTACAGCATTTCATATAATACTAGTTTAGAGTTGATGAACTCCTTTAGCTTTTTCTTCTCTATGAGCTCTTTATCTGCCCTTCAATTCTGAATGATAGCTTTGCTGGATAGACTATTCTTGGTTGTAGGTTCTTGCTATTCATCACATTGAATATTTCTTGCCACTCCCGTCTGGCCTGCATCGTTTCTGTTGAGAAATCAGCTGACAATCATATGGGTGCTCCCTTGTAGGTAATGAACTGTTTTTCTCTTGCTGCTTTTAATATTCTCTCTTTGTCTTTTGCTCTTGGTATTTTAATTATGATGTGTCTTGGTGTGGTCCTCTTTAGATTCCTTTTATTTGGGGTTCTGTGTGCTTCCTGGACTTGTAAGTCTATTTCTTTTACCAGATGTGGGAAGTTTTCAGTCATTATTTCTTTAAATAGGTTTTCAGTATCTTGCTCTCTCTCTTCTTCTGGCACCCCCACAATTCTGATGTTGGTATGCTTGAAGCTGTCCCAGAAGCTCCTTACATTATCTTCACATTTTTGGATTCTTTTCTCTTCTTGCTTTTCCAGTTGAGTGTTTTCTGCTTCTTTATATTTCAAATTTTTGACTTGATTCTTGCCATCCTCTAGTCTGCTGTTAGGACTCTCTATAATATTTTTTATTTCAGTCAGTGTATGTTTAATTTCTAGTTGGTCCTTTTTCATCTCTAGTTGGACCTTTTCCATCTCCAGTTGAATCTTTTGCATCTCTAGTTGGTCCTTTCTCATCTCCTCTTGGGTCTCACTAAATTTATCCAACTTTTCTAGCATATTCTTGAAAAACCTTATAAGCTTGGTTTTGAACTCTATATCCAGTCGTTTTTTTTCCTCCATTTCTTTTGCTTGTAATCCCTTCCCTTGTCTCGGCATTTTCACTATGCCAGGGAAACTTCTGTGTTGAATTCAGCCTTATGATACCAGACGTGCAAAGCCACAAAAGCCTCTGTTGAGCTTGGGAGGGGTGGAGTCTCAGGGCTTAAGGGACTGCCTTACCTTCCAGTCGGCCCCACCCTCCACGGCCCCTGAGTCTCACGTGACTGGGTAATTGCTGGAGGGGTCCTTGTGTGCGCGCACAGTGCCTCTAAACCGCTGCCTTTCCAGCTCCCCTGCGCTCTGGGACCACAAGAGTCTGGGTCCCCAGGATTTCACCCAAAACTGGGGCTTAGTGGAGTCAGAAGTGGCGCAGTTGGGAGGGTCTGTCTCCTGCCCACTCGCGAAAGCCAGCGGCACAATCAGCAGTCTGTCCTCTGCACGTAGTGCTGTGCGTGCCATCAGACCTCTGATCATTTGCAACTCCCCTAAATTTCTGTGCACCTCTCCCTTTTCACAATCCAAACTCCCCCCGTATGAATTTTGACTGGATCTGGGTTTTAGTGTCATAGGATAAGGGGTTCAATGCCTTTGAGAGTCTCCGTTTCCCTTCTGCCAGAGAAAGCCAGCCAGGTACTTCGGCACCCACTCTCCCCACGCGCGCTTCTCTGTACCTCAGGTTTTTCAGCTCCTCTGGATCTTTGTGAGCCCCTCTCTTCCTTCTAGTTGTGGAATTTCCACTCAGCCAGCTTTCCTGTGGTTCTGGATGGTGTCGCTCTCTCTTTTGGTTGTAGTTTTGAAATTGTTGTGCGAGGCAGCAGTGTAGGTGTTTACCTATGCCGCCATCTTGGATTCCTCAGCAGGTGCTTTAAAATATTTGTTCACCACCCTATCTAGTAAAAGAGTAATATGCAAATTAACCATCACTCTGGTATACCCACCAGCCAATCAGGAGTGTGGATGCAAATTAACCCCAACCAAGATGGCTGCAGCCACAAAGAGAGCAGGAGGGAGGCTTAAATTTTCCCGGCGATGGAGGAAGCCAAGCTTTCCCCATACCCTGGTGGGCCTAGGCCTCCACTAAAGGCTACAAAGTTTCAATTATAGAAGATAAATAAATCTCAAAAAAAATGCAGCTGCCACAAAGATGGAGAGAGCAGGAGGCTAGAGTTACCCCCAGTGATGGAGGAAGCCAAACTTCTGCAGCCCTGGCCTGTTCTGGTTTCTGCTTAAGGCTACAAAGTTTCAATTATAGGAGATAAATAAATCCCAATAGAAATAGCTGCCACCACTAAGTGAGCAGGAGACTTGGCTCCACTCCAGGCTACAAAGTTTCCATTGTAGAAGATAAATAAATCCCTGATACCAGGGCCTCCACTTGGGTTGCTGGGGAGTGTGGCTGGCCTGCAAACCACCACAGGCCCCTTGCACAGGCCACTATGCAGCAAGGGAACCCTCACCTTGATCCGGACACCCTTCAGGGCAAACCAGCCAGCCCCCACCCATGCACCAGGCCTCTTTCTTATATAATAAAAGACTAATATGCAAATTGACCATCACTCCAACACACAAGATGGCTGCCCCCATCTGGTCAAAGATCCTGCCCCCATGTGGACACAAGATGGCTGCCACAAGATGGCCAGCAGGGGAGGGCAGTTAGGGATGACCAGTCCTTCAGGGAGGGCAGTTAGGGGCAAACAGGCTGGCAGCGGAGCAGTTAGGCATCAATCAGGCTGGCAAGGGAGTGGTTAGTGAGTGATCAGGCTGGCAGGCAGAAGCAGTTAGGGGCAATCAGGAAGGTAGGCAGACAGGCAAGCAGTTGGGAGCCAGCAGTCCTGGATTGTGAGAGGGCAGTCAGACATCCCTCAAGAGGTCCTAGATTGGAGAGAGTGAAAGCTGGCCTGAGGGACACTCCCTGTGCATGAATTTTGTGCACCGGGCCTCTAGTTTCAATATAATAATGAATAAATGAATGGATACAACACTCAACAGGTCAATAATTCATCATTCCCAATACATTTCTTCCCCATTCTGTTTACATTATTCAGTTCACATTTTAAAATAAAATATACCCGATGAAGAGATGATTTTAAAGAAAAAAACAACCTATATAACCATCCGAAATATTTGTGAGTAATGAACAAATGAGTCAACTGATACCATGTGTCTTGCTGCTTACTTTGTTAACCACAAGGTTATTTGATGACAACTTGCTATGAGCAATGTTTATTTTCCAACTCTATAACACTTGCTTGTAACAGCTTTAATTATAAATTAGTAAAGCAAGACAATGAAATTAATAACTGTTTTAAGCAACATATGAATTATTGAAAATTAGATTAATCCACATCTTTTTTGTGACTCAAATACCACACATGTTAATTTAAAATTTTTATAATTCGTCAATGTTGAAGGACCTAATAGACCATGGTTATCGTCTCCCTAGAAAGAAAAATAAGAGAAGATCCAATAGGTCCTTATTTCTGGGAAGTGTGTGAATATTACTGACATCATTTTTCTATAAGCATGAAAGAAAAGGGGCAGTTTCCATTTCAATATGAAAATTCTTTCAAAAGCAACAAATAAAAGAAAGCCTTTTGGAGATGATTGAAAGGGTAGATCAATATACACACAGACCTACATATGAAACATAGTCTAGTCTTTTTTGTTGCAAATAAAATCATGTTAATTGATGAAGATTCATTTCCCAGGAGGCAAAAAAAGATGTTAATTACTCTCATAATTTTTTCACAGTTCTTTTTTATTTTTTTTGTTTTAAATTAAATCTTTATTATTCAGATTATTACTTTTGTTTCTCTATTTTCCCTCCATAATACCCCTCCACCCAGCTCCCATCCCTCCCTCTGCTCTTACCTCCCTCCCATTGATCTCATCCATAGGTGTATGATTTTTGTCCAGTCTCTCTCTGTACACCCCTCACCCATTCCCCCCTGAGAATTATCAGTCCACTCCCTTTCTGTGCTCCTGATTCTATTATATTCACCAGTTTATTCTGTTGATCAAATTTTTAATTCACTTAATTTTTAGATTCACTTGTTGATAGATATGTATTTGTTGTTCATAATTTTTTGTCTTTTACCTTTTTCTTCTTCCTCTGCTAAAAGGGTACCTTTCAGCATTTCATATAATACTGGTTTGGAGTTGATGAACTCCTTTAGCTTTTTCTTCTCTGTGAAGCTCTTTATCTGCCCTTCAATTCTGAATGATAGCTTTGCCGGATAGATTATTCTTGGTTGTAGGTTCTTGTTGTTAATCACGTTGAATATTTCTTGCCACTCCCGTCTAGCCTGCATCGTTTCTGTTGAGAAATCAGCTGATAGTCGTATGGGTGCTCCCTTGTAGGTAATGAACTGTTTTTCTCTTGCTGCTTTCAATATTCTCTCTTTGTCTTTTGCTCTTGCTATTTTAATTATGATGTGTCTTGGTGTGGTCCTCTTTGGATTCCTTTTATATGGGGTTCTGTGTGCTTCCTGGACTTGTAAGTCTATTTCTTTTACCAGAGGTGGGAAGTTTTCAGTCATTATTTCTTTAAATAGGTTTTCAGTATTTTGCTCTCTCTCTTCTTCTGGCACCCCCACAATTCTGATGTTGGTACACTTGAAGCTGTCCCAGAGGCTCCTTACATTATCTTCACATTTTTGGATTATTTTCTCTTCTTGCTTTTCCAGTTGAGTATTTTCTGATTCTTTATATTTCAAATTTTTGACTTGAGTCTTGCCTTTCTCTAGTCTGCTCTTAGGACTCTGTATAATATTTTTCATTTCAGTTAGTGTATGTTTAATTTCTAGTTGGTCCTTTTTCATCTCTAGTGGGACCTTTTCATCTCTAGTGGGATATTTTGCATCTCTAGTTGGTCGTTTTTCATCTCCTCTTGGCTCTTGCTAACTTTTCTAGGATATTCTTGAAAAACCTTGTAAGCGTGGTTTTGAACTCTATATCCAGTCATTTTTTTCCCTCCATTTCTTTTGTTTGTGATCCCTTCCCTTGTCTTGGCATTTTCACTATGCCGGGGAAACTTCTGTGTTGAATTCAGCCTCATGATACCAGACTTGCAAAACCGAAGAAGCCTCTATTGAGCTTGGGATGGGTGGAGTCTCAGGGCTTAAGGAACTGCCTTGTCTTCCAGTTGGCCCGCCCTCCATGGCCCCTGAGTCTCACATTCGGGGTAATCGCTGGAGTGGTCCCTGTGCGAGTGCGCCCACAGTGCCTCTAGACCGCTGTCTTTCCAGCTCCCCTGTGCACCTGGACCACAGGAGTCTAGGTCTCCAGGGTTTCGCCCGAAACAGGGGCTTAGTGGAGTCAGAAGTGGCACAGTTGTGAGGGTCTGTCTCCCACCCACTTGCGAAAGCCAGTGTCACAATCAGCAATCTGTCCTCTGCACAGTGCCATGCGCGCCACAAGACCTTTGATCTTTTGTGACTCCCCTAAATTTCCATGTACCTCTCCCTTTTTACAGTCCAAACTCCCCCCATATGAGTTTCGGCTGGATCTGGGTTTTAGTGTCATAGGATAAGGGGTTCAATGCCGTTGGGAGTCTCCGTTTCCCTCCTGCCAGAGAAAGCCAGCCAGGTACTCCGGCACCTGCTCTCTCAGCGCGCGCGTCTCCGTACCTCAGCTTTTTGCATCTCCTCTCGGTTTCTGTGAGCCCCTCTCTTTCCTTCTAGTTGTAGAATTTCCACTCAGCCAGCTTTCTTGTGGTTCTGGATGATGTCCGTTCTGTCTTTTAGTTGTAGTTTTGAAATTGTTGTGCGAGGCAGAAGTGTAGGTGTTTACCCATGCTGCCATCTTGGATTCTCTCCTTTTTTACAGTTTTTTAAGATTTGGTAATATTCAAAATATTTATATATTATTTTATTTTTCTGTTTTATGTGTTGCATACGTATTTACTTTCAGCTAGTAAAATTTTATTTTTATTATTGATTTTAAAGAGAGAAGAAGGGAAAGAAAGAAGAGAGAAACATCAATGTGAGAAAAAAAAAAACACCAATCAGTTGCTACCCATACACACTCTGACTGGCCTCCCATATGCACCTTGACTGGTGATCAAACCTGCAACCTGAGTATGTACCCTGACTGTGAATCGAATCCATGATCTTTTGATGTAAGTGAAGATGATACTCCAAATGAGGCAAGACAAATTTTAGGTATTCAGTGCACAGCTGATATTCTAGCAATGAAATTAGAGAATAGGTGGCAAATATTTCAGGGACTCTTTTTACCACTGAAGAATATCTGAAGACAGAGGAAAACAAATATATCCTACTCAACAAATTGAGAGTCACATCCTTAGGGACACATCAAAAATGATATTATTTTCCCCAAGGGGGAGGGGCACTTTTTTTTTAATCATAAAGAATATTTCCTTTCATTTAGTAATATATTCTACTTTAATTAATATGAAGCTCAGGTTTTGCACTGCACTTAAACTCTCTCCTCAGACAAATCTCAAGTGTCTTGGCATTCTAATAAGATGCTTCAGGTCCATGCCTTGATTTCTGAACTCCAGCCCCAGCAAGGCACTCAGCCTTACAGAAAGGGGCAACAGAGTATAAGACTGAGAGGTTCAGGCTGAGACTCTGAGTACCATTGGCCTCTTCTCCCTAGTTCCAGTTTGAATGTTTGGGAGTGGGCAGTCTTAGACACCATAATATCAGAAAGGTCTATGTGACCACACTTAGGCTTCTAAAGTTTAATATCATTTTATTTATTTATTTATTTATTTATTTATTTATTTATTTATTTAAATTCTCACCTGAGGATATTTTCCATTGATTTTTAGAGAGAGTGGAAGAGAGAGGAAAAAACAGAGAGAAATATCAATGTGAGCCTACAATGGAGGTACATGCCCTTGACTGAAATCAAACCCGGGACCCTAATGCCCACAGGCCAATGCTCTATCCACTGAGTCAAACCAGCTAGAGCTTATTTATTTTTTTAATATATTTTATTCATGTCAGAGAGGAAGGAAGAAGAAGGAAGAGATAAAAAAAACATCAATGATGAGAGAGAAGCATTCATCAGCTGCCTCCTGCACCCCCCACACTAGGAATTGGCCTGCAATCCTGGCATGTGCCCTGACCTGGAATCAAATTGTGACCTCCTGGTTCATAGGTCAACATTCAACCACTGAGCTATGCCGGCTGGATTAGGCTTCTTAAAAGATGTCTGAAACACAACAGCATGAAGTTATGGGACATGGTTACACAAGTGGTAAATTAGCAGAGTGATGATTTCACCCCCTTCTTTGCTAAAAAGGCCTAATGCTTAGAAACAGACCTAAAAATTTCAAGATCAAAGATAGCTGGTGGTTGCAGGAAACCAATAATTGTCTCACTAATAGAAAGTGGACAAGGAACCTAGAAGGCTGGTCAACCTTGAAGCTCTGAAAGGTCAAAGCCAGCCACCCCCTATCTAATTGAGACAATGAACTTCCCCATCAAACAATCATGTAAATCCTTACTGATAAGATAATCTACTTGTTACTGGAATTGCCTGCTTCAGGACAAAGGGTGTATCCCAAATCTGAATAAAAGGGATGGCAAGGCCAAAGGAAGGTGGTAGTTTTTCCACTAGAGGAAGGCTCCCGCCTGGCCCCCCAATATCGCCAAATTAATGCTTTTCTAGTCTCTCTTTTCATTTGCGTGCGGCCTCCTCCAGAACCCGAACCCTGAACGGGAACCCTGAACCATGCGGGACATGAAAGAGGTTACCACAGGTGGTGTTTAATTTTAATAATGAATATGCATATTGTATTTTCAAGGATGTGCATAAGGTGGCATACTAATGGTGCATCTACACCAATAAAAGAGAACATGCTAATTGACCGTACCTTTGAGAGACCAACCAACCAATCAGGAGTGAGTATGATGGCGGGTTAATTTGTATACACAGGTGCCAAGTGGCCAGGGGCAGGGCAGGACACTTGTGTCATTGTCATGGTGACAGCACAAGTGTTCTGCACCACTCCAGCCACTCAGGTCTCTGGCAGCATGAGAAGGCAGAAAGGCAGCTTCAGGCAGAGTGAAAAGGCAGCTCTGGCCAGAGTGAAGGCAGTGACAGCTAGGGGAAGGAAAGACCATTTTTGCATGAATCTTTGTGCATCAGGCCTCTAGTAATAAATAATTTAGAATAAATCACATAGTATCTAACTATCCTATTGTTTTTTTAAAGGGTTTATATAATTTTATTATGTGGATTTTTTTTAATGGTACATGAGAAAATTGAAGCCAGGATTGCTGGGCAAATAAACAGAATTACTAGGTATTCACAGGGCATGATTTGCAAATTCCAAGTAAGTTTTCCTTGGAAACTTGCCATTGACCTTTTACCATTAGCCTTTTCCTGTGGTTAGAATTCCACTACTAGTATTAAATTTACATTTCTAGAAAGGGTAGAGTACAAACTCTTGCACCTAAAACACCTAGCAAAGCTTAACAATTTTTTTTGAAATTATGTTCACAGGCACCAGAAGGCTCCTAAAGTAGCCAGCACTAGAGAAGCCAGGATGTTGGAGCAAGGATGTGCATAAGGTGACATTCTGGGTTTCATTTCCTCCTCAGGCATTTACTGATGCAGAAAAACTACAGATCCCAGAACTCAAATGCTATGCACAGATCAGTGGCCCAAAGGCTCAGACACTGAACTGAAAATGTCCGTCGTCTTATAATCTGGGGAATGCAAACTTGAACAAACTTAAAGACCCTGAAAAAACGGGAAACACATGGAAGTGAGTCCCACATTATGTTCACATTATGTTCTTGAGGTCCTTCACCTGCATTAACAGATTTAAGAAAGGAATTCTATGGCAACACACACTCTTTGCAGGAGGCTCAAAAGAGATTGTTACCATCTCCTGCACAGCTCCTCAGCCATTGGGAAGATAATGTTGTATGAGGAAGGATCTGTGGATTAAGTAAAAATTCCTAACTGTGTTCAAGCTCTAGGAGTAGCTTTATGGATTCTGTGGAAGCTGCTGCAGGGCTGATATTTACACCTCTATTCCAGACTTTAGGGTGTAGCATTTAAAATTCCATTCTTAAGTAAAGTGCAATCACAGGACTTGAGCACTAGCAGAAAAGCTTTTAGGGACTGATTTTATCCTATACCGTTCATTAGAAACTGAGATTTCACAAACCTACTGAGGAATTCTGTTCAAATAGTCACATTTTCTCTCAAACTTCTGTTTAACCAAAAATAACTCATGCTACAATTTAGACTCCTGCCTCTCATTCTGTTTTCAAAAAAAAAAAAAAATGGGGGGAAAAATGTCCCACACTCTGTGAATAATTGTATTTTTTACACAGAGGCCTCAATTAGCCATTCTCTTGGGAATGAAAGTGCCTATAAACGAACTCATTCATGTTGACAATTATTTTTATTTCTCAGAAATCTCAGAAAGCAAAGTTGGCTGTGTTTATGGCTGCAATGTAGTTTCCATTAAAGGGGACCC
Organism: Lasiurus cinereus; assembly: GCA_011751065.1. Taxonomy (NCBI): domain Eukaryota; kingdom Metazoa; phylum Chordata; class Mammalia; order Chiroptera; family Vespertilionidae; genus Lasiurus; species Lasiurus cinereus. Next base: position 24,527,124 of record JAAGEH010000006.1, on the reverse strand, counting down.
AAATAAAGGTTTCTTACCAGATACTGTGGAACATAGGGGGTCTATGTTCCACCTATTTTTTTTATTTTTTTATTATTTTTTATTTTTTTGATTGCTCTGAGATTTTCAGTTGTGACAGAAGCTGTTTCCTTTTTCTCCTGGGCACATCCTTAGATCCCACTTCTCAGCCATGTTTGCAGTTAGGGTTGGTCATGCGATTAGGTTCAGGCCAATAAAATATGAGTGATAATTGATTTAGCTCACTTCTAGGCATGACCCATAAAATTCCCCTGAGTGATTCTCAGCTCTCTCTTTTTCCTCATATGTTAGATAGAGAAACAATTGAACTTGAAGACAGAAGCAGCCCAGTTCCCCATGGAGCATGAGGAAGGCTGCCAACCAGGACCATTCACAATGGATTGTGATGTAAGTGAGAAATACACTTTTACTGTACCAGGCCACAGGGAATTTAGATTATTTTGTAATAGAAGTTAGGCAGCTACCCTTACATAGTGGCTGAAGCCAGGGTCTGCAGGTTGTTAAGCACACATTTATTCCCTGGATATAGACAGCCTGTGTTCGGGTCACAGCTTTGCCACTTGTACCAGTTAAATGAGCCTGGGACACTCCCTAAGGATTCTGGTTCCCAAGTATGCAGAGGCTGTTGGACCGGAACTCCTGTGAGGGTCTAAGAAATGAAGGATAAACAAATACTTATTGCATCAAGCCAATGGGAGTTTTGAAGTTGTTCATTACAGTTATTTGCCTACTCTGACTAAATCAGAAGGCGCTGAAGATATGAAAGTCATGAGGGCATGGAAGGCTCCCAGAAAGGGCAGCACCCAAGGGTTGGAAATGTGCAGAAAGGAAGCTATTGGCAATGTGTCAGTTTTCTTTTTTATGAATCATTTGGGCATATAGGTTTGCTGAGCGACATGCTGACCCTCTTTTCCCTCCTCTCAGGGACATTCACTCAGCATCCTGAATGGCCTCTGTTGCTTCCTATAAATACATCTCTCTTCTCCCTCCCCACCCCCATCAAAAACTGATGACTGAACTGATTAAACTCATGCATGTCCAGTGTTTCTTCAATCAGTTATTAGTTTTTTAAGCCTCTGAAAGTATGGAGTTCTTGCCGAAACTGGTTTGGTTCAGTGGATAGAGCATCGGCCTGCAGACTGAAAGGTCCCAGGTTTGATTCCGGTCAAGGGCATATATCTTGGTTGCGGGCACATCCCCAGTAGAGGGAGTGCAGGAGGTGGCTGATAGATGTCTCTAACTCATCAATGTTTCTGACTCTATCCTTCTCCCTTCTTTTCTGTGAAAAATCAATAAAATATATTTTTTAAAAAAAGAAGGAGGAGGAAGTATGGAGTTCTTCCAGTTTCCAGTAAATAGTAGATTTTTTTTCATGACTCTAAACCAGACCTGATGACAATTTGGGGACATTTGGTGTTCGTGGGGAGCATGCCTGCCATGGCAGACAACCCTTTCTCTTGGAAGAGCTGCTGCTGTACTTAGGGTCTAACTTGACTTTTTCCTTCCTTCTCAGAATCTGCAGATACATACTCCCCTCTGACCCTGCGTCTAATCTCTTCTCTCCTTTGGAACAGTTTGGTCCTAATATCTCTAATCTCAGTCTGACTCTGTTCTTGCCTCTCCCTAATACTGGGCCCATGCTTCTGACAAATGTGGTTTTAGAGCACACTGGATAGCGTTTAATAGCATTAACAATAAAAATAAAGGAAAAATTCTAGTTGTGCAACCTTTATGTTACTTAAATTCTTTCTAACACCATTTTCTCACCTGATAATGGTATTATGGGTTCAATTGTGTGTCCCCACAACCCCCCAAAATTTATATGTTGGAGATCTAATCCCAGTGCCTCCAAATATGACCTTATTTGGAAATAAGGTTGTTACAGATATAATTAATTAAAATGAGGTCAGTAGTATGGGCCATAATACAATATAACTGGTGTCCCAGAAAATGGAAATTTGGACACAAACACATACTCAGAGCAAATAAAGATGAAGACAGAGAACTAGAAACCAAGGAATGTCAAAGATTACAAGGCAATCACCAAAGACTTGGGACAGCTTTTCCCTTCCAGCTCTCAAAAGGAACCAACCCTGCTGATACCTTCATCACAGAGAATTCTGGGCCCCAGAACTGTAAGCCAATACATTTCTGTTGTTTAAGACACCCAGTTTATGATACTTTGATATGGCAGCCCTAGCAAATCAACTTAAAAGAGACAATAATATCCATGCAATTGGGGCTGTTTTGAGAATTTCAAGAGGTAATGCTTATGGTGCTCATAGCATAGTGTCTCAGTAAATGCCAACTGTTAATGCTACTTCTGCTACTACTTACTGAACATTTCTCCTGTCAATTATACCATCTATGTTCTGAAGTATAGCCCCATTCTGCCAGAGTTACTTCCATCTTGCCTTGAAGTTTTTGATTTAAAAAAATCTACTATGTTGGAATCCATTTCTTTGATTAGAAAACTATTGCTACATGCAATGGACAATATTAATTGATCTTTCAGATTTTTTTTAAACCTTACCAAGGATATGTTCATTGATTTTGAGAGAGAAAGAGAGAGGGAGAGAGAGAGAGAGAGAGAAACATTGATTGGTTGCCTCCTGACCAGTGAGGGCTGGGACATCAAACCCACAAACTAGGTATGGGCCATGATTGGGAATTGAACCCGCCACTTTTTGGTGTATAAGGCAACACTTCAACCAACTGAGCCACACCAGCCAGGACTTAATGCCTTAACTTTTAAGTCATCTCTATAGTGGCTAAGAAAGGCTCCTTTAGTTCTTCAGTAATAGAACTCAGAATCTGACATGTTATTGCAGGAGTCAACACTCTACTGTGATAAGTAGGACTACCACATAAGCTGTTTATTCTCTGTGTGTTCTGCCAAATCTGATATCTGCTCTTCTCTGTCCTAGGAGGCTGACCCTTGTGGACCAGTTGGCCAGACTCCCTTAGTGACTGGAGTCTGGATGGGTCTGGCCACTGGGGTAGATACTGGTGGATGACATGAGGGCAGGAGGAGACACAAGTTGGGGTATTTTTATCCTTCTCCTTTCCTGCTTTGGCACTTTGCCTCTGGAAGTAGCTGTATTTCTCCAGGTTCACAGTGCCTGAAAAAAACAAACAAACAAAAACCACTTGTACTCTTTGTCCCTTTAGGACTAGGGACAATAATAGCTTCATGCTGTTCCCAATCTCTGGGGGCTTCACCATTCTTTGCTGGCTTCCTTAACCCTTAGTCATCCCTTGCATTGAAGTGTCTTCCTTTGAACCAACTGGAGTGAATTCTCTCTTACCTGTGCCCTGACTGAAGCATGCTTGAAGTTAGAGATTGTCCCTAAGGCTAGGATTAGGTGCAAGGAGTTTACTGGGGAAGTACAGGGACCACTATTAGGGAATTAGGGAGTATGAGGTGAAGGGGAAGATAGATCATTAGGGCTGAGTTAGTTAAAACAGGTAAAATGGCATGTGACTGAGGCTCGATCCTGAACTCAGGAAAAAGAGTAAAACGTACCTCAGAATGATTTCACCTAAGAAGTCAAGGGTCTGTCTGTCCCTTACTGAGAGATCTGTGGGTGGAGAGCTACTTCCTGGCCATGTGAATTCACCGAACTGCCAGCCTATCCTGTCCCCAGGCTGTATGGCTTTGCTGACAGCATGGAAAAGAGAGCCACCAGCTCCAGAGCTGTACCTGTTGGCAGCTGGAAGCAGGAGGAAAGGCTCAGTGCATCTGGGTAGTACTCAGAGCCCAACTCCAGCACACAACAAGTCTACATGTTTTCCCTGGAAGCTTCAGTCATGTCATCCCTACTGGATGGTATTGACTGACACTTCTACCTGTGGTTTATCATTTGTCATCTCACAAACTGTTTCTCTTCCCCACTCATGGTTCCTTGTGCTTTTCTTCACTGAATATATTTCACCATGTCATTTTAAATTCCAATCTCCTCTGTTGCATATTGAAAATGTTACTTTATGCGATCTGCATTATCCTTGGGCTAGTCCTGAGAGTCATCAGTTAGGATTTCCCCAGGTTTCATGTTTTCCAAAGGCCTAGGGCTAGACATATAAGTGTATGGGGATTCATTTCAAATACAGCAAACTAGCTCCAGATGTGGCCAAATACATTTTCTGTGTCACTTAGATGGGCTACTTATCCATTCAACAAACATTTATGCTGCATCTACCATGCACCCAGGACTTAGAATATCTTGATACACATAATAGGGTCTTTGTCCTCACGAGCAGTCAGACAAATAATTATATGATTGAAGTAGAGTGTGATAAGTGCTTGGATGAAGAGAAGCCTGGGGAGGGATAAGTGTGTGTGTGTGTGTGTGTGTGTGTGTGAGAGAGAGAGAGAGAGAGAGAGAGAGAGAGAGAGAGAGAGAGGAGAAAGAGAGAGAATGGAGAAACAGGACAGTGACAGAGACAGAGAATCTGTTCTGAAAGCAAGGAAGTCTGAGCTAAGATGGGGTATGCGGATTTGGGGTGTCTAGTGGCAGGTACTTGGATCAGGGTTTTCCAAATATTTATACAGACACCAAGGCAAGACAAAGTTGGTGTCTTTGGAGAGGTAGAAGCACGGCCATTGTGGGGACCAAGGGCATGGGAGGAGAAAGGATGCAGAGGGCAGACTTTGCTGGCTTCCTGCTTCCAAACTAGACTTCTGAGAGCCCCAGAAAAAAACAGAGGGAAATGTCTTGCTTAAAATTCTGCTTTTGCCCCATGTGCACTTTGTACCATTTAGGACATGATAGCACATTCTCTTTGAACTTGAGCAGCTTCTTCAAAAGAACTGAGATGATTCCAAGTCTTTTAGGAACAATCAGTTTACTCGATTGGTAATGAAGCATAGTAATCTCCATCTTGTCTAAAAACTGCTGTTTGAAATTCTCTGCTATTGTTAGGTAGTCCCTTGTTCTATAAACTGTCATTTTTAGATAGTCTCTTATTCTGTAGAATAACTGTTTTAGTTTGAATAATAAAAAAAAAGATTAAAAACACTGTCTGACCTTGCAAGCTAGCCATCTAAAGTAATGGACTAATACTGATAATAATTCCCATATTTTTATGCCAAATGTTTGTTCTTTATGTGTCCAAGATTACAAACTGTAACAATAATTCACACAGAGCCCTTTGTAAAATCTGCAGACAAAGAGCCCGAAAGGTATAAATAGAGAGAACTTCCTTTATTGGTTTTCTCAGAGATTTGGAAGAAACACCTCCACTGGCATCTCAAAATAAAGAACTCATAATTAATTGGCTCATTAAGGCGTCTTATATCTCACTAGATGATTTATGACACAATAGTAACTAATCCTCGCTCAGGGCACTCCACTTCTGCTGGCAGCTCCTCTATCCAGGTGGGCACCAGGCTCTCATGGGTGATTTTCTTCCCTGGATCACCTTGCCTCAGTTTCCTCATAAGCAAATAACTACCCAGAGTCACTATTAAAAGCATTATAATCTGAAAGCAACTTTGCTTGGCAAATACGAATGCCATCTAAATTTTAACCATTTTCCTAGTAGTCCTACACAATGATGATTGCCAAGTGATGCCAATCTCAAGTGGGTATCAAGTACCGCTATGTCCATTTAAGACATGGCCCTATCCCTAAAGGTGTAGTGAAAGTGTGGACTCAGTCCCATCACTGTAGATGTGTGACTGAATCCTTAGAAAATGGCTCCCGCAGACTCACCACTTCATTGATACCCAAGTGATATTTCCCACTGTTCCCACAGAGCCAGGAGCCTGTGTTACCTTTGCTTCTTATAATTAAGGACTATTGTTGCATATACCCTCTCGGGTGCTGCTTCATTTGTCTTCTGAGTCAGGAGGTGTCACTACTCTGTAAACACCCTCTTCAGCGAAAGCCTTGGGAGGTTCTGTCTCTCACATCCCAGGCCTCATGCTGCACTTCAGAAGGAGGAGGAAGTTGGGATGCAGAATAAATTCACTAGTCCTCTGTTTCTCTGCATCTTGGTTACCCACTCAGCCAAACACCAATTACCTGTAATCAGTGTTACTATGAAGTTCAATAGCAGATGGACATTCAGCTGGTTTCAAATAGACTCTTAATTGTTTCTCTTTCTTTAGCCCTCTCCTTCCCTTGTGTCTATATCGGGCAGTGTATCTCTCTCTCTTGGGTTCTCTAACCTCCCTGGCAACTTCATTCAACCAATAATTAGGCCTTTCCCCAGCTTCATTCTTCAAGCCTTTCCTGATTTGGAACCTAGCAATGAAGCTTCCGATAAGCAAGGGGCATCCTGCAAACTGGCTTGAAGAAACAATCTTTGGTAACTTGCACTAGACAAACTGATTATTCAGGGTCTAAGTCTTTAACCAAAATGATTTTTGGATCCCTTGGATCCCATAATTGGCTTGAAATACATTGATACTTAGGGTGATAATTGTTTAAACAGCTCAATCTCTCTTGGGTATTTCTATGCACACACATGAATATGTGCATATTTATAGTCATGTGTAGAGATAACTAAAACACATCTGAATTTCTAGGCCATTTCTAAGCCTGTGGGCTGTAAAAGCTTGCAGGAACCTTTCCATGCAAATTTCCCTGCTCCCTTTTTGAGCCAAGATGTTCTATACTAGATCTTTGAAAAAGCACACTTAATTCCACCCTCAGTAAATTGTCCTCTTGGGCCAGTGAGTCAGTCAAAGTATCATATAAATAGTTGGCTATTTATAAGTGAAACACTTGATGAATTGATAGAAGTTTGTCAGTAGCTGTGCCCCTGGTCAGATGACAAAGACGAGCTATTGGCGGAAGGAGGAACACTGATGGCAGCCAGAGTCCTGTGGAGGGCAGGCTGACAATAGCAGGTCTACAACAGCCTCTGGCCATTTGTGGCGGCTGCTCAATAAAATACAAGATTGAAATGACATGTCATATTATCTTTGAAATGAGAAATAGGTTTTCTGAGTTTGGGTTTCCCCAGGAGGAAGCCTCTGGGACAAGGATTTGAGTGTAAGTAGTTTATATGCAAGATAGTCCCAGGAAGCAAGGGAAATAGGATAATGATTCAGGGAAAGGGAAGCTACCAATAAAACTGAGTTTATGTGCAAGTTACTGCTATGGGCAACTGGGTCTCAGTCCTGCTGTGGACCTCTGGAAGACAAAGGTAAAGTTGCTTCAGCATTGTCTCACATCCCTGTCCCATACATCTCAACCAGAAGCTAGGAAGCTGCAGTATTAGTCGATCAACTCTTATCCATCCTTGGCTGAGAGATGCTCCCAGGGGTATTAGTTCTTTACTACTTCTGTTTGCCCCCCACATGGGGGCTTTGTTACCAGAAAAAGCCACAGGGATACAGGCAGGGCAATCAAGTTTAAGTTCATGTGCCCTACAGCTGCCTAGGAACATACGCCTAAGAAGAAATGAACTTGTAGATGTTTCAAATACAGGGGTACCTGAGTCACCAAGGGAAAACCCACAGAGTTACAATGAACTGGGTAACATAGGCTCTCAGATAGTGGTGGGAAAGGTGAGGAAAGGAAGAGTGAGTGTAGATAACAAATATTGTTCTTGGAGTTACAAGTCCTCCAAAAAGCCTCAGGGAACTCTGTCACAAAAAGCATAGATTGTATGGACAGAAAAGGACCTATCTCTCAACCATCCAATCAATAACATGTTGATTGAATGGCTGCATTTGGTAGGGTTTAAATGGGAAACCATATAATTTTCTATAACCACTCCAAGGATAGGTTCTTTTACATGGATCTCCTTTCCTGTTTTGGACAAAAATTTGTGATGACACCACAAATTTCTGGTCACACTCAGTTAAAAAAAAATATCTAATTTTAATAATTAAGATTCACAAATTAAGTCACAAATCTCATTCTATTATTTACAGGGAAAGGAAAAAATGAAACCACAGCATATGCGAGAATAGGTCCTCTTCTAATCTTTGTTGCCAAAGAATTTTGCTCATTATTTCATGATAAGATTCTTAAAAGAACCTCATATTCAGTCTGCATTTTAAGATATTTTATTTGTATAAACACTTTTATTTGGGGTCATTAGTTTTAATTTTTGAAAACAATACTTTTTTTCAAAAGGTTTGAAAGGTGATCTCAAATCCCAATTGTGCCTTCCCTTGAAATGGGGCTGCTAATCCCTCCCTCTAAAAGCCTCTAAGATTGCTAAGCCAATATTGCTATACACAATCAAGTTTAAGTTCATGTGCAAAGAAATCACTGAACCTGCTCATGCCCATGCATCATTCATTGTTCAAACTCTGCTTATTATATACCCTCCTAGGGAAGTAATATTTAGTAATCATTCATTCTTCTAGAATTCTTGAGCATATTTTAAAAATAACATCTATATTAATAAAAGCATAATACGCTAATTAGACCAGACAACCGAATGACCGTCTGAACAGCCTTCCAGATGACCTTCTGGATGAAGCCACGGCTGCAAGGGCTGATGTGCTCAGCCATCGCGGCTGCAAGGGCCAAGCCCCCTGGATGAATTTTGTGCATCAGGCCTCTACTCCTATATAATAAAAGACTAATATGCAAATCGACCAAATACAGAATGACCAATAACTATGATACGCACTGACCACCAGGGGGCAGGTGCTCAATGCAGGAACTGCACCCTGGCGGTCAGTGTGCTCCTACAGGGGGAGCACTGCTCAGCCAGAAGCTGGGCTCATGGCTGGTGAGTGCAGCAGCAGTGGTGGAAGCCTCTCCCAACTCTGTGGCAATCGGACATCCCCTGAGGGGTCCCGGACTGTGTGAGGGCACAAGCTGGACTGAAGGACTCCCCTCCCCTGAGTACACCAATGTTGTGCTTTGGGCTCTAGTGTAAAATAAAACAGCTGGATAACAGGATCTGTTTTCCCTAGTATTATACCTAATTTGACATTAAAGTAAAAAAATAATAATAAAGTCACATTCCTTATGCAAAAGCAAACAGGAAGTTAAAGATCATTGCTGCATTCCCCTTCTTAAATTTCTTGTTTGTATAACATCTTCCACACTAAAAGGGAAATACAGTTTCAGAACATGATTCAGAATTATGAAGACTCCAAGTTGCCACTTATTTCTTTTAAAAAATATTTTTACTTATTTCAGAGAGGAAGGAAGAGGGAGAAAGAGATAGAATCATCGATGATGAGAGAGAATTATTGACTAGCTGCCTCCTGCATGCCCCCTCCTGGAGATTGAACAAATAACCCAGGCATGTGGCCTTGACTGGAATCCAACCCGGGATCCTTCAGTACATAGGCTGACACTCTACCCACTAAGACAAACCAGTTAGGGCTAGGTAGGAATTTATCTATTAAGAGTCGATCATAATTTTATTTCAATTGAAAATTAGGCTGTTTTATTCCATAGATAGACTTCCATATAATATGACTAAAATGAAGGTATTTGGTAACTAAGGGACTCCAATTCAGTAATTTTTTAAGTAGCTGATTTAACTTCATTTATTTAGTTGAGGAGGGAATAAAAAACATTGAGAATTAATCATAATCTCAGTTCTTCTGAACTCATGATGCCTTTTTTACATGGTTGTAAAATATATATTAAAACATTGGAAATATGTAATTATAGCACTTGAAAATATTTAGGTGTGTGTGGTATTGATAGATCTCTGAAACTAGGAGCCTGGTCGTTATCCTAGATTCTACATATGGCTCGCGAGCCATGGTTTGCTGCTCTGTTGACTAATGAGTTTGCCGATCACTGGACTAGAGTAAATGTTACCATGTAGTTGGAAGCTGTGAGGATTAGGCAATTGTGGCATATTATGTGCAAAGAGGTAAAGGGTAGAATATACAGTGGTCGACAAACTCAGTCAACAGAGCAGCAAACTGCCGTTTGCCGACCACTGTGAAAAAGTATGAGTTTTACCGGGGTCAATACTAGCTTAGCAGCTGTGTGAACCTGGCAGATACCTGATTAGTTCTTCATAGGAAGGAAGGAAGGAAGAAAGGAAGGAAGGAAGGAAGGAAGGAAGGAAGGAAGGAAGGAAGGAAGGAAGGAAGGAAGGAAGGAAATACTTTCTCCCTCTCCCCCAACACTCCAACACACACACACACACACAGACCCCAAAAGTCTGTCTCACAGGTTTACAAACAGAAGCAATGCTAGTTCCTCCCTTACCAGCAAATTGGAGATCAATGCCATAACATATTTCTACCTTAGTCAATGCACCATGCAATTTGAGAGAATTAACATCTGGTCTCGTGAATGACAAATGAGTCCTTTATGAGGAAAGAATATAATTGACCATTTGTGAAGGTAATTAATATTCCTTTTTCAGAAAAGGAACAAAAGCCTCATTCTTTGTAAATCTAACATTATTCTTGATAATCTAAGAGTGAGATAAAACTTTAATACTCTGCAAGTGATGCTCTGAAATAGTATGGCAAGGAGATTGATTTGACATTTTAATTCTCCCAAATGAGGAAATCAATGTAGAAATGAAGACATAGTCATTTCTCTCTATTTCCATTATCTTTCAATCTCTCCTTTACCCTTCCATCTTTTCCTCTCTCCCTGTCTTTGTGTCTGCCTCTCTCTCTCATACACACACACACGCATACACAGTCTTCAATGTACAAGCTTAATAAAGCCAAAGAACAGTTCATTACAGTCATTTCTAACTCAAAGGGCCATATAACACATTAAATTATGGAAACTTGTCAGTAATGAAGCATTTCAAAGTAGCCATGTGTAGATAATATGTTACCACATTGTAATCATACACTTATAAACTAAAACCAAAAAGTGCATTTGAATAAATGAGTCACATAACTTTTGAGTCATATAACTTTTAATTCATTAGTACTTTATAAAGATATACATTAGGACCAACTTCCTCCAAAGAATATATCAGTGCACTCATTCATGAAGGCTTTTGAATCAGCTGTAATGAACAAATCATATTTTTTAAAGTAATGCTCTATATAATTTATAATTTTAACCTAAGCAAATAACTGATGACTATTGTTAAATTTATAATTGTCATAAATCTTTGGGATCATAGATCTTTCAAATCCCATCCTCTATAGACCATGCCTGACATCAAGAACCTGTATTTTTTATGTGTTTCAGGATAGGTAGAATCATATAAGATCTATTAGTTACATGATATCTAATTGTATATAGGATGCATTATTTAATCTTTAAGGTTCTATAACTCAGTGGTTATGTTTTTTTATTTGCAGTAATATATGTTTAAAGAAGAATTTAAAATAAATACGATGAACTGAGCCTGGCCAGTGTGGCTCACTGGTTGAGTGTCAGAGCATGCACGAAAGGTCACCCGTTTGATTTCTAGTCAGGGCACATGACTAGGTTGAAGGCTAGATCCCTAGCAGGAGACATGACTTTATTTTGCATCTCCCTCATGATTAATGTGTCTGAGCCTTTTTCATATGCATTGACCGTTTGGATATTCTCTCTTGTGAAGTAGCTGCTCAAGACTCTTGTCCATTTCCCATTGCATTATCCCCCTTTTCCTTACTCATTTGATGGAGTTCTTTATAAATTCTAGATAAAAGTTCCTTGTTGAAAATATATGTATTCAAATATTTTCACACACTATGATTTTCTTACAATATCTTAAGAATGCTTTTGATGAACAAATGTACTCAATTTTTAATTAGTCCAATTTAGATATATTACTTTATATGTCCTGTTTTAAGTCTATGCCTCTACCAAGGTCATGCATATATTCTCTGAAGCTTAGATATACAACCATCTGTATCAGGTTTATGTGTATTGCAAACAGGGTCCAAATGCATTCAGAGGAGGGAAGTTCAATGGCTTTATAGCCTTTGCTCCTGAAGGACAGCATATCTTAGCAATTTCAAGGAACTAAAAAAACAAACTCTAAAGAAACTGATCCATCCGCTGTAGCAGTTCAGGTATGGAGATGTCAAGCATCTATTGAAAGACTCTTTCTAGCTAATATTTTATTGTTATTCAAAACAAACTGAATAAAAAAGGCACAGTTAAAAAGTATACCATTATTTACTTTTTCTTTGCTGTAACTTATCTAAAAAATTTATTTGTTGATTTTTAGAGATAGAGAGAGAGAGCGAAAGAAAAGTGGGAGAGAAAGATCAATTTGTTATTCCACTTATTTATGCATTCATTGGTAGATTCTTACATGTGCCATGACCAGATATTGAAACCATAACCTTGGCCTATCTGGATGATACTTTAAGCAACTGAGCTACCCCGGCAAGGATGTTACTGATAACTCCTAAATTCTAAAAATAAATAAATAAATAAATAAATAAATAAATAAATAAATAAATAAATAAATAAATAAAATTAAATACAACTTCTAAAAAAAAAGGAAAAAAAAAAGACACCCAAACCCTCAGCACAGACAGCTCTATAAACCAGTGTTGAGCAGTAGAAATATAATGCAAGCCACAAATGCTCATTCAAATTTAAAACTAAAAACAAACCAGGTGACATTAATTTTAATATGTGTTTAATAAAAAAGATGTAAAATATTTTTATTTGTATTAATTGCACTAGCCACATTTCAAGAGGCACATAAGGCTGTCATATTGGGCAACCTAGTCATTGACAGTTCTTTGAACACAATGGCCTTCTTCATAAATATAATTTACATATATAAGATCAACCTATTTTATAGTTATATTATAGCCAAATATTTAAAGAATAGTACAATGGATCTCAGCATCTAGCTTCCAGACTTTTCACATAGGTATCACCTAGGATTTTTAAAAATACAAATTCTCAACCCTACCACAAGAATCAGAATCTCTGGGGACTGGGACTAACAATCTGTGTTTCTGTGATTTTGATGTGTGCTTCAGAACCCTGGGAATAACAGGGATATTTTTTTTAATATAATGACACTAGCACTATAGTACAATGTTATAAATATACTGTCCTGTCAGAAGCAGAAGCATTGGGTGGGGGGTAACCTCATGGTCAGGTTACTATCTCACATATTCCAAGTGACACCTCTTATGGCACAATAGTCTAATACTCTCTGTGACAGACATGTGGGAGACAGATTTTGGTTTTTTTTGTTTTGTTTTGTTTTTTGTTTTTTTTTTCTGAATAATAAAGATTTAATTTTTAAACAAAAGGTACAATTCAGTGACATTTTTTTAAATTAATTTTTTATACATATCTCCCCATTGCCCCCCCTCCCTCCCAGGCATACCCCAACCCCCCAGTGTCTATGTTCATTGGTTATGATTATATGCATAGATACAAGTTCTTTGATTGATCTCTTATCTACCTCACCTAACTTTAATCTTCCTGCTGTAATTTCACAGTCTGTTTGATGCTTTACTGACTCTGTGTCTATCCTTTTGTTCATCAGTTTATAATGTTCTTTATGATCCCCCAATGAGTGTGATCATGTGATGCTTATTCATTGACTGGCTTATTTCACTAAGCATAAGGCTCTCCAGTTCCAACCAGGTTGCTGCAAATGGTAAGAATTCCTTCTTTTTAATGGCTGCATAGAATTCCATTGTGTAGATGTACCACAGTTTTCTGATCCACTCATCTGCTGACGGGCACCTAGGCTGTTTCCAAATTGTGGCTATTGTAAATTGTGCTGCTATGAACATAGGGGTGCATAAATCCTTTCTGATTGGTGTTTGTAATTTCTTAGGATAAATTCCTAGGAGTGGGATTACAGGGTCAAATGGGAGATCCATTTTTAGTTTTTTGAGGAAACTCCATACTGTTCTCCACAGTGGCTGCACCAGTCTGCATTCCCACCAACAGTGAACAAGGGTTCCTTTTTCTCCGCATCCTCGCCATCACTTGTCGTTTGTTGATTTGTTGATGATTGCCATTCTGACAGGTGTAAGATGGTATCGCATTGTCGTTTTGATTTGCATCTCTTGGATGATTAATGACTTTGAACATGTTTTCATGTGTCTCTTGGCCTTCCTTCTGTCGTCTTTTGAAAAGGTTCTATTTAGGTCCGTTGCCCATTTTTTTATTGGATCCTTCATCTTCCTTTTATTAAGTTGTATAAGTTGGTTGTAGATTTTGGAGATTAAACCTTTATCAGTGATAGCATTTGCAAATATGTTCTCCCATGCATTGATCTTTCTTGTTGTTTTGTTGATGGTTTCTTTTGCTGTGCAAAAGCTTTTTATTTTGATGTAGTCCCATTTGTTTATTTTTTCTTTAGCTTCCATTGCCTTTGGAGCAGTATCAGTGAAGAAGTTCTTTCGGCATATATCTGAGATTGTGCTGCCTGTGGATTCCTCTAGTATTTTTATGGTTTCCCTTCTGATGTTTAAGTCCTGTATCCATTTTGAGTTTATTTTTGTATTTGGTGTAAGTTGGTGGTCTAGTTTCAATTTTTTGTATGTATCTGTCCAGTTTTCCCAACACCATTTATTGAAGAGGCTATCTTGGTTCCATTGAATGTTCATGCCTCCTTTGTCAAATATTAATTGAGCATAGTGGTTTGGGTGGATATCTGGGTTCTCTACTCTATTCCATTGATCTATATGTCTGTTCTTGTGGCAGTACCAGGCTGTTTTGAGAACAGTTGCTTTGTAGTATAGCTTGAAGTCTGGTATTGAGATCCCACCTACTTTATTCTTTTTTCTCAGAATTGCTGTAGCTATCCGTGGTCTTTTTTTTGTTCCAGATGAATCTATGAAGAATTCTTTGTAGGTCTGTGAAATATGTCGTTGGTATTTTAATGGGTAGTGCGTTGAATCTGTAGATTGCTTTGGGTAGTATGGACATTTTAATGATGTTGATTCTCCCAATCCATGAGCATGGTATGCTCTTCCATCTGTTAACATCTTACTCTATCTCTTTTTTCAGTGTCCTGTAGTTTTCTGCATAAAGGTATTTTACCTCTTTAGTTAGGTTTATTCCTAGGTATCTTAATTTTTTTGGTGCGATGGTAAATGGGATTGCTTTTTTAGTTTCTCTTTCTATAATTTCACTGTTAGTGTATAGAAATGCCACAGACTTCTTAGAATTAATTTTGTATCCTGCTACATTGCCGAATTCATTAATTAAGTCAATTAGTTTTGGAATGGAGTCCTTTGGGTTTTTTATGTACAATATCATGTCATCTGCAAATAAGGACAGCTTTACTTCTTCTTTTCTAGTTTGGATGCCTTTTATTTCTTCTTGTTGTCTAACTGCAGTGGCTAATACTTCCAGTACTGTGTCAAACAGGAGTGGTGAGAGTGGGCATCCCTGTCTTCTTCCTGTTCTTAGGGGAAATGGTTTTAGTTTTTGCCCATTGAGTATGATGTTAGCTGTGGGTTTATCATATATGGCTTTCATGATGTTTAGGTATGATCCTTCTATTCCCACTTTGCTGTGAGTTTTTATCAAGAAAGGATGTTGGATTTTGTCAAATGCTTTTTCTGCATCAATTGATATGACTATGTGATTTTTTATCTCTCAATTTGTTTATGTGATGTATCACATTTATTGATTTGCAGATATTGAACTATCCCTGCATTCCGGGGATGAATCCTGCTTGGTCATGGTGTATGATCTTTCTGATGTATTGCTGGATCCGATTTGCTAGAATTTTGTTGAGGATTTTGGCATCTATGTTCATGAGAGATATTGGCCTATAATTCTCTTTCATTGTGTTGTCTTTATCTGGTTTTGGTATTAGGGTGATGCTGGCTTCATAGAAGGTGTTTGGAAGTGTTCCTTCTTCTTGAATGTTTTTGAATAGTCTGAGGAGGATAGGTTTTAATTCTTCCTTGAATGTTTATTAAAACTCTCCTTTGTAGCCATCTGGACCCGGGCTTTTATTTGCTGGAAGCTTTTTGATTACTGCTTCAATTTCTTCCATAGATATTGGACTATTGCGATGTTTGGCTTCCTCCTCATTGAGTTTTGGGAGGTTATATTTTTCTAGGAAAATGTCCATTTCTTGCAGGTTGTCCAATTTGTTGGAATAGAGTTGTTCATAGTATTTTTTAACAATCCTTTGTATTTCCACAGGTTCTGTTGTTATTTCTCCTCTTTCATTTCTGATTTTGTTTATTTGGGTCTTCTCTCTTTGCTTCTTGGTGAGCCTGGCTAGGGGTCCATCAATCTTGTTTATCCTTTCAAAGAACCAGCTCTTTGTTTTGTTGATCTTTTGAATTGTTTCTTTGGTCTCCAAGTTGTTTATCTCTGCTCTGATCTTCACTATTTCCTTCCTTCTGAGTACACTGGGCTTTTCTTGTTGCTCACGTTCTAGCTCTTTGAGTTGTAGGTTTAGGTGATTTATTACCATTGTTTCCTGTTTTTTGCAGTAGGCTTGTAGGGCTATGAACTTCCCTCTCAAGACTGCTTTCACTGTGTCCCATAAATTTTGTATTGTTGTGTTGTCATTGTCATTTGTTGCCATGATGTTTTTTATTTCTTCCTTGATCTCTCTGGTTACCCAGTCGTTGTTTAAAAGCGTGCTGTTTAGTCTCCATGTGTTTGATTTCTTTCTATTGTTTTTATTATAGTTGATTTCCAGTTTTATGCCACTGTGGTCTGAGAAAATGCTTGATATTATTTCTATCTTCTTGAATTTGAAAAGACTTTTCTTATGACCCAACATATGATCTATCTTTGAAAATGACCCATGTGCACTGGAGAAGAATGTATATTCTGTGGCTTTGGGGTGAAATGTTCTGAAGATGTCAGTTAACTCCATCTGTTCTAGTGAGTCATTTAGGATTGATGTTTCTTTGCTGATTTTTTGTTTAGAAGTTTTGTCCAATGGTAACAGTGGGGTATTAAAGTCTCCTGCTATGATTGTATTGCTGCCAATCTCTCCCTTAATATCCTCCATGAGTTTTTTTTATGTATTTAGGTGCTCCTATATTGGGTGCATATATGTTTACCAGAGTTATTTCTTCTTGTTGGATTGTTCCCTTTAGTATTATGAAGTGGCCTTCTTTATCTCTTGTTATGTCCTTCACTTTGAGATCTAATTTGTCAGATATAAGTATTGCAACCCCAGCTTTTTTTTCATTTCCATTTGCCTGAAATACCATGTTCCATCCCTTCACCCTCAATCTGTGTGCATCTCTTTTCCTAAGGTGGGTTTCTTGCAGACAACAGATATATGGATCATGTTTTCTTATCCAATCGGTTACCCTATGTCTTTTGATTGGAGCATTTAATCCGTTTACATTTAAAGTTATTATTGATAAGTACTTATCTGTTGCCATTTTTAGTCCTTACCCCCGAGTTCCTTCTTTGCTTCCTCTTTCTTTTTATTATTGCAGACCTTTTAACATTTCTTGCATTGCTGGTTTGGTGGTAATATATTCCCTCAGTCCTTTTTTGTCTGTGAAGCTTTTGATTTCACCTTCAATTTTGATTGAGAGTCTTGCAGGGTACAGTATTCTTGGATTCAGACCCTTCCTTTGCATGACTTTGTATATTTCATTCCATTCTCTTCTGGCCTGACGAGTTTCTGTTGAGAAGTCAGTAGCTAGTCTTATGGGGGTTCCTTTGTAGGTAACTTTCTGTTTCTCTCTGGCTGCTTTTAAGATTCTTACTTTGTCGTCGGTGTTTGCCAATTTAATTATAATGTGCCTCGGTGTCGGTTTGTTGGGGTTCATTTTGCTTGGGACTCTGTGAGCTTCTTGGATTTGTGTGGGTTTTTTCTTTTCTATATTGGGGAAATTTTCTGTCATTATTTCTTCAAACACGTTCTCTAATCCTTGTTCAGTTTCCACTCTTTCTGGAACCCCAATTATGCGGATGTTATTTTGTTTCATGTTATCCCAAAGTTCCCTTAGACTCTCCTCTTGCTTTTTAACTTTTTTTTCTAGAAGCTGCTGTACTTGGGTATTTTTTCCTACCGTGTCTTCTAGCTCACTGATGCGGTCCTCTGCTTCTTCTAGTCTACTTTTGATGCTTTCTATTTTGTTCTTTATAGCAGTGATGTCATTATTCATTTCTTCTTGTTTATTCTGCACCTCCTCTAGTTTCTTCTGCATTTCTTCTTCATGCTTCTTTACCTCCTCTAGGTTCTTCTTCATTTCCTCTTGGCTCTTACTCATATTGTCAAATTTGTCTTCCATTCTTTTCAACCATATTATGATAATTTCTCTGAACTCTTTCTCTGGTAGGCTTATTTGTGGTTCTATTTCGTTTACTTCCTTTTCTGGTGAAACCTGCCTTTCTGTCTTTTGTGGGCTGTTCCTTTTTCTGCCCATGGTCTTTCTTCTCTGGGTGTCTGGTTATGTAGTGCTCTCTCCTACATTGATTGAAAGGCACAAACTACAACATGACCAGGTACAGCACACAAGGCACTGAGTAGAAATGTATTCAAGATGTTAATAATCACAAATAAGGTGACCACCAATGAAGGACAAATTAGGGGTAAATAGAGAAAGAAGAAGTGGAAAATGAGGAAGAAAAAAAAGAAAGAAATGACAAAATCAAATTGGGAGAGTGAGAAAAAAATGATAAATAAATGAACAATAAAATAAAATAAAATAAGAAAATAAAAAGGAGAAAAAGAGAAGGAAAGAGGAAGAGAAAAAAGTCAGAGAGAAAAGAAAGTGTATAAGAGAGAAAAGAGGAACAAAATATAGATGTCAGGAGACAACTCCAATAGAACAGTCACTAATCCCAATAAAGGCCAGCAACCAGTACCTAGAGATTGATACAAATTGCAAATAGCAACTGGTATCGAGGGAGATGAGGGAAAAGAGAGGTAGTAAACAAAGCAAGCAAAAAGCAAAATAAAACAAGTAGAATAAACTAAAACAATCTCTCAAAAATAAAATTTCAAAAAATCGATATAATCACTTGTCAGGCAAATAGCAACAAATGGACATAGAGAAAAAACAACTTTTTGGCTAGTGAAGACAAGAGGGGAGAGGTTTGTGTGGACTTGTAGTAGGGGATTTGAAATTAGATATATAAATGGGGTGAAATTTTAACCAGGTAAAGAGAAAAATAGGGAGAATCTAAAGTTGGAAAAGGGAAAGAGAAACAAGACAGCAAAATGGGGAAAGTTAGGAGGAAAGTGTTGGCATAAAGGTGGAGTTGAGTTGGAGTAAAATTATGCTAAAGGGAAGATGAAAATAGAATGTAGAACTCTAATCCCGAAATAAAATAAAGAGAAAACAAAATGACACTCTTTTTTTCCAAAAATGGTAAAGTTCTAGTAGTAATTAATAATACTAGTTTAAAACAAAAATGTAATAATTATAAAGGTAAAATCAATTGAGGCAGAAAGAAAAAAAATATTCTTTTAATTAAAACATGTGAAAATGAAAAATAAAGAATTAAAAATTAAAAAAAAGAAAAAAGAAGAAAGGAAAAAAAAAAGAAGAAGAAAAATAGAATGGTCCTTCACTTCCACTATTATTCTGCTTGGCACTCCTGTTTCCCAGTAGGGGAGGTATTGCAGTTCCCTGTGTTCCCCTCTTGGTGTTTTAATCTCTTTATTCTCTTGTGGTTATGCGAGAGTCAATTTGTGTGTCATCCATTGGGTGGCAGTGTTTCGGAATTGATCTCTGAGACAAAGCACAGGACCTCTCTAGGCTGTGCTCAGATCCTGCTACTCTGTGGTTCCCAAAACCAGTTTGTGGGGGTTTTGCAGCCTGGACACTGCAATAACTCCCAGGTTGTCCCTCTGCCCCAGAGAAAAAGAAAAAAAAAAGAGTCGTTTTTCAGAGCTCTCCTTTCTCAACAGCTCAGAGGGTCTCCTTCACACTCAGGGATCACGCCCTGACCACCTCTGCGGACCTCTCCAGAGGCAGCTTTCCCGCAGCCCGGCTCCCAGAGTGTGCTAGTCTCTGTTGTGCGGGGGTAGGAGACCACACCCTGGCCCAGGCGAAATCTGACCCTTCCGTGCGCACCCTGTGGATCTCTGAATCCTCTGCCTGCGCGTCTGTGCTGCCTGGGAAGCCGCGCTCTGGGTCCTGGCTGCTCTGTGGGTGCCTCCGCCAGCCGCAGCTTTCAGACCTCGGCAGACATCCACCTCCCCCTTAAGTCAGGCGCAATCTGACCTTTCCGTGTGCTCTGTGGATCTCTGATTCCGCCTCGTGTCTGCGCCGATTGGAGAGCAGAGTTCTGGGTCCCCAGGTTCCTGGCTGCTCAATGGGTGCCCAGCCGAAGGCTTCAGAGTGCCACAGACATCCACCTCCCACTGCAAGATGGCTCGGGCTCCGCGTTCGCACTGGTGGCTCCGGCGGACAAAAACCCCATGGCAGTGGGGCTGCCTGGCCAGGAGAGCCCCTTCCAGCAGTTCCCCGTCTTCCCCTGGAGGACAACTCCTAGCTTGCCAACAAACACTCCCAATGCAACTCTCAGCCGCTCTCTCTCCCTCTGCCCAGCGACAAAACTCCAGACGCGTCCGTCTACTCCGCCGCCATTTTTTCAGATTTTGTTTTGTTTAATGATGATTCCCAATTGCCATAGGCATCTATTAAATTTGTAGAAGCAAGGACTTGGGCCCACACAGAAATAATCAGAGCAAAGAAATTGTATTATAGAGAAATAACTGCTTTCCCCTTATTAGCTCTGTATGAATCAAATGAATATATAAAGAGGTGCTTGAAGAACCTTTATTCTTTAAAAGTTCATTTCTTTGGCTCAAGATATGTAATATAGGAGACCCAATTTCATCAGATGAATCTCCTGAGAGGCAGGGAGCTTTCCTTATCTTTCTTTTGAGGTACCTCTAGCTCATAATAGTGTGCCAATACCTAGTAGGTTCATAACAAATGTTTGTTGATAAACCCTTCTCAGATCGTGGTTCAGAAGATCAGTTAGATTAATTGCTGGATTTCCCTTATTGTTTTAACACAAAATGAGCTGAGTCATTCTGTTTCCTTCTTAAGTAGAATTTCCCTTCTTGTCAAAAGATGTCTTGCCATCTAAGAGTTCACATGGAAGAGAAGCAGATCTTATTTATTTATTTTTAAAATACATTTTTATTGGTTTTGGAGAAGAATAGAGAGGGAGATACAGATAGAAACATCAATGATGAGAGAGTATCATTGATTGGCCACCTTCTGCATGCCCGCTACCGGGAATCGAGCCTGCAACCCACACATGTGCCCTTGCCTGGAATCAAACCCAGGACCCTTCAGTCTGCAGGATGATGCTCTATTCACTGAGCCAGACCAGCTAGGGCAAGATGAAGATTTTAGATACGCTCCACAAGGATGAGGATTTTGTTTGTTTCACTGCTAAATCCCTAGCAATTAGAACATTGCCTATAATATTATAGATGCTCAATAAATACTTGTTGAAAGCATAAATGTTATCTTTTAAAAATTCCTTCATAGCCCTCTTCCCTCTGCCTTTTATACACAACCATGGAAACCCAGCTGTTTCTGTGTTTATCCAGGCTGTTCGTTTGCCTGCAATACCTCCCAGTGTGTTTTCTCCACCAGTCTTCTCCCACCAGTGAAAGTCTTCCCCTCCTAGAAAAGTCCCTCAGAGATTCAAGGTTGTCTGAGTCTTCATAGTCATGTCTAAGTCTCCTAAGTTCTAGCCCACTGAATCCAACACTTGCTAACAAGATGCTTTTCATTTATTCTTTCTGCAACATTGAATTTCATAAACTTTCTCTTCCCAAATAAAAAATGGTTTCTTGAAGACTAGAACCATGGTATACACTTAGTTTGATTGTGAGTTTTTTAAATCTTTCTCACACTTAGCTTAGTACTTAATACAAATTAGACATAATTTTGAACTGACTTAAAAGGGAAGCTTTTAAACAATATTTTTTGGACCAGAACAGTCCTACTTTATCTGGGAATAAATATTAACAACTCTCCAATTTATTCTCAAATTAATCCTAGTTTGAACAATAAATTATGTCTTTACAAGTGATGGCCAACATTGATACAATTAAACATTGGCCATCAAGGGTCTCCAAGTTCTTGACAATAGCCCATGAGGTTAGAACTGTTTGATCATTGTGATCAAGTGACACGTGCAATGCCTTTGCTACTTATTCTACTTATTTAGACTTGTAAAAGAAAAAAAACAAATCAAATAGTATGGAAAGTTGGATACGTGGCTTGATTAATCTTTTCAGAACATTAACAGATTGCCTATAAACCTTTCTAAGAGAAGAAAAAAAGTTATCTAAACCCTAGCTGCATGTCCCCACTTTATACTTCTCAGCCTTTCACACTTGATTTCTTTTGATGTTTACAATGCTCCTCTTAAGTAAATTGTGGTAGTAGATACTAATTTCTATTTTAGAAATAAAACAACTCCATGGATTTAGTGCCATTTGGTCAGCCAGAAAGAGAAGCTGTATATCTCCTCTTCCTCCATTAAAATCCATGCTCTTTAGTTATCCTTCCATACCTAAAGACACTCACTTCCCTTTCCAATAGAAATGAAAACACTATTTGCAAAAATGAAAGAGAACTTCATCCAAGAAATGTTTGCAGACATGACATTTGTTATGCTTCCTAAGCACAGGGGTAATTATGATCATACTTTCCACTGACCTCACACTTTCCACTTTGTTAGGAATAAGTAGAGGAGGTGTTTTCACTTTGCTTCACTCTTTACTCAGAAACATTATGAAGGGAGCTCAATACTGTATTGCAGCCTGAAAGGGATGCAGCAAAAAATGACTCAGGTCACCTGACTCCCAGGTCAGGTATGTTTGATTCTGCCAAATGAAAATTTCATGAAATAAAATGCCAAACTTCCCATGAAGCTTACTGTCATAAGCTTTAATGTGCCTTTAAACATACACATAAAATTAACTGGAAGTTGACATGAAACCATCTTCTAATTTTCCCTATCTCTCTTCTTTCTTAAGTTACAAATGAGCACGGTAAGTGCTCTATAGAGATTCTTAGTAGTTTTATGTTTTGAGCACTATATGAAGACAGGACTAAAACTTTCCATTAGGAACAAAGCCATTAGGAAGTCAGGCAGGAGTGTCAGCCGTGGGCTGTGACAACACAACACCCTTTTCTGTGTCCCTTGGATTTCAACCAGGTCTCAGGCTCTCGTATTTCATGCCACGGAAGGAAGAAGCTGCAATAAGCAACTAGGACCACCTACACGTGTTTGGAATGCACAGTCTGGACTGTATCCTTAGAAGCCCTTCCAGGCTTAAGGGCTCAGCACATGCTTCCACTTCTTCACTTACTCCTTTGGTTTTCACTGCAGACACTTTCTCCTTGGCCCACATTCTGCCCTGAAGAACAGACGCCAAACAGGCTGGAAGCTCTGATGGTCCTTTCCAGTTGCTTCCTGTTGGGGCCGCACTTGTCCCGGGGCATGAGAAGAAGCAGAGAAACAGACTGTGGTGCCTATTTTCCTCCCCTAAATCTATTAAGAGAACTTTAAAGAAATATTATCTATGTAAATGAAGGGAAAAAGGTTTGTCTGCTATGATTTTTTGTTTTTAATGTGCAGAGATTAGGATACTGCAGAGAAAGGTATGGGACCAGTATAAATAGTAAAGTTCCCCAAAGTTCCACTCTTTCAAGTTTTTAGGGTTTCTAAAAAACTCTAGATGTATATGATGGCTAAAAGAACTCCTATTTCATATGTGGAGAAACTGGAAGAAATTGGACTATCATGCCAATCAGAAAGAGGAAGCAGATACCTTCATCTCCATACACATGTATGTTTGTCATAGAGACATCCCATGTTGGAGAATGGGAAGAACCAACTTTTAAGCATCCAGTTCTCTCACATCTGTGGTAAATGGGAATACTTGCAAACCTTCTTTAAATTGCTCACAGACCATCCCTGAGCTGCAAACTCACTAAACCAAACCATGGCTGCCCATTAAGTTATTTATGTACTATTTATTGCACATAGAATGCAGAAATCTCTACTGTTTACAGCCATCAAACCACCCCTGGTCTCATGAGACAAACCACTGCTCACACCCTAGAAATCTTCTGTGCACTCTTTAGAGTTCTAGCACCATAAATCAGTTGTATGTGCTTTTTTCCCCCCAAGTTTTTAAATCACAATATAGTTTTGTCTATTCTTGAATGCCCTCTAAATGTAATCACACATACATACTTTTAAGAATCTGGCTTTTCCTTATGCTTAGCGAAATAAGCCAGTCAATGAAGGAGAAGCATCACATGATTGCACTCATTGGGGGATAATAAAGAACATTATAAACTGATGAACAAAAGGATAGATACAGAGACAGTAAAGCTTCAAACAGACTGTGAAATTACAGCAGGAAGATTAAAGTTAGGTGAGGTAGATAAGAGATCAATCAAAGGACTTGTATCTATGCATATAATCATAACCAATGAACATAGACACTGGGGGGTTGGGGTATGCCTGGGAGGGAGGGGGGGCAATGGGGAGATATGTATAAAAAATTAATAATAATAAAAAAATTAAAAAAAAAAGAATTTGGCTTTTTTGGCTCAACATAACGTCTGTGAGATTCATCCATGGTGTTGTATCAATAGTGTATTCTCTTTATTGTTGCACAGTATTCCATTGAATGAATAAACCAATATTTGTTCATCATTCTTTTGTTGTTAAACATTTGGCTTGTTTTCAGTTTGCGATTGTTATAAATAGATTCGTTATGCACTAATTTTTCTTGGATATAAACCTGGGAGCAGTCCTATGGATGGGTCATAGTATAGTTTTGTTGAGAGTCTAAGTTGTTTCCATGTTACACACACAGAATCTTTGCTGTGCCTGTAGCTTTAGTCAATATAGTATCCATTAGGTTTGTAAGTTTTACTAAGGGAAAAAAACACCAAGCAAAAAAAAACCAGAAAGCAAAAGCAAAAATAAGTAAGACATAAAAGTTATTTTCTTTGACACAAAATAATCAAATTGCCATGCAGATAGGATTTACTTTCTGAAACTCATCAATTGCAAGCTACATGTCATTTATTTAAACTTGTCTGCAGGCTAAATTAAGTTTGCAGGTTGCCTACAAATGTGTTTTGATTCATTACACAATCAGGTTCCTTGTTGCTTGCATATTTTTGTTTATTTTAAATAAACCAATGTTTAAAAATTGGCAGATACAATATCAGAAAACTCCAGCTTTCTAGTTTCTCTTTTAAAACATCTAGTCAACTTGTGCTACATTTCCATTAAGAAATTCCAGACTAGGGGTTAAGTGTCACTGCATTTCGAAAGGCATAGATTTTTCTATTTAGACAGTTCCCACCACCACCTACTGCTTTTTATACTGCTTGGTCTCTGGAGGCATGAGAACTCCATGACTTGTCAGTCAAGTTCATTCACATTTCTCTTACTGAAAATACAGGGACTTGGCAATACCGAAGATGAGAGTGTTTGTTAAGAATTTGTCTTTTTAGATCTCAAACTATGAAATATGAGGAGATCTTTCTAAAAAGTATTATATGGTAGTTGCTTCCAATAAGTGCCTGAAGTAAGAGGGACAGCTCAGCATATGTTCATCTCCATGTTAAATGTCCAAGAAGGAATGCATGGAGAGAAGAGCCAGCTAAGCGTGCTTCACTCAGGATATGCACCTACAGGCCCAGCATTCTGATAAAATATATTAACCATGTGAACAGGATATTTGACAGTGAGAAATTAAATTGATCTGTTCAATTAAATACTTCCTGGACCAAACCCAATTCCATTATGATTGGTGCACTGGGCAGTTTCTAACTGCATTTAGTCATTTTCATGCTGCCAAAGATGTTAGGCGGGAGCCAAAGTGACTTCATTTTGATATTTTTACAGTCTAGATAATCTGAAGATTCCTTATGCTAAAATACAAATATATTCTGGATACATTTTTAAAATGAAAAATTAGGACACTAGAGCAACCTTGCCCCACCAAAATACATGAGAGAGAAATAGAACCAGAGAACCCACTGAGAGAATAAACTGATACAAAAGGCAGGAGAGACCTAGGGGAACATAGCGATAACAATACTAATTCAGAGACCTGGCCTTAGATCCTTCCTAAAGTAAGGCCTGGCAATTAAGCAAGCCTGAGAAACAGAACCTGGAATGGAACTTTGAAAGAAGGTGAAAGTTACCCCTGACTCTATTTATAGGGAACAAATCAATACTCTCCATAGAAAACATCCCCAATTTAGGCCCTAAGGATTCCCACATTTATCATTAAACATTAGCTACTACACAAGGATAAACATCACCAATAATAAAAGTTAACAAACTGATATCTACATCATTATACTTCGTGTCTTATAATTAGCAGATAAACACAAAATAATAAAGTGAAAAAATTACTCAAAATAGAATAAAGATGAACATGAGCTAACTGTCTTGATTCCTTTGCCATCTGTGAACTGAGTTAGATGTGGGAACTTGGGAAGGGACAAGGACATTCCAGGGTCATATTTTCTGGATTTTTTTCTTCTGATTATTCAAATTGTGCAGCATCCCAATCAGCCATCCAGTTATTTTGTTACAAAGATTTCCAGGCTCTCTGAGCCATTGTCAGATCCCTGTGGCCAGGGAATCCTGACTGGCACTTTAATTTTGTTCCCGATTATGGCAATAAAGTCCACTTTACCACTAATAGCAAGTGCTGCTACTCAGTCTCTGAGTAGCAATACTAGTAAGCTCACCCCAGTGATACTAGGAAGCTCAACTCTCAACTTCTCTACACATCTACCGATGACAGCCTTTAGCTTTTCAAAGGAGCCAACAGCCCTCTCCAGAGAACACCTTGTTGTTTTGAGGAATGAAGTATCCTCTGGGCCTTTATATTCAGCTAGGCACATACTCAAGTGACAGGTTCTGAAATTGTACCTAAAACCATCTTAACATCCATTCTAACTCTCTTCCCTAGGCCATCAGACCCTCCTTTTCAAGGCTGTGTCAAAGAAGTTGGGAAATTTCTTTTCCATTTGCTATGGGTTATCAAATCATGCAGGCTTCAAAGAACCATCCTAAAAAATTATCAAGTGTCATTGACAAATTGATTGAATCTTGAGTTATGAGTAAATGCCCCTATATTCATAAATCATCTCTAACCCATCTTTAGTATATTTTGCCTTCCCCCAAATACATTCCAAGTCCACTCTCATGTGGGTTTCCTTGGTTCTCATAGCACATATCAGCCAAGTACTTACATTTTTCAATAGGTAAGCAACTTCTTCCTGGACAAGGGCTGATATGATATTTCTTCTGCTGAGTTACTTATTTTGGAGCAATTAGGAGTAACAGAAAATATTTTCAGGAGAATAAGAATCCGCTTATGAGGCACCTACTCATAAGCTATCAGGTGAGGGAGGCAGTTCCTCTGCCAGGGGAGAATACATTGCTCCTGTCTTCTAAGATGATGGTTTATGGCAGTGGTCAACAAACTCATTAGTCAACAGAGGCAAATATCAACAGTACAACTATTGAAATTTTTTTTGAAAGCCAAATTTTTTAAACTTAAACTTCTTCTAATATCACTTCTTCAAAATAGACTCACTCAGGCCATGGTATTTTGTGGAAGAGCCACACTCAAGGGGCCAAAGAGCCACATGCGGCTTGTGAACTACAGTTTGCCAACCACGGATTTAGGGGAACCTCAAGGTTCTCAATATCATCTAACCCATGAACTCAACCTAGGTCTCAGCATCCTTGTCAGGGCCATGAATTTAAAATAGGAGACCTTCCAAAGCTGGGCGGTCTCCTTTGCAGCTCTACCAACCTTAAAGCAGATCCTGGGCCTGGATTTCATCACAGTCTGTCCTGCAATGACCAGAGACACATCTCTTTCAAAGATGTGCCATAGAATATAGTGACAGGTGGAAACTACCACCTTTTGCTGGAAAACACAAATGTCAAATGATAACGTATATCTGAAACTTATATAATGCTGTAAACCAATGTTACTTCAATTAAATAAAAAGCTGCCACAGATGCCCTTTGGCTTTCAGAGCATGCCTGAAGTTGGCAATTAACTACCCTGAGCTTAACTTTTTTGTTGCAGGTCAAAAGAAAGGAGGAGAGTAGTCAGCATACTCCATAATGATCATTGCAATGATCATTTATATTCATCATTTATATTCACTGTGAACTGCAACTACTAGATCTCCCAGCATTTGATCTTCCATTTAAGTTTTATGTCAATTTATTATAGGTGAGAGCTTAAATAATTGTGATGCTGTTTCATTCCAATTTACCACCCATTCATGCGCTCGAGCATATACACATTGTGGTCATACTGCTTTCAGACAGATTAGTAAATCAGTTCCAAAACCCACAGGATATCCTTTCTACAACCATTTCTTTTATCTCAGTTTCCCTAGGAAAGTATCCTGAGGCAAGCATTAAGTGCTAATGCTTTCATTAGAATACGCAATCTTAAGATTGGAGAAAGACAAGAAGGAAATAAGGCAGGGAAGGACAGAAAACAAAACAAGGTGAAGTGTTACTATCCTGACAACTGCATTGCCTAATCATGAAGAAACACAGTCAGTAGGCCAGCAAATGCATCTGCTAAATGACATGGGACAACTCTAGACATGCTGTACAGGGTCACATGCCTTGGAATGGGCCATCAGAGAGAAAAATGGAGAGGGGATGCATCTGCTTTATTTCTCCCACAGGACAAGCTGCTAAGGATCTTGGTCAGCAGTTGTCGGCCAGGTACAATTTTGTCCCCCAAGGCAACATTTGAATAAAGATATTTTTTTTGTTGTCACAACTGGAGGAGCTACTGGCAAGTAGTAGGTAAAAGCCAAAGATAATGCTAAACATAACATAAAGCACAGGACAGTCCCCACAAAAAGAATTACTCCATCTCAAATGTTGATGTTGACAAACCCTGTTCTAGGTGCCACCTGATGCCAGGGGAGCATGAGAGGTACATACAATGTGCCTGGCAAAGCAGACCAACAGAAAGAGGACAAAAGACACAGAAGCTATTTCACAGGCAAGATAACATGAAAGGAGAATAAAACTCGAAGAGATACAGAACCTCATTAGCAACAAGGGAACTCATGTTGTTGTGGATGTGAGATACCATTTCACACTCAATTGAGTGGCAAAAATTCAGATATTGAGAACACCACGCACAGGGAGAATGGCTCTCAAGGGGAATTCTCATGTAATGCTGGCTGAAAGTGTAAATTGTTACTATGTCTTTGGGAAAGAGTTGAGCACACTCTTATTTATGGTGACTATTCTTAGCACTAAATATCTTGCAATCTGGGAAACTCCTCAGATCTAGGCAAACTGGGATGACTGGTCTTCTATCTCATATCCTAGCAACCCCTTCCTGTCTATGTAACCCTGAAAAACAGCTGCATGACCACCAGGAAATATACAAACAAATGATCATAGTATTTTCATAATACAGAAAATGGAAACAATAGAAATGTCTTTTTACAGGAGAACAAATAAATTGTGATATATTCAGGATATTATTTAGCTGTGAACATAAACTACAGCTATATGTAGCAACATAGGCGAACTTTAGACACATAAATGTTCAGGGAAATGAGAAAATCTGCAAACTATATGAATATAAGATCATTATCATAAAGCTCAAAAGAAAGCAAAAATTAATAACATTCATGTTTGGTTCTTTTTTTAAGCAAGAAATTGACACAAACTTAAGATAATGGTTACCTTTGGAGAGGCAGTGAGGAGATGAAATGGGAAAGTCTGTGCTCTGCAAAGAAGAAGTAATAAACTAATCAATGACTAGGTTTCTAGAGAGTGTTCACTAGATTTTGTATCTTTGCTATCAGCTTTAACTTTTAATTACCTTTTGTTTATTTTACCTCTTTAAAAATGCTACCTTTATCTCACTTTTTAGAAATAGGGAAAACAGAATCACCAACATTTCCAACAACAATGGCTATTTGGGTCTGGGTTTTCCATTCGTGGGTCTTGCCAGCATTTATTTCTACTGTCAAGTTCCCATTTTGCCTCCAGAGAGCTGGAGAAGCTAATGTCAGTCTGTTCGGCCTCACACTAAAATCTGCTGCACCTGGTGACCTGGGAGTGCATCATACTTCAAAAGCAGGGCCAGGAAAATAGTAAAAGTCATTTAGGAAAACTGTACAATAAAGATCCTATTTAATTCACACAATTCAGTCTCAGAGTGAAAATAATCCATAAACTGAAAATTACCATTTCACATACACATCCCAATGGGATTGCATGTGCACAGACCTGAATAAAAACCTGCCCCAAAAACTTGGTCTTGTGAGAGTCCAGAGCCTTGGAATTTCAGTACGGGACTAGAATGCAAAAATCTTTGATAGATTCCCACAGAAACCCACTCACTATGCTTAGTATGCTCACGGAAGATGCCTTATATAAAGAGATCCTATTATATAATCTGCACATTTGCATCACCCTCCTGAAATCACCAATACAGAGACTGAAAATCCTTGCATTTAGATCCACTCTCAACCTCACATTTTTCTTAAAAATCTTTACCATATTGGTACAGTAATCTGTCCACCCAACTATTCACCCATTTACCTTTCCATTTGGTTATCAGTTTTTCATAAGCATATTATTCTGCCTGCAAGTTAACATTTATTTTCCTGAATTCTGATACATTTTATATATTTCTGTTCTCTCATGGTATTGACCCTTCTCTTTCCCTCACCACTATATGCCTTCATTGCCAAGTCACCTGACAGCATTATGGGACGTTATATTTCTGTGTTTGAGCATACTTTCTTTCTTGCCTTACATGGCTTCCTATTTTTTCTGGCTGGGAACACCTACCCTGTGAACTTTAATCTGGATTTTTCTATACTTGGTAGACTGCAACCTAGATCTTCTTTTCTTCCTCAATGTCCTTCCAAAATGTGACTCTGAAATGCCTCTCACCTAGAGGTGGAAAGTCTATTTCCAGATAGCCCTGTGATTTTCTTTGTCTGTATACAATCCCGCAGAAGTAATTATTCTAACTAAGCTTAGGCCTCAAGAAGCCTGCACACTTTTGTTCTCTGTCTCTCAATCTCTCTTTCTCTCTCTTTGTTGTTGTTGTTGATGATGTTGTTGTTGTTTTGTTTGGTTAATCCTCATCAGATGATATTTTCCCATTGATTTTTAGAGAGAGTAGAAGAAAGGAGGAGAGACAGAGAGAAACATCAATGTGAGAGAGACATATAAATTGATTGCCTTCTACATGCACCCCAACCAGGGCCCAGATTGAGCCTGCAACCCAGGTATATGCTCTTGATGGAATCGAATTTAAGTCCTTCAATCCTCGGACTGATGCTCTATCCACTGAGCAAAACTGTCTAGGGCTAGTTCACTCTCTTAAACCTTCTTTGGCCACCATATGAAGGAACCTAGCCTACTGGAGAACTGAGCCTGCTGAAGAACTGAAATTATCTTTGTCTATTCAGTCCTCCAGCCAATGTTCTGCTGATTGCAAATGAATGAGTAAACCTGGCTAAGATCATTCATAAACCTGGCCACATGAGATCTTCTCAACTCAACACATGACTTATGAGCAATAATGCTTATTGTTTTGAGCCACTAAGTCATGATGCTACTTTTTTAGGCAGCACCAACTGATCATCCCTTTCTTGATTCTACTGACAGCTTCAGCATATTTCCATTATAGCCCTTACATCACTACACATTTTCCTGTCTTTCTCTTCCACAAATGTGTGAGCTCCTTGAGAATAGGGGCAAAAATATAAGTAGCAACTGCTAACTCTTCAATCAGAAAAATATCAATAATTAATTACTTAATTAAGAGTTACAATGATGCCCAAGAGATGGTTTTGGAAGCATACCAGAGTTTGAATCCCACTTCTGTTTCCTTGAGCAGTAGTCGGCAAACTGCAGCTCATGAGCCACAAGTGGCTCTTTGGCCCCTTGAGTGTGGCTCTTCCACAAAATACCACATGCAGGCACACATATACAGTGCAATTGAAACTTTATGGCCCATATGCAGAAGTCGGTTTTCAGCTCTCAAAAGAAATTTCAATAACTGTACTGTTGATATTTGGCTCTGGTGACTAATGAACTTGCTGACCACTATTCTAGAGAAATAGGTTAACCTTGCTTGACCTTACCTGTCATCTATATATTGAAGACTAGAATAGTATATGCTGCTGGACTGTAGTGATAAGATATATATCCCCACCTCCTCAACTTAGCATAGACTCAATACTCAACAAGTAAGAATTAAATGGTAAAATGCACATAAGCATTTAATATAGCACATGGCTTACAGTTAATAAATGACAGCTCTAGTAACATGATCTTGATTATCAGCATTGTTGTTGTACCACTTCTTATAGCAAAAACTATAGGCACTCTACCTATATCCCTTTTATAATTTCTGTGCATGCTGACCTGATGATGGCTTCCGATGGCAAACACTCAGGACTTTTGCCTAAGGGCATTCTCTGGTTGCTAGAATCCCCTTGGTCTACATATACACTGAGTGGCCAGATTATTATGATCGCTGAATGGATAATAACCTGGATACTCACTGTATATATATTAGAGGCCCGGTGCATGAATTCATGCATAGGTGGGGTCTGGCCAGCCTGGCCAAGGGGAAGGGACATGGATGGTTGTCCGGCCTGCCTGCTAGTCAACTCCTGGTAGAGGGGACAATTTGCATATTAGCCTTTTATTATATAGGACTAGAGGCCCTTTGCATGAGGAAATTCATGCAATAGGCCTTCCTCCCCTTGGCTTCCAGCACCAGTTTTCCACCAACACCCAGGACCCAGGCCTTCACTCCAGCCAGTCTGCCATCTTCGTCTCTACTGCAGACTCCAGCTGGAGTCTGCCATTGTCATCTTTGCTGCAGACTCCACAGTCTGCAGTTTTATCTTCACTGCAGCACTCTGCTCCTGTAGATCCATTCACCCCCTGCCCTCCCTCTCATAGTAGGTGTCCTACCCCTCATGGCCATTCCACACCTGGAGCAGCTGGGCAGCTGCCATCATTGGCCTTCTAATTTACATACTCACTCTGATTGGCTGTGGGTGTAGCAGAGGTACATTCAATTTGCATGTTTGTCTATTATTAGGTAAGATATACACTGAGTGGCCAGATTATTATGCATTCAGAGATCATAATAGTCTGGCCACTCAGTATACAGTGGTACCTCGAGATACGAGTTTAATTCGTTCCGTAACCTTGCTCGTATATCAAGTTGCTCATATCTCAAAGCAAATTTCCCTATTGAAATCAATTGAAATGCTGTTAATCCGTTCTAGCCCCAAAAATGCCACCCCAGTTGTTCTTGTTACTTGTTTTTGAATAAGAAAAATGTATTTATAAATGACAAATATTGTATAAAAACATAATAAAAGAGAATGTAAAGGAATAAACTGGTTTTATAAAGTGTATTTACCTACTTGTTATACTCTTAATGCTACACTTTATCCCTAAACTGAATGTAACTTAACTAATCTTCACTGAACTTAATTGCTATTGGTCTTTGCATTTTTGGCCCATTTCAAAAAAAACGTGTCCAACGATTTTTGCCTCTTCCTCCCTTTCAGAATGTTTCTGAAATGGGAGAGGCAAGTTTCATTGAACAGCTCCGATGCACGACCAGTAGCAACTTTTTCGGGGTGTTTCTTTTCCACGAAGTGTGACACTCTCTCCCACATTCCTAAGATCTCCTTCATCTCACTTGTAGAGATCTCCTCCACCTCTGGCTCCTCCTCGAAACCAATTTCTTGGAGAACCTCCGCATGTTGCTGAGACTGCAACTCTTGTGACTCCTCCGTGGTGAGTTCCAGAGAGTGCTCCTCAACGAGCTCATTCATGTCTCTCTCATCCACCTCCAGGCCCATGGATTTTCCCAGAGACACTATCTCCTCCTCCACTGGCACCTCGGGTTCGAATCCTTCGAAGGTCCTTTCGCCTACGGCCTCAGGCCACAGCTTCTTCCATGCAGAGGTCAAAGTCCTCCTTGTAGCATCCAGCCAGGCCTGATCAATAATTCTGAGGCATATCACGATGTTAAAGTGGTTCTTCCAGAACTGTCGAAGGGTGAGGTTTGTGTTCTCCGTCACCTCAAAGCAGTGCCAGAACAGGTGCTTGATGTACAGCTTTTTTAAATTAGAAATCACCTCCTGATCCATGGGCTGCAGAATAGGAGTGGTGTTGGGAGGTAGGTAGACAACCTTTATAAACTTGAACTCTTTGAGGAGTTCATCTTCGAGGTTCGGTGGGTGAGCAGGAGCATTGTCGAGGACAAGGAGGGCTTGCATGGTTAGGTTGTTTTCCTGTAGATATTTCTTAACAGAAGGGCCGAAAACCAGGTTTACCCACTTCACAAAGAACTGCCTGGTGACCCATGCCTTCGGGTTTGCCCTCCACATAACTTGCAGTTTATTTTTTAAAATCTTATGTGACTTAAAGACTCTGGGTTTTTCCGAATGGTATACGAGCAGAGGCTTGATCTTGCAGTCGCCACTTGCATTGGCGCACAGTGTGAGAGTTAACCTATCCTTCATGGGTTTGTGGCCTGGCATCGCCTTCTCCTCTGCCATTATATAAGTCCTATTCAGCATCTTCTTCCAGAAAAGCCCTGTCTCGTCACAGTTGAAGACTTGCTGGGAGATATATCCTTTGGCTTCTATCAGTTCGGAAAAAGTTTTGAGGTAATCCTCAGTTGCCTTCACATCCAAACTTGCTGCCTCACCATGCCTGACAATGGAGTGAATGCCGGACCTTTTCCTGAAGTTATCAAACCAGCCTCTACTGGCTTTAAATGAGTCTTTCGATGCTTCGTCCGTGGAAGTGCGTGGGGTCTGCTCCAGCAAATCACCGTAAATCGCTCGCGCCTTCTCGCATATATGCCCTGTGTTAATGTATCTCCTTTAAGCTGCTTCTCCGTCACCCACACCATGAGTAGATTCTCCATCTTTTCATGGAGAGAGCTACGGAGCTTAGAAATTATTGTAACGCCCTTAGCTGGAGTTATACCCTTTATCGACTCCTTCTGTTTAAGCACAGTGCATATCATTGAAGTACTACACCTGTATTGCCTCGCCAAGTCAGCCACTTGCACACCTTGCTTATATTTTTCTATGATTTCACGCTTTAATTCAATAGACATCATCCTCTTCTGAGCACTGACCTTTCCACTCGCTTTCTTCGGACCCATGGTTATAAAAAGAAATGTGATAAAGTATGTAAATGCACAAAAGATGCTTTGACAACAAGATATACAAGCACACTGACTGAGGCGTGGTAAACTATGAGATGCTCGAGTCGCGGTAAACTGGTGGGTCGTGTGCAGCCGCCTGATCAGTGCGATTGCTTGTATCTCAAATATTGTTTGTATTTCAAAGCAAAAAAATCACTCGCTCAACAGCTCGTATCTCAAAAATCTCGTATGTTAGGGCACTCGAATCTTGAGGTACCACTGTATTTTAGATCACAAATACCTGGGAGTTAACATCATCCACTTCCTCCCAGGGGAGCAGCTCTCATTCAAGTAAGATGGGAGAAGGTAGCTACAAACCCTAGTTTCCTTTTCTTTAGTTAGGATAAATCCAAGATATTCTATACTATATCCCAGAATTGCCCAATGAGATCATGATCCTCTTGGATACAGCAGTGACAATGCCCTTTTTCTATCTCCTCTCTTTTCCCATCTCACATCCCCACTCCCTCCCTACAAAAGCATACTGGCATCACCTTCCAAGTAATATTCAAAATTTTTTGTCTTACCATCTGATTGTAGAGAATCCAACCTAAGAACTACTACTCTTTCTGTTTTATTTTATCCTTATTCCTCCAGAATCAAATTACTTCTTCCTAGCCTTTTAATGATCTCCCATTAAAAGGTTATATCCAACCTAGTATGACAAGACCAATCACAGAATATGGTATAACATTTTTAGGTCTTCTCAGATGTATTCACATAGCTCAATTCTCTTAATATGTGAAGACAGGCTTAAATTGCAGTTTATCTTGGATACCTCTGTGTTTATCTTAAAGGGCACCTGAAACCATGGTATTGAATCTTGGCCAAGACAAAAGTGAAATGGACCAGCTAGTGATTAACAATATGTTGTTATAAGTCCCAAATTCCCCCAGAGGCATCCTGTACCAGCTTGTCTACACTGTTTATTGAAACTGTATGGATTGATAGTTTGCACCTGTTTACCTATTCACAAAGCCTGCTTTTAGCTACTGGAGCTGTGAGATATAAAATGCCCTTCAGTAAGCTTGAGCCTTGGCTCCCCTGAGACGAAGATGTCACACATGTATTTTGGTGGTTCGTGACCAGAAAATGAAGTGCATCCTGTGTAATGGGGAAAGGACCCTGGGAGCTGTACCAGCAAGCCTCAGTTCTCTCTGATGTTTGCCAGGCTTACTTTCTCCTGCTGTACCTTATCCTTTATCATTTGCCTTTATCACAGCTTTACATGTTTTTCAATTATCTGACACAGTAGAATCGCTGCACAAAGCCTTTTTATAGGGTCCGGGGTAAAGGGAAGCAGGGTTATTATAGCACCCCAATTTAAAGCTATTTCAGAAAGTTGTGAGAAAAGCAAAGCCCT
The DNA here is from genome assembly GCA_011751065.1 of Lasiurus cinereus. Lineage (NCBI taxonomy): Eukaryota > Metazoa > Chordata > Mammalia > Chiroptera > Vespertilionidae > Lasiurus > Lasiurus cinereus. The sequence continues at coordinate 24,490,661 of JAAGEH010000006.1, read as the reverse complement.
GTTATTTGCTGAGAGCTCTTAAAATGTTATTTGGTTGAGTTATGAAAATTCTTCTGAATAAAAACATCATGGTTGTTTTATGCTCCAACAACGGTTGCTGGGTTGTTAAAATCTTGATGCTACCTGCTAAGGTCACCACCTAATGCCTTATCTTTTCACCTCTCCTCTTGTACAATGGGCACATACTCCAGCATAGGAAGCTCTCACCGTGGAGGGTATTAGTTTCTCTGGACAGCATTGTTTAAATCCACATATTCTTGTCTTCTTAAAACACCAATTTTAAGTAGTATTTTAATTTTTCCCTCAATGTCCCACCTAGGAATAATCGAGTATAAAAGTTTCAGTCTTGAAGTCTAAACCTCTAGTTTTTAAAATACTTACAGGTTTCTTATCTGGAAGAACACCTTTCACACTACCTACCTCTCCTCTTCTAGGTAACAATGTTCTCAGAAGTGAGAAACCAGGCAAGGAGGAGGAGAGGAGTTGCAAAAGCTTCTGGAAGGCTCCAGTTGATAATTGTTATAAGATAACTTGTGTAGAACATGAGGTTTCAGGGAATAATTTTATTTCTTTTCACAATTTGACACAACCCCCTCTAAATTTCAAAAGTAACACCACAAACATATACTATACAACATAAGCTGTTCTTTGAAACTGCAAAGTAAATTACCATTTAAATATTGTATATTGAAACACAAATGAACAGCATACACATCATATGAAAATTAGAATTATGTTGAGGATTCATAAAAACATTGGCAGTTATCTAGTTTAACCTAGCTGAAGTAGATGCAAAATATATTTGAGAGCGGGAACCAAGATGGCGGCATAGGTAATGGTTGTGCTGCCTCGCACAACAATTTCAAAACTACAGCTAAAAGACAGAACGGGCATCATCCAGAACCACAGGAAAGCTGGCTGAGTGAAAATTCTACAACTAGAATGAAAGAGAGGGTCCCACAGAGACCCAGAGGAGCTGTAAAAAGCTGAGGTACGGAGACAAGCGTGTGGAGAAAGCGGGTGGCGGAGTACCTGGCTGGCTTTCTCTGGCGGGAGACTCCCAATGGCATTGAACTCCTTGTCCTATGACACTAAACCCCAGATCCAGCCAAAACTCATACTGGGGAGGGGGGGAGGTTTGGACTGTGAAAAGGGAGAAGTGCATGGAAATTGGGGGAGTCGCAGGAGGGCAGAAGTCGGACTGAATGTACATCACTGCGCACAGAAGACTGACTGCTGATTGTGTGGCTGGCTTTCACAAGAGGGCAGGAGACAAAGCATCCCAACTGCGTCACTTCTAACTCCACTAAACCCCAGATTCGGGCGAAGTCCTGGAGACCCAGATTCATATGGTGCCGGAGCACAGGGGACCCAGAAAGGCAGCAGTCTAGAGGCACTGTGAGAGAGCGCACACAGGGACCACTCCAGCGATTACCCAGTCATGTGAGACTCGGGGGCCTTGGAGGGCAGGGCCGACTGGAAGGCAAGGCGGTCCTTTAAGCCCTGAGACTCCACACATCCCAAGCTCAACAGAGAGGCTTTTGCAGTTTTGCAAGTCTTGTATCATAAGGCTGAATACAACACAGAAGTTCTCCCGGCATAGTTAAAATGCCGGAACAAGGAAAGAGATCACAAACAAAAGAAATGGAGGAAAACAAACGACTGGATATAGAGTTCAAAACCACGCTAATAAGGTTTTTCAAGAATATCCAAGAAAAGTTGGATAAAGTTAGCGAGACCAAAGAGGAGATGAAAAAGAACCATCTAGAGATGAAAGAGAACCAAATAGAGATGGAAAAGGACCAACTAGAAATTAAACATACACTGACTGAAATAAAAAATATTATACAGGGACCTAACAGCAGACTAGAGAAAGGCAGGAATCAAGTCAAAAATTTGAAATATAAAGAATCAGAAAACACTCAATTGGAAAAGCAAGAAGAAAAAAGAATCCAAAAATGTGAAGATAATGTAAGGAGCCTCTGGGAGAGTTTCAAGCGTAGCAACACCAGAATTGTGGGGGTGCCAGAAGAAGAGAGAGAGAGCAAGATACTAAAAACCTACTTAAAGAAATAATAAATGAAAACTTCCCACATCTGGTAAAAGAAATAGACTTACAAGTCCAAGAAGCACACAGAACCCCATATAAAAGGAATCCAAAGAGGACTACACCAAGACACATCATAATTAAAATACCAAGTTGCCGAGACTGGCATGGCTTAGTGGATAGAGCGTCAGCCTGCAGACTGAAAGGTCCCAGGTTCGATTCTGGTCGGGGGCATGTACCTTGGTTGCAGGCACATCCACATTGGGGTCATGCAGGAGGTGGCTGATTGATGTTTCTCTCTCATTGATGTTTCTGACTCTCTATCTCTCTCCCTCTCTGTGAAAAATCAATAAAATATATTTAAAAAAATAAAATAAAATACCAAGAGCAAAGGACAAAGAGAGAATATTAAAAGCAGTAAGAAAAAAAAAACAGTTAATTACCTACAAGGGAGCACCCATACGATTGTCAGCTGATTTCTCAACAGAAACGATGCAGGCCAGATGGGAATGGCAAGAAATATTCAACATGATGAATAGCAAGAACCTACAACCAAGAATACTCTATCCAGCAAAGATATCATTCAGAATTGAAGGGCAGATAAAGAGCTTCACAGAGAAGAAAAAGCTAAAGGAGTTCATCAACTCCAAACCAGTATTATATGAAATGCTGAAAGGTACTCTTTTAGAAGAGGAAGAAGAAAAAGGTAAAAGACAAAAAATTATGAACAACAAATACATATCTATCAACAAGTGAATCTAAAAATTAAGTGAATTAAAAATTTGATCAACAGAATAAACTGGTGAATATAATAGAATCAGGAGCACAGAAAGGGAGTGGACTGATAATTCTCAGGGGGAAAGGGGTGAGGGGTGTACAGGGAGAGACTGGACAAAAATCATACACCTATGGATGAGGTCAACGGGAGGGAGGTAAGGGTAGAGAGAGGGTTGGGAGCCAGGTCGAGCGAAGCTACGGAGGGAAAAAAAGAGAAACAAATGTAGGCTACAGCCATACCACCCTGAACCTGCCCGATCTCATCTGATCTCGGAAGCTAAGCACGGTCGGGCCTGGTTAGTATTTGGATGGGAGAAACAAATGTAATAATCTGAATAATAAAGATTTAGTTAAAATATATATATATATATATTTTAAATCCATCTATCCCCAATACTATGTCCCTAAGTCAACTCCATTATCTCTTACATAGGTGACAACTAATGAATGACTCTCCAAGGGTTCTGTCTCCTTTGACGTACAATGAACTTCACATCTCAAGGGCTCGCCAATGGCATCTCCTACCTCCTGCTTCTGCAAATATCATCTCAAAGCAATACAGGTCTGCTTTTTGAACCTTGAACATATCTATCCAGATTCTGCTTCATGGTATATAAGGTGTCTGATCTTCACACCGTGACTTAGCTGGCTCTTCTTCATCATTCAACTCTCAGCTCAAAATTCTCTGAGTGGCTCTCTGACTTCTAAACTAAAGTAGCCCCAATCACCCACTATCTCATTATCTATTCACCATGTTCATAAACTTTACTAATGTCTTAATGGATTTCCAGTTTTTTTTGCATTTATTTACTTACTCTTCTCCTTCCACTAGACTGTCAGCTCCTTCAAGGCTACACCCTTGCCTTTTTTTTTTTTGTTCACTATCATATCCCTAGTGCTTAGAACAATTTGCAGGCACATAGTAGTCACCAAATAAATATTTGTTGAATAAATAAACGTACTTTTCTGCTTTTTTGCTATTGCATATTTTTCTTTTTTTATTGAGATATAATCAACATATAACATTTGTTTCAGATGTATGACATGATTTGATATTTGCATATATTGTGAAGAAATCACAATAAGTCTAGTTAACATCCCTCACCACCCATAGTTACAACTCTTTTTTTTTTTCTTGTGATGACAACTTTTAAGATACACTCTCTTAGCAACCTCCAAATACACATCATGTTATTATTAACTACTAGAGGCCCGGTGCATGAAATTCATATATAGAGGGTAGGATTGTCCCTCAGTCCGGTCTGCTCTCTTTCTCAATCCAGAACCCTTGGGAAATGTCCAACTGCTGGTTTAGGCCCAGGATCGGGCCTAAACTGGCAATCAGACATTCCTTTCACAATCCAGAACTGCTGGCTTCTAACCACTCACCTGCCTGCCTGACCACCCCTAACTGCTCACCTGCCTGTTTGATTACCCCTAACCACTCTGGCCTGCCTGCCTGATTGCCCCTAACTGATCTTCTGCCTGCCTGATCACCCCTAACTGCCTCTGTCTCAGCCCCCGCCTCAGTGGCTTCTTCCAGAAGGACACTTGGAATGACATCTGGACAGTCATTCTGCTGTCCGGTCTAATTAGCATATTATACTTTTATTATTATAGATGGTCACCATGCTGTACATTACATATTAGGAAATACTCACTTTATAACTGAAGTTTGTAACTTTTGACCCCTTTTACCCATTTGGTCCACCCCTTATGCCCTCTCCTGCATTCGTATCCACCAATCTGTTCTGTTATCTATGAGTTCAATTTTTAAAAATGTTATTTTTTTATAGATTCCACATTTAAGTGAGATCATATGTTATTTGTGTTTCTCAGTCTGACTTATTTTACTTAGCATAATGCTCTTAAGGTTTATCAATGTCATAAACAGACAAATTTCTTTCTCTTTTATGGTCAAATAATATTACATTGGGGTATATATGCAAACTTTAAAATAACATTTTAAAAGGCAAAACCATAGCATAATTTATTCCCCTACCTTTTTATGATGGCTGTGGATGAATCAGACTCCAGAGGAGTGTGGCTATTATTTCTGTTGTGCAACTCTTCGATGGAGCTCTTCAGTGTTCTTCATTTTTCCCCAGTGTCCATTTTGGCAAGAGGTGGAACATTTTGCCACAGTGAATTTCTGTAACGACATGGTACCTCCATGAGACAGAACCCCACCAACATTATGGTCAATTTAAAAATAAACATATGATCTCACTTACTCACATTCTCTTGCATATTGTACATCCTTTCCAAACTGTCTCTATCTTTTCCTCTGGTATTCAGCTACTGCTCTGTATATCATTACCTGACCACAGCTAGGCAGTGCGAGACTCCTCTCCGCACCTTGTCGGCATCTTTCCCTAGTTATCCCACAGCGAGTTCATGTATCCAACATGGGGAGCCCAGTGAGGACATGAACTGTGCCCTTGATCCTTGAATCTCTGAGGCCTCGCCCACTGACTTGCAATCACACATGTTTAATACAGTTGCATCTCATTGTCTGCAGTAGCTATGTTCTATGAAGTTGCCAAAAACACTGAGCCATTGCTCTTAGGGGAACCTGGGATTAGGTTTCTCTTCGTCTCTGGCCCCTAAATTTCCACCAATAGACCAATATATAACCTTAGTTTGTGGTTTTATGTGTGTTTCTTTTGAAATACACTTTATTTAATATATTGTTGATTCATTAACATTCGACTCACAACCAACAGCACTATAATGCATGCCTGAATGAAGCTTATCTAAGACATGTATTCTCTCTGTAAGGCACACCACAGCCTCCTTGCAGTTAGAACACTAAGCAGCCCTTCAGTACTAGTCTAGGGAGCCATTTCTAATAGCAGAATCACCAACAAAAGGTACAGGCATGCAAATAATCTGAGAAGGTGAATTTGCAAGTAAAAATTCATCTATAACAATAAAGTATAATATGCTAATTAGACCAGATGCCCTTCTGGACAACCTTTCGGATAAAGCCAGGGCTGCAAGGGAAGCCAGGGTCCTGGGTGCCAGAGGGAAGCCTGTGCTGGCAGCTGGGGGAAGCAAGGCCTACTCTTGCATGGATTTTGTGCAACAGGCCTCTAGTAAATAATAATGATAGACTGTATGCACATTGGCTGAATCAAAGTTATATCTAGATCCATAAGTTCCCAACTTTGCTTCTAGTTCAGCACAGCACTGCTATTTAAATGAGTAAATAACAAATACGATGGATAGGGTAGAAAGAGATTAAATCCAGATTTTATGAGTTTATGAAAGATCCAAGAACTGAAAGCACTTATTATCTCCTAACCTATAAAAAGGACACATCCAGATCCTATTTCTTTTTTTCTTCCTGTTATTAATCATTGCTCATCCAATTTTCAGACAAGTGCATAGAAAATTTCCCAAAAATAATTATAGGTTTATAGTCCCCCTATTCTCTATGGGAAAACTTAAACTGTTCCCTGGAGACAGCTCCATTTTTCTCCTTGGATAATAATAAGAAGTACCTGCTTTTATTTTATTATATGCATCAGTTAACTGTAGGCACAATGGACACACTTAACAGACTGGTATTTTCTGTAAAAATGCCAATACTCTGTGACATAAAAAGTTAAGGCTTTATACTTTAAGTATCTACTTTCTAGTGCATTTAAAAATATTTAAGGGTGTATAGGAATTCTAATTTTAAAGCAGATTTATGTTTTAAAGCGTTTGCAAAGATTTTCCCATTAAGTTTATTTCTCAGTATTGCAAAGTCATTATATTCAACCTCAATTTATTTGTAGTTCATGGAAAGTAGATTATCAGTAAAATCAATTTATTAAAAGCCCACTCTGTGTGTCAAACTACCACTGCTAAAATCAGTAGGATTTGCTTAAACACAACGTCGTGTGTAGATAACAAGATATCTTAGGAGGGTGGTTCTGAAAGCTCAGTCTTATGTGCTTATAATTTAGTTCAAAATGGGTTCCCAGATGGGGGGATGGATGAAAAAGGTGAAGGCATTAAGAAGTACAAATTTGCAGTTACAATATAGTCACTGGGATGTAAAGTACAGAATGGGCAATAAAGTCAATAACATTGCAATAACTATGTATGATGTCAGATGGGTACAAGACATATTGGGGGCATCACTTTGTAAGTTATAAATGTCTAACCACTATACTGTATACCTGAAACTAATATAATATTGGATGTCAACTATAATTAAAACCAAAATAAAAATTTAGTTCAAAATCAGCTAAAATATAGACATAATTTTTTTTCAAAGTCCTGTGATATTCTCTTCATATATTTCAGAATATCAGAAGAGAAGTCACCTTGTCAGGAAACACAATTTCAGGATTGATGTAAACATATAGGTCTATTTATAACAATAACGTAATTTAATACATTTTACAAAAATAGTACCTTAACCCAGAAAATCAAAATGAAATGAATGCATCTTATTTTTATATTTCATTAACAACACTATTATTATACTTTATATATAATTAAATAATATTTGTTTTGAGCTTATTTTGTAAGAATTAGCATTACTTTTAATTTTCTATTTATTCTATAAATAATAAATTAAATGCCATCAACTTAACTTTAATATGTATCTATATCATCATTAAAACTTTCCTGTCAAATTTCTTTCTCTTTAAACATTCCACTAATAAACCATTATCTACATATCTCTGATAGAGCCACATTGCTACTACTGACTTAAAATATAGCAATCTTAGTGTTCAGGAGGCTGTGTTCAGATAATAGTTATACCATTCTTAAGCTATTAATAAAGTACATCTTAATATGAGGTACAAATGCCAATTGAATTTCATATGTAATGTTAACAATATTTAATATTTCTAACCTTTATGAAAAAGGGGTTAGATTTAGAATTGACAGATGTGGCTCCAACTGATACCAGCTGCATGGTTTGGGGCAATTTATCTGAAAACTGGAGAGGCACACCATTTGAAGATAAAGTGAAAATGGCCTATGTAATGTTCCTGGCCAATAACGAGTAGTATAAAATGTTGGCTCTTGTTTTTAGTAATTACAAACCCAATCCAAACAGCACTTTAGATAACTGAATTTAACCCTTAAAACCTAAATCATGACCTGTCACCTATGCATAATTTGAAAAAGTTATACTCCACCCACATTTTGACTTATCTGCAAAATAAGCACCTCTGTAGTTTTGATATGTGTGTGTTATAAGAACAGAGATATGCCTATCAAAGAAACACAACTTCTTCATACATAAGTCTATGCCATTTTGTACATTTTCCCCATAGATTCTTTGATAAACCAACCCCTCAATATTGGGCACCTTGATAATCAGATCAAATAGAAAAATAAGAACTTCATTACAAATGGCACCTGACTCTGAGAAATGCATATATTACTGGGCTCATTGGCAAATTACTAAAACTCTAAGATTCTATTAAGTAGGACAGAAAGGAGAGTTACCATCAACCATAAAGTACAAATAATTTAGACCAGTAGTTCCCAACCTTTTTTTGGCCAAGCCCCACTTAAGCATCTCTAGAATCCTGATGCCTTTCCCCACCATTCCCCATCCCATGACATATAATTCTTATTATTCAAAAAGTGAACTCTTATTCATGTGGAGGAAGCCTAAAAGGCCATTAACTTGGTCTAAACAAGCTTTCAAAGAATATGGCATCCATGAAAGAGAGAAATAAAAGAACAAAAGGACAGTTGAAGTACTGAGGAAGAAATTTTTAAATAATAATAATAATATGATGTGATATGAAAAATTAGCAAATAAAGTTTTAAGACATAATAGAGAACTGAAATGCATAAATATATCATAATATATATTTATATACTATATATGAGGCCACTCAAACTATACAAAATGCAAAAAATTCACTGTTAATAACTCATTCTCAAATTGCCTCCTTTAAAAATCAAATTGCCCCCCCTGTGAGGCATGTGCCTCACGCTGAGAACCACTGATTTAGACCCTACACACCTTTCCCCCACACACACATTCAACGATGAATATTTTTTTTAGTTAAATCTTTATTATTCAGATTGTTACATTTGTTTCTCTTTTTTCCCCTCCATAGCACCCCTCCACCCAGCTCCCACCCCTCCCTCTGCCCTTAGCTCCCTCCCATTGATCTCATCCATAGGTGTATGATTTTTGTCCAGTCTCTCCCTGTACAACCCTCACCCCTTTCCCCCTGAGAATTATCAGTCCACTCCCTTTCTGTGCTCCTGATTCTATTATATTCACCAGTTTATTCTGTTGATCAAATTTTTAATTCACTTAATTTTTAGATTCACTTGTTGATAGATATGTATTTGTTGTTCATAATTTTTTGTCTTTTACCTTTTTCTTCTTCCTCTGCTAAAAGGGTACCTTTCAGCATTTCATATAATACTGGTTTGGAGTTGATGAACTCCTTTAGCTTTTTCTTCTCTGTGAAGCTCTTTATCTGCCCTTCAATTCTGAATGATAGCTTTGCTAGATAGACTATGCTTGGTTGTAGGTTCTTGCCATTCATCACATTGAATATTTCTTGCCACTCCCGTCTGGCCTGCATCGTTTCTGTTGAGAAATCAGCTGATAGTCGTATGGGTGCTCCCTTGTAGGTAATGAACTGTTTTTCTCTTGCTGCTTTCAATATTCTCTCTTTGTCTTTTGCTCTTGCTATTTTAATTATGATGTGTCTTGGTGTGGTGCTCTTTGGATTCCTTTTATATGGGGTTCTGTGTGCTTCCTGGACTTGTAAGTCTATTTCTTTTACCAGATGTGCGAAGTTTTCAGTCATTATTTCTTTAAATAGGTTTTCAGTATCTTGCTCTCTCTCTTCTTCTGGCACCCCCACAATTCTGATGTTGGTACGCTTGAAACTGTCCCAGAGTCTCCTTACATTATGTTCACATTTTTGGATTCTTTTCTCTTCTTGCTTTTCCAGTTGAATGTTGTCTGCTTCTTTATATTTCAAATTTTTGACTTGATTCTTGCCTTTCTCTAGTCTGCTGTTAGGACTCCGTATAATATTTTTTATTTCAGTCAGTGTATGTTTAATTTCTATTTGGTCCTTTATCATCTTTAGTTGGACCTTTTCCATCTCTAGTTGGCTCTTTTGCATCTCTAGTTGGTCCTTTTTCATCTCCTCTTGGCTCTCGCTAAATTTATCCATCTTTTCTAGCATATTCTTGAAAAACCTTATAAGCGTGGCTTTGAACTCTATATCCAGTCATTTGTTTTCCTCCATTTCTTTTGTTTGTAATCCCTTCCCTTGTCTCGGCATTTTCACTATGCTGGGGAAACTTGTATTAGCCTTATGATACCAGACGCAAAGCCGCAGGAGCCTCTGTTGAACTTGGGAGGGGTGGAGTCTCAGGGCTTAAGGGACCGCCTTGCCTTCCAGTCGGCCCCACCCTCCATGGCCCCTGAGTCTCACGTGACTGGGTAATGGCTGGAGCGGTCCTTGTTGGCACGTGCCTGCAGTGCCTCTAACCGCTGCCTTTCCGGCTTCCCTGCGCACCAGGACCACATGAGTCTAGGTCCCCAGGGTTTCGCCCGAAACAGGAGCCCAGTGGACTCAGAAGTGGCACAGTTGGGAGGGTCTGTCTCTCACCCACTTGCGAAAGCCAGCGGCACAATCAGCAATCTGTCCTCTGCGCAGCACCATGCGCGTGAGCGACCAGACTTAATCTTTTGCGACTCCCCTAAATTTCCGTGCACCTCTCCCTTTTCACAGTCCAAACTCCCCCGTATGAGTTTTGGCTGGATCTGGGGTTTAGTGTCATAAAATAAGGGGTTCAATGCCATTGGGAGTCTCCGTTTCCCTCCCGCCAGAGAAAGCCAGCCAGGTACTCCGGCACCCGCTCTCTCAGAGCGCGGGTCTCCGTACCTTGGCTTTTTGCAGCTCCTCTGGGTTTCTGTGAGCCCCTCTCTTTCCTTCTAGCTGTAGAACTTCCACTCGGCCAGCTTTCCTGTGGTTCTGGATGATGTCGGTTCTGTCTTTTAGTTGTAGTTTTGAAATTGTTGTGCGAGGCAGCAGTGTAGGTGTTCACCTATGCCGCCATCTTGGATTCTCCAACGATGAATATTTGACACAGATACATTTTAAGGTGTTATAGACCCAGGATGAAATGGACCCCATTAGTCATGCAATCTTAAAATGTCTGTTGCATTATTCACTCTTTTATCCTCTTCTCTTTGTACACAGAGATACAAATTTGTGAATGATAGGTTGGACATGTGGTCTGCGCTATTATGTTAGAAAAACAGGATTTGTTTTCTCTCTCTGTCTCTCTCTCTCTCTCTCTCTCTCTCTCTCTCTCTCTCAGAGAATAGGCTCTGTCCTTGGCCTCATTAATATTGAGTTCTGACCAATGAACTCCAGAATGGATATAAAATCATGAATCACTGTCTAGGTTAAAGTCTTCCCAACAACTCTGAAACAATGGGGGCAAGAGGAGGAAAAGAAATGAGTTTTATGGGGGAAGACCTAATACATAATTTAGTTTTTAACCTTTTTATCACTCTTACTAAAATGGAATCTTTCAAAAAGAAATTAATATGGACCATCCCTCTTGAAAATACTACTTCAGCGCTGTGCCATTTTCATAATAGCTTTCTCTTTGTGTATACTTTATAATGTGGGAAATTCTAGACCTTTAGCCAGAGGCTGTGCTCCCCTTCTAATAGGTAAACCCTAGATACACAAAGGGTTTCATTACCAGGTTTGACAGAGTAAAAGCCAAGCAGAGCATAAGCTGTCAGAGACAGTTTAATATGAAACTCCTCCAAGGAATTGGAAACAACATCACATTTGTTTCCTGCTACTTGCCTGCCCCTCTGTGATCTTTGTCTCTCTCTATAATAAAATATTTATAGCCAGAGCTCAGCATCCCTTCCTCTGGCCTCATGGTTGGAATAAGGTATGTTCTGCTTCCATGGAAGAAAACAACACAGAAACACTAAAAATTTAGATAAATAACTTTGAGGAAGTCATAAACCTAATCCACTCAAAATGGATCCATTCAGAACAAGATAACTGTGACACATAGACTTCATTTTGCAGCAATTATTTACAAACTTGTCGACTACAATGAATTCTCCCTAGGGAATCTTCTTAGGAATCTACAGAACTTGCTGTCTGTTGGTTTCCTCATATATGGATTGAGAACTATTTTGTTTTTCTTTTCAAATAATAATGAAACTTGATTTTTAAAAACACTCTCACCTCTTCCTACAGGAAAATACCCTGTTTAAAAATATTTTTTATTGATTTTTTACAGAGAGGAAGGAAGAGAGACAGAAAATCAGAAACATCGATGAGAGAGAGAGAGACATTGATCAGCCGCCTCCTGCACGCCCCACAGTGGAGATGTGCCCGCAAGCAAGGTACATGCCTCTGACCAGAATCAAACCTGGGACCTTTCAGTCTGCAAGCCAACGCTCTATCCACTGAGCCAAACCGGTCTTGGCAAAAATACCCTGTTTAGATAGCATGTCTCTATGAGACATTCCCTGGAGACAACAAAAGAATTTAGCCTTTTGGGATGGTAAACCAGAGGTAATGCTCTTATATTAATGCTCTTTTCATCTGGAAGAGCAGTTTATAATATATGGACTTACATTTTAGGAGTAACTGTTCCTTGTATTGAAAAACCAAGTGAGCAATTAAGTGTGAATATACTGGTTTTCTGGTTGAATAGAAAAGGCACTTAAGATTTTTATTTGCTATCTGCCCCAGGTTCTAACTCCATTGGTGTGTACTTGCTTTTTAAACTTGACTAAACCATTCTGTATCTGAGCTTCCTCATTCTGAACCCAAGGTAACAACAGCATGTACTCACATGATAGCACATACCCACCCAATTTTTAAAGGATTTAGTGAGATGATGTGTGTATGAGAACTTCAGATACTCTGAATCATGACACAACTTAGGTTCAGAAAAGTTATTTGAATTCCTAAGTGTTTGAGTTATACAGAAATTAACTTAAAGTTAATCTGATACAGAAACCAGTAAAAGATTACTACTCTAAACCTGGTGATGATATCTCTGGAACATGAAGCGTCTCTAATCTCCACTTCAATGAATCTGTACCTCTCCATGCTGATCCTGCTGAGTTTAGATTTCCAAAGACAGAGGGTGAGATAAAGCAATGGTGGGAAGACAGAGGAAGAGAGAAAGAGAAAGGGCTACCTTGGAGTCAATTTTTATAATCACTCCCCTCTTTAAAGCAAAGATTCCTAACTGGGGGTTTGCACATCAAGTCCATGGCTCATGTAGATAAAAATTAGTAACAGAATCTAAATTATAAACAAGTGAGTGAATCACAAAACCTAGGGTCCCTAGCCTGCATAGGCCTCTTTCAAGAAAAAGCCTGATTGACTAAAATAAATTTATAGCTTAAAGGTTTATTAAAGTTTTTGGTCCTGGAGTATGATCTTTTTAAGTATTATTTGCAAATTTGAGAATCTTCTCTCAAGTGTAAAGTCTCTTTGAATTGTCAACACTCAGCTACTGAATTGTCATCAATGGCCTCATTGACTTTGCTTCTGATATTTTTCCTGCACATTAAGAAACAGAGATAAATGTATCATGAAGCTATTCACATGTTCATGGGCATCAATGCCAAGAAGGATCTTACAAAATGTTCACATGGATATATATTTTTTTTAAATATGGGAAAATGTAAGATATTTAAACAACTGGTTAAGACAGCTGTCTCTTTACATTCCAACTTCCTACATCACGCTTCTCTAGGTGTTGTGTGGAGTTGGGGTGGTTATAGCTATTCTGGGGCTCTAGCTGAAAGGAAACTTAAGTTGGGGGTGCTTCTGGGTCTGTAATTAGTGGGGCATATTTATGTGTTGTAAAGTCTATTTCCATTACAGTTCAGTTTTGCTAGTCATCCCAATGTAGCAATCGCTTCCAGGTGTTTTCTAACTCCCCTTGCCCCATGTCTTCGCTGATCCAGTCTCATGCACAAGGACTTCTTCCATACCCTGCAACTTCAGATATAATGTGTATGACAGAAGTCAGACTTTTATAAAGCCCCTTAAAGCCTTGCAACATGGACATATCAACATGTTAAATACTATGTTAAACTGTAATTGCAAAGATTCACAAAAAGTTTGTTTACAGTCAATAAGGTTTAAACATACCATTTTGAATGTATCATTAAAACAAGGAACCCTAGAAGGTTTGGCTCAGTGGCTAGAGCATCATCCTACAGACTGTAAGGTCCCAGGTTCGATTCCGGACAAGGGCACATTCCTATGTTGCAGGCTCGATCTTTATTGTGGGATGTGCAGGAGGCAGCTGATCAAGGATTATTTCTCATCATTGATGTTTCTATCTCTCTCTCCCTCTCCCTTCTTCTCTGAAATCAATAAAAATATATTTTAAAAAACAAAAAGAAATTAAAGTTCCTTCCTTTGATTGTTTAAGAAATGGAAACTTTTAATGCCATCTTTATATTCATTTATTAAAGAATGGGGAGAAAATTTGAGATTAAAAGTAGTGGTGGAGTAAATGGAAGCTATATTTATCTCCCAGAACAATACTGGAATTATCACTAAAATATACAACAACCAATCTGAATAACTAACCGACTACTAGATGAAGACAAGCCTTATAATGAAGGATTTACAGAGGATGCCAAATCAAGACTGGTAAAAAGGACAGAGATGCAACAAGTGCTGGCCCTGCACCCACAGGAAGTGGTTGAGATTCTGAAGGGTTATCTCTGCTGCAGAGGTTCCCCCTGAGGAGTGTGGGGTCTTAACTCCATGCCAGGCTCCTCAGCCCAGAGCATCAGAGATAGAAGAGGAGTCCGTATAACATCTGGCTGTGAAATCAATAGGAATTCTTTCCATCAGGGAGAGATGGGAATTGACTAGAGATACAAGCACCCTCTTAAAAGGCCAGCACACAGAATCTTATTCACAGCCACTCACCTTGGGCTCTGGCAGAGGAAGGGCAGAGTGGACTAGAGTCATTTGAGAAGATAAGGGAGTATGTGGTGCTGGAGAGACCTCTGAAGGATCAGCCCCCAGATCCCTCTTCTGAGTCCCTGTCCCATATCACAGGCACCATCTTTCTTGGGTAGAGCACTCCTCTCCATGTGGCATCAGCCTGGGGGACTGCATTAACCCCACCCTCTGTTCTCCCTGTCATTCTATCCTGTGAAGCTCACACAGTTGTTGATGAGTCAGCTGTCTGAACTAGGAAGCAGAGCTCTAAGCAGATTCAGGGGTATTAATAACTGAGTTATGTGGCTGTTGGGCGGGCCAGTCACCTAACTTTCCTGTTAAACTGAGATCCTCTAATCCAGTGGTTCTCAACCTTCCTCATGCCTCGACCCTTTCATACAGCTCCTCACGGTGTAGTGATCCCCAACCATAAAATTATTCTCGTTGCCACTCCATAATTGTAATTTTGCTATTGTTATGAATCGTAATGTATGTACCTGTGTTTTCCAAGGTCTTAGACGACCCCTGTGAGAGGGTTGTTCGACCCCCAAAGGGGTCACAACCCACAGGTTGAGAACCGCTGCTCTAATCCCACATTCCAGGCTCTAAGAAGCCCCATCCTCCCAACTGCTAGTGGGCCCTCCCTATGGAGAAATTCTGGGCAGAATCTGGGACAGACTGAGTTGTGTGGCTCTGGAGCAGGGACTATTCCTCTCATCCTCCACAAGTCTGATCAATGTCTCCCCCTTACAGGAGATCTACTCCTGGTGGACCATCCTGCTGAGCTCTGGCTCCTGGCAGAATCTGGGATAGACTGAGTTTCATGGCTCTAGGATGGGGTCATTTTTCCCTTGCACACCAGACTGGTGCAGGTCCCTCCTTTCACAGGGCCAAATCTTGGTCTGTTTGGGTCAGATAAACTCTGCTGGCCTCACCCTGATAACTGCCTGAGACCCCACCCCATCAACCCCACTGTGGGCACCTGATGGATGGCAACTAGACTTGGTATTCCCAGGGATTTCTGCTGAATGGCTACAAATCCAGCACTGCCACCGAGTTGGAACCTGTATCAATCTCTTGAAAGCCACTCACCCTTACCTGGTGACTCACTGAGAAACTTTCTCATGCAATTTGAGTACTAGCAGAGGCTCTTTCAGGGACTGAGTGTAACAGACAGCTGGCAGGCAAAGCAGGATCTTGGGGTCCCCTGGGCCTTTTGCTGGCCTGATCCCAAGCTTGGTCATGGTGGAAGCCAGCCTTGATGTGCAAAGTGGTCCTTCCACAAACTCTTTAGAGGATGTAAATATCCTGTTCCCCACAAACCTTAGCCCACTGATTTTAGCAACCTTCAGTGGATTGTGCCTGCAACAATTATTACAGAGGCATTTGTCTAATCATATTTTTTATTTCCTCTCCTTCTTTCATTGGAATTTATTTAATTCCATGTATTTAATTGGAATTCTTCCAAGTACTTGGGGATATTTATTTTATTTCAAAGACTGTAATCCAAAACTTATTACATATTTTGTTGCTCAACTTGCCTCAGTTTTGACCATTGGGAATCCTTCATATGGGTTCATGTGTCCTTTAGACATGCTCTTGTTCTTTTTGTGAATGCTATCTTACTTTCTGACAACATAAATATTCTGGGCAATTCATATTTTCCCTGTCTCAGCCACGGAATCATCTATGTCTCCAAGGAGTCCTGGTTCTTTTCACCACTAAATGGGATTTAGAAATTTCAATCTGGGGAGCTAGGTATGCTCTTTGTTACTGGGGTGTCATTGATTTTAGGTTTGTTTAGCAGTCAGAGTTAGGAAACAAGCCTAAAATCAATGGTAGCCCAGTAGCAAAGAGCATACCTAGTTCCCAAATATGTGTGTATACTAATTCATGCATATACAGCCATATTTGTGCATTATCTCAATTTAATGATGAGAAATCATCAGACAAGTCAAAATTCAAGGACATTCTACAAAATAACTGACCAAAAGTATCAAGTTCAGGAAAGATCAGAAAAGAATGAGTAACTCTCTTAGACTGAGGGTGACTAAGGGGACATGACAATTAAATGAAATTTGGAATCTTGGATTAGACAGAAAGGAACTAATGTGAAAATTAATAAAACAAAATAAGGCTTTTAACTCAGTTTATATTAGGAATTGGCAAATTACAGCTCATGGTTCATATATGGTCTGTTGCCTATTTTTGTATATAAAGTTTATTGAAACACTGATACTCTCCTTTGTTTATATGTGGTCTGTGACTGTTTCTGTGCTTCAATGGTAAAGTTAAGTAGTAGTGACAGTCACCTAAACTAGTTACTATCTGGCCCTTTACAGAAAAAGCTTGCCAATTCCTGATGTATAGTTTATACATTTTTAAATTCCTGTTTTTGATCATTTTACTATGATTATGTAAAATGTTAACATTAGGGATGAAGAGTGTGTGGGGACTATACTATTTTTTGCAAATTCTCTGTAGGTCTAAAATTATTTCAAAATAAATATTAAATATATAATAGCCCTACTAACAATAGTTAAGATCTGGAAGCAGCCCAAGTGCCCATCAGTAGATGAGTGAATAAAAATGAGGTGATATATTTACACCATGGAATACTATGCAGCAGTTAAAAAAAAGTCTTTTACCCATTGAAGTAGTATAGAGGGACCTAGAGAGTATTATGCTAAGCAAAACAAGCCAGTGAGAGAAAGACAAGTATCATATGATCTCACTTATATGTGGAATCTAATGAACAAAATACACTGATGAACAAAAGCATGCAACAGACTGAGGAATCTCAAAGAGAAAACCAGGGGAGCAGAAAGAGACTAACCAAAAATTTTATATGCATGCTAGAGGCTCAGTGCACAAATCTGTGTACAGGTAGGGTCCCTTGGCCTGGTCAGCAATCAGGCCAGCCAGGGGAGTGACTGTGGGAGGTTGGCTGAACACAGGAGATTGGTTGTGAGAGTTCACTGACCACCAGGGGACAGCTCCTATGTTGAGCGTCTGCCCCCTTGTGGTCAGTACATGTCATAGCAACTGGTTGTAAAGGTCGCTTAGGCATTTATATATATAGATATGAATAACCCATGGACACAGACAATAGTGTGGTGAAGGCCTGGGAAGAGGGTGGTGCAGGTCAATGGTGGGGGGAGAGAAGTCTGTAATACTTTCAACAATAAAGATATGTTAAAATTAATTAATTAATATTAAAAATAAATTTTAAAAGTATTTTAATTAGGTGCTAACATATAAAATATAGGAGCTTTTATATAATATTTCTGTATTTATGGAGATTTTTGAAAAGTCAGGATGTTTGATAACACTGCCCAATAATTAAAGTAAAATAGAAGTTGGGTCCTGTGTTAGCATGTCTGATACTGCTGATTATTGACTCACCATTGGATTCCAGAGCATCAGAACTCTGACTTTGTTTGGGTACAGGTTTCAGATATAAGGCTAGACTTCCTATTCTCTCATTGCAAGCAGTGGTCAGTAATACATAAGCACAAGTGTTTCAGTGAAATTTTAAGGAAAGCTCATTAGCTAGGTCAGAGGATAGACATGACCCCTATCTACTGTTCTTCCTTTCTAATGCTTCTTGCCTGGAAATTTAAGGTGATGGCTGGAGTTACAGCAGTCATCTTTGATCCTGATGTAAGAAAGAAGACATGCATCCATCCTCTCTTCAAGTAGAGGCCAAAGTAGAAGAAAATTGTGGTGGATTTGCTATGGCCTAATTTTCTAAGCTACCTTTCTTATTGATTCAGTTTGTAATATCAAGATGTGTTTTCCAACTCTTTTAATCTGATCTGGCCTTAGGACTTGACTTCACTAAGAGAGTGTGGCAGAAGTGACAGAGAATCAGTTCTGAACCTAGACCTCAACTTGCCCTGAGGGTTTACTCTCTTGGAAACCTTTCCCTGATATGTGCAATATTTTATGCTAGAGAATGATGAAACACCAGGTAAGATCAGGAAATTCTACTAGCTTATTTGTAGACCTGAGTAATACTACATTCTTCTTGTTTATGACACTAGAGTGATCTGCTATGTGGTGTATAAATCTTGCATCTCTGATGGCCATGGAGTCATCATTATGGCCTGAGACTTTCTGCCTAAAGTCATCTTTTATAAGAAAGAAATAAGCCATCTTCCTAAAACACTCCTACTTTTAGTCTATCTTACTTGCTACCAAACAGGATTCTTAAATGACATATAAAATACAGGAGGTATCATATAACATTTTTGTATTTGTGAAGTTTTTTTTAAGTCAGTATGTTTGATAACACTGTCTAATAATTAAGGTAAAATTAAAGTTGGGTCTTGTGTTTAGTATGTCTGATACTGAGCTATTTACTTTTCCATAATCCCAACTCATTATGTGGCACCCATTTATGTCACCTGCCTTGTCCCTGTGCCACCTATTCTGTGACATCTACACAACAGTCATGTTTTAGAAAGAGAAAGGAAGATGACCTTTCCATTTCACTTTGTACTTTGATGCTCATGAACTTTTTTTAGTGGATTTATTAAGGGGGGCATATGAATGGACAATTATATATTTTTCTTTGTAAACTCATACTATACTCAAACCACCTGAGCTGAAAACCTGTGGCTCAGGACAGCAGTGAAAATACCTGTGGGAGACCTAATAAATAACTGAAATGATGTTTTTAGAACATTTTAAGCTTATTGAGTTCATAGCAGATTCCCTATACTGTCAAGTGCTGCTAAATGTTTGATGAAATCCCTTTAGAGATGAAACATTTCTTTTTTTAAAAAAAGCAGTATAAATCTAGTTTCAACCACTGTTAGAGAAAATGTGGAAATCCATTATATTATTTCTTTCACATACATATATATGGCTATAGAAAGAGATTTGAAGTTTCAAACATTAACAACATTCTTCCAAACACAGTCATAATAATGCACATGTAAAATAGTGACACATATATCATAGTAGGCTTAAAATAATTATTAACATAGTGAATATTAAAATACATGACAACTTATCAATTAAAATAAGTAAATGCTATTAATAGTTCATAACTCCAATAAAACTACTACAAATCAATTTGAACCTTTTATAATTACTATCTCTATATATAAAAACCTAAGCGACCAAACAACCAAATGACCAGTTGCTGTGACATACACTGACCACCACGGGACAGACTGTCAACACAGGAACTGCCCCCTGGTGGTCAATGCACTCCCACAGCAGGAGTGCTGCTCAGCTGACCAACCCATCCTGGTGGCCCACCAGCCGGTTGCCAGCCACTCACTCCCTCAGTAGTCCTGCGGCTGCTTCCCCACCCTAGATGCTCTGCAAGGAAGAAAGATAGAAAAGTGGCTGCCAGGTGGCTCCAGAAAACTGGTGAGAATGTCAGCAGGATGGATCCGTATCCCAGCTGGCAAGGGCATCCCACCGCCTGCCTGCCCACATAACTGATTGAGGCCTACCCCCCTCAGGATGGGCACCAGATGCAGGGCTCATGGCTGACAAGCACCACTGCTGCTGTAGCAGTGGTGCAAGCCTCTCCCAATCAGGACTGACTGGGATGAATGGGAGCAGCAGGCAGGAGTGGCAGGTGGTGTTGGACTGATAGTTTTGGCCCAATCCCCATAGGCCATGCAGAGGGATCCCACCTGTACACGAATCCGTGCACTGGACCTCTAGTTTTAAAATAAAATAGCAACTTTCACCAATAAAATCACCAAAAGGAAGGATACTTCAATTTATAACTAGCACTGTACTACTGTGTTTTCAGACAAATGAAAAAAAGACACTTTTCCTATAAAAACCTATACTTTATAATCATTACCATTGTTACATAAGAAATTCAAGAATGCTGAGCCCATGCTTTGAATTTATATATTTATCATTTCATTCTGCATCACAAACCTTTAACAAAAAAAAGTAAAAATATGTGTATGCTTAAAAGAATCTTAGGCTCTGAAGATTTATTCTTAGTAAAAGGTAAAAGGTCTTAAAGAAATCTAAAAAATATTGATGATGGAAGTGTGTTCCAATATGGCATGCCAAATCCCTTGGAATGAATACACACACACACATCCACATTAAACTGCAGACACCAGCAATCACTGTTAGCCCAAGCAAGTGATTGCCTACTTCATTAAGCTCTTGATTCCTAACTTCTAGTTCCTGTCATATGGTTTTTTATGCTAATCATCGGTCTATTGTATAAGGACTCAGTTTCACCCACTGAAAAATAACTGGGGTTCATGTGTGTCAATGGTTGATAGGAAATATTCCCCACAAACAAAACCAAAAGTTCAGAACAAGGAAAGTTACTGTGCTACAATGTACTGCAAGAAACATCTTGATGAGGTCCAGCGGACACTGACATCATGGCAGAGGCTGGTGGATACTAATTTCCCAAGTCTTGATATTGTATGCAAGGACTAGAGCTTCATTCATCAACAAATTTGGGTAGAACAAATCTCCTTGAAGAAGAAGCAAGCTCTAAAGCAGCACTGACCAACAGTGCAAAATAAATGTGAATCACCAATATGAGTCACATATGTAATTTTAAATTTTCTAGTAGCTGCTTAAAGAGGTAAAATTAACTTTAATATATTTTACTTAAACTGATATAGCCAAAGTATCATCATGAAAACATGTACCAATGAAATACTCCCATTTATTTTGTCATAATAAATCCTTGAAATCCAGTGTGTATTTAATGCTTATAGCACACCTCAATTTGGAGTAACCACATTTTAAGTTCTCCACAGATATATATGGCTCCCATATTGGGTACTGCAAATCTATGGTTTACTATGATGATTTTAAGATCTTAGGAATCACTGTAATCGAAGAACGAGATTTCATATATAATAGATTAAATCATTTTTTTCTGAAAAGAATTTTATAGAATTATATTAGCAATACAAAAGTTGAAACTACCTAGTTGGGTTTTTAGTTTTTAAATATGGTATGTCAGTTTTAAAGCAGAGACTCTGCAGTGTAGAGGAATATATTATTGGAAATTATCTCATTTATAACTCAAATATTTTGCAGGTAGAAAAATTGTTGGGACATTAATATATCCCATAATAAAATTCATTAAGCTGTAACATCCCAAGCAAATGATGAAACACATTTATGTATATTCAGTAACATGGAAAATAAAAACAAAATAATATAGAGTTTGAAGTGATTGCGAAATGTCAAAATTAACCAGCTAATTATTAGTCTTTAGAATGGGTTTCATTTACATTAAAAATTGACATATAAGGTTTTTCTCCATAGTCAAATGAGCTCATTAAAAATACCTATGAAGTCATTATATCAAATAGAAAGTTGCACATTCATAAGTCATAAAATCTCTAGACAAAAAATTGGTGCTGTGCAGAAAATTTAAAAAACACTTTTCTAAAATTTTTAAGTAAAAATATTTATGTTTCAATTAGCTTATGTATTCTAACATCAATAAAACATTGCAAATCTTAAGGCTGTCAAATTACCTTATAGCTCAGCAATACTTACAGTGTGTGCTTCTTAGAGTAGCTTTTAATTTGCATTCCATGAGGTTGCAAAACCAATAGTTTTCACCAAATATACATGGCAAAAGTTATGCCTTTAAAATCTCTCTGATTACATATTGTTCATTGTAACAAAAAAAAAATAGAAAAACACATAAAGCACAAAACTAGGGAAAAAAAACCTCTCACTCAGTATCCCAGCACCCAAGTCCTGGTTGATATTTTCAGTCTCTGTGTATCTTCCATGCTTATACCAGCATAGTATTACTCCAAGTCTTGGTGATATAATAAATTCACATGGGCTCTACTGTAGATCTAACTCCTCTACTAGACCATATAATGCTACTTGGTAGATATGTACCCACACACTTCCCCTCTTCTACACAGCCATCTATGCAAGGTTGCTCTGAGTTCAGGGGCATTTTAATCTCAGGTGCATCTATCAGTGACTTCTCTCATGTCCTCCTCCTTCCAAGCACACCCACACCCACATCTCTTATAACACATCTCTGTGTGAACACATTTTCTTCCAGTCAGCTCAAAGCTTTTAATGCTCTCTTATTTAAGAAGAGATGCATAAAGACATAAATTGCCAGCTTTATTTATTAATAACCCTAGAAGAGTAGCATAATTTGAAAGAGACCTCATCTTCTACCTCTTACTCAGTAATGATATTGGTACTGGCTGATAAACATAATCCTTTGGTTGTATTTTACTGGGCTTTACTTTGTGTTTAAAAGAACCTACTTTCTCGGAACTAAATTCAACAATAAACACTTATCAAATGCTTAAAAGGGCAGGCATTGGGTTCAGCACAGACTATGGAATTGTGCATGAATCAAACATATCCTTTAGCCTTACAAAAGTAACAGTTTAGTAAGGAAGATGGTTCGCAAGTGATTAAACAAATGAATACATGCTTACATACTGGGATCAAAGTTGTGAAGGCAATGGGCACTGATGTTGAGATGGAGAACATGACATTGCCTATTACGTATTGTTATTAATCCTATGGCCTGTTTGAAAAATTGGCAAGACTTCAGGACATTTCCCACTCACTTCATCAGAACTGATCCTTCTGCTGAGAAGCACACCAATGTGGTAAAAGAGGCCAAAGCAGAACTGTTTGCACCAAGAGTTCCTACACTGGTTTTATCAAAAAAAAATTTTGAATGACTTACAAAAGTGGAGTCATTTACATGAGATGGTTCTCCTTTTAATAAAAATGGAAATACTTCTAAAGACCACCATGGACTAACAGGTGACTTTAGTAAGCTTCTATTAGATTTTCTATTGTAATAGGGGAATGTCTCCCTTTAACACTACCGAGGACACCCCGACCATGAAAGTGATCTCAAGATATGTTAAAAGAAACATGCAGTCACAAAGCTTATGAAGGTGTTATCTTTTGTGTGTGTGTCTGTATATTGTTGTTTTGTTTTGTTTTGTTTGTATTAGGAAAGATGGAAACCTGGAGAAATTTATATACATATATAGATATATATATATTTTTTTAACAGAAGCACTACACTTAATGTCTATTTATGTAAAAGTAGGCCAAGGGTAAAGCAGGGATAAGGCAGACAGCTAGTCGGGCCTCTTTTGAAGAATAAAAGAAATTTGGGAATAGTAAGTAGGCAACTGGATAGATCAGAAAATGAATGATGAGAGAAAAGAGGACACAGACAGAGAGACAAACTAGAGGGCAGAAGGTAGGAGTGGGAGAGAATCCCAGGACCTGGGCGAGTCAGCAAGGCAGTATACCGCCAGAGAGAACTCCCCTGTGGTTGGTTATTTCTGGTGCATGTATGGAGATGAATAACTAACACTGAATTTAAAGTTTTATCTCATTGTCTGCTACAGTTTTTCTTTGTGAATCTTTAGTAAAGTCTGCTAGCAAATATCCCCTTAGAATTATAAACGTATTGTAGAAATGAAGAAAGCTTAGAGCTAACCAGCCTGGGGCAGGATGCTGTAAAATCCGGAAGCCATGAAACAACAAATGGGAGACATGAGCCTCCTAGGGGTGGACTCAGGATTGGTGAGTGAACTGCCATGTCTCAAAATTAATCTTGGGGAAGGTATATATAATATGTAACACTATACAAGGAAAATGGAATGAAGATATGTATATCATTCTTCAAAAACAACCTTACTGACTGGCTCTAGATACTTTGATTTTTCTCACATAAGTAAACTAAGGCTCAAGAGGGAGTTTTCTATGCCTTTATACAGAAGAGAACCAACTGATGTCCTGAGTTGTATAAACTGAGTTGAGAGAGCAAAGCAGCTGGAG
Source organism: Lasiurus cinereus (assembly GCA_011751065.1). Taxonomy (NCBI): domain Eukaryota; kingdom Metazoa; phylum Chordata; class Mammalia; order Chiroptera; family Vespertilionidae; genus Lasiurus; species Lasiurus cinereus. The sequence continues at coordinate 24,466,058 of JAAGEH010000006.1, read as the reverse complement.
TTGTCAGGATAGAGTACCAGAGCGGATAGGGGACAGGGAGGGGGAGGTAGAGAGAGAAAAAGAAAAGACAAACTCTAGAGATTTGTAGAACACCTTTAGCTGAGTACCGACCACTGCAAGTGCCTGAGGAAACTCCTTGAGGCTGGGGAAATAATCACTCAAAATGTTTGGAGGCAACAGACGAGATGGAAAGCTTGAAGATTCATGGTCACTGAGTGGGTAAAGTACTCAGCAGCCAATAATAATAAGCCACAGATTGAGCACTGCTCCAATTACACTTAACAAATATTAAAGCAAGACACGCCCCCCCCAATCAAACTGTTTCTGAATAACTGTTTCAGGGAATGTTTATAGGAATATTAAAATATCCAGTATAATAGAAATAAAGCACAATATTTGGCATCTGATCCACATTTTACCTGGCATGCAAACAAAACAAAACAACACAGAAAAATATGAAGAATAAGGAGATAATAAGTTAGACAAATACATCAATGGACAGAACAGGCTCCAGAAATAGAACCAAAGATACATAAATTACTGATTTTCAGCAAAGTTGCAAAGGCCATGGAGTAGAGAAAGCAGTCTTTTCAACAAGTGCTTTTGGAACTATCGCATATCCATTTGCAAAAATATGAACTTAAGTCATAGGTATCACTCTAGAAATAGATAGCAGGATGAATCATAGGCCTAAATGATTAACATTCTAAAATTTTCAGAAGAAAACATGGGGGATAAACTTAGTGATCATGGGTAAGGCAAAGATTCCTTTGATATAATACTAAAGGTATGAATTATAAAAAATTGAAAAATTATGCTTCATCAAAATGACAGACTTCTATTCTTCAAAGGAAACTATTAGGAGAATAAAAAGACAAGTCAAAGACTGAGAAAAACATTTAAAACCACAAATCTGGCAAAGAACTTGTATTCAGAATAAAGAACCTTCAAAACACTGTTAATAATTTTTAAAAACCCAGCAACCCAATTAAAAACTGGACAAAAGATATGAGCAGACTTCAAGAATCTATACTAATAAATATACACATGAAAATATGTTCAATATCATTAGTCATTAGGAAAATGTAAAATTAAACCACACTTATTAAAATTTCTATAACTGTGCCGAAACCGGTTTGGCTCAGTGGATAGAGCGTCGGCCTGCGGACTGAAGGGTCCCGGGTTCAATTCGGTCAAGGGCATGTATCCTGGTTGCGGGCACATCCCCTGTAGGGGGCGTGCAGGAGGCAGCTGATCGATGTTTCTAACTCTCTATCCCTCTCCCTTCCTCTCTGTAAAATATCAATAAAATATATATTTTTATAAAAAATAAATAAATAAAATTTCTATAACTGAAAAGATAATCATACCAAGTCTTGGTAAGGATGTGGAAGAACTGGGACTGTTGTACATTCCTGGGAGAATGCAAAATAGTATAAGCACATTGCAAACAGTTTGGTAGTTTTTTAAATGATAAACAGACATATGCCTTCTGTATGATCCAACCATTTCATGGCTAGGCATTCACTCAAGATAAATTAAGGCATATGTCCACACAAAGGCTTTTGTATGTGTGTTCATATCAGCATCATTGGTAACAGCACAAAACTGGAAACAATCCAAATGTCCATCAATAGGAAAATGTTTAAACCTGAGAAATATCCATGCTATAGACTGCTGCTTAACAATAAACTTTTTTTTGGGGGGGGGCGGGCGCCAGGAGGAAGAAGCACAAAACCTGATTAAAGTTTATCTGACATAAATCTCAATAAATATTTCTTTTAATAAATGGTTTACTAATGTTGTCATATCCAGTATAATCATCCAAGAAAAGTCTTTTCCACTTTTTCTACTTTTGTTGAAAATCCTTGATTGAACTGAGTTTGTTTATTCTTGGCCTATAGTTATTTGCTTCTCTTCTGAATGTAGTTTCAAGCTGAGACAAAATTTATTCATGCTATAAATTGGATGTATCACAGAATAAGAGTTGTGAGTGAAAAAGGCTAGACCAAGAAGGAGTACATACTATAAGATTTCACTTATATAAAGATTAGTGATCCAGTGCATGAAATCGCATGAGACCCAGACATGCAGGAAATCGCATGAGACCTGGGACCCCAGACCCCGCGGCATTCCCCCAAGTGCAGCCGGCACCACGGGACTCCCCCGAGTCAAGTCTCACCACACCACATCATGGGACCCAAAGTCAAGTCCCTGCCCACTCTGCATGCACCATGCACACAGCTTCCTGGTAACTGGTCTTTGGTCATTACAGTGTTACAATCACTGGGTTTTTATTATATAGATCAATGGTTGTCTGGGGACAGACTGAGGGACATGAGATTTTTAAAAGCCACCAGAAAACTTTTGGGGGTGATAAAAATGGTCACTGTCTTACTTGTTTTTATAGTTTCATGATTGTATACCTATCAACACAAAACAAACTACTAATTTTAAATATGGGCTTTTTTAAAAAAGAAAGTATTCAGTTCCTTAGTTGTACTAGCCACATATTAGCTTGAAAACCATATAGGGCTAATAGCCACTGTAATGACACTATAGATATAAAACATTACCATCAGAGCAGAAAGTTTCAAATAGATAGCACTATTTGAACTCCTGTATTGTTTCAAGAAGTAATTGTTAGCCTTGGCTGGGTAGCTCAGTTGGTTAAAGCACTGTCCCAATTTGCCCAATTTGCCAGGGTTGTGGGTTTGATCCCCAGTCAGGGTACATACAAGAATCAATCAATGAATGCATAAAAAAGAGAACAACAATTGATCTCTCTCTCTCTCTCTCTCTCTCTCTCTCTCTCTCTCTCTCTCTCTCACACACACACACACACACACACACACACAACACACACACACACACACACACACACACAAAACAACCAATAAAAAATATTTTCTTTAAAGAAAAAAAATTATTGATATATTTTTAAAAGCATACAGGAGTTATTCTTCCTGTCACCAATGTCTCAAGGTGCATTCCCCTCCTTCCCCTATTTTTTTACAATATTCTGTAATATATGCAAAGTCTCTCAAATATCATGATGCTACACCACACAAAAAATCCCTCTTTCTACAGCTGAATCAGCACAGGGTCTTCATGTTTTATTTTTTGTTGTTTTTTAAATTATAACTTGCATGCCGAAACTGGTTTGGCTCAGTGGATAGAGCATCGGCCTGCGGACTGAGTGGTCTTGAGTTCGATTCCGGTAGAGGGCATGTACCTTGGTTGCAGGCACAACCCTGGTTTGTGGTGTGCAGGAGGCAGCTGATCAATGTTTCTCTCTCATCGATGTTTCTCTCTCTCTCCCTTCTTCTCTGTAAAAAATCAATAAAATATATTTTTTAAAAATTATAACTTGCAACCATTTTCTAAGTGCTAACTGACTTCTCTTCTTGGCTAGACTCATGCAAAGAATGAAATATTCCAGCTGGTTAAAATGATCTCCATATTTGACCTTTCCTGTGATATAGAGATAAAAGTAAACTTGTACACATTCGGCACACAATTCATGCCTGTGAAATACAGTATTAAACTGCAATTGCTAAAACTTCTTATACCACCTGTACCATATATTATGAAACTGAATTTTAAACCTCTAGAAATTCAGAAAGAGGTATACTAAATTACTCACCTAAGAATGAGTGCTATTTTAGATTTATCCTAACCTTTCTCTTGATTTTTAAGTATTTTTCAAGAGGCAAATGACATCATCAATGTGAACCTCAATTTGTTATCAGGGGTCAGATTAATATGCTTTCTGTGTGAGATTAAAAAGTCAATCATTTGTGAATGACCAATAATTTTCCAATCCTAATTTGAAAGAACCCCAGATTGAGTGAATGACTAACTTAAAGGAAATATGTTTTGTTAGTAGAATGGTCTGGTTATAAGAAAATGCTCAAGATAGAAGTGTATATTGTCACCAAGACACTCATCCTTGAATCAGTGAAGACAGAGTCAAAAGGCTTAATCTTGCCCTGTCCAGTTTGGTTCAGTGGATAGAGCACCAGCCTGAAGACTGAAGGGTCCTGGTTTCAATTCTGGTCAAGAGCACATTCTCAGATTGTGGTTCGATCCCCAGTGTGGGGCATGCAGGAGGCGGCCAATCAATGATTCTCTCTCATCACTGATGTTTCTATCTCTCTCTCCCTCTCCCTTCCTCTCTGAAATCAATAAAAATATTATATATATATATATATATATATATATATACACACACACACATTAGCAGAGAGCCTAGCAGTGAACTGAAGGTCCTATATACCTGGGTCTTATTTGGGGGAAAGCCCATGTCTCAGACAAATTGAGTTTCTCTAGAAATATCTGAAAGGCATTACTGTGGGGGTGGGGTAAGAGGCCTGCCTCTATCCTATTACTATTCCTAACCTGTTAAGTGACTGCCTCTAATATTTAGTAATTACTATCCTCCTACCCATATCTCTTGCCATATGATTTTTGGAGTTGCTCCCCAGAAGGTGAGGTTTATTTCTCCACCCTTCGTGATGTGCTTTGTCCAACAGAATAGTAGCTTACTACTCAAAGGCTAGGTCTTCAAAGACCTTGTCTGTTTCCTCTTCTGCTCTTGCTCTGCCATGGTACTCTTGAGGATATGCCTGGGCTAGCCTGCTGGAGGGTGAGACAAAGGGAGCTGCACAGAGTTGTTCCAGTCTTCCCAGCCAGGGCCAGACTAGATCAGCCAATAGTCTGCCAAGTGCAGATATGTAAATGAGCCCAGACAAGCCAAGATCAGCAAAGATCCAGAGCTGTGCCCTGACTGATGTAAGATTCATGAGCCATAAACATTTATTGAAATAAGCCACTGAGGGTTTGTGTGTTTTATGCAACATTATTGTGGAAGTAGATAACTGCTATAACACCCACACTCCCTAAAATGCTTGAAAATGAGAGTTTTACTAGATGGTTTCTTCACTTCCCAATATGGTTCAGCCTTTCGCAATGGAATTAACACAAGGCCTTGGGCTGACCATTCCAGATCTTTCCCAGGTCACGTTGGACATATCTATCACAGACTGCACTGCCAAATGCTATCCCCAATTGGCCTCTAGTTAACCTTATTTATGCAAATCCCCTACTAAACAATTACCATTTACAGTTTCATGTGTTTTATCTTTTAAATTGTCTGCAAAGTTGCAAGATAAAACTGAGAAATGTATGGCTTCTTGAGATCCAGTAGGGTTACAGTCTTATTGACAGAGAATGCAAGGAGGGAAGCAGAGAGGGAGGGAGAAAAAGACTGAGAACACAATACCTTAAAAATTGTTCACACTTTATTAATCACCTCTGAACCCACCACTCCTTCCTTCCTTCTCCCAAACTCACTCAATTATATTATCCAGGAGGTCCCTGAAGGAATGGATGTCTATCTTGGCTGACAATAAGGATTAAGTTTCTGGAGCAATGAACTCTAGCTCTACTCTGCTGATTAAGAATGATATGACTTTGGGCAAGTTACTTGACCTTTCTTAGCCTCAATTTTCTCATCTATAAATTCAAGATTAATATCTGTCCCATCTACTTCAGAGGGTTATTCTGGAAGAAAAAATGTGATAATATCTATAAAGTTGCTTTAAAAATCTTAACATTCCCTACAAAACGTCAGGCTCTATCATAAGCACAGTGCTAAGGGCAAAGGTCTTTGTTGGGGGAGTGATAAGGCCATTAGTTAACACTTGTGTATCTCCTGAGATCTTGTATGACATCTTTGATATACACACTTCTTCAGGAAATGCTAAGTAGGATCCCAAAGATGCAGCAAAGAAAAAAAAAATCCTCCCTCCTTCCTTTCCTGAAAGCAGTACTTTGAAAAATTTCAGGCCAACATTAGAAGTAGCCACTTAGAGATTCTGTCTTTTTGCCCTTACTTTAAATCCTACCTTTAAAAGATATAAAGGGAGGTTGGAGGGCAGCAATAGACCTATGCTGAGCAGGTCTTCTTAAGGCACAGAGCAAGGAGAGCTGAATAAAGCAATTTGTTATCCAACCTTCACACCCCAAGGGCCGTCAGATGCCACACAGAGTTGACCTTCTTAGAAAATATTCTAATGATGATTTCCTCCCCACACCCACATGATGCTGTGAATCTGTTCACAGCAAGGAAACCAACAGACAGATGGCACTGGAAATATCAGGTGCCAAGTATACACTGTTTCTTCCATGCAAAAGCCAAATAAATAAAAAGTGAAGGAGAAAACTACCTTTACTTTTGTTATTGTCTTATAACAAAGGTTAACTGTGAAACCAAGGCAGATTTGTCCATTAATAAAAATAGGAGCCCCATTATTCTATTCAAGTCACTCTTTCATTCATCAGATAGAAGTAGGATTTAATTGCTTTCAATTTTGTGCAATAAAGGAATCTAAATATCCCATAAATAAATTACACAGACTGATGATCATTCTCTTAGCTGAAGCCCCTTAGGCATCATCAATATAAGCAAATATACCAAATTCTGTTCAAACAGCAGACATTATGCTTTAATATAGTTCATTTTCATTTGCATTTGTTCTATACTCCTGTTGTAGAAAAACACACACACACACACAAAGTCATTTCAGGATGGACTGAAGGAAATAATTTTATTTTTATGGATTTATTTTGTACTTCATTTCTAAAGAGTAAAATTTCAAAAGTGCCACTAATATCTGGATATAATTCTAAATAAATGTACTCTAAAACTAAAACATAATATACTTGTGGAAAAAGAGAATTAACCCTGGGTCTATCACTTTCTTTCTCCCTCCCTCTTTAGAGCATCCCCAAGGAAGTATTGACTTGACAAGACCAGACCTCCTTTGTAAACACTGGGATGGGACTCACTAGCAACAAGATAACCCAGGAACATCTCATCTAAGGTTCCAGCAGTTTACTTCTGGTCTGCCTTGATGACTTCATACAACTGACCTGGAATTTATGGATTTACTGGATACAGCTTGTTGGGAATTAATATATAGACTCACTCTCTACCCATGTGATTAATAAATTATTAAAACATGACAATCCCTAACTCTAAATAGCTTCACCTGAACTAACTGTGTCACACTTATAGGTAGCATTTGTTGCTTATTCCTAAGCCAAAATGCATCCCAAGGCTAAAAAAGGAGTTTTAGAAAGTTGCATCGGAGGATCATGGCCCCTTTAGAGATAGGTGTTGGGATGTTGAGATTGTGCTTATGTTTTTATCGGATTCTTCATTAATTAGTAAACTTGATGTTAGGTAAGGTCCATGATCCTTTGTGGAACAACGTGCTAGCTACAATATCTATTTTTAAAGAATAAGTAACATTTTAAAGGGTAATGCCCTAATTCCTTGAAGTCTGTGGTAGGCTGAGAAATGGCGCCCTAAAATATATCCACATCCTCACTCCTGGAACCTGTGAATGTTACCTTCTCTGTAAGATACTTTGCAGATGTGATCAAGTTAAGGATTTTAAGATGGGGAGGTTATCCTGAATTAACAAGATGGGCTGTAAATGCCATGGTATGTATCCTTACTAAGATAGAGGGAGATTGAACACCCAGAAGAGAAGGTGATGTGAAGAGTGAGATTTGAAGATGCTGGCCTTGAAGACTGGGGTGATGTAAGCACAAATCAAGAAATGCTGGCAGCCACCAGAACCTGGAAGAAATAGGGAACAAATCCTCCCCTAGAACCTCTGGAGGTGGTGTGCCCTGTTGACACCTTAATATCAGCTTCATGATACAGATTTCACATTTCTGGCCTTCAGAACTGTGAGAACACAAACTTCTACTCTTTTTAGCCATCAAGCCTGTGGTAATTGGCTACAGCACTCACAGAAATTTAATACATACATCTTTAGGTGTCCTGAAACATTAGAGTTTATTAAATAGAAACAAAAAACTGAGAAAGCGATATGGCTTTTTCTAAAACAAATAATTCTGCTTTAGCTTATTTAATCAGCCAAGTAGCCTGTGCTCTTTATATAAGAGCTACACCATATAAGCTCATTAAAATCAAGGACTTCTCTATGCATTAACATCTCCAATATATAGTTCTTCATGAACATTTAAAATATGTCCAATGAGCCCTGACAGTGTTGGTTGGAGCATTGTCTGATACAACAAAAAGTGATGGGTTCAGTTTCTAGTCAGGGCTCATACCCAAGTTGCCAGGTAGATTCCTGGTAGGGGTATCTGTGAAAGGCAACTGATCAATACCTATCATCTATCTATCTATCTATCTACCTATCTATCTATCTATCTATCTATCTATCTATCTATCTATCTCAGATATCAATGAATATAAAACATGTCCAGTAAATGGATAAAATATTAACAAATTAAAATTTGGGAACAAAAATCACCAACTTAATACTAGGTTACTAAATGTGTACATAGTAGATTCTGGGTTGAATAAAAGACTAGCAGAGCATTTTCACTATGTTCATGAAAACAGGCAACACCACAGCCGCGCTCCTTCATATGTATGAGATTGTGTGGTGTAATAACCTTCTTGGATGATGTTCCAAATACACTAAAAGTTATCTCCATCTTGCCTTGGGTTTAATGAGTTGCAAATCCATGGCACTCTGCATTAGTTCTCATTTCTTTCCCACATAACTCTCAGTATCAAGTTTTGTTTTCCACGCTTCTGTGATTTGAGCAAAATCAGCTCATTGCAGCTATTCTGAGAGGCCTCCCTGGGAATGCACAATTTATTTGCCTATGGTTTGAGCTGTTGAAGAAGTTTCAACCCAGAAGGTTGATGAGAATAAAGTAGAAACTAGATAGGTCCTTTGTTCCTTCTAGGTCAGATTATCAGAGTAGTATTTGGTTTATTTATTTTTTTTAATATATTTTTTATTGATTTCAGAGAGAAAGGGGGAGAGAGAGAAAGAGAGAGATAGAAATATCAATGATGAGAAAGAATTATTGATTGGCTACACCAAGCCTGCAGCCCAAGCATGTGCCCCTGACCAGAATCGAACCTGGGACCCTTCAATTGCCACATCGGCAATCTAGCCACTAAGCCAAACCAGCTTGGGCCTCAGTATTTGATTTAAAATGAAGTTATTCCCAGTCAAAAGTAAGCAGAACATACCTTACAATGCTAACTATAAGTAACATTAATTATCTGACATGTGGGACTATTCATTCTTTTCTTCTTTCAGAGATTTATTGAAAGTTGTCAATATCAAGTTATTTCTTATTAAATTTCCATCTTATTAAATTGCCATTGCCTTAGTCAAAGTCTTAAAATGGTGTACTTATCTTTTTATATGTCAATTTTCACTCTGAGTGACACAACATCAAAAAGCAATTTTCACTTTTAATATAAAATACATTTGACATCTCTCATGCAGTTATAAGAAAATGGACTTCAACCTTGGGAACTTAGTTTCTTTGTGAGATGCAAAATCCCAAAAGGAGACAGCCCTCTACAGCTCTTACATTTATCAGACAATAAATGGCCAATCTAATATCTATAATTCATCTGAGATCATGGGCAACAAAATAATCAGCCTCATTAGTTAGTGTAGTTATGCAGTGTTCTGAGTGTCCCATAGTATATACATCTGTTAATTTTAAATGCTACATCAGAGCTCCTCTAGCTGCAAGGTGCACACAAATCTTTGCAAATGCAGGAGCTGGCTTTGTAGGTGTGGGGTGGGGCCCAATAACAAGTTCTGGGTGAAATCCCTGCTGCTGGTCCCTGACTGCATTTGGGCAATAGGCCTTGCATAGATTAAGACTGAAACATGAGTTCACTCTGCTAAAATTGTCCAGATCTAATATATAAAGAAAAACTAAATATGAGGGGAAAAAAAGAAGGGGGATCTGTCAACATAAAAACCATAAGAAAAAAGAAACTGTGAATATAGTTTAATAGAATATATTGTTTTCTCACTGAATTTTCTCAGCTTCTGTCCCCCGCCACAGAAATCATTGATAAAGAGATCACCTGAAATAAACAGAAGCAAGGTTTTAAAATGACTAGAGCAAACCCAACATGAATAAGACATATTTCCAAAATTTTCCGATCTCCCACGTAGAGAATAGGTCTTCCCTTCTCTGGTAATGATCTTCCAAAGACTGACATTGTTCTTTTACTTAGTGTCCCCGGCACCCCCTTTTAGCTGGTGGACCGGAGGCAGCCCCTGTCCTACTCTCCCCACACACTTTTGACACCTGCCCCATGGAGGGCCAACTCTACCATAGCGGTACAGGTCTCAAAATGCATCTTCTTTTTATTGACTAAGTCCCTGCCCGGGCTTCCCAGTGCCTGAAAGAGACACAGACATCTCTTTAGCTGAGGAAGGAAAGCACACAGACCAAATATTTAGTTTTTCTTTATATATTTTTCAAATTGACAAAAAAATTTACTATGATAAGTACACAAATCTTAAGTGTACAACTCATTGAATATTGACATATCTGTACTCCCAGACATAACCCAGACCATGATGTAACATGGCACCAGCCAATGGGACTCTGCCATAATGGAAAGGTTCCATAGTAAAATATAATTATACACTGCCCAAGTTATTCACCAATGTCACTGAGCATGACAAATGTAGCTAGTACAAATGAGGAAAGTTCATTTTTACTTGTATTTCTTTTAATTAATTTACATTTAAGTAGCCACAGTGACTGGTAGCTGCCATATTGGACAGCCTAAGCCTAAAATATTTCCAGCATCTGGAAGTTTCTCTCATGCTCTCTCCCTGCCAATATCCCTCCAAAATAACCCCTCTTCTGTCCTCCAATACTGCAGGTTAATTTTGGCTGTCTCTAATTTAACTGTGATCAAAAATATTTTTAGATCTGATGCTTTATTTGAATGAATGATTAAAATATTAGGAAATAATCCCTTAGCTCTTCACACACAAAAAGCCAACATCTGATTTTATTATCATTATTATTATTTTTATCTACAAAAACCTTTTAATTCTCCCTTCATCAAGGGTAAGTGACTTCTAAGGATTTATTGAAATCTATTAACTCACATATACATACACAAAACTGAGATGAATAAATATAACAGTCAACCAGTTAAATACTTATTTAAAATACAGTACAGACAGAGCTTTCCAATTGGTTTAAATTCTTATTTAAAAAAAAAAACACCCTGAAGCTTTCAACCATATCAGGCATTTGTATGTATACAAATTGTTTTTGTCTTTTCCTTCTTCCGAAGCTGAAAAATTCTGATAAACATGGTTATCTTTGATGTTTTTGCAAACCTGACAAAATCTAGAACAGTTTGTATATGCTAACACATGTCTGGAGTTCACTTATGGGAAGAAGATCAGAAATGAGGGCTCTAAAATAAGTAGTTTAAATGTTTGCTTTGAAATGAATGTTAATGTGAGGTCATATTTTGATGTTCCATTATAAATTACAAAGTACCCAATAATACAAACTGTTTGTTATGATCAGTGACAAGATAAGGAACTTGCACAAAAGTGTAAATTAAATCACTTTCTCAAAAACAAAACAAAGCTTTAAACTAGAGAAACATCAGCTGGACTAAGCCATGTGATGAATGACAGGTATTCTGGCACAAGTCGCTTAGACCATTGTTGACCAGTTACAAACAGTCTGAAGATGGCACAGGTCCATGGACCATACTTGGAGTACCATTGTCTTCAACTAAAAGCTCTTAAGAGCTGTATTTCTTTTCTTTTTTAAAAAAAAATGCTTTTACTGATTTCAGAGAAAAGAAGAGAGAGGAAGAAAGAGATAGAAACATCAATGATGAGAGAGAATCATTGATCTTGATCAGCTGCTTCCTGCACATTCTCTACTGGGGATTGAGCCCACAACTGCAATGGGGCATGTGCCCGGACCAAGAATCAGTCATACATAGGTCAATGCTCAACCACTGAGCCACACGGGCTGGGCAAGGGCTGTATTTATTAAAGAATTACACAAACATTATTTAGTTATGAGTATCCAGTGCTTTATAAATCCTGGCTTTCAGCAAGTATCCAATAAAATATTTTAGATAAATAATTGCTGATCCACACAGATCTTCACCTATTTAATACATTAACCTTTATCAGTTTCTGCCCATACTGTCTACCAGAGGGAATTACTTTCTCGGTAGCCACAGCAGTTGTTTGACTCCCTGTTTCCCCTCAAAACATACAGGGAGAATAATCATGCTAGTAGAAAATTGTTAGACTAATTCCATTTAATAAAGCCACATTTTTTTAAATGACATTTTTTAAAAAAGACAGAGTGAAGCATAACATTGACTAAAGAGAATCTAATTCAAAAATGAGTTCTAACTTTAATGAAATAATTGGGAAACCAATGTAACAAAATGTTTAAATTCTCCTAAATAAGAATCCTATTATTTGCATGGTGCTGGGCAACATTATCATATGATTATGATAATCATTTAAGGGGCTGTATATTTTTGAGGACAAAGAACTACTCACTGTATGCTTAGCATTTTCTATAGGAGTGAGCAACATGGTTCTTCTCTGTAAGCAACAAAAAGTGACCTTGTTTATTGAAGAGTAAAAGGATTTATTGAAAGGGTAGTAGGTAACTCAGCACTGCTGGGAACCCTGGAAAAAGAACCAGGGAGAGGAAAAGGAGGCTAAAATGGGCTATGACTAGAATTCTACCCAGTCTGTCCATGAGGGCATATTTGTGTTGTCACATAACTTAACAAGCCACCACCATCATAGTTTCTATTGATCCTTTGATCCCAACTTCCAATACCAAGGTCTACCAATAAAACAGCTTCTCTCGTGTTCTGCTTCTTTACATCATAGTCCAGGATACTTTTATCTGATTGCCCAAGCCTGTGCCCTAGCTGCAAAGGAGGCTGGGAAACTGAGTATCAAGTTTCCCTGACTTCTAAAGACTCTGGAAGGAAGGAGTTCTCCCTAAAGGTACTGCAGCTATTTGGCAGTCTTTCAAATTACAAATGTGCATTGCCATGTCTCTAAACTATTCATGTTGAGATATATAGTTACTAATGTATAGATACAAAGCATTACTAATGTATAGCAGACCTATAAGGAAAAAGGTCCTCTGGCATCTTCAAAACACTAGATATCTCTTGTTCAAAACCTATTTCTTATGACTCAAAACATTTTAGCATAAACACATTTAGATGTAATCCACCTAGGGAGATTAGCAATATACTGCTTCCCCCTCCATTTCTCCCTCTCACAATGTATTTCCCAAGGCCATCATCTAATTAACAATCACAAAGCTTCCCATAATATAACCGCCTATGAAATGACTGGCTTCTTCATTAGCTTGCTTCTCTCCTCTCATATCTTCCGATTAGCAGCTGATAAAAGGAAATAAAAAGCACCTGATACCCATTTTTCATGATGGAGAGATTTCATTTCTCTCTCAAGCATGAATAAAATTCAATTTCAGAGAGCTCTCTTCTCCAATTGGGAAATGCGGTTCTGAGTACTGGAGCCTTTCTCTGGAAAAGACCCCTTTCTGAAAATGTTTATTTACATTGCATTAATTGAGCAACATGTTAATATATTTCTTTTGTAAATGGCTTCACAATATATGGAGCATCAGATTCATCAACTTTTAGTTCTTCAGACCATCCTGATTCCATTTCCATAATATAAGATTATTTGTCACTATGAATATTTATTATGTGTAACTGAGGATATGGCCATAAGAATATGGAAAATAAATACACAAAATGATATAAATATTCCTCAGTTTTGTTATTTAGTAAACATTTTATTTAGAAGCCTGCTCTCTAGATCAACAAACAATTATTAAGTGACTACTATGTATAATGACATGCATAACTACATACTGGTACTGTCTTTAAATTTTTAAGACACACATTCTGGTGAAAGAGATAGGCAATAAACTGTAAATTAACAACCTATACAGTATAATTAAATATGCAAAACAATATGATAAGAAATAGAGTCCTACTCCACATAGGTGGTTAAGAAAGGACCTTCTATGGTTATATGAGAAGAAATTAATAATATGAAAAGTTGGAGAAAGAATATACCAGGAAGAGGATTCAGGTATTACAAAGTCCCTAAGGCAAAATGAGCTTGATACACTACAGGACTTCACAGAAAGCACATAAGGCTGGTGCTGGACAGAAGTCAGATCACTGTGGGACATTTTAGGCATAGAAGAGAGTATATATAAACTTATTTTAAGAGTAAGAAGTGAAAAGAGATCATTTCTATTTTTAAAGGATCTCTATGCCTGTTCTATATAGAACAGATTGGCGATGTCCAAGAATGGATTTAGGTAGATAAGTTAGGGCAGTGATCGGCAAACCGTGGCCCCATGAGTGTGGCTCTTTCACAAAACACCACGATCTGGGTGAATCTATTTTGAAGAAGTGACATTAGAAGAAGTTTAAGTTTAAAAAATTTAGCTCTCAAAAGAAATTTCAATCATTGTACTGTTGATATTTAGCTCTGTTGACTAATGAGTTTGCCAGCCACTGAGTTAGGGAGTTACTGTGGTCAATCAAGTGACGTAGTGGCTTGGGTTAGTGGTAGTGAATGTTAAGCAAATTGAAATATATTTTAACACAGAACAAGAATTGTTGCCTGGTTCAACATGGGAGTCAGCATGTGGAGATCTGCAAAAATAACCACCACTTTTCCACCCTTCCTGTATCCAAGCCCTTTGCAATGACATTGCAGCTCCTCCCATCATGAGATGGAGTCTGTTTCCCCATCCCTTAAATCTGGTGTGGCTATATACTTACTTTGGCTAACTGAATGGGATAGAAGCAACACTGAGCCAGTTCTGGGTTTCAAAAAGCCTTGTAGCCCTAGAGGATTTGGCTCAGTGGATAGAACATCAGCCCAGTGACTGAAAGGTCCTGGGTGTGATTCCAGTCAAGGGCAAGTACATGGGTTGCAACCTTGATATCCTGGCCCTGGTTGGGGAGCATTTGGGAGGCAACCAATAGATATGTCTCTTTCATATCAATGTTTCTCCATCTCTGTCTATCCTCCTTCCTTTCACTCTTCCTAAAAATCAGTGAAAAAATATCCTCGGGTGAGGATTAAAAAACAACAAAGCCTTGTAGCTTCCATTGTCTCTGGGAACCCTATTGACCTCATGAGAAAACATTGACCAGTCTTCTGGATATGATACATTACATGGAAAGAGACCCCAGTCATCCCATCATCCTAGGAAAGGGCATCCTAAACCAGCCAAACTCACGCTGATCTCTAGCTGACCTCACTCACATTAAGAGCCAACCAGATAAAAACAACCAAGCACAGCCTAGATCTACATAGCTACCCAGACAACCTGAAGACCATTGAGCGAAATTAATGCTGTTTATTTTAAATCACTATTTTTTTATGTAATGTGTGTTACATGGCAATAACCTATTATTACAATGGGAAAACAAATAATCAAGTATATTTATACAATATATAATATAAAAGTGCAACATCTGCACAAAAAATTTTGCAATTTTTTTTTTATTCTATAGATAGCCTAAGGTAATATTTCTTATAATCAGAGAAAGGTCATGTTACTTGAGTATAATGTATCATTGGTGAGTATGTCATTACTGATGTATGACAGACGAAGAAATGTTAAGTGATGGGAAAAAGGAGGTTCACAGTTATGACTACATAAAACACATAATTTATTTATTCTTGCATTATTTATTAATTACTATAATATTTATTTGTATTACAACTGTAAACCTAGTTTTTCCCATGCTTGTCTGATAAATTCATTTAGTTTTGCCAAGCAAGAATGCAGTATTTTACATGCTGTCAAGTTTCACAGAGAAGTATATGTTTTTTTTAATATCTGGGTGTCAATTAACAGAGTTATCCACTATTTTACCAAGTAAGGGTATTTTACTTACACACACACACACACACACACACACACACACTTATCTGCTTCTCTTAACTAGATCATTTCATGAAAAGTGATATTCCATAAAAGGACACCCCCAATTTAAAAATCATAAAGAGCATACCATATTTTCTATAGTTTGCCAAGGTCTATTGAAAAAAAAGGTCCCAAATAGGTACTATTATTGATTCAAGGTTTGTGTGTCTAATGCTTCTAAAAGCCAATATAAGTCAGAGTTTGGGGTAAGAAACTGTTTATTGATGAAGAATGCACCAGTTTGAGAAGGTGGGGGACTGGCTTAAAGCTTTCATAAATTGTTCTTAAGAGAGTCCAGAATTCTGGCTTGTTTTGTCAAGAGAAGAAACAATGGGCAGGGCAGGAACTGTGTGACTAGGTACCAATAGAAATCGCAGGAAGAGTACAGAATCTCTAAATCTCTTTGTCTCCTCTACCTCCCCAGTCCCATGACATTAGTCTAGTCTCAGGCTCCTGCAAATCTTTGCCAAGTGCTCAAGACTCAAGCAAAATTCTTGTAATAATTAGCATATCTATAATAGGAGTTATTCCCAGGAAGGCCCTAAAGAAATGCAGGCTAGAATTAAGACAGTGTTAGAGAGAGCCAACATTTCACTCTGTTACAGTGTTGGTCTGTAGACTGTTGTAAAAGAGTTTGCTTTGGAGCAGGACCAGAGAGATAAGAACTTGGGCCATAACGTGTCCCTCGACAGGTCACCTCATCTCTCTGTACCAGTTTACTCATCAACAAAAATAAAATACAGGAGTGATTGCCATCTCAATCTTTTGTATGACCAAAGAGGAGAGCTCTACAATTTTAAGGTTCCCGTTACCCTGGTCCACCTAGAATAATGCCTAAAAGATAGATATGCTCATAGTCTTTTATCTTTTTCACCCACCAATAATTCATGTGGGATGCAACATAAAGTCATCAAAGAAAATTCCATAGTCAAATCTCAAAGTCTCAGAATATTGTTTCAGTTTAATCTAACCATAGATTCAAGTAAAATGAACAAGAAAAATATTGAAGAAAAGTTAGATTCTTACAAACTTTCCTGAAGGCAGAAAATGTGGATGTGATGAAAAAGTAGTCATGTCATACATAACCCTAGTGTGTGTAAGATAGGAGCAGGTACTGAACTATCAGCTGGTGTGGGAGTGGTACCTAAAATTCATATCAGTCTTTGAATCCTTTCTCTATGTAACTCAAGTTCTAGCTACAGATATTTCAGTCATATGTCTGACAATGCTTTCTCCAATGAGTTTTCATTTTTGTGTTAACAACTGTCATCACCAATATGTTATCTAAAAAATTTTATACTACATTTGGGTTTGTGTTCAGAGGCAATAACTGCTGCCCTGCTTCTCACTTAAATAATCTTAACTACCATAGACAAGGACAGGGAACTTTTAAATTCTGCAATGAAGTCATAACCAACATCAAAAAATCAAAGAAGAGAGGACAGCAGTTAATAAATTAGTGTTCAGGTATAGAAAGGTTTCCTATTGCTAAATCAAGAGAGTAGTTTGCCATTCTGGTTTATTGGGTTTTCTATAAAAGTGAGAGCTTTCCCATCAAGTAACAATACTTCATTTTAACCATGAATTCTGAAAAGTACTGAGCAGTGAAGGCCTCTTTACTCTAAAACCTAAAACTCTATTCTATGAATTAGCATTTCTCTTGCCTGGATTACAGTTGAGTTGAAAGTGCCTGCCAAAACTCCTTTGAAGCTCTTCTAATGCAATTTGATATTCATAGGTTGTTTCTTTATTGTCAGGGATGGTTTTGTTTCTAAAGAGATGTGATCCTCATTGTTGGCCTGATAGTTCTACAAGACTGATTCCTGGATAACTCAAGTTTCATGGTAGTAACCAGTGACAGAGCAAGAAAAACTGAGAGGTTCATATCACATAGAATGGTCAACAGGAAATGCTAATATTTAAGATAGTGGTCTGGTATAGAGAAAAATCTCAGTCTCAGTAGTCAGAACTATAAGTCTAAACTTTGTCATACCTCAGTCAAGTCAGTTAATGATTTTTGCTTCAGCTTCTCTACATAGGAAATGAAACTGAAAACATAACCTCTTACAGCAGTGGTCGGCAAACTCATTAGTCAACAGAGCCAAATATCAACAGTACAATGATTGAAATTTCTTTTGAGAGCCAAATTTTTTAAACTTAAACTTCTTCTAATGTAACTTCTTCAAAATAGACTCGCCCAGGCTATGGTATTTTGTGAAAGAGCCACACTCAAGGGGCCAAAGAGCCGCATGTGACTCGCGAGCCGCAGTTTGCCGACCACTGCTTTACAGGATACTGTGACATTAAATAATATAAAATAAGTATATCAAATAACTGAGCCCCCATATAAAAGGAGAATAAATAACAGAAGTGTTTAAAATCTCATGTAGCTGGTTTGACTCAGTGGATAGAGCATTGACCTGCAGACTGAAAGATCCCAGGTTCAATTCCGGTCGAGGGTATGTATCTTGGTTGCGGGCGTATCCCCTATAGGGGACATGCAGGAGGTGGCTGATCGATGTCTCTTTCTCATTGATGTTTCTAACTGTCTATTTCTCTCCCTTCCTCTCTGTAAAAAAATCAATAAAATATATTTTTTTAAATAAAATAAAATCTCATGTAATAATGACATCACAAGTAGGTGGTTTCAAGTTCATCTAACAGTACAATATCAGGGCTGCAAGTAAGATTTTCTGGGATTTTCTTGGCTTTCCTCTCATTATCACAAAATGGCTACCATAGTTCCAAGCATCATGTTCTAATATGACTTTATTCAGAGCAGAAAGAAAAAGTTTTGGAGTTTTCCTGTTTTTATAAGCAAGGTAATTCTTTGCCCAGAAGGCTCATCTCCCAAGAAAGCTTTCCTCGGGACCCATTGAGTAGCTAAAACAATTGCTGGCAAATAACTACTGGCATTAAGTAAAAATAAATGTTAGTTTCTTTTGTTACAATTGTCATTGATGCTGGAGATGAAAAAGGGGCCACATACTAAACTTGACAAGCTCAGGGGAGGCCATCATGGTGGGCCCTACAAACTCAGAGACCAAGTAATCATGTAGGATGGCCTGAAATTAAAACTTCCTAATTAAAAGTGAGTTGTGTGGGTAGTCACACCGTAGGACTGTAGTTTTCTTGGCAAAGGCCAGTCTTTACCTCCAGTAAGCCTTTTGTCTCATTGAATTTAAGATAACATATCTTTGGAATGTGGAACTAATCCCCTTTTTTCAGACCCCTTAGGATACAACTTCCAACCCTAGCACAAGATCACAGAATCCTTCCTTGTTATCTTGTTCCCCCATACCATCACTATATGCTGTAAATGTTAACTATCTTGTACTTATGAATGTAAAAGAAGTATATGTCTCTCTGTTTAACTTTTTATCCAGTCTCAGAAATTTCTCTGCTTTGTTTTCTGCCGCCTCTCTAATCTACCACCAACAAATTTCATGTAACACCCATTATGTCTCCTCCTTTGATTCTAATGTATCAAATAAGCTGTAAAACTTCCCAGCAATTGTCATCAGTTTGGCTCAAATATGTTCTTATAAGGCTTTTTCTTAAGCTGGATGTTCTTTTATTGACAATGCTATATAGCCCGTACTTCCCATCAGTAAGAGTTCCCTAGGTCCTTTTGGGGCATAACAACTCCCCCCAATTTTATATGGTCTTGTACAGTTAGTGCTTCCTTTATACTATTGAAGCATAGTAGACTAAAGCTTTCTCATACCTTCCTGGTACAACCAAAGGGGGGCATGTAGCTTAGGTAGGACCAACATATACCTTCTCAAGGACTCTGCATTTTGAGTAGGTGACACAACAGCAGTTAGTGATGGCTATATCAGGGAGAGCCTGCATGCTGACAGTCCTGTTCCTACTGTGTGATGCTTGCCACATTTCCTATATCACATCAGCCTCTAGTAGATATTTCCCAAATCTTTGTTCATGGGACAGTGTACCTTCCCAGTTGCGGTAAGTTTTGTCTGGTAACAATTTACAGGTGACCCTTTTCCCAAAGAATTGCCCTCAACGGATAGGAACCTCCTCTCCAGGGGACGCCTGGAAGCAGTGATTTCCTGGAACCAGTTCTTATTAGCTCATGAACTTAATGTAAAATTTTTTCCCAACTCCACTTCCAGTCACTTCACATTTGTAGCTTGAAGAGCCCATGATAGGAGTATTTACACCATGGAAGTTGGAAAATGCTGTAAAGCTGGTAACCCCTTCCCCCAAAGAGCTACTTAGGCAGAACATCACTGACAGGAGGCTATTCTTCATCCAGAGACAGTCCATACAGATATAAGAGCACAAAAGGCTGGCCCATTGTCTGAAGATGGAACTCTCTGATCAGATTTAAATTCTAGAACTCCTGGTGAAATCAAGCTGAGGCTAAACTTCACCTGAATCTTTATTTTTGTTTGACTCCTTTTCCTGCCCTATCCTGTAACTCCCACTCCCTTACATATTTCTCCAGAGAACATTACATTAGTAAGTCATCTGCACAAGAATCTCCATTTTAGGCTCTGCTTCCCCAACCTAAGTTACCCCTAGAATACTGTTGGCTCCTGCCTGTTAGTAAAACCTGAGACTTAAGACTTCTATCAATTCTCTTAGTCCCACTATCTTTCCAATAAGTTTCTTTTTGCTTAAGATAGCCAGCATCAGTTTCTATTGTATTTTCATTGAAAAATTAAAAAATTTGATGTATAGTAAGTGACTCAATAACCACCTTTGTCAACCAGGAAATGGTTTAAGAAGTTTCAGGAAGCAATATGTTCCAGAAAATTAAATCAGTGAAAACAAAATGTATGATCTCAAGCACTGACCCAATCTGATGTGTTAAAGATATTTAAAAAGTTAATATAACTCTTCAATTACAGTTACATTAACATGATTCTAATAGCCAAATGAAATACCCACATCCATTAAAGTCAATTATTATGTAATAAAACACTATTTTATACTCAGTCAGTTAAACCCTACCGAAATCATCTTCCTTGCATAATATATTACAATCCCGGAAATATCCTACATATGCGATCAGCTGCAGTAAAGTTTCTGCAAGTACCTTTGCTTCAAGTTAACATTTTTTTCTGTAGTATCTTAAACCTCAAAAGTCAATTACATTGTGAAAATATTATCTTTAAATTATTAAATACTTTCACAGTTCATTCAATGAATAAGACAATCTTAATACACACAGAAAACAGAGCCTTGCTCACATGACCAACTCCAATAAATGTAAAGTCTTTGACTCAACCTGCTGGTAGCCACTTTTCTAAGGTCTTTTTTTCCCCCTTCCCATCTATTTTTATTTTTTTAAATTAATTTATTTCTTATTATTTTTCCCATATTGCCCTCCCCACCCCCCAGTACATGCCCTCATCCGCCGCCCCCTCACCCCCCTTCCCCCATTGCCCTGTATCCACTGGCTATGCCTACACACACATGGTCTTTAAAGTTTACACCAGTAGATGGCACAAATAGTGATTCACCTATGCATCTGACAGCCATTGGGGAAGTATGATGTGTGAGCTGCCCATCAATTAGGCACTAGGGGAGACAAAATATACCAATGCAAATATCCTGTTAAGAGGACTCACTGTAACTCATTTTACAGTATAGGTAGATCCTGAGAAGTCCCCTGTAAATTAGTTCAAAGAAAGAATCTAAACCAAGGCTTTCTGTAATAAGAGGAGCCTTGAGCTAAAAAATTCTAAAAAGTGAGAAATTCTTTTTTAAAAGAGAATTTTAAATAACCACAATCCAACTTATTTATTTTTGCATATGATTGCATAGATTTGATTAAAGTAAGATAAAGCTTATAACACACTGTGAAAACATTTGTTAAGTGCCTGTTTTTCTTGATATAAACCACACACTTTGGGTGTGTTATGATGTACTGATGTAGGTTTATCAATTGCAACAATTGTACCACTCTGGTAGGAGATATCGATAATGGGAAGACTGCGTGTGTTGGGATATTGATCTAAAAAAAAATAAAGTCATGCCAGGCTGGTGTAACTCAGTGGTTAGCATCAACCTATGAACCAGGAGGTCAGGTTGGATTCCTGGTTGAGGTATATGCCTTGGTTGCTGGCTCCATCCCCAGTAGGAGGCAGGTGATTGATGATTCTCTCTCATCATTGATGTTTCTATCTCTCTCTCCATCTTCCTTCCTCTCTCTGAGATTAATCAATCAATCAACCAATAAAGTCATTTAAAAAAAACTGTTCTTCATGGCACGTGTACTATTTATATGCTGTTCTGTATAGTTGGCCTTTTCCATCAAAATGTAAACTCTATGAAGACAGAGCCTTTGTCTCTTCACTGAAGGGCCACAGGACCTATAACTGTGCCTGACCAAGGGTGTTCAAGAAATATTTGGTGGGTGAAGAAAGAAAGAAAAAGTGGGTAATGCAATATACAGCCTGATAGCCATAATTAATAACATTGTATTGCATGCTTAAAAATTGCTAAGAAAGTAGATCTTAAAAAGTTCTCATCACAAGAAAAAAAACTGTGAGCCATTGAGATATCAAATCACTATGTTGTATATCTGAAACTAGTATGTTAAATGTCAATTATATCTCAATTTAAAAAATAAAATAGAATATATGATAACCCAATTTTTACTAGTAAAATCCTATTCTGATAAATAACAAAAATAGCAGCAAATACATTGGCAAGGACACTTAAAATATTAAAGTTGTCAAAATATCTATAAGCAAAATACTTCTGTAAAATAAGCAGCAGATAGCTTTTCCCAAATTTTATGTCCTGAGAAATCAGAGAAACATAATCTAGTAGAGAAAAGAAAGCATCAGTTGGGTTAAAACTTGACTATGTATTTGGTTCTTTGATATACTGGGTAGAATTAATTCGTGTGGGTTATTTTAAGAGCAACTGATGCATGTTCCCAAATGCAGTAAACAATAAATCAAAACAGGGACATTCCTAGACTGTACTGCCCACCGAGTATTTGAAAAGTGGCTAGTTTGAACTGAGATGGGAGATTTGCTATAAAATGTAAAATACACACAAATGGGGCAAAAAAGCAAAGTATCTCATTAATAATCTATACACTATCTGTATGTGGGAATGATAATATTTTGGATATACTAGCTAGAAATGAGTGTCGCCAAGTCATGTATCCCAAACCTGAGGTGTGATATCCTTCCTAGCCTTATGATTTATGATGAACTCATCATGCTGTTAGCACAAAAACAGAGGCCAACACATTCACATAGAAAGGAAGAGGGTCAAACACATTAATATTGCTCATCTACTGAAGATAAATAGATCTGTCTCCTTCCCCATATGTCAAGCCTGTGCGTGAACAATGACTCCTTCCTTCTATCCATGTCCACTGAGCAACAGCACAATTTTTACTTTCTTAAAACTCATAGGACTCAGGCAATATGAGCTGGCATAGCATAGTGAGGCTTACTGTCCCAGCTTCACTCCACTGACTTTATATTGGTAGCTTGAAACTGCCCCTTGCAGAGAATATTTATACCACAAAGATCAGCCCATATTACAAATCAGGGCTTGACATACACTGAACTAAAATAAACATATCAGCTTATTAAAATGAAATGTGTTCCAAACAGACAAGAGAAACCCCTTCCCTAATAAGGACAAGAAATGCCCCAGTCCAGTCCACAGCCCCCTTCAGCATGAACTATCCACTTTGTCTTTTGCCTGGAGGAAAAGAAAGGTAGCAATAGTTTGTTTTTTTTTTAAATATAGAACCAGGTCACAGGGATCATGGAGTTTAATTCTATATCTGCTTTCTAAAGGGACCAAATCCTTTATGACTCCAGTCACAATACAATCCCTTGAGGAGTTACTCATGAAGGTAATCATTGCTTAGCTCCTAAGAACTCTTAATGAGAAAACAAGCAAAGATTCATTACAGAAAAAAATTCAAATGAGAAAGATTTCACTAACATGTTGTCCTATAACAGAGAAACCCTGAAAAAAATAAATCAAAAGGGCCTACCCAGAGTGGGTCAGTGGTTGAGTGTTGATCTGTGAACCAGGAGGTCATGGTTCAATTACCAATAAGGGCACTGTCAGGGTTTCAGGCTTGATGCCCAGTAAGGGGGGGGGGGGGAGGGGGGTGCTGGAGGCAGCTGATCAATGATTCTCTCTCATGATTGGCGTTTCTGTCTTTCTCTCTCTAGTCCTCTTCCTTCCTCTCTGAAATCATTAAAA
Source organism: Lasiurus cinereus (assembly GCA_011751065.1). Lineage (NCBI taxonomy): Eukaryota > Metazoa > Chordata > Mammalia > Chiroptera > Vespertilionidae > Lasiurus > Lasiurus cinereus. The sequence goes on along the minus strand of JAAGEH010000006.1, from coordinate 24,441,950 downwards.
ATACATTTTAAAAAATAATTGCAAGAGTATAGGAGCCATGCAAGATGTTGCAAAATCTAGCTTTTGCTCTTTATTTTACTATGTCTTTTCACTGCTAAATATCTGATACTAACACCACATTTTAAGGAAATTATTTTGTAGCACATTTATATTTTCTAAGATGCCATGTCTAAGTCACATCTTAAAAATAAGTGTGCTCATCCCTTTGCATTTTGGGAAACAACTTTTCTTTGGCAGAGTGAACAGATTATCATGATTATCTTTGGAGAAGTGTTCAACTCTCTGTCTGATCGTTGTCTCAAACCTGTTGGAAGCCTAGGTTGTTACACTTAACCAAATTATCTGAGAGAGCTTTTTAAAACACACATTCCTGGGCCCCCACAAATAGAACTTGACTCAGTAGGTGGGGCCCATTACTTAGTATCTATAACAATTTCCAGGTAAAGATGATGCCACTGGACTATGAACTGAATTTTAAGTAGTTCCACTCTATACAATACTACACCTGGAGTATAAATGCTGTCTATTGTACAAGGTCAAGAAAGGAGGTGCTTCTGGTCCCATGCATAGATCCTTCGTTAAGCCCACAGTAGTGCCATTACAATGTTTACTCAAATGCAGTTGGGAATGATTTCATGGAGGCTGGAAGACAATGTTGCCTGGTGACAGAATGTTAAGTCATTGAAAAGAGGATCTTATAAGACCCTAGGAACTATTTTAAGCTCTAAGTCTAAGGTCACATTCAGTTCATAATACAGATCATTCTCTATTCAAGATCCATCTATGAGCCTGTTAGCCAAATAAAAACTTTTAGGTAACTATACAGCTTTATACTTAACTAGTGGCCCAGTGTATGAAATTCACGCACAGGAGGGGGGAAGGCTGTTCCTCAGCCCAGCCTGCACCCTCTCCAATCTGGGACCCCTTGAAAGATGTCCTACTGCCAGTTTATAAAGATTGGGCCTAAACTGGCAGTCGGACATCCCTCTCACAATCCAGTTGCTCACCGGCCTGCCTGACTGATTGCCCCTAACCATTCTTCCTGCTGGCCTGCTTGCTCCCAACTGGACCCCACCACTGGCCTGCTCACTCCCAAAGCCCCCCCCCACCAGCCTAATCACCCCCAACTGTCCCCCATACAAGGGTGTTCACTCACAACTGCCCTCCCTGCTGGCCTGCTCACCCCCATTTTCTCTCCCCACTGGCCTGCTTGCCCCCAACTGCCCTCCTGCTGTCCTTCTCACTCAAAACTGCCCCCCTGCTGTCTTGATCACCTCCAACTGACCCCCACTGATGGTCTGCTCACCCCCACTGATGGCCTGCTCACCCACAACCGGCCCTCTGTTGGTCTGCTTACCCCTAACAGCCCTGCCCCCCACCAGCCTGATCATCCACAACTGCCATCCCATCCTGGCTTGATCCTCCCCCAGCAACCCAAGTTCCCAGTCCCTAATTATTCTTTTATTTTTGTTTCAGTGCCTCCTTAAGCGGAGGCCAGGGTTGGCTGGAAGCAAGTATCTGATATTTATTTAACTTCTATAATTGAAATTTTGTAGCCTTGAGTGGAGGCCAGGGCATGCCAGGGTGGGTGGGAAGTTTGGGTTCCTCCATCACCAGGAGTAACACAAGCCTCCTGCTCACTCCAGCTCCATGGCCACTGCTATTTTTGTTGGGATTCATTTACCTTCTATAATTGAGACTTTATAGCCTTGAGCGGAGGCCAGGGCTGGCTGGTAGCCTGGGTTGCCCCTGGCAATCCAACTCTCAGTACTCCTTGAGTGGAGGCCAGGACTGGCTGGAAGCAGGTATCTGGAATTTATTTATTTTCTATAATTGAAACATTGTAGCCTTGAGTGGAGGTCAGGGCTGGGGCAACCCAAGCCTCCTGCTCACTCCAGCTCCATGGCTGCCGCCATCTTGGTTGGGTTAATTTGCATATTTGCTCCTGATTGGCTGCTGGGCATGGCTTGAGTGTGTAGCAAAGTATGGTCAATTTGCATGTTTCTCTTTTATTAGTGTAGATAAGCTGTCCCCTACTGGGAGGTGTCCCCCTCCAACCCTCATATTTTTCCAGGAAGTGTACTGAAAGGTATTTAAATATCTAATTAAATGAAACAGCCTGGTTTCAGTGAGAAATTTAGCAGACAGTGTTCAAGCCACATGAGGCATATGTACTGCAAACAATGGCAAATTCTTTTTTTTTATGTTTCAAAAAGTAGAACCAAAAAAAGAAAAAAGAAAAGAGAAGCTTAAAAAGTTTATTCTAGACTTTTAGCGCAATGAAAAAAAATAATGAAAACATCCTAAAACATTATCATTTATTTCTCCATGCCACTCACCAGAAGTCCCATTCCTGAGAGCTGAATGATTAGTTTGATCAACAATCCATTCTGGGAACAATCAACAAAATGGCTCTTGTTTTCAACTCTGAGCAAAACATCCCACACATATCTACTGTGCTCCCATTTGAATTTGGACTCATAACATGCGTACTAAGTGCCAATATTACTTTTTCAAATCCATCAACTTACTCCTGACAGAATGGCCAGAAAGTGTCCCAGAAGTCCCCAGCACAGAATTTCAAAGTTTTTGATGTTTTATAGGAAATGCATATTTATCTGAGTTCAGCTTCTTTTTGAAGTTCATCTGACATTATTACTACTCCCATGAAATTACAGAGCCTGTTTTAAAAAGACAGCTCATTAATTTAGCACTCCCAATTATTCTAAGGAGTTCTCCTTATAGTATAAGCATATGAAGTGCCACAAGTGTCATTCAAGAATTAGACGAAGATTTCTCCCCAGTTTATAAAGATTGGGCCTAAACCGGCAGTCGGACATCCTTCTCACAATCCAGTTGCTCACCTGCCTGCCTGACTGATTGCCCCTAACCATTCTTCCTGCTGGCCTGCTTGTTCCCAACTGGACCCCACCACTGGTCTGCTCACTCCCAAAGCCCCCCCCCCCAGCCTAATCCCCCCCAACTGCCCCCATACAAGCCTGATCATTCACAACTGTCCTCCCTGCTGGCCTGCTTGCCCCCATTTTCTCTCCCCACTGGCCTGCTTGCCCCCAACTGCCCTCCTGCTGTCCTTCTCACTCAAAACTGCCCCCCCACTGTCCTGATTTTTGGCAGGCTGATCTGAATTGATAGAAATGATAAGAGGGATCTTAGCCTCAGCTTTCCTTTTTCTGATCTCATCATGTTCCAGGCATAATACCATATTAAACACACCAACAGAAGGTCTTCTCTGCTTCTGAGTGGGATCTTTCCCTTGTTTCAGACACCTTCAGAGTAGAGTGGTACTTGCTAAGTATCCTTCCTTCAGAGCTCAATTCTTACCTGATCATTAGACAAATATATGTATTAATCAATATCATGAAATTGATCACAATAAGATAAACATTTTGCAAGAATATTATAGAATGAAGCTGTGAAATTGCAGAATAAGTGGAATGAACAGTTTTCCCCAACTTTTTATTTTTTTAATAAATCTTTATTGTTCAGATTATTATAGTTGTTCCTCTTTTTTCCCCCATAGCTCCCCTCCACCTGGTTTCCACCCCACCCCATGCTCTTACCCCTTCCCACTGTCCTCATCCATAGGTATACAATTTTTGTCCAGTCTCTTCCTGCAGCCCCCACACCTTTTGCCCCCTGAGAACTGTCAGTCCACTCCTTTGCTATGACCCTGATTCTATTATATTCACCAGTTTATTCTGTGCATCAGATTTTTTTATTCACTTGATTTTTAGATTCACTTGTTGATAGATGAGTACTTGTAGTCACTTTGTTGTTCATAATTTTTATCTTTACCTTTTTCTTCTTCTTCCATTTCTTAAACAACACACTTTAGCCTTTCATTTAATACTGGTTTGGTGCTGATGAATTCCTTTAGCTTTTTCTTATCTGTGAAGCTCTTTATCTGATCTTCAATTCTGAATGATAGCTTTGCTAGGTAGAGTAATCTTGGTTGTAGGTTCTTGCTATTCATCACTTTGAATATTTTTTGTCACTCCCTTCTGGCCTGCATAATTTCTGTTGAGAAATCAGCTTGACAGTTATATGGGTAGTCCCTTGTAGGTAACTCATTGTTTCTCTCTTGCTGCTTTTAAGATTCTCTCTTTGTCTTTTGCCCTTGGCATTTTAATTATGATGTGTCTTGGTGTAGTCCTCTTTGGATTCCTCTTATTTGGAGTTCTCTGTGATTCCTGGACTTGTAAGTCTATTTCTTTCATCAAGTAGAGGAAGTTTTCTGTCATTATTTCTTCAAATAGGTTTTCAGTATTTTCTCTCCCTCTTCTTCTGGCACCCCCATAATTTTGATGTTGTCCCAGAGGCTCCTTATACTATCTTAATATTTTTAGGTTCTTTTTGCTTTTTGCTTTTTAATTTGCATGGTTTTTGCTTCTTTGTATTTCAAATCTTTACCTTTATTCTTGTGATCCTTTGGTCTGCTGTTGGATCTCTGTATATTATTCTTTATTTCAATCAATGTATGCTTAATTTTTGATTGGTCCTTTTCATATCTTTGAGGGTCTCACTAAATTTTTCAGAGGTTTCTAGAAGATTCTTGAGTAATTTTATAACTGTGGTTTTGAACTCTCTATCCAGTCGTCTGTTTTCCTCCATTTCTTTCATTTGTGATCTGTTTCTTTGTCTCTGCATTTTGGCTGCTTCTCTGAATTGACAGACGGGTTTTGTGTGCTAGGTGTCTTATAGGGCCCAATGTCCCCAGTAACCTGAGTTGGACACTCTTGATGACCCTTTTGTGGGCTGTTTGCACAGTCTTGTTGTAGTTAAGCCTTGATTGTTGTTGGTATCACTGGGAGGATTGACCTCCAGGCCAGTTGGCTGTGAGAATCAGCTGTGTCTACAATGGGAGAACTTCTGTGCTGGAGACACCTTTATGGGGCAGAACTTGCTTCAGTGGGGCTTTGGTGCTCACTGAGTCTACCCCTTGAGTGTATCACTTATGGATGTGAAAAGTTGTAATCTGGTATGATTTCACACTGACCACTGGGTATACTGACTCTTGGATCTCCAAGGAAATGCAAAGTTAGCCACTGCCTGAGGCTACCCAGCAGGAGCCACAGAGAGATCTGCAGATTCCTCCTTTTTGTTTGGGGTTTGGAAGGACCCAGATGAGGTCAGGCTGTGAAGCATTTCAGGCTATTGCTGTAAGTCCTTAGGCCTTCTTTTGGAAGCTTTGAAACTCTATGACCCAGCTGCAGTCTTTTAGATTTTAGGTTGCAAAAGGCCAGGCCATTGATATGCAAAAGCCACTGCACACAGTTTGGGTAGGGTTTTAGCTTGGGTAGGGTTTTAGCTTGGGTAGAGTGGGGTCTCAGAGAATCAGCAGGGCAGAGTAAACAGCAATGGCTGCCAATCAGCCCTCCCTAAGAGAGATCCCGGGTCTCTGTGTCCCACAGTCCCATGAAGGAACAATGATCACAGCAAGCACCTCTGAGAGAAAGCCATTCTCATGTTCCTACCAAATGCCAGACAGTTCAGTTTCTCCGAATATGAGCCTGAATCCCCAGAGTCTCATCTGGAACTGGAGTTCAGAGCAATCGGGAGCTTGTATCTCCCTTCCAATTGAAAAAAACAACTGCACACCCAGTTGCCAGTCCATTTTGTGAGCACCTCTGTACCTATGCACTTCCACACCTCTGCACCTCCTACCAATCTCAATCTGCTGTTTTCTTTCCTTCTAGTTGTAGAACTGCTGCTCAACCAGTTTTCCTGTGGTTCTGGATGATATTTGTTTTGTCTTTTAGTTGGCATTTTGATGTGGTTGTGAGAGGCAGCAAGTTCAGGTGTTTTAACTATGCCGTCATCTTGGTTCTCTCTTTCCCAAATTTTATTGAAACATTTCAAAACTATTGGAAGTTGCAAGAGAAGATTCATGCCCATGTGATCTTCATTTACATTCAAAATTTAATATTGTTTCTCTATCTCATTATATATGTGAATGTCTCAATATATTCATAATTATACAGATATTTACACACATATGTGTATGTAATATAGGCATAGATGTTTTGGAATTTTTCTAAAGTTACTTGCAGATATTACATTTCACTTGTAAGTATTCAGCAAATTTCTCATAAAACCATTCTACCACATGACCAAAATATACTGATTGTGCATCTAGGAAATTTAACACTGATACAATATTGTTTTCTAATATATCCTGTATTACCAAAGTCTCCAAGTTGTCCCAATATTGTCCTTTAGAGCTTGATTTTTTTATCACCCTGCACTAATCATCGTGGTTCCTGAGGCTCCTTTGATACAGGACACTATATTCGTTTTCATAACATTGACATTTAAGAAGATAGCTGCGCTTTTTCAAGGATGCTACTCAGTTTGATTTGCCCCATTTTTTTCTCACAATTGCCTTCAGATTTAACAGTTTGTTTTGTTGTTGTTGTTGTTGTTGTTGTTGTTTTTCAGAAATAATGCATGGATGATATTACATCATTTCTCAATTCAGATTACGAAGCATATGGTTTGGGTTTGTTCCATTATTCACAATATTAAATTTGAAAAAGACAATGTCTTCCAAACACCCCAATTTTATGGTATCTTTTTCCTTTTGTCAGTAATAATCTGCAGATGACCTTTTCTGTTGTAGTTAATCCTCACCCAAGGATATTTTCCATTAATTTTTAGAGAGAGTGGGAAAGAGAGGGACAGAAAGAGAAAGAAAGAGAGAGAGAGAGAGAGAGAGAGAAATCAATTGGCTGCCTCTCACATAGGACCCAGATATGTGCTTTTTTTTAAATTAAATCTTTATTATTCAGATTATTACATTTGTTTCTCTTGTTTCCCCTCCATAGCACCCCTCCACGTAACTCCCACCCTTCCCTCTGCCCTTACCTCCCTCCCATTGACCTCATCCATAGGTGTATGATTTTTGTCCAGTCTCTCCCTGTACACCCCTCACTCCTTTACCCCTGAGAATTATCAGTCCACTCTCTTTCTGTGCTCCTCATTCTATTATATTCACCAGTTTAATCTGTTGATCCAATTTTTAATTCACTTAATTTTTAGATTCACTTGTTGATAGATATGTATTTATTGTTCATAATTTTTTATCTTTTACCTTTTTCTTCTTCCTCTTCTAAAAGAGTACCTTTCAGCATTTCATATAATACTGGTTTGGAGTTGATGAACTCCTTTAACTTTTTCTTATCTGTGAAGCTCTTTATCTGCCCTTCAATTCTGAATGACAGCTTTGCTGGATAGATTATTTTTGGGTGTAGGTTCTTGCTATTCATCACGTTGAATATTTCTTGCCACTCCCATCTGGCCTGCATCCTTTCTGTTGAGAAATCAGCTGACAGTCGTATGGGTGCTCCCTTGTAGGTAATGAACTGTTTTTCTCTTGCTGCTTTTAATATGCTCTCTTTTTCTTTTGCTCTTGGCATTTTAATTAGGATGTGTCTTGGTGTCGTCCTCTTTGGATTACTTTTATATGGGGTTCTGTGTGCTTCCTAGACTTGTAAGTCTATTTCTTTTACCAGATGTGAGAAGTTTTCAGTCATTATTGCTTTAAATAGGTTTTCAGTATCTTGCTCTCTCTTTTCCTCTGGCACCCCCCACAATTCTGATGTTGGTACGTTTGAAGCTGTCCCAGAGGCTCCTTACATTATCTTCACATGTTTGGATTCTTTTCTTTTCTTGCTTTTCCAGTTGAGTGTTTTGTGCTTCTTTATATTTCAAATTTTTGACTTGATTCTTGCTTTTCTCTAGTCTGCTGTTAGGACTCTGTATAATTTTTTTTTTCAGTCAGTGTATGTTTAATTTCTAGTTGGTCCTTTTTCATCTCTAGTTGGACCTTTTCCATCTCTAGTTGGACCTTTTCCATCTCTAGTTGGTCCTTTTCCATCTCTAGTTGGTCCTTTTCCATCTTTAGTTGGATCTTTTGCATCTCTAGTTGGTCCTTTTTCATCTCCTCTTTGCTCTCGCTAACTTTATCCAACTTTTCTAGGATATTCTTGAAAAACCTTATAAGCGTGGTTTTGAACCCTATATCCAGTCATTTGTTTTCCTCCATTTCTTTTGTTTGTGATTCCTTCCCTTGTCTAGGCATTTTCACTATGCCGGGAGAACGTCTGTGTTGGATTCAGCCTTTTGATAGCAGACTTGCAGAACTGCAGAAGCCTCTCTGTTGAGCTTGAGATGGGTGGAGTCTCAGGGCTTAAGGAACCACCTTGCCTTCCAGTCTGCCCCGCCCGCCATGGCCCCTGAATCTCATGTGACTGGGTAATCGCTGGAGTGGTCCTTGTGCGCGCACACAGTGCCTCTAAACCGCTGTCTTTCCGACTCCCCTGCTCTCCAGGACCACAAGAGTCTAGGTCCCCAGGGTTTCACCCGAAACAAGGGCTTAGTGGAGTCAGAAGTGGCACAGTTGGGAGGGTCTGTCTCCCGCCCACTCGTGAAAGCCAGTGGCACAATCAGCAGTCTGTCTTCTGCACAGTGCCATGCATGCCACCAGACTTCTGATCTTTTGAGACTCCCCTAAATTTCCGTGCACCTCTCCCTTTTCACAGTCCAAACTCCCCCCTATGAGTTTCAGCTGGATCTGGGGTTTAGTGTCGTAGGATAAGGGGTTCAATGCCTTTGAGAGTCTCCGTTTCCCTCCTGCCAGAGAAAACCAGCCAGGTACTCTGGCACCCGCTCTCTCCACGTGCGCGACTCTGTACCTCAGCTTTTTGCAGCTCCTCGGGTCTCTGTGAGCCCCTCTCTTCCCCTCTAGTTGTAGAATTTCCACTCAGCCAGCTTTCCTGTGGTTCTGGATTATGTCCGTTCTGTCTTTTAGGTGTATTTTGAAATTGTTGTGCGAGGCAGCAGTGTAAGTGTTTACCTATGCCGCCATCTTGGATTCTCCCCCAGATATGTGCTCTTGAGGTACATGACCTTGACGAAAATCAAACCCAGGACCCTTCAGTCCATAGGCCAACACTCTATCCACTGATCAAACTGGCTAGGGCTGCAAGTGACATTTTAAACTGTGTCAATATTTTCTGTCCCAACAAACTTTAACCCAGTGGTTTTCGCATCTATTGATGACTCTTACTTAGCTCAATCATGAGTTTGGTGTTTGCAAAATAAGCATTATGCTTAAAGCATTATTCATAGTGAAGGCAAAGTCCAATATTAAAGCACATTAACTCACATACAGAAAATAGTCTTAATTAGGTTTAATGCCATTATTGCTTAATAAAGTTTCCTTTATTTTCTGAGAAAATGCATTACTGGTGGATAATTCTTTGAGTATAGGCATCAGTTATAATAATTCATATGTATGCAAGGATGGAAATGTATAGAAATGAAAGAGCCTTTTAAAAATAAAAATAAAAATGGTACCCTGGCTGGGTAGTTCAATTGGTTATGGCAGCATCCCAATATGCCATTGTTGCAGGTTCGATCCCTGACTGGGGCACATGCAAGAATCAATCAATGATTGCATGAGTGGATAGAGCAGCAAATCTATGTGTGTGTTTTTTCTCTCTCTACCTCCCTTCCTCTCTCTCTGAAATCAATAATAATAAAAATAAATAAATATGATTGAGTGGATGGTCTCTGTGGCAGAGGGACCAAATAACTAGTTCTGGCCAATAAATAGAAGTGAAAAGTCACTTCTAAGCTGAAGTTCCTATAAATCCTTGAAAAACCCCCTCCTCTTTCCTTTGCTTCAGCAGAGACCCTGGAGCCTGAGTGTTGAAATGAGGATTCATAATCCAGAAGCATAATGGGCTGCTAAATCATTGCATTGAGAACACTGCATAGGAGAGATGCTTGAGCCACAGTGGATATAACATGAGTAAGAAATAAACTCTTGAGCTGCTGTAATTTGGGATTTTTTATTAATACAGCATAAATATAGTTTAGCTAACTAATAGCCTCTAAAAGCCAATTTTTATCAAGAGTCAAAATCTTACCAAAAAAAAAATCAATGGATTAGAATGGAAGTGTATTAATTTATCAATTGCAATAGCTCAATAGTTGATGCAGAAACTCTGTCTACACAACAACATTCTCTACCCTTCCCCCTCTCCTTTTCTTTTCTGGCAGAGCCAAACCTCAACTATAAAAGGCAAAAATGAGAGTTATTGGTATGCTGGACACACTGGTACTAGTTTAGGAGAGCTGCTTTGCTAGCTGGTGATATAACATTGATACCTTAAACTGGCCAAGGCAGGAATATTTACACCAAGGAAACAGGCAAATACTAAATAAATCAGCCCCACTTTCTGAATCTTCATATAGAGAACTTTAATGGCACATCATTGGCTATTTTTTAGCCTAGGTCCTGCTGCAAATAGGAGATGGGCATATGACTCAATAACCCCAAACTGGTTCTAATTCGTGGGTGGATGATAAAATACTATAAATCAATGAAAATAATTTGCAACTACACACACGAAAACTGGCTGTTAATCTCAACAATAAAGAAGTCAACACAAGACAGTACATAGTATGTGGTTCACTTAAAGTTCAAAACAGAAAAAATTAATCATTAATTTCTATAATTTTCAAAACAGTTGAAAATTATACAACTAGTCACATTCGGAGAAGGTAGTTATGAAAAAGTTAACTATGAGAAACTTCTTGGGTGCTAATTATATTCTGTTATTTGACCTGGTTGCTAGATGTCAAGTGCATTTAGTTTGTGAAAATCAAGCTATTTACTTAAGATATGTACAAGTAAATCAAGCTATTTACTTAGGATATGTACACCTTTCGGTATGTGTACTTCAATAAAATTTTATCTTTTAAGAGAGAAAGATGAGAGAGAGAAGAGATCGATGGCTTTCCCTTCCTACATTAAGACATGGCTATCTGAGAACAATGGTAACCACCTTAATCAACAAACCAAGGGAAGCGGGACTGAATCCCTGACGACAAGATTAAACCACTGCAAGGTCTTGGAAACCCCTCTTGATCTCCTGTTTTGGAAGTAATAAATATCATTTTTGTTTGGCCAGGAATCCAAATTATTCATTCTTATCTTTGATGGAGGCAGCCTTTGGTATTACATGAAGAAAAAATGTAAATATCAGGATCTCAACGCAGAATGATTAACCTTTCTAAGTAAATAATTTGCAATATTGCATCAAATAATCAAAGAGGTTGTCTTAATCCATTTGGGCTGCTCTAACAAAATACCATAGACTTCATAGTTTATAAACAATGGAAACTTATTGCTCATAGTTCTAAAGGTTGGGAAGCCCAAGGTCAAGGTATCACAGCAGGGTCACATTTTGGGGAGGTTCCTGGTTTACAAGCTGGCATCTTCTCAATGTGCCTCTCATGGAGACAAGGGCAAGGGATCTCTCTGGAGCCTCTTTTTTAAAAGCACCAGTCCCATTCCTGAGGGTTTCACTCTCATGGTTTAGGAATTTTCCAAAGATCCTACCTACTAACACCATCACCATTGCTGATTAGAATTTCAATATATGAAATTTTGGAGAGACATAAACATTCATACCTTAGCAAAAATTATTCTGATCACTTTATTTATTAAATGGTTCCTTTAGGATACACATATCTGTCTATTCAAATTTATTTATTTATTCTGAAATAACAAAATTTCCTAACCTTAGTCACCTGTTTCCTTTCTGCTGCTGTCCTTTGTTTTCTTTAGCACACCTATGCCTCTGAAATTGAATTTATTGTCTATATGGGTTTTTTTTTTAGTACTTTGACTAAAAAAAATAAACATAAAAATAAACATAAGAGTGGACAGACCTTTTCCATCTTGTTTGATAAGGTATCCCTCGTCTCTAAAATTTGAACTGGCAAAGTATAGACAACCAATGAAGATATTTGTTTGTTTTTAATGAATAAAGAAGGAATGCATATTTCCAGGCAATATTTGAGCATTCCACTGAATACCTGTTGGTTAGTTTCAGATTTCCCTATTCTCTCATCCTGTAGTCACAACCTGGCTTCCCTTTTTTTCTTCCTGCCAGTGATGGATATTAGGCCGGTCTTGTGGGGCTAAGGGGCTTGCCCTGTCCTACTTATTTATATTTAGGATTCAAGGGTGCCTTGTCACCTAGTTTTGTTCTAAACATGTCCATGGGTTTTCAGTCTTGCCACCTAATTCTCTTCTTTTTGCAGGAGGATTTTTAAAGAAAATAAACTAAGCCTCCCAAACTGCTAACACCTTCTCAGAATTCTCCCTAACTATAATTTTTAAACAATTTCAAAATAATCCAGTGACAAGCATCTCTCTTAACACAGCATAAAAACAGAGCTATAACTTATTAGGCCTGAACTTCGGACTCATCAAGCAGTGTAACACACACACACACACACACAAAAAAAAGTACAACACAGTAAATCTAGCTCAATTAACATTCAGTATATAAGTGAAAATGCAGGCATATGGGACATGATGACCCATGGCATAAATAAATTGACATTGAAGCAGGACATGTTTCTAAGTGTGTGGTGATAAAGTATCCCTATTTCACAATCAGTGGAGGGAACATTATCCATAAAGTTTGCTTGTGGAATAAAATATGCCATCAAAATACAAGGCAGAGTTCTAACAGTTCCTCTCCATCCCTGCCAGTCTGCATAAGTACACAGGTGGCCCTGTGACATGCTCTGCCCCTTAGCTATCAATACTAAAAATACTTCTTTGCCACAGGGTGAAGACCTTGACATCATTTATCAGATTTAGCTATAGTTCTCCTTCTCTTTTTTACTTTAATGATGCTCTAAACTCTTCCCTCAAAATTGAATCTGACAATTGCAAGCAAAAGTGATTTAAAAGAACACATGGTCCCCAAGCTTTCCTTCAAGCCTGGTTAGACAGACTTAATGTACCTTTAGCTCAGCTGTGGGCTAGAGAGCATATCTAAAGTACAGAGTAAATTGAAATGCTTCACACAAAGATGATGAAATGGAATAGCTTCCCCATTTTCTAAATATTTGGCTGCTTTTTCTCTGCTCTTCATCTGTTTTAAACTACTAACCAGCCATTTCCCATAAGACACAACCTTTGGTATGGAGAAGACAGATTTCTAAAGGAAGACACTCTTTAAAAGCTAAGTGTGGTACAAAGAAATCAGTAGTAGCTAGTGGAGGAATGTAGAACCAGGAGATTGTGGAATGATGTGATCCTGCAGAAATTTATGCGTAATTCTATTGAGGAGTTTTATTCTAAAGGGGAGTAGCCAGAGGGTCCTGAAGTCAAGAGAATTCCCTTTTTAAAAATAATTTATTTCTTTAAAAATTAGAGCATATGTGTGTGATGTGGAATGGTAAAGCTGATGAACCAGGATGAATGGGCAAGTTACTAGAGCAGGCCAGAAAGAATGGTGTTCTGCTTCCTAAGAAGTAGGTTTAACCCTGTGACCTTAGGAAGAACATAGAGAGCTCATCCTGAAAAAAAGGAACAAAGGCAGAGAACATGAGTGCAGATGCAAGGGGAGTATTGTGATGGTGAGGAACACTGGGGTATTACATTCTGATGGCTTCTCTTTTCTTCATGAAACAGGCAACAAGGATATCAGCTATAAGTTAGGATGAGAGAGGAGAGGGGAGAAGGCATGAAATGATTATGTAAAAGAACAGAAGATTTAATGGACTTGGGAAATATAAGCAGACTGCCCAGCAACTCTTGGACCCATGAGTGGTTGTGGTCATGAATGTAAAGTGAAACTAGCCACCATTGATGGTATCTTTTTCTCCAGCCGTGTTTTGCTGGGTACGTGCAGGCAACAAGTGAGTGAAGAGTTGAATGCAATCAGAGTTAACACTTTTACCAAGTGAATAGGAATAAGAAAGGGGCTATTTGTGCAACATATAGGCAAGAGAGCAATTAGAATTAGGGAGACTAGAATCTCGGTTGAAACAGAGGGCAAATGAGGTTATGAAAGAATGAAGGACATTGAAAAGGTGGTAAGATCAATGGATTTGGGGCCACAATGAGGCTGAAGAGTTGTTAAAGGTGAGGTCCTACAGGAAACAAGGCCCTGGAGAAGGCATCCTCATTGCCAGACAGGGCTCTGATATTAGTATAAATAGAAAAGCAAATTGTCAAGGATAGATAAATACCAGAGATTGCCACCTGTGAAATAAGGCTACCATGGGAACAGACAACTCAGACAAAAACTGTCATAAGGATAAGACAAAATGATTTAGTAAAAAAGAGATTAGATAAAGATTAGGAAAAGACCAAGTATAAACATATACTTAGGAACACCCTTTTTCCTATGAGATTGTAGATATAAGAAAGCAAGATGTCAACAAGAAGGAATAAACATTCTTGAAACAAGATTTCTTGTGGAAAAGCAATGACTTCTGAGAGCCTACTTGTCTCCTTTAAGATTCATAAAACCAGAGTGTTATTCTTGAAAAGTTTCTTGGAATTTTTCCAGCTAAACCCATTTTACAGATGAGCAGTAACAAAACCCAAAGAGGTGGGAGGATTTGCCTGAAAGCTAAACAGCTATAATGGAAATATTTTGACTCACTTTTTAAAAGGGGAGATTATCTTTTCTAGTATGTCAACTGAACAATATAAAATGGACATTTTATAGGTCAAAGTGGTTGAATGGTGCCAGTTTCATGTTGCTTAACCTAATGTATGCTAGAGTCCTTTCCTCTATAGCAGAGTGTCAGGAATGAGCAAATATCAATGACTTTTTTGTTGTTTTTAATTCTTACTTGAGGATATTTTTTCATTTATTTTTAGGGAGCATGGAAGAGAGAGGAAAAGACACAGAGAAACATCAATGTGAGAGAGACACAAAGAATGGTTGCCTGCCGCACAGAAGCTGTGACAGGTGCCCAGGTCAGGGAGGAACCTGCAACTAATGTACCCTTGACTGAAATCAAACCCATTGGCCTTTGGTCCACAGGCCAATGCTCTATCTGCTGAGCCAAACTGGCTAGGGGAATACTTTTTTTTTTTTTTTTTTTTTTTTACAGAGAGGAAGGGAGAGGGATAGAGAGCTAGAAACATAGATGAGAGAGACATTGATCAGCTGCCTTCTGCACGCCCCCACTGGAGATGTGCCTGCAACCAATGTACATGCCCTTGACCGGAATCGAACCCGGGACCTTTCAGTCTGCAGGCCGACGCTCCATCCACTGAGCCAAACCGGTTACAGCATACTTTTTTATTTTTCCTTAAATTATCACTCACTTGTTCTTCACTAATTCTTTGAATTTTATCATGAAAATGTTTGCAGGAAGCAATGTGAAGTTAGCAGTAAAGAATCTCAGTTTTAAGAGAATCGCAGTTAATTCCAACCTCAGATAAGGAAATAATTTTTTAAAAATCCAAAGGCAACGGATAAGAGCATCCATCTGGAACTATGACTAAGAGATTACTAATGACACTCCAAACTAAATTAAGGTGACCGAGAGAGGTTTAATTGGATTATGATTATAAATATAATGCTCATGGCTAAGAAACTGCATTGTGTATAAGGAAAAGAATGATAGCATAACATCTATAAAAGGAAAAAAGTCAAGTCCAAGAAAGGGTTTAGCAGAAGTTGCCAACCCATCCCCATAAAGAAATATCCCCCCTTATGGATGGATATCATTGGTCTACAGAGCTCAATAACAGCAGCCAAAAAGCTCGTGTCACCAGCTCTGAAAGCCCCAAACTCCTTGTGAAGATAAACTGGCTTCTCACTAGAATATGATCACAAAAAGAGGATGTCACTGTCAGACCACACACACTTGCGATTGTTGGTGGTTATGTTTCTCATTGAATATGAACAAATCAGATCTATTACCTTTCATACATTTGTCTCTGTACCTGGTGAATGTGGTAAATGTGCATTGGTGTTTGAGAAACAATGAAACAGATGCTGCCAGTGCCTGGGGAAAGCAACAGAGACTTTCCTCACATGCTCCCCTTGGCCTAAGGATCAAGGAGAAGTGCTCAACCAAGCAAGTGTTGGACAAATATCCCAGCTTCCTGAAAATTCTATATGCATAGACTATGCTGACTCTCCAGGTGTCTATATAAAAAACTCAAACTAAGGTAACTCAGCATGCTGAGAAATCAGGTTCCCCTCCCTTCAAAATCAAACAAGGGCTATGGTGAATTCAATAAGGTATGGAAGACCACCCAAGAGATCAGTCTAGGAGATGAGCTGGCTTTGCCCAAAGTATACAACCCATCCCAAAGCTCATGGGAATGTACCATAATCCACTTGAATAATAATAGAAAGAGGCTTTCCTTGCATTGTTTCTCTTTAAATCCTATTGTATCTCTTTAAACTCTTTGTGATAAGCACTCAACAGTGCATGTGAGTCTGGTAAATTATATCTTCCTGTTTTCTCTCATTTGTCTGGAGGTCATACTTCTTATAAAAGGTTTCATAAATGAAAAAGAAAAGCCCAGGTCTGAATATTACACATTGACTTGATGTGATTGGGAAGCAATGAAAAGGAACAGAGGAAGAAAAGAAGATAAAAGCATGTGGCAAGCAAGGGCGGAGAGTGGTAAAGAGCCAATTAGTAGAGACCATGAGTGACAATAAAGATGTTACTACAGTAATCACCCCCTTATCTATGGGGAATATGTTCCAAGACCACCAGTAGATGTCTGAAACCACAGAGTACTGAGCCCTATACATACCATGTTTTTGTCCTATACATACATATCTTTCCTCTTAAAAGGAACACTTATGGCTTCTCTTTGGAACATCAGAATTGCCACCATCATTATGCTTATACTTTGGGGCCATTATTAAGTTAAATAAAAGTTACTTGAACATAAGCACTGCAATACTGGGACAGTTAATCTGATAACCAGGTTGGCTCCTAAGTGACTAATGAGCTGATAGTGTCTACAGAAAGAAATTACTGGACAAAGGGATAAATCATGTCCCTGGCAAAGTGGAGCAGGACAGTGAGAAATTTCATCACTCTACTCAGAGTGGCATGAAATTTAAAATATATGAATTGTTTATTTCTGGAATTTTAGGAAGGATGTAGAACAGCTGGACATCTCACATGTTGCTGGTGAGAATATAAAGTGGTATTGCCACTTTTACTTAAAAGAAACAAAAGATGAAGCTTTATTCATAATAACAAAAAAAAATAACCCAAATATTCTTCAGTAGATAAATGAATAAAACAAACTATGGTATATTCATACATTGAGATACTTACTACTCAGAGAAAAAAGGAAGGAACTACTGGCAATAAATACAAATAAACTTCAGAAGCATAGTAATAAGCATGGCTGTATAAACTTTCTAAAACAGGCCAACTAATGAATGTTGACAGAAATCAGATTGGTGATTGCCTTGGGGATGATGGTGAAGGACTAGTATCGGGCATAAATAATATTGCATGGGAATAATGTCCCATCTTGATTGGGATGTAGGTATTAATCCTATATAATAAAAGGCTAATATGCAAATGGACAGAACAGCAGAACAACTGGTCACTATGATGCACACTGACCACCAGGGGCAGATGCTCAATGCAGGAGCTTCCCCCTGGTGGTCAGTGCAATCCCACAGGGGAAGCGCTGCTCAGCCAGAAGCCAGGCTCATGGTTGGCAAGCACAGCTGTGGTGGCAAGAGCCTCTTCTGCCTCCATGGCAGTGCTAAGGAGTCCTATTGCCAGCTTAGGCCCTCACCCCATGCAGGCCTAAGCCATCTCTTGGACATCCCCCGAGGGCTCCTGGACTGTGAGAGGGTGTAGGTTGGGCTAAGGGACCCCCTTCACCAAGTGCATGAATTTTATGCACTGGGCCTCTAATATCTATATATGTGTGAAAATTCATAGAACTATAAAATTTAGATCTGTGCCTTTCACTTAATGTAAAATACATATAAAACATACATTTGAGAAAATTTAAAAACTGCATCACACATTCATTCATATGTTATCACATTTCAGTACAACTGGGTGAAGCCTTTGTTAGTTTGTGAGTTGTGCATTTGCATGTATGGAAGCCCATGGGCTCATTTCCCCACAAAATAATTTCCCAAATTTATACAAATGTTATATCCCACAAGGATAAATGCTATAACTCAGAGGAATTTTTTGTTTTTCTTTAAGTACAAAGTATTATCACATTCATTTCTTTCAGATAGAATATTAGGTCTAAACTGCAACTATATTCTGATACTGATGAATTCTCTTTTCATCTGGCACCTTTGTTATTTTCCCCCATGTACATATAAGAATTCTCTTAAGGGGACACTGAATTACAGTGCGCTAACTGCTATGATAACTACATTGTCTCAAAGAAGGCCCCCCAACCACATCATTAAGCATTTCTGATGCTAAAGAGAGTAGGCATGGCTGTCTACTTTTTTTTTTTGCCAAACTGTGAAAATGAGACAAATCACAGTATTGATATAAGAAGCACTAAGTAATATATTAAAGTAAAGTGTCATTAACATATGTAAATATACCTAAGACACCCCAATGCCTATCTTGAAGTATGGACTCAGGCACTAGGTCCTTCTTCCATTCCTGCCTGTAAGCATTGTGAGATGTGCTGAACTTCTGTTTTAGCAATTCTAAACAAGAGACCAGGAACTCTGAGAACCTCTCCACCTCAACATTTTGGATTTCATTATTGCCTAAGTAAAACACTCAAAGGTTAATTTCACTCTAAAGAAAGAGGTCTATTTTGTTTTTTCCTACTAGTGTATGTTTTAGAACAATATGTTTAAATAATGTGTAATGATATTATTTCATATATATATACTGTTGGCACTGTGCATGAAATTCATGCACAGAGGGGGTGGTTCCCTCAGCCCAGCTGGCATCCTATCCAATCAGGGACCCCTTGAGGGATGTCTGACTGCTGGTTTAGGCCCAATCGAGATCAGGCCTAAACCAGCAGTCGGACATCCCTCTCGCAATCTGGGACCGCTGGCTCCTAACCACTCACCTGCATACCTGCCTGATTGCCCCTCACTGCCTCTATCTGCCTTATCACCCCTAACTACCCTCCCCTACCAGCCTGATCTCGCCCCCAATGGCCCTCCCCTGCCAGATTGATCTTGTCCCCAAAAGCCCTCCCTTACTGACCTAATATTGCTCCCAACTGCCCTCCCATGCTGGCTTGATCTCTTCCCTAACTTTTCTTCCCTTGTCAGCCTTGTTACTCCCAATATCCCTCCTCTGCCAACTTGATATTGCCCCCAATTGCCTTCCTCTACTGGCCAATTTGGTTCTAATTGGTCAGTTTCAATGCCAGTCAGTGTCAAAAGCTCTGCTTCCTAGCAAGCCATTGGCTCCTCACAGTTGACCCAGCTTTGGTTCTGATTGGTCAGTTGTTATGCCAGTCAGTGTCAAAAGCTCTGTCTCCTAGGCAGCTACTGCTTCCTCACAGTTGACCCAGATTTGGTTCTGATTGATCAGTTTCTATGCCAGTCTGTCTCTCTGGGCCCAATCAACAGGGCCTGATCAGAAAGGGAGAGTTGATCAGCAGCCCCAGTAGAGGCATGAAGAGAAATGAAGGCAGGGCTACTGACCAGGCTCGGAGAGAAAGAGAGAGGCAAGTGCTGGTCAAAAGCTGCCACAGATTCTACAAATCAGCCCCAGCTTCTCTCTTCAGGTCTTTTTCCAGGCCTGATTCACAGCCCCCTCAGCAGTCAAAGCTGGGTCACCGGGCCTGAAGCCACAGTAGTTATTACTGGGTTGGCATGATTTGTGCAATAAGCCTTCCTTCCCTTGGCTTCCAGCACTGGTTTTCCTCCAGCACCCAGGAAAAGGCCTTCGATCTGGCACCTTCATCTTCACTGAAGACTTCAGCCAGAGTCTGCAGTCTTTATCTTCATCTTTGCTGCAGACTCTGGCCAGAGTCTGCCATCTTTGCTGCAGACTGCCATCTCCATCTTTGCTGCAGACTCTGGAGTCTGCAGTCTGCAGTCTTTGCTACAGCCAGAGTGCCGCTTCTGTGTGATTCCTTTGCCTCCTGCCCTCCCTCTCATAGCAGGCATTCTGCCCCACCTGGCCACTCCACACCTGGAGCAGCTGGGTGGCTACCATCTTTGTTCTAATTTGCATATTCCCTCTTGATTGGCTGATGGGCATAGCAGAGTGATGGTCATTTGCATGTTTCTCTTTTATTAGTATAGATATATACTGTATATACTCTAAAGTCTAAATGTATTAACTCTAGGATTCAATTTTTAATTTATAATTCAATGTTATAACCCTCTGTAAGAAAGAAAATAGTAAAAAATGTTCAGATGATTGGGTCTCATTTAACATGATGCTCTCAAAGATCCCGAAAACCAAAACAGCTTTCATCTTCTAGTTTAATAGATTTAATTATGCTAAAAATCCTCCATCTGTAAAATTATTCTAACTATATCAATTGCCCTTCAATGAATGAATCAAATTATTTATAATGTAGGACTTTGGCAAGAAATGGGGTACATCAATCAATTACAATTCTACAATAAAATCATAATTTAAGTCTCACCAAAAAAGGTAAACAATTAAATGAAATAGCTGATGCCAGTGTCTTCTCAATAAACAATCATAGGAATCTCTGGTTAAACCAAACATACAGATAATACAGATTTTTCCCTATTTAAACTTAAATTAAATGACATTTCTGATGCTTTTGTTGTATTTTTACAGGAGGATTCAGTAGATGGTTTAATTTTTTGCTTTGGGACTGCCACTGCTGAGATGCAGGAGTGGGGATGGGAAAGTGGCTTCAAGGATGAGAGAGGGTGGAAAATAAATTTAGTATGGGGTGTATTTTTAAGATATCACCCAGACGGAGACAAGTTGGAAATGCAGCTTTGACTGTGAAAGGAGAGATTATAGTTAAGAGACACAGTTTCAGTGATAAGTATTGCAGAGATCATTGTGAGAGCCATGAGGTTGGATGCAATTATAGAGAAGAAGAGTCACTTCTAGAGAAAAGTAAAGAAAAATCTCCCTAGAGGGAGTGAAGAGAACTACAAAGAAATGATGAAGAGAGAGAATCCAAAAGGGCATAATAGAGAATTTTCAGAGATCAGGTAGATTGGGGGTTAAAATGAATTTGTTGAATTTTTAGGTTACTTTATTTATTTACTTACTTATTTACTAGGTTACTTAATTAATTTATTTATTTACTTACTTTATTTACTTAGAATTTCACAATCCTCCTTAACTAACCTCACTTACTCTTTACTGGCAAACAGAAATAACGTGATCAAATTCATGTTAAATTGAACAGAAATAAGTTTATCAAAATTTGTGCATGGAGGGTGTGTGTGTATGTGTGTGTGTCCCTCAGCCCAGCCTGCACGATCTCCAATCTGAGACTCTTCAAAGAATCCCCAACTGCCCGTTTAGGCCCAATCCTAGTGGCAGTCAGACATCCCTCTCACAATCCAGGACTGCTGGCTCCCAACTGCTCACCTGCCTGCCTGCCTGCCTGATTGCCCCTCTAACTGCTTCTGCCAGCCTGATAATCCCCTAATCACTCCCCTGCTAGCCAGATTGATGCCTAGCTGCTCCCCTGCCAGCCCAATTGCCCCTAACTGTATTCCCCTGCCAGCCTGGGTTCCCCTCAACTGCCCTCTCCTGCAGGTCTGGTCCCTCCCAACTGTCCTCCCCTGCTGGCCTGATCACCCACAACTGTCCTCCCCTGCCAGTCATCTTGTGGCAGTCATCTTGTGTCCACTTGGGGGCAGCCATCTTTTACCACACCGGGAGGAGGTGGGGAGGGTGGCCATCTTGTGACTTGGAGTGGTAGTCAATTTGCATATTACCCTTTTATTATATAGGATTTATTTTAGTATGAACTTTACCATTAGTGGTGTTCTGGGAGAAGGGAGAATGAGATAAACCTTGTCCTACGCTAAAGAAAGAATGGAAGAATACATGAGCATTTCAAAATATCTGAAAGAAAACTTCTGGAGAGGGCAGAAGTTTGAGGGGAAAGACATTGGTGACAACTTGTGGTTTAAGGATAAGAAGTTAAGAAAAAATGCTTTGCATATATATAGGCAAAATGTGAAGATCACCTTGAGATGCAAAATCTAAGAGCAGGTGGGAGTAGATGAGATTAAAGGTTCACAGTTGCAGTAAGGTTGGTGTTATAAATATATGAGCCTCTGGGTGGGAGGGAGAGAAGCAGAGATGCAAGTCACAAATGGACTGCATTCTCTATGAAGTAGAAAGCAGGACCATATGTAAAAAACAAGAGGGAAAATGAAGAGAGAAAAGGCAGCTAAACAGGTAGTCGGACATATCTTAGAATTTCACAATCCTCCTTAACTAACCTCACTTACTCTTTATTGGCAAACACAGAAATTACTTGATCAAATTCATGTTAAATTGAACAGAAATAAGTTTATCAAATTCATGTAAAATTAAATGCAGTTTCACTTCAAAGTATTTTCTTTCATTCAGTAATAGTAAACACTGTCCAATAACTTCATTAAGTTTTAATATATTCTCTTCACTTTATCTTTCATCGTATTTCTGGCTTTCAAGACATATATATCAAGTGATAGCTTTAACTAAATATAACAATTCCTTGATATTTTCCAGTGTGTATCCTATAATCATTATGATAATTCCTGACTTTAATAAATCATTTGAGGAAAGGATGTAAAATTCACCCAAAATAATTAAATAGATTGAACCTAATTTTTCTCTTCAAATTTGGCAAATTAACATATAAACATATTTGTGTTATTTAAATTATCACTCTGTGTTAGTACAGTAATATATGATTTGTATGATCACAAATGCAACAACAAAATGCAAACATAAAAAAGTTTGATGACAAGTGACAGTGAGCAAAGAATTTTAATATCACGGATTCAAAATGGCTGTGATAAAATGTGCTAACTCAACTGAAAAAAATCACAATGTCAGTTTTGTCAGCTTTCAAGTTTATCAAATTCTTTTCCAGTCTCTCCATTTCCCTCTGAGTGTATTTTCTTGGAAAATTATCAAGTCTCTAAGTAAAGATAAAATGTATTCTCTCCAGATATGGAAATGTTGAAAATGTTTCATTGTATAGAAAATTGCTCCAAGACTAGTATGACATAAGATTAACATCTGAAGAGAACAAAACTAAATAGTTCTATGAGGAGAAAAGTGTTTGAATCAGTAAAAAGTAACTTTGGAAAAGTTGGCAATCAACAAAACTGGTTTACTTGATCACGTGTCACTCACAAGAGTATGTACAATATGTCAAAATAAATACTTAATTGTTGAAGTACTATATCTTGGTGTCATAATTTCCAAAGGGCAATTTTTTTAGGCAGCCTCAAGGTCAGGACAGTGTCCTAGAATGTTGTGACCTACCCAATCTGCCTGTCAGTCAAACAGACCAGTCAATAAGAAGCACTGATCCATAGTAATTTATTCTTTCCATCTGCTCATCCTTTTTTAAAAAATTTTCATTATTGATGCTTTAGCGAGAGAGAGAGAGAGAAGGAATGAGTGAGGCATAGAGAGAGAGAAAAGCAGGGAGAGAGAGAGAGAGAGAGAGAGAGAGAGAGAGAGAGAGAGAGAGAGGAAGAAAGAAAGAAAGAAAGAAAGAAAGAAAGAAAGAAAGAAAGAAAGGAGGAAAGAGAGAGAACACTTATTTGTTATTCTACTTATTCATGCATTCATTGGTTGATTCTTGTATGTGCCTTGACTAGGGATGGAACACACAACCTTGGAGTATCTGGACAAACCTCTAACCAACTGGCCTACCAGCCAGGGCCATCCTCCATTCTTAGTATGTAGGCCTTTGCCCTAATAATTGTCATATCATGGTTGAAAGATCACTGACCTGCTTCTGGATCCAACAGAATAAGGAAAAAAGAAAGAAAAAGACAGAAGGATTAGGGAGTTTGTCCACTGAGTCTCTTTTAAAGGCTTTTCCATTCAACAAATTCAGATCGTCATATGTAGCTGGAAGAAAGGCTCAGAAATGAGTATTTATGCTTTCTAACTTTGATGAAAGAGGCAGGTAAGGGAGAAATAGATTGTTAGTGATTTTAAGATCCCAGACCATAGCATCTTCTAGCTGGAACACAGTAAGTGCTCAGTGAACATCTACATATTATGGAATGGTCCAATTCCTCTCTGTGACACATACATGCCATATTTATTTTAACTCTAGCCTCAACTCATTTTGTGTCTTACTTCCTTGTTTCACTAGAGCAAACAATTTCTCTTCTGTTGAAACCCTACTCATTCTTAAAAAACATTTTTTTTAATTAAAGCATAACACACACATAGAAAAATGAGCAAAATGTAACTATAAAGCCTATTCAATTTTAATAAATTTAATACACTCATGTAAGAAGAAACAGAATATTGCCAAAGCCATAGAAGCTCATTATGTTTATACTAGTGACCCAGTGCATGAAATTCATGCATGGAGGGGGGGGGTTCTCTTAGCCCAGCCTGCACCCTCTACAATTGGAGACCCTTGATCCCACAGGGATCAGGCCTAAACCAGCAGTCAGGCATCCCTCTCTCAATCTGGGACTGCTGGCTTTTAACTGCTCACCTGCCTGCCTGCCTGAATGCTCTTAACTGCCTCTGCCTGCCAGCTTGATCACCTCCAACTGCCCTCCCCTTTTGGCCTGGTTGCCCCCAACTGCCCTCCCCTGCAGGCCTGATCTCACCCCCAACTGCCCTCCTTTGATGGTCAATTTGGTTCTACTGGTTGCTTTCTATGCCAGTCAGCATCAAAAGCTCCACCTCTAGGCAGGCATTGGCTCCCCACAGCACCCAGATTTGGTTCTGATTAGTTGGTTTCAATGCCAGTCAGCATCAAAACTCCACCTGCGAGGCAGCTATTGGCTCTCCATAGCACCCAGATTTGATTCTGATTGTTCGGTGTATATGCCAGTCAGCATCAGAAGCTCTGCCTCCTAGGCAGCCATTGGTTCTTCACAGCACCCACATTTGGTTCTGATTGATCGGTTTATATGCCAGTCAGCATCACCGGGCCTATCTCCGGCCTGTTCAGAGGTGGGGCTGAACAGAAGCCCCAGGAGGCCAGGAGAGAAATAAAGGCCCAGCTACTGGCAAATCCCGGAAAGAAAGAGGGAAAGAAAAAGAGAGGCAAGTACTGATCACCAGCTGCCACTGAGGCTACAGATCAGCCCCTGCCTCTCTCTTGGGTCTCAGCCCCCTGGGCAGTCGGTACTCGGTCACCAGGCTGCAGTGGGGCAGTCAGTGCTGTGTCACCATGGCAACCCAGAGCTGGACTTCAGGGTTGGTCAGTCTACAGTCATGATCAATCATTACAACCCTGAGCTTTTATATATTAGGATTATATATATATATATATATATATATATATATATATATATATATACCTTTATTTAATAATAATCTATGATATACCTATGTAATCTATATGTGGATATGGGGATTTGGTAACCTATTTTATGGGTAATGAATGACTGGTAAAAATAAAAAGACCTGTATTTTCAAAACATGGAGTATATTTCAATATATTTTTTTGTCTTTTGTGATCCATGAGACCGGCCACATGAAAAGTGAAAATGAGTGTTCTGTTGGGATTCTACCACTTTGTCAATAAGATAACTAAAACCTAGTAATTCCAGATGAATTCAAGTTGCATTACATTATGGATTTTATATAGGTTCTAAATAGGCTAATAGGTATTTCTGAGGGGTATACTTAAGTATTTCCGAATCACTCATCATGTAGCTGCTGAAGGTGGCAAGAAAAAATTCTAAAGAAGAATAATGTTTAAATCAAAAGAAAAAGAGCATTGATTGAGCCATAGTGATGGCTTGATTTTACTAATAATTATTTATGGTGTATTTGCATATATTACCATCAATTTACTCTAATCATATAAATAAGGCACATAAGCCACAGAAAGGACAGTTACTTGCCTGGTTTCATAAAGGTAATTAGTCATCTGGTCTTGCATCTCTAATTTCTTCAAATCACACCCCCTATTCTATATTTCAGCCCTACTAGTACCTTCCCTGTGTTCAGAAACAGCAAGCATGATCGCACCTCCAGGCCTTTGCATGGCTTGTACCCTCTATCTGGAATGCCAATTCCCTAGGCTCCCATATAGCTCTCCATGAGAGTCTCTTACTTCCTTCAAATCTCTGGTTTTTATTTCTATTCTAGTACAGCTTCAATCTTTTCTAAATATTGCCCATATGCTTACTTCTTAGTTTAAATTTTTGAGACTTAGGAGACAAATCATGAATGCAATCCCTTGGAAATTATTTAAACTAAGTTTTAGTTTTAGTTTTAGTTTGACACCTACTCTGAATGGTTATGAAAAAGATTTGCATATATAAGCACGCGCGCACGTGTGTGTGTGTGTGTGTGTGTGTGTGTATACTTTTAATAGTGGTGTGTTAATATATGTTTAACAACTGGCTATCCCTCAAAAATAGATTTTGCTAAAATAGATTTGTGAATAGATGTCCAGTAATACAACATCATATAATTATTTTCCACATATACAATAGATGTAAATAACCACAAGAACATAGATAATAGTAAAATGAAGCAAAGTATACTTCTTGTATATAATTTTTAATAATGGCCAGAAATTAGTTGGTTCTACCAAACGTGTGTGTGTGTGTGTGTGTGTGTGTGTGTGTGTGTGTACAAACACAAACCAAAGCCAGTGCCATTTATAGGAAAGAAAACTACAACATTCGCTTTGTTTTCACTAAACAGACATACATTAAAGCGAGCATCACCTCCTCTGACTGTGATCTTACACCAGTAATGGCTAATATATTTAGTTACAGGGCTGTGGCAATGACTTTGATGCTAATGCACAGAAACTCTAAGATGTATCAAACAAAAGATACATCTCAGAGGGATGTCAATCAAACAATCACAGAAAAAGTGTCTCCAACAACAAGGCAAGGATCTATCACTGGTGAGCAGATTGTCACAATAGACACCTGTTCTTTTTACTAAAACCTCACTTTAACAGATTTCCTACAAGCTTGTTAGGACACATCCTCTAGTCATTATTAACCCAGAAAAACTTTAAATCAATATCAAGGTGAAATTATTCCACACCACCATCTAAATCCTAAACTGTTAACCCTCTTCAATTATGTTAAAATCCTAGAGGGGCAACTATGGTCAAAATGGGGGAGGGAAGCATGAGAAATAAAGGTAAAGTGACCTATATTAAAAGTTATTGTCTGGCAGCTGCAGAATAGAAATAAACCTTCACCTTGCAAAAAACAAAAGGCATCCCACAAAGCATCTTATCTTCTCTTATAATCTACTCATGTCTAAGCTACTATCATGCTTTCACCTTTGTTGAAATTAGATATTTGGGACAATTTATGCATGTCTCTACCCATCATTGAAAGTCCCTTTGCTTATTCTTCTTGTGTTACATATCAAAGAGGCACCAAGATTCAGCTTTATGCTAGAAGTATCCCATC
The DNA here is from genome assembly GCA_011751065.1 of Lasiurus cinereus. Lineage (NCBI taxonomy): Eukaryota > Metazoa > Chordata > Mammalia > Chiroptera > Vespertilionidae > Lasiurus > Lasiurus cinereus. The sequence continues at coordinate 24,414,552 of JAAGEH010000006.1, read as the reverse complement.
ACCACAAGCAGTGAGAAGAGCAGTTAAATCAGAGAGGCAACTTACCTTGAGCCAGCCAGCAAGGATTTCAGAGCTTTTGATTATCAGCAAGCACCAACTTAGGATGTAAAAGGATGTGCAAATGAATAAATACCCAAACCCAGTCTTCAGATTTCTCTTGGTCTATTTACAAAGATATCCCTACTAGAATGTTTTCACCAGAATGCAAGGCATCTGGTAAAATAAGAATATTATTTTAGTCTAGAGCAGTGGTCGGCAAACTGCGGCTCGTGAGCCACCTGTGGCTCTTTGGCCCCTTGAGTGTGGTTCTTCCACAAAATACGTGCGGGTATGCACGTACAGTGCGATTGAAACTTTATGGCCCATGTGCAGAAGTCAGTTTTCAGCTCTCAAAAGAAATTTCAATTGTTGTATTATTGATATTTGGCTCTGTTGACTAATGAGTTTGTCAACCACTGGCCTGGAGTATTAGAAGCCCTCAGTATGCAATTTAGGCAGAACGAATCAATTATTTGTAGAAGTATGAAGGCAAGGTCTTGATTACTCAAGTATATCTGAACATTTCTGTAAAATCTCTGCTTGGTATGCTGCTGTTCTTTATGGAGCATTATAGGTGTCAAAAATTATTCCTAATTCACAACTCTTGGTCCAAGCAGGTGTCATTTTGGCTTCATCTTGCTGGCAAAGTTGCGTTTCTTGGGGACAGATGGCTATCAAACTGCTCTTCCATTTGCAATACACATCAGATGCCCTCATAGCTCAAAATGAAACAGTAGGCCCTTGAAGGCATGAGCACTTATACTCTTAAGTTTAAAGACTCACTTAATTTGTAAAGTCTTCCACTAGGAAGGAAAAAGCTTCCATTAAGCCATTCTTTTCTGATTTTCCTAAAAAACTGCATATGCGGTCTTTACTCTTGCCATCATTAGGAATTAATATTAAAGGTGACTTCAAGAGCATCGCAGGCTTGACCTCCCTTGGATAAGCAGGGTTCATGATAGTGTAGGCACCATGCCTGAACCTGCTCTCCTGGCCCCACATATGGTGGTGAGGCGAAGATTGAAAAGACCAGGCAGGATTCCTTGAGGAAAGCCAAGGAACTGTCTCCTGAATTTCTTGCTGAGGCTCCAGGATAGGCTGAATAAAGCATCCCCTCTCCTTTAATCACCAGAGACATTACAAAGTCACTACTGAGGACCATATGGGTGGCATCAGTGAAAAACTGCCCCAGAAATGACACCAATAAGACTGATTTCCCCATAATCCGAATTTTATTGCATGGGTTTGCGATAAGATGCTGATGCAAATCAGGCAAGAGGGGGTGTCCTATCCATATCCAAGACACAAGCAAATGAATAAGCATCAGCTTGAAAAAGTTGAAGAGGGAGCTGCCAGAGAATCTAACTTAAGGAATTTCCTTCCCCAGCACAGCTTTCCACTCCAACTCCCCAACTGCTCCCCCCCACGCCCCCACAATAGCTCAAAAAGCCTGCCTCTTGTAAAGGCAAAGCTAACTCTGCCCCCCAACCTTTCTCTACTAGTTCTGCTAGTGCACTTGAAATTTCTGCCATTGAGAACCAAGGTGAAGAGACAAAAGCATATCATGCCACAATTAAGCCACAGCATCTTATATAAAACAAATAATCAAATTTGTTTGCCTGTTACAGAGCAAATGGTACAAAGAGGCCCCAGGAGAAATACATTTTTATTTTGAGGTGAATGTGGGAAGAGGAAGAAAGGGAAGAGAGATGCCTATTCCAGAGCACAAAGGGGTAGGAGGACAGAAGGTTTGGGTGGGAACGTTACATAAAGGGAAGAGGGTCACTAAAATAAGCCACTTATGAAGAGTAACATTATAGTCTGACCTTGGATCAAAGAGGAGGTAAAAAGGAGAGAGTATCTCTGAGAATAAACTCTGTATTCAGAATTGGCCTTAGATCCAATCAAGGCAAAGAGGAAAGGAAGGAAATGAAAATTTCTAAACACGCATTGAAGGAGTGTCACCGTCTGTGGCTACCAAGGGGCAGCTTCCAATTGGATACATAGGGCTACGAAGGCAAAGGGACAAGTCCAAGCACTGACACACTCAACTTCCTTTTAAGTTATAAGTCAATTTTTTTATTTTCTCCAAAACCCTGTCTCATCATCCCTCCACTTTCCCTCCCTTTTATCATCAAGCTTCACAAAAGCAGTTGCATTGCGGTATCTCATTCTGCATCACCCACTCCCACTGCCCTTTGATATTTCTCTTACAAAAGGGTTGATTCTGTTTCCCTATTTACCAAAAACAATGGGGTCTGTCCTCATCCTTCCTGCAGCACAGGGAATGGGAGGGGTGTATTCCGGAAGTCTTGTACCTGCTCCTCCCTCTTAGAGATCAATTGTCAGCCCCATTTCATTTACATGATAGTAAGATCCAATATTCAGTACTTAAAATAGTAAAATTTTAGATAAAGTTTTCTAAAGAATCTCTTAATCATTTGAGAGATTTCTATGAAATTCAGCTCCCTAAGGACAGAATAGATGTTTTATATCCAGAAAAAGTATATCTACCAGCTAGAAAAAAGTCTTTATCCCTACCGTGATTTTAAATACCTTTAAATTAAATGTGATATTGGCAAGATTTATAATTCAACATTTGATCATAATAAAACCTTATTATTTCAGACTAGTTATAGGAGAGGCCAGTATAAATTAAAGATCTCAATTCTGAAGCCCTTGAGATAAATTAAAATTAATTCCATGCATAAAAATAACTCAAACTGAAGGCCACCAAAATACTAAGAAGAAGGAAGCCCTGAGGCAAACATTTGTGGGCTGCTTACTACTAGGAGGGAGTAAATCTCAGCAAGCAAGAGGGGCATGGAGCTAAAACGGGGAAGCAAAAGAAGCAATACAAAAATGCTTACAGTGCCAGTTATACTAGGGTGACTGATTTCCCTTGATCTCCTGGGGACATCTTCTGAAAAACCATAAGAAATGCTTCTTAGGACAGTCAAGCTGGGAGAAGAATTTTTTAATTGCCACGTGCTACCCATCAGTCAAAGATGAGCCTTGTATGTGGGACATTAGTTGTTCCTGTTCTGGGTTGTGTGCAGTCAGTAGGGTCTCATGGAGTCCCATGCTTTGGATATAAACAAAGAAGCCAAAACACATATGGCTCATACATAACATGGAGTGGTGCCAGGCTGGACTTGTGAGATGATGGTTGGAGACCAGAAAGAGCTGGCGGTCACTGCAGTGACTGAAGAGACAAGTGAGGCCAAGGAGCTCTGCAATGTCATATAAACAATGCTTAATGCAGGCATCTCTGTATATATGGGGGATGCAACTAATGTGTACACATATCTTTTATGTGCATTGTTAGCATTTGGAAGGGCATCCCAGAAATTATTAACATGGGTGGAAGTAGCTTCATAAATGGGGGCAGAGAAAGGAGTCTTAACTACACACTATTGTGTATTTTAATTTTTGAAGCATATAAATGTATCCTATTCAAAAAAATAAATAATTTAATAACTTTAAAGTTAAATACAGAGCCCCCAAAAAAGATTTCAAATCAGAAAATTACCAATAACCCTAGGACCATGGTCGGCAAACTGTGTCTCGCGAGCCACATGTGGCTCTTTGGCCCCTTGAGTGTGGCTCTTCCACAAAATACAATGGCCTGGGTTAATCTATTTTGAAGAAGTGGCATTAGAAGAAGTTTAAGTTTAAAAAATGTGGTTCTCAAAAGAAATTTCAATCATTGTACTGTTGATATTTGGCTCTGTTGATTAATGTCCTAGCTGACCATTGCTAGGACACTATTGTTTAAAGAGTACCAAAGCTTCCTGAAACATTTAGAGAATAATGAGGGACAAAGATAAACAAAAGGATCAAGTCTTTTAACTTAAAACATTGTCACTGATCTGAAAGCAAACACTGTATAAGAAATGCTCATTTTAAAAATGTGAGTTCACTGGAAATTGACATCCAGAATTAATAGCAGCAGTTGCCAGAAACTACAAAACCCCTTTACCGGGAAATCAATAGCCACTTACAACACCAAGCCCAGATAACATGGAATGATATGCAAGGGCACAGCCCATCACACATTTGAGGACTGTAAAGTGTAATGCTCACCAAAGTACTTAAGCAACAGCAGATTTCCTGAGAGAGGAAAGGAGCAATGCCCCTTTCCATAAAAATGGAGATATTCCACATCCAAACAGTTTGGATGAGTTACAGCAAACGGTAAGAAAGGAAAACAAATTAGCTTGATTCTAAGCATAACACATCAGCCTTCAAAATAGACCATCCTATATAATAAAAGCCTAATATGCTAAATGTCTGGTCGTCTGGTCATCTGGTTGTCCATTCAACTTATCAAAGTGTAATCCTCTATAATAAAAGCCTATTATGCAAATCGACCAAACAGTGGAATGACCGGTTGGCAGGGGGTGAGGCCAGCAGCGAGTGGCACCAGACAAGCCAAGGCGAGTGCCAGAGGGCAGAGGGAGAAGATGGTGATGGGGTTTTGGCAGCAAGGTGATAGCAGAGGAGCAATTAGGGGGCAAGGTTGGCCCATGGGTCACCTCTCTGTGGGGATCAAGCCTAAGTCATCAATCAGACATTCCCTGAGGTCTCCTGGTCTGCAAGAAGGTGCAGGCTGGGCTGAGGGAACCCCTGAATGCCCAAATTTTCATATGCAGGGCCTCTAATATGCTAATGATATGCTAAGGCCGCTCAACTGCTCACTGTAATGTGCACTGAACACCAGGGGGCAGACAGTTAACTGGTTGATCAGTTACAATGATGTGCACTGACCACCAGGAGGCAGACAGTCAACCAGTCAACCAGTTTCTGTGACCACAGGGGGCAGACACTCTGACTTGTAGGTTAGCTTACTGCTGGGATCCTGCCAATCCAGACTGAGCAAGACAGGCTGGACAGGCCCTGGAGCCCTCCCTCAGTCCCTCCCCAGCTGACCAACCTCCCACATCCCTCCCTGATCCCTATCATGCACTGGTGGTGTCCCTCAGCCTGGTCTGTGCCCTCTTGCAATCCAGGACCCTTTGGGGGATATTGAAGAACCAGTTTTGGCCCAATCTCGCAGGCCATGTTGAGGGACCCCACTGGTGCATAAATTCATGCACCAGGCCTCTAGTTTCTGAAATAAAGGCAGACTACGTGGATATTGGAAAAACTGATGTAATTAGAACCTGTGACTTATCTAAACTAATTTTTAAGCAAAACATGATGCAATTTCTAGATAGGCATTAAAGTATCACATATAAGAGAAAAATAACCTGCTAATAGATATCTTCAAGAAGAAGAATTAAAATAAATGGAAACATTATAGTTAGTAAGTTTTCTAGGAACTAGTAAGTCCATTCCTAACTCCACCTGTTTTATTTTGCTTTTCTGTCTAACCTACAATTAAAATCTTGAAGCCTTTTCAAAAACCATCCCCCAAATCTGACACATAAGGACACCATATACCAACTGGATAAGTTCATTATTTTGGTAGTATTAAAGTAAATAAAGGCAAAGACTAATATGGGAAAGAATTTATATATACAATTAAGCTAACTCTGTCTTTATCGGCCCACCCTGTTATGAGGGACTGCCTAGCCCTTGCCACTAATAAGTAGTCTGGGGACCCCTAGGAACTTGTTAGAAATGCAAAATCTCAGACTCTAAGCCAGACCTGCTGAATCAGATTTTGCATTTTACAAGAGTCCTAGTGAGTCATATGTTCACAGAAGTTTGAGAAGCATATCTTGACTGCACAGTCACCTGGTGGCACTTATACATATAAATGCAGATTTCTAAGAGCCTTCTCAGACTTTCTGCATCTCAGGAGTCAGCCATATAGATACAGTAAGCCAGCACTTCCAATAATCTTTCAAATCAGGCACAGAAGATAAACATATATATGTATATCAATGAAAGCAAAATGAGAGTCCAGAGAAAAACACAGACCTCTATGGTTAGTTCATTTTTAAATTAAAACTTGTATATTTTGACATGTCCAATATTTTTTTATTGAGGCATGGCTGGCATACAGAAAAGGCTGTACATTTTTAATATGTGTCTCTTGATCATAAGTACACACCTGTGAAACAATCATATGTAATGCCATAATCTGAACCATCACCTCTAAAAGTGTCCTCCACCTTTTTAAAAAAAAAAACATTTAACATAACATCTACTCTCTTGAATTCTTAAGTAGTGTTAACTCTATGTACTTGCAATATAATATATCCCCAGGATTTATTTATCATGCATGAATCTCTAAACTCTTTGACCAACACCTCCCCGAATCTCCTTCCCCATCACTACTTTAGATCCCTGATTTAAGTGGAATCATAAAGTATTGATTCTTCTGTGTCTAGCTTATTTCACATAGCATAATATCTTCTAAGTTTGTCTACGCTGTAGCAAATGGCAAGATTTCTTTATTTTTTAAGGTGGAATAATATTCCATTATAAATATACTGTATACCATATTGTCTTTATCCATTTATCTGTTGGTAGACATTTAGGTTTCCATACCTTTGCTATTGTAAATAATGCTGCAATAACACAGGAGGACAGGTCTCTTTTTGAGATCCTGATTTGTTTTGTTGAGCATATAGATGCTAAGATAGTTCAATGGGGTAAAGAATAATACTTTCAACAAATGGTGCCAGATGACTAGATATCTACATGCAAAAGAATTTTTGACCTCCACCACCTCTCACCATATATAAAATTTAACTAAAAATGGATCAAATATTTAAATGTAAGAGCTAAAATTATAAAGCCTTTGGAAGAAAACATACAGGGTAAATATTCATGACCTCAGGCTATTTGACAATAATTTCTTAGATAAACAACTAAAGCACAGGAAACCAAAAAAAAAAACGTAAATAGACTTCATCAAACTAAAAAAAAATTTATGTGCAAAGAACACTATAAGAAAAAAGACAATCTGTAAAATGGGAGAAAATACTTGCAAATCATGTATCTGATAATGGTCTGGAATCCAGAATACACACACACACACACACTCACACACACACAGACACACACACACCACACACATATACTAGAGGCCTGGTGCACAAATTTGTGCATGTGTGGGGTCCAGCTGGCCTGCCCTAATCAGGACCCATTGGCCTGGGCTGGCAGGGGGGAAGGGCCTCGGATGGTTGACTGGCTGGCCCCACTCCCGATTGGGGTGTTGGGGGCCGATTGGGGCCTATGTCAGGGTGGTTGGCTGCTGCAGTGTGTGTCATAGTCATCAGTCATTCTGGCTGTTCTGGTTGTTCCTCCGTTCCAGTCACTGGGCTTTTATATATATATATATATGTATATATATATATTTATAAATATATATATATATATATAAATATAAAAAAATATATATGTGTATATATATGTGTATATATATGTGTATATATGTGTATATATATATTGATAGATAGATATATGGATATATGGATATATAGATTATACATATATAGAGAGTATACACACACACACACACACACACACACACACACATATATATATCCATATCTTTAATTTTTAAAATAAATGAGTTATAAGAATTCCCAAATAACCAATTTAAAATAAGTAGACATTTTTTTCCAAAAAAGATATACAAATGGTCAATAAGCACATGAAAAGATGCTCCACATTTTTAGTCATCAGTGAAATAAAAATAAAGAAACACAATGAGATCTATTTCATACCCACTAGAATGGCTAGAATCAAATAGATCATAACAAAAAATGACAAGAACATGGAGAATTTGGAACTGTGGTGGGAATGCAAAATGGTGCAATTCTTCAAAAACTTAAACACAGAGTGACCAAATGATCTGCCAATTCTACTTCTGGGTATATACCAAGTAGAACTGAAAACCTATCTTCACATGAAAATTTGTATTTACGTTTTTATAGAAGCAGCATTATTCACAATAGCCAAAAGCAGAAACAACCTAATGTCCATTAACTAATAAATAAATAATCAAATATAATAGAATTATTTGCTCACAAAAAGAATTTAATACTGAGAGATGTTATAACATGAATGAATCTTAAAAACATTATGCTAAGTGAAAAAGGGTAATCACAAAGAGACATAGATTGTGTGATCCTATTGATATGGAATGTCCAAAATAGCTAAATCCATACAGACAAAATGTAGACTGGCAGTTGCCTAGGACTTAAAAGAGTTTGGTGGGGTGGGGGAAAAGGAATAAATGCCAATAATTATTATATTTCTGTTTAAGGTGATGAGAATGTTCTAAAACTGCTTGTGGTGATGGTTGTACAACTCTGTCAATATCACTAAATTGTATATTTTACTTGTATAAAATATTAATTCTATCTCAATAAAGCAAATAATTAAAAATTCACATGAGTAATTATCTCTAGGAGAGAGAAGACAAAGCAATTTGGGGATAAATGCACAAAATGATTTCAACTAAAATTAGTGTTCTATTATTTCATATGCCGGGTGGTGTATATATGACCATTAGTTATATCACTCTTTGGACCTTGAATGTGACTAAATTACTTATAATAATTTTTTAAATGTTCCCAGGAGTAAGATTTGTGCTCTGTCCACCTCTTCACTTCAAAGTTCACAACCAATATTCTAAATTAGGGGTAGGGAACCTTTTTTGCCAAGTGCCATTTGGATATTTATAACATCATTTGTGGGGCATACAAAATTATACACTTAAAAAGTAGCCTGCTAAATTTGGTCAAAAATTTAATTAACTCATCCCTAATGATTTGGAAGGTCCAGACCAAATGCTTTTGTGGGCCAGACATTCCCCACCTCTGTTCCAAACCTTTAAATATGTACTGGATACACCTATGAAGCTTACATAAAAATAGAGATTCAGGCCCTCACACCAGATCTATCAAATCAGAGATTCTGGAGTAAACTAACCATGAAAAATGGCTAGGTAATTTTGCTAAACAATTGATACTACTTTTCTGTTGAAGCAATAAAAACTGTTATATTTTTGGTAGCCTCATATGATGATGACTTAGATTCCAGATTTGGGGGATCACCCTTTGTTTAAAAAAATAAAAAAGATATAATAAGAGCATGAGGACACAAATATCACTGTTTTTAGAAAGGAAAGTAACAGACGAGACAACTAAATGATCTTGCAGGCAAATATTTCTTTCCTCCCATTAGGAATTTAATTGGGTGTATAGTTGGATCTTGTCTTTGTCTAGTTCATGTTGGACTTAGATTGGGTTCTAATTCATTCTACTTGCTGAAAATCAGACATGAATAGTTTTTAAATTGAATAGGTTTGACTTGAAAAGTTTTGATTTCTTCTGTTACCTCTATCTTCTATCATTTGCCTCTTTAGAAGAAGGGTAATCATTTCGTGTGTGCGTGTGTGCGTGTGTGTGTGTGTGTGTGTGTGTGTGTATGAGTGTTTCACTGAGAACATCATTTCTTCAAGCTTTTTTACTGTTGTCTTTGTATTGTTAAAGTCCAGGCTCTTCCCAGTCTTTGGGCCAGCTGAAAGTGCTCTTCAAGGTCCCTGGCATGCTTTTGCCACTGACTTTTGGTCACTTCACATTTGAAAACCTGAGCTCTGGAGTGCTCATGGTGTTATTTCATGTCTTAAGATACATTGACTTTACTGGACCAATGTTTCTCAGACATCTTAAATTTTATTCATATCCCCCAGCCCTTATTTCTGTCACATACCACCTGTGCAGTCATTAATTCATAATTTTATTCAAGCTAATTTCAAATTGACTCATTTTTTAAAATTATTCTCACCTATTGAATAAATTCATGAAAACACAGGTTCCATGTGCCTCTTATATGTTTAGTACATATTAGATAATTGAATAGTTGCTAACAATTTGTAAGTTTATCTGTCAGAGCCCTGGCCAGGTGGCTCAGTTGGTTAAAGCATTGTTCCACACATCAAAAAGTTACGGGTTCGACCATGGTCAGATCACATACCTAGATTGTGTTCAGTCTCTGGCAGTGGTACATATAGGAAGCAACTGATAAATGTTTCTCTCTCACCTCCATGTTTTTGTCTCTCTCTCCCTTCCTCTCTTCCTAAATTCAGTTTTTAAAAAAATCCTTGGGTGATAATTTTTTTTAGTTTACTTGTCAGCTATCTAATATCCTAATGCATACCACACTTGGAATAGAAACCACCCTTTGGAAAACACTGCCTGAAAGACTGCCAGGTCAGAAATTTATTCTGAGGAAGCCTCCTCGTCCTTTTAAGTTGTCAAACTTTGGAAAGGGTATGGCCATGTGGTCCTGTTTATTTTTCCTCTGACTTTCCAGTCTGCACACATTTTCCTAACACTGAAATTCTACTCTCCAATGCTCAGTAACAAACACTGCCTCCCAAGACTCGCTGGCTTTATTTGACCACCTTACCCTTCTTGGGCAGAGTTAAGTCCGTGATTAGAGAAGCTTCCACCACCTTTTGGTAAGAGGTCTTCAACCTCCATTGTACATGGAATAACAAACCAGGATCACTTGGAATGGGGTCCAGACATCAGTATTTTTAAAGCCCTCAGGGGACTCTAGCATGTGGCCAAGTTGACAGCTGCTCCTTTAGAAAGACACATATCAGCAAGGCAAACCAAGAATCTGGCAAAGGCAGCATATAAATAGAGTTAATTTAGCAGATCTTTGTTTTTTGACATCTCCAGACACTGAAATTTATAATTCCAACTCTGCATTGCACTGATGATTAGAGACATTGAGCATCTTCTCATATGTCTCTTGGCCATCTGTGTGCCCTCTTTGAAGAAGTATCTATTCAAGACCTTTACCCATTTTTTAATTGGATTGCTTTTTGTTGTTGAGTTATAAAAGTTATTCATAAATTTTGAATAGTAAAACTCCTTATCAGATGTTTTGGTGAGTATGTTCTCTCTTTCAGTAGATTGTCTTTTCTTTTTGTTGATGGTTTCTTTTGCTGTGCAAAAACTTTGTATTTTGATGTAATCCTGTTTTTTGTTTATTTGTTTGTTTCTTTTCATTTTTTTTCCATGTCCCAGGAGATATATTGGAAAAAAATATTGCTAAGAAAAATGTCTAAGATTTGCTACCTATGGTTTCTCCTAGGATTATTATAGTTTTGAGACTAACATTTAAGTCTCTAATCTATTTTAAGTTTATCCTTGCATATGGTGTAAGAAGGTGCTCTGGTTTCATTTTTTCACATATCTATCCAATTTACCAACACCACTTACTGAATAGACTATGAGATATCATCACACACCTGTCAGAATGGCTATCATGAATAGCCACAAAAAAAAAAAAAAAACAAGTGTTGACGAGGATGTGGAGAAAAAGGAATCCTCATGTTGTTGGAAATACAGATTGGTACAGATACTGTGGAAAGCAGTATAGTTACCTAAAAATATTTAAAATGGAACTGCCTAATGACCCAGCAATCCTACTTCTGGGAATTTATCTAAAGAAATCCAAAACACTAATTCAAAAGAATATATGTACCCCTATGTTCATTGTAATGTAATTTTACATTAGCCAACATACAGAAATAGCCCAAGTGCCCATCAGTAGATGTGTGAACAGGAAATCTGTGATACATTTATACAGTGGAATACTACTAGGCCATTAAAAAGGAAAAAATCTTATGAAATCATGAACCTGGAGATCATATAGCAAGTGAAATAAGCCCAATCAGAGAAAGACAAATACCATATGATTTCACTCATGTGTGGAATCTAATGAACCAACAAGAAAAACAGAGACAGTTTGATAGACAGAGAGCAGGCTAACAGCTCTCAGTGGGGAGTTGTGGGTGGGGTGAGGGGTGATGCTGGAGGGGATAGAAACATTGAGCAAAAAGAAAAAAACTCATGAACCTCATATAGGAGATACAGTGGTGGGGAGGGGGAGAAGGGTCGGAGGGATAGATGGTGAAAGGAAGGAGATTTGACTTGGGCTGGTGAACACACAATAAAGTGTACAAATGATATGTTGTAGAATTGTTCACCTGAAACCTGTATACTTTTGTTCACCAGCGTCATCCCAATAAATTAAATAAAAAGAAAAAATAAGAAAATATAAATAAATAAAAATATAATTCCAGTACTCTGATATCAAATTTGAAATCATGCTTTGACGAGTAGCTATTAAAATTATTTCCTTGCAAAATGTACTCTACTTGTGCCCTGCCCAGTATTTCTCAGTGGTTATAGCATCTACTCACACACCAATGGGTCATGAGTTTTATTCCTGGCCAAGGGCATGTACTTGGGTTGCAGGTTTCATCCCTAGTTCTGGTTGGGGAGCATGCAGGAGGCAACCAATCTCTTTGTCTCTCAGATCGATGTCTCTTTCTCTCTCTCTCTTTCTCTCTTCTTCCCTCTCTGTCCCTCTCCCTTCTGATCTCTAAAAATCAATGGAAAAAATATCCTTGGTTAGGATTAACAACAACAAAAAAAGTACTCTACATGCCACTACCACAAGAAATAATCCATTTCTTAACATAGACTAATAAAAATTTGCAAAGTCAGGTTTCCCTATTTCTTGACATATGCAAATAAAAGATTTGCAAAGTTAAATTTCACTATCACACACACACATTTATATACATATATACATCCACACATGTCAGAGACATTCAGAAAGCAAGTCTTCAAATAACTCTAGTGATAGGGAAGTCAGCGCAGTAAGGAAACATCTGGTGGCCACATCAGCAATAGAAGCAGTCTGACGGTTTATATAGATTGCATGATTTGCTGTAAATTTTCAATATATTCTGTTCTGTCTAAGCAACTTGAGTATCTCTGTAATGACTGTGGAATATTTAAATTGAGTAAGTTGAGCACCAGATTATTTACAGTGTGCTGACCAATGATTCCTCTTTACAAATAAATCTGTATTCTAATATCTATCTAAAAATATCTATATAACTATATTACTTATATATAAATATATCATTCTCTCTTCCTCCCCATTCACCTCCCCCCCAAAATAAATGTGTTCCTAGAATTTAAAGGAAAAAAAAGGAAGAAAAGTTTTTTGGGGTTAATTTTTTAAAATATATTTTATTGATTTTTTTTACTGTAAGGAAAGGAGAGGGATAGAGTTAGAAACATCAATAAGCTGCCTCCTGCACACCCCCTACTGGGGATATACCTGCCACCAAAGTACATGCCCTTGACCGGAATCAAACCCGGGACCCTTCACTTCACAGGCTGATGCTCTATCCACTGAGCCAAACTGGTTAGGGCTTTGGGGTTCATTTTACTAATAAAGAATGGTCCAGTGCAAACATTACTATGAGGGCCAGTCCAATCCTGACACAGTGAAAACTATCCTATATAATAAAAGCCTAATATGCAAATCAACTGAATGGCAGAATGACCAGCAGAATGACTGGTTGCTATGATGTGCACTAACCACCAGGGGGCAGACGCTCAATGCAGGAGGTGCTCCCAGCCTGCAGGCCCCAGGCCAGCCAATGCAAATGTGAGTGGGGATCCCCCAATTGTCCCACTGGTCATGCCACAGAGGGAGGTGACCCTCAGAAGCAGTGTCAGGAGGCGGGGCCAGTGAGCAGGCGGCATCAGGGTGGCCAAAGCGGGGTCGATCACACCACTGGCACCCCACAGATCAGCCCTGATGGCTGGCCTGGCCTAGGGACCATACCCATGCATAAATTTTGTGACCAGGCCTCTAGTTTGTAATATTTGGCTATCAGGTCTAAGTGGAGTGAGAAAGAAAAAGGGAGTGGTGATACTATGACCAATGGTGCAGGCTGAATGATGGTAAGATTGGAGGGCCCCTTAGGACCTAAGGACCATGCTTCAGTCATCCAAGCTGCTCTCTATGACTAGACACTCAGCTGGTCAAGTCTATCTATGTATTTACATTATACAGTCTAACACCTGAATACATGTAATTTGAAAATATTATGTTTAAGAACCTTTCAAAGGTATAAAAGTTAACATATACTCACATAGCTGGTGAAACAATATAAAGTAGTGAAACAATATAAAGTGTGATCCCTCTAGCCATCCTTCATCCCATCTGCACAACCCACCCTCCATGGCGTACAGAGTCAGAACACTTCATTCAAACACTGGTTTCGCCAGTTTCCCTCTTGGTGACTGTGGAAAAGGTGTCTTCATCTCCATCAGTCTATTTCCTTACCTTCATAATAGGGATAAATAACGAGAAAGAGAGAGACCACATTCACATTCCTTAAAGTATATTGTTCTATTTTATTCTTAGTTATTGTTGTTCATTCTTACTGTGCCTAATTTATAAATTAAACTATATATTTATATATGAAGAAATATAGCATATTTCTGTAGTTTCAGGCATCCATTGGGGGTCTTGGCATGTATCCTCCACAAATAAGTGGGGGCCTACTCAACTACATAGCAATGAGAATGAATTAACTGCTACATATTAACACACAAAATAATCTCACAAATGAAATACTGAGCAAAAGGAGCAAAGCCAAATAAAGACTTCCCTTATGATTCCAATTTTAGTTAATGCTGATATAGGTCAGGATGTAGGTTACCCTTGAGGTATACTGGCCTTGAGCAAATATTAAATGAAAACTTCCAGAAATAAACAATTCATACTTTTAAAATTATGCACCATTTTGAGTATCATGATGAAATCCCACCTGTCTCATCCCAAGAGGTGAAGTCATCCCTTAGTGTATCCACATTGTACACAACACCTGCCCTGAGTCACTCGGTAGCCATCTCAGTTATCCAAATGACTGTTATGGTATTACAGTGCTTCAAGTAACCTTTATTTTACTTAATAATGGCCCCAAAGCCACTTACATAACTTTTATTGCAGTTTATTGTTATAGTTGTTCTATTTTATTATAGTTGTTAATCTCTTACTGTGTGATTTATAAATTAAATTAAGTCTATATGTATAGATAAAAACAGTATATATAGGGTTTAGGGCTATCTGTGATTTCAGGCATCCATTGTGGGACTTGGAATGTGTCCCTTGCAGATAAGGAGGGATTATAGTTAAAAAAAAAAAAAGATATAATTACTATAAAAGACTTAACACAATACTTAGCATACCTTCAAAATTGCTTGTGGTTAATATTACTGTATTTCATTGAATTTAAGATACAAGAGTCTCAAGATGCACCATCCTATATAATAAAAGGCTAATATGCAAAATAACTAAACAACAGAATGACTTGTCACTATGATGTGCACTGACCACGAGGGGGCAGACACTCAACACAGGAGGAGTGCTGCTCAGCCAGAAGTTGGGGTCATGGCTGGTGGCAGGAGCCACTCCAGCTTACGGTCAGCACTATGGATCTCCAACTGCCAAGGGCTCCCAGACTGCGAAAGGGCACAGACTGGGCTGCTGGTCCTCTAATTATTTTCCAAATCATTGAGAAAGAGAAAAAATGTTGCCAACTAAAACCACACTATTGATTTATCAGTTTGAATTTTTAATTTACTTTGTAAAAGGGTTCTTTTGGATTTATTGAGTCAAAGCTGGTTATCATATGTCATTCTTTAAGAATATATAAAAATATAAGTTCTTACTAAATGTCTTCCCATTCAGAGTCTCACTGTTTTGAGCACCCAGGTAAGCATTAGCAATGATGTGAGAGTGTCCACCCAGAAGTTGTGTGTTACTTTCCTATCTATACTGTTAGCCATATAAATTTTATTTAATATCTGCATTGAAAACAACACTATGAATACTTTCCATTATTCCTCAGGAACAAAAGGAGTGAAAACTAAAATGCACTTGTGGAGTGCTTGGAGTTTCTTGGGAAGAAAGGTATTATTGGGGTCCAGGTAATGTTACTGAGCCAGACCTCCCTCCTGGAGCAGCTCTAGAAATTCATACACTCAGGTGTAGACAATATGCATGGCTCTATCCCTGAAGCCAGACCCTCCCCAGCTCTGACATGGAACAGGAGTTACTATCACATGTCAAGTAACTATGCAGATATAATTTTGTAATGGTCCTGTTTCTGTTATAATTCTCTGTTCCCTGAATTATTTGTTCTTACTGTGATCCCTAGTGATTCAAAAATAAGCCCTTATTATGATTAAAAACCTACTGTAGCAATTCCTTTTGTTTCTACTATTTGAAAATTTTCCGTTCTCTGTTTACTGAAATAACAATTAAAGCTGAAGAAGAGTAAAAGTGGTCAAATATGTGGTGACAGGAGGCTAGACTTTGGGTGGTGAGTACACAGTATGATAAATAAATGATGTATTATAAAATTATACACTTGAAACTTATATAATGTGATTAACCAATGTCGTCCCAATAAACTTAATAAATTTGAAATTATTCTCACCAAGCCAGCCAGCATGGCTCAATGCTAGAATATTAACCTATGAAGCAGGAGGTTCAATTTCCAGTCAAGGCATACACCCCAATTGCAGGCTCAATTCCCAGTGTGGGGCATTCAGGAGGCAGCCAATCAATGATTCTGTCATCATTGATGTTTCTATCTATCTCTCCCTCTCCCTTCCTCTCTGAAATCAATAAAAATATGTTTAAAAAAATATTTTTTAAAAATGTGGCCTACCAACTTCCACATGTGAGAATTAAGAGCCAATAAGCTCTATTTCATATGCCAGAGGACAACTTCTGCCTGACTTGCAAACAATTCAACCCAACAAGCTGATTCTCTGGTATTCTCTTCCTTGAGTCAGACATATAGCTTTTCATAAGACATTGTGAAGACTGCTCTTACAAAGACAACGTTCAGGGAGCTCCAAAGTCACACTGCAGTGGTTCTTAGTAACTATTGTGAAGGATGATCTGATTTAATGAAGTTCTGAATTACAAGAAATTTGCAGTGTACAGTCAATATTGCTTTGTGATTGTGAGGGCAGGCTCTGAAGAGATTTCACTGGGCTCAGAAGTGGCAGTGGGACCTTGTGCAACAATTTCTCTAAAGCCTCCGTTTCACCACCTGAAGTATGGGGATTACACTAACTCCATGGTGTTATTGTGAGCATATCTGCCATATTAAGAGTGAAATGAAGATGGACCACCATGGAGAGAATCCAAGATGGCAGCATAGATAAACACCTACACTGCTGCCTCGCACAACAATTTCAAAACTACACCTAAAAGACAGAACGGACATAATCCAGAACCACAGGAAAGCTGGCTGAGTGGAAATTCTACAACTAGAGGGAAAGAGAGGGGCTCACAGAGACCCGAGTTGCTGCAAAAAGCTGAGGTATGGAGTCGCAAGCGTGGAGAGAGCAGGTGCCAGAGTACCTAGCTGGTTTTCTCTGGCAGGAGGGAAACGGAGACTCTCAAAGGCATTGAACCCCTTATCCTACGACACTAAACTCCAGATCCAGCCAAAACTCATATGGGGGGAGTTTGGACTGTGAAAAGGGAGAGGTGCACAGAAATTTAGGGAAGTCACAAAAGATCAGAGGCTGGTGGTGCGCACGGCACTGTGCAGAAGACAGACTGCTGATTGTGCCACTGGCTTTCGCGAGTGGGCGGGAGACAGACCCTCCCAACTGTGCCACTTCTGTCTCCACTAAGCCCCTGTTTCGGGTGAAACCCTGGGGACCTAGACTCATGTGGTCCTGGAGAGCAGGGGAGCCGAAAAGACAGCGGTTTAGAGGCACTGTGCACGCACACAATGACCGCTCCAGCGATTACCCAGTCACGTGAGACTCAGGGGCTGTGGCAGGCAGGGCTGACTGGAAGGCAATGCGGTCCCTTAAGCCCTGAGACTCCACCCATCCCAAGCTCAACAGAGGCTTCTTCGGTTTTGCAAGTCTGGTATCATAAGGCTGAATCCACCACAGAAGTTCTCCTGGCATAGTGAAAATGCCTAGACAAGGGAAGGGATCACAAACAAAAGAAATAGAGGGAAAAAAAACGACTGGATATAGAGTTCAAAACCATGCTTATAAGGTTTTTCAAGAATATCCTAGAAAAGTTGGATAAAGTTAGCAAGAGCCAAGAGGAGATGAAAAAGGTCCAACTAGAGATGAAAAAGGACCAACTAGAAATTAAACATACACTGCCTGAAATAAAGAATATTATACAGAGTCCTAATAGCAGACTAGAGGAAACCAAGAATCAAGTCAAAAATTTGAAATATAAAGAAGCAGAAAACACTCAACTGGAAAAGCAAGAAGAGAAAATAATCCAAAAATGTGAACATAATGTAAGGAGACTCTGGGACAGTTTCAAGCGTACCAACATCAGAATTGTGGGCATGCCAGAAGAAGAAAGAGAGCAAGATACTGAAAACCTATTTAAAGAAATAATGACTGAAAACTTCCCACATCTGGTAAAAGAAATAGACTTACAAGTCCAGGAAGCACACAGAACCCCATATAAAAGGAATCCAAAGAGGACCACACCAAGACACATCATAATTAAAATACCAAGAGCAAAAGACAAAGAGAGAATATTAAAAGGAGCAAGAGAAAAACAGTTCATTACCTACAAGGGAGCACCCATACGACTGTCAGCTGATTTCTCAACAGAAAGGATGCAGGCCAGATGGGAGTGGCAAGAAATATTCAACGTGATGAATAGCAAGAACCTACACCCAAGAATAATCTATCCAGCAAAGCTATCATTCAGAATTGAAGGGCAGATAAAGACCTTCACAGAGAAGAAAAAGCTAAAGGAGTTCATCAACTCCAAACCAGTATTATATGAAATGCTGAAAGGTACTCTTTTAGAAGAGGAAGAAGAAAAAGGTAAAAGACAAAAAATTATGAACAACAAATACATATCTATCAACAAGTGAATCTAAAAATTAAGGGAATTAAAAATTGGATCAACAGAATAAACTGGTGAATATAATAGAATCAGGAACACAGAAAGGGAGTGGACTGATAATTCTCAGTGGGAAAGGGGTGAGGAGTGTACAGGGAGAGACTGGACAAAAATCATACACCTATGGATGAGGTAAATGGGAGGGAGGTAAGGGCAGAGGGAAGAGTGGGAGCTGGGTGGAGGGGTGCTATGGAGGGGAAAAAAGAGAAACAAATGTAATAATCTGAATAATAAAGATTTAATAAAAAATAAAAAAAAGATGGGCCACTATGACCATTACTGGTTTCATTTTCTATACTAATAAAAAGAGAAATATGCAAATTTACCATTTTTCCATGATGTCCCCCAGCCAATCAGGAGTAGGTATGCAAATTAACCCAACAAAGATGGTGGATTACTTGGTACATGCAGGAGTTCCATACCATCTCAGTAGCTCCAGGCTTCTGGGAGCATGGGAATGGGAAAAGACCACTCCAGCCAAAGCAAGGCAGTGCCAGAAGTCAGGAGAAGGAAGGCCCATTCATGTATAAAGCTTCATGCATTGGGCCTCTAGTCTCATTATAACTGCCACTACATAGCCATGCAGCATGGGGAGAATGACAAGATAGGACACTTGAACTCTCATCCTGTACCTGCTGATGACTGAGCACATCTCCTGACTTCTCTGGTATTTCTTTTACTGAAGCAAAATCATGGTTTACTATGAGTTTAAGACTATACAAATAAAAGCATTCAACATAATAACCCATTGTGTAGAAGTGGAATTTCAAAACCACTAGCTTCACACTTCATTTCCATAATTTTAAATTTGTACAATAAAAAAATGTATCCCAATGAAATACTTTCAAGTCCACACATGGAACAGCCTTGGGTGTTAGCAAATAAAATAAGGTGCATTTACTGAGTGCCTGCTAAGGGTCTTGTTCTGTGGTAATTATGAGTTATTCATTATTTCATTTAGCACATGTTTACTCATCCCCTATATGTGCCAGGCTTTCTTCCAGGCTGGGGAGACAGAGAGTTGAACAAAATAGACAAGGTTCCTGATCTTGTGGAGAAGATGTTTTATTGGTGGAGAAAGATAATAAAAAATAAATAAATAGATAAATGAACAAGGTAATTTCAAATGGTGAAAAGTGTGTAGAAAATAATCCAGAGTCACATTTTGAATTTGGGGTGCTGGTAACTACCCACAGCAAACCTAATGAGGAACCTATGAGTATTATTCTTTTTTAATGCTTAGGAAGTTAATGCTCAGGGTAACTGATAAATTTGACCAATTTTTACAGCTAATAATAGTCCAGATAGGGATTGGAATTCAATGTCTTACCCACTATGCAAATTGCCTATGTAATAATGAGGTTTTGCTTATTTAACTGTCATGGCTCTCACAGAGTTATACACCAGGATAAACCATATGAATTATATCACATTCCAAAGCTGTTAATTCTGGACTAATGAGGTCGAACCAGGTAAAGGCCAGACACAAGCAGACTCTAGGGTCTCAGAGCAGCTGGGGTCAGCAGCTATGTTTGTCACAGAGAATCCAGTTGCCATTTCCAAGGCAAAAATTCAGCTTTTGTTGTAAAAATCAAAGAAGACTGAATTTACTTAGAAGAAAAAATCAAATTCAGAATGAACATTGTCTTCAAATTCATTTCTGTTATTTCTGCTTTTTGGTCTAGAGGTAAAATTGTTCTGGGGAAAAAATATCATTTTTCCTTGGAGGAGAGGAAAACTTAAATTTTCTCTTTTCTGGAGGAGGAACTGGATGAATATAGAGATTTTTCAAGAAGAGAACCCAAAGGAGGTCAAAGGAAGGGAAAGAGAGGGATCTAGGATTGTCAATCCATTAACATGGGAAGAGCAGTTTATGGAACAGAATCTTATAGGAGGAGGTAAGAATCAATGACCCAACCATATCAGGGAAAGCAAATACTGTATTTTTCCATGTATAAGATGCTATTTTTTTCTAAAATTGTTAGACTGAAAATTGAGGGGCATCTCATATACAGAAGTCAGCCTAGGAGGAGCCAAGCAGGTAGGTGCATAGCTGCCTATTGTTATTGACAACAGCTGATGCCATAATTGGAGGTGGAGAGTGTGCAGATGTAACAGGGACTGGAGCATTCTGAGCCCATAAAGATGTCAAAAAATAAAAAGATAAATACCATTAAGTGATTGCCTTACTCTGCAAAATTCAAACTAAATGTGATCAACTATGCAAAAGAACATGGAAATAAAGTGGCAGAGAGATAATTTGGATCTCCTCCCATTGAATATATGATCAGACAGTAGAGAAAACAGGAAGAACAACTCCTTAAGATGCCAAAAAAGAAAAAGGCCTTAAGAGGAAAACCAGCAAAATATTTAAAATGTTGATTTCTTAATTTTGGGTCAGAAAAGTGAGAGGCATCTTATTCATGGGGGTGTCTTATACACAGAAAAATGCAGGTATATCATTTAGGATTATCAGTCCATTAACATGAGAACAGCAGCTCATGGAACAGAGTCTTATAGGAGGAGGCATATCCACAAGAACCAATAACCCACAACATATCAGGGACAGCAAATATACCTGAACAGGTGCACAGAGACATTGATGTTCCTAAAGCCACTAGTATTTAATCTCTTAATGGACAAATGAAATTATCATAAAGTATATATCTGATCATATTCCATGAAAAAGAATGGAAACATTATGGCAATTATTTTGAATTGTCTGAAGGCAATCATTAAACAGAATTCTAAGTATGCCACTTTCTTAAGAATTCATAAACAACTAACTTCAAACAAATTGGTAGGTGTATACTGTTTAAGTAAAACAGACTTGGCAGATAAGACTAGAAATAATACAAAGTATTAGACATCACTTAAAGTAAATAAGAGCCAAAATAACAATAATTACTATAAGTATTTTTCTTTTTGTCTTGTCCAAAAGTTTACCTGAGCTAACAAAACATGAAGCTATACAGTGCAACATGATACCAAATTACTTAAATCATGAGAAATTGTACTCTATGGAAAAGCCACAGGACAAAATTAGGAGAAATTGAGAGATTGGATGCATACTTTTCATGTTAGTTTGGTATGACAGTATGTCCCCATTGACCCACATAAATTCATTCCCAGAGAAACATTTAGGTGGCAGTTATCACCAATTTTCCTCCCATTACGTGAGGTTCTAAATATGTTAATGATTTTTCATTTTAATTTCATGCTAAATCAGTATGTCCACACAAATCTATTTCCTACCAAGGTTCCAAAATAGAAGCAGCTGTACAATGGCAAAATTAGGACACAAGGATAAAAAAATGAAGATCACAAGAGGATGATGAAAAAGAATCTATGTATAGTGAGTGTCTTTGGAAGCTGCTAATTCATTCCCAGGAAAAATATTTTCATATAAAATCAGTCCAATAAATTAGTGTTGCCAAAACTATGTGACCAGAGAAATGTCATTGGGCCAGAAAACTTGGTAGAGAATACTATAATTACATTAGGCAATTTTACTGTTATCCACTGTAAGAAAAAAAAAATTTTCATGACCATATCTATTCCTCCTGCTTGTGATAATCTGTGTGAATCCTCTCTCCCCTTAATCTTGCCTACGTGATTTGAAAGTTAACTCCACTCTGACTATGACACCAGGAAGGGTTTTGGATTCAAAAAGCAACAAGAACTTTCTCTAGGCTAGACTACTAAGACAAGAAATGGACACTGTCGTGTGACCTGCTAAAATAATATGAGCTACTGAAATTTATTCCTAAAACTTTTGTTGGAATTCTTGAATCCCTGAGTATTTTCTGCTGGATTTTGAAATCAATAGAATATAAACCTAGAATGGCATAGTGAGAGGGTGGTAGCGAAGGACATCTTTTCAGAAAAAAATGGAAGAATCTTCCTAAAATAAAGCCCACAGAGAAATATGTAGAGCTGAAACATGTGGAAGAAATGGCACCATGATAATATCTTTGAGCTCTTGATCCAGTTGTATTTCTGGACTTTTTAGCTCAACAGATCAATAAATTCCTAGTTTTCTTATTTTTTCAAGTTGGATCTCTTCAAGTTTAGTCTCTTTCAAACAAGTTTAGTCACTCACTCTCCACTTTCCAAAGCATCTGGCTACAAATACAACTTTAACTTACAAAATACACTCAGTATATCCTCTTCCTAATGCCAACTTTCATGAAAATGAATCAAGAAGTAGAAATCAGGAGAATAAAAGCTTACTTTCTTTAAATTCAAATTTCCCTTATGTACAGAAGGCACTCTTATTTTATATTCTAATTAAATTAGGCCAAATTTATTTTTTAGTACTTAGACTTTAATTTGCAGCCATGATTTCATTAATATAAAGTGATGGAAGTACCTGGAAATGCTAGGGTCTCTAATCGACTGACTCAGTCCCGCTGAACCTCTGCAGAGACAAATTTCATCTCATTGAATGAAATTCAATGCCCATCATCATTGCAGGAAAACTACAACCTTCCTCCTCAAAGTAAATAGATCTCTGCCTCCTTATTTAAAGATAAAATGAAAAGGCTTTAGACAAAATCTTTTTTCTCTGAATCTATCCCATCCTCTTCTTTACTCTTGTTCCAGAACAGGCTCCTGCCTATTCTTCTACATTTCTATCCTCTGGGTTCATCTCTACATGATTATCAATCATCAGTTCTCTCAACTACGCATTCTATCTCCTTCTCATAACTGCATCCTTCCCACCAACATTTAAACTTATCCATCTTCATATAAAATTCTCTCCCTCGACCAAACATCCTATTTCAGTTATACCTTCTATTCTTTTTTTCTATTTTTAAAATTTTATTGTTTAAGGTATTACAAATAGTAGTACATGTCTCTTCCCCCCCTCCCTTCTATTCCTAACACTTTCAGTCCTTCACATCAAAATTCTTGAAATAATTGTCTTCACTAAGTGTTTCCACTCATGCACCTTCTGCTCACCAACTTTACATCCTGAAAGGAGAAATGAAGGCAATGTGTATCTCCATGGGGTTAGTGTTTGGATAAGGGACATACACAAATAAAATAATTTATACAGAGGCTAACACACAGTTAAGTCTCAACAAGTTCCAGCATTACTATTCACTCATTTATTTAGTAAAGATTTATTGAGCAACTCAGTGAAAGGTATCATGTGAGATGTTTTATTATAAATATATACAATCTAGCTTCATCTCTCAAGCCTCTGACAGTCAGGAGGGAGAACGAGAAAAGAAAACATTTCACAAAGTTTGGACTGAATCAATGACAATGCAAGCAGAATCAGTGCAGAAGGCCATTCAGACTGTGGAGTATAGCATTCCATGAGACAACAGTCACATGGGCCAGATTATCAATCATCAGTTCTCTCAACCACAGGATGTGAATGAAGTTCTCTGAAGTGTTACAATACTTCGGTCCTGAATATAAAAGAATTGAATAGTGAGCCCTGATATCCCAAGGAAGAGCAAAACTACAACTCTCAAGTTCAACAATTAGAGCAAGCAATCAAGATGGTAAAATAGGTTCAGTGTTGATGATTCAAAGACACTCAAGACCACTCTTATTCTGACTCTACTAGCTCTTCCCAAATTTCTTCTCTTCATTCCTTTAGGAACACCAGAAATTTTGAAAGGATTCTCTACAACTTCCTGGCATTCCAGGTGGGAAACCCCAGCATCCTAGGTGTTGTATGGTATGGAAAATCCAAGGTTTGTCTAGAGAGCTCCTTGCAATATCAATAATGATGCCTTTCTTAAACCCATATTTCAAATGATAGGCTTATTATTTTAAGAACACAATGATTTGGGGCCTGCTAAGCCTAAATAATTTACTGACAATCTTGATAAGACTTCCTCTGCTTTGTATCCCCTTCTTGCTCCACAATTCTTTGAAACAGATGGCCAATTATAAAACACTTTCCCTACTATCTCATTCATAGATTCTCATCAAGGGTACCATCTGGGTTATCTTTTTAAATCTCACTGCAGACTGCTAACTGTTTGTCCAATATCCATTCCTCGCTTCTTGCTAATCAAGGACATTTTGACACCCAATGTTAAAATTCACTAACATTTACTGTATTCACAGATATAAATATAACTAAGACTTGTCTCTCTGCTCTCATCATACATATTATGCACTCTTTTTTTTCCATTGAAAACTATTTTTAGTTTAGGGTTTCTAGCAAGGCTTAGACTCATTAAAATAATTTTTATTATCCATGCCAATAGATATAACTTTTATTATGTTTTCTCCAACTTTCCCTACTTTCTAGTATCTATTCCTAAAAATGATTATAGCAGGAGCCACATTACAGTAAGTCCTCGCTTAACATCATCGATAAGTTTTTGGAAACTCCAACTTAAGTGTAATTATGAAACCAGTTTTATCATAGGCAAATTGATATAAACAGGAGTTAAGTTCCTACAACATATTTACAGTCACAAAAACATTACCAAACTTCTAAAAAAGACAAAAACATTTGTAATTTAAACACTGAAATAAATGGAACTATATGGACACTTAAGAAAAAAAGTAATAAAAACAGGCAAGATAATTATGCAGATTGTAGTTCAGAGTGGTAGGTAGCCAGTGATTGGAGCTTATCTCAGTAGCTTAGCTCACAAGATGGGACCCACCCTGGACAGGAAGTCTTCCATTGCAGGGAGCACTCATGCACATACCCACACTCTCAGACTGGGACATGTAGACATACCAATTCACCTCACGTGCATCTTTGAGATGTGGGAGAAACTCAGAGTCCCCAGAGGAAACCCAAATAGATAGAGGTCCCAGATGGGAATCGATCTTTTTTCTCATCAATATTATAATGAAACTCTGTGAAATGAAATGATGATATTCAAAGGCCTGCTGTATTTGGGACACAGAGTTCCATAAATGCCTTGGAGGAGATGGCTTACCAACTGGCTCACCAGTGCCCTAAAAGCATGAAATTGCATCACATGGGTAAATGACTTACTCCTGGGGAATATTTTATCCTTTCTGTTTTATCACAAGGTCAATTGTGACCTTACTTCTGTCCTATTTTTCAACATTAGCTGCATTTAACAGCTGCATGCTTAATTATCTAAGACTCCAGTTCAGCACCTGTGGTTATATTATCTTATTCATTTGGAAATGACTTTGAATGCAACTTACTCAGGCTCAGTGCCCTTTTACCCATTGGACACAGGGCATTCTTGTCTACACTAATATATGGTCCAGTTACGCATGCAGTTATTTAGCAAAATATAGGATTTTTTGCAACTTCTGAGGAGTTTTAGTTTTCGCTAAGGGAACAATAGTTATGGATATAGCAAGCCCCATTAGTGTCCACCTAGATGTTTACTGATTTCCAACTGCCAGTATACAGATACTCAACATCTCCACTACAAGTAGACAGCCACTGGAATCGCTAATGTCCAAACTAAACTGCTGATTTACCCCCTAGAAACTTACTTTTCCCAATATCTTCTTTTCCTTAGCTGAAAGTAATTTCATTCTTTTAGTTGCTCAGGCTAAAAAGCTTGGAGTCAGCCTTGACACTCTGTGTGTGTGTGTGTGTCATAACCCATACCCAATCCTAAAGAAACACTACCTTAAAAATATATGAGAACTAGGTCACATTCAATGCTACAAGCCTGGTAAAATCATTATCATCATCATCATCATCATCTATTATTTGAATTATTGCAATGTCCTCCTGATCAGTCTCCTGCTTTCATCTTTTCGCCTTCTCAATGAAGAAGCTAAAGTGACTCCTAGAAAACCTATCCTCTTCTCAAATCTCTCCATCTTGCTCAGAGAAAAGACCAAGGTGTTCATTTCTGTCTACTGGTTCTGACTGACTGCTCACCTCCCTGACTTTGGCTCCTTCTGCAGCTCCCTCATTCACTTTGCTCCAACTACACTGACCTTGCACTTCCTCAAATAGCCAGGTGTTCTTACTTGAAGTCTTTGCACTGGGTTCTCTGTTTGTGATGCTCTCTCATTGCTATCACAGGGTATTTCTACACAGGTAGTTCCCTTCCCTTCTTCAAATATCACCTTCTTAGTGAAGCAGATCCTGACCACACCCCTTCCTATTTCAAAATGAACTTTTCCTGCCATCATCTCAGCACTTCTGATCTCCCTGATGAGCCATTCTACTTTTACAAAGTACAGATCACCTTCTGACATTCTATGTATTTACTTATTATGTTTATTATTTATTATCTGTCTCTCCTTGCATGGGAGGGGTTTTTATTTTGATGTGCCTCCACATGAGTAAGTGTCACCCCAAACAAACACAGCAGTGCCCAGAATGTCTGTTGAATGAATGATTACTTGGGAATGCTCATTGTAATTTGTTTCCTATTTTTCTTAGCTAGCCTATCAAAGAACAAAGCAAAAGCAAGCAGACACTACCCTAGTAGACAGATCCAATTATCTTAATTTTAATCTTACCAGTTAAGTGATTTCATTAGAACCAAAAGTTTTTCTGTTTTACAGTGAGATCTACAGTCATTGCATACCCTGGTATGTGTAGAGAGAAAAAACAAAACTTCCCTTCACTGGCTGGGCTGTACTTCGTGTTTCAAATAAAATTGAGATCTGAAACAAAAAAGGGGCTGGGGGAGGACTACTTCCTAAAATCTCTCCCTCTTCTAGCTCAAGAAATAAAAACTCTAGGGACAACTCTGGAATTTTCTATCTCATTTGTTTTTCATTAATTTTAGTAAGGTACAGTGATATCATTATTCTCAGTCACCCTGGGTAATTCCAATATTGATTTTGAGATTTTGCCAGCCATTCTATAGAATGCATGTCATTTATAAGGTTCTACTTCACTTCTGTGGGCATATTTGCATTCTGAGTGTTTTATACTTTCCAGATGATAATGTCATATGGAATATGATAGCATACTTCTCAGTTCTAATCATATCTAACTCCAGCAAACTCAAGACTCTTTGGTTTCTTATTCTATTTCGGTTTAATTCAAATGAAACACAAGAGGAAATTCTTCATAATTATCTAATGTTGAAAAAATATTGAAAAAGTTTAATTACTGAAGCCTAACTATGCAAATACTCTCACAAAATATTCCCAAACTCTATATTTTAAATTATTTATTATATTTATATAAACTGACTCATTTTCAAAAAATAGTAGATTAAGAAGGAACAATATATAAGAATAAAATGATCCAAAACTCTAATGTAAAGGTTACAAATTGAAATGACTTCAAGGACTAAGAGGGTCACATAAACATGTAAGATGGGCCCATGATACACAGCAAAGAGTGGTGTGGATTGTGGCAAAGTGAAACTCTATCACCTGCTTATGGTGGCAGCAGTTGCTACTTAGCCAAAGTGAATAGTTGTCATGAGGAAATATGGTCAGTGTTGTCAAATTTTTATTTGTATATATGATTTTTTTAAAGAGATAACTAAAATCTGTATTTTTAAAGGAAATTTCACACTCTGCATGGCAAACAAAACACATCTAGGCCACAAGACTGAAAACTCTACTCTAGGTAGTAGGAGTCTCCAGTTGTTACTTGATTCCTGGTTGTTAACGGAGTCTTTCAACCAGTGTAGACGGCTAATATGCCAATACAGGTATCCACCTCAGTAATCCAAGGTAAAAAAAACACAGTAACTTCTTTCATAGTTAATGAATTGCCTTTAAAAAGGTCCTCCAAGTTATCATCTCAGAATCTTCTCTGAGAATTCTGCCACAAATTCATATGACCAAAAGCCTGAAGAGACCCTGTGTTCTACACTGGGGGACCCCTCTCTCAGACAACTTACTTTGATTCATTTCCCTCCCAAGCCTTCCCAGTTTTTTGTTTTGTTTTGTTTTGTTTTCATTTTTTAGGGCATCTGTTATTATGGAAATAAGGGTGCCAAAGACTTGGACTGAACTGAATAAAACCCCAGTTTCAGTAAAAAAATCAGCTGATGTTCAAGCACGGATCACACCACATTCATATCAGGTGTGGGACAACAGAGCACCAGATGTAAATCGCATCTAGTAATCAACTATGTATTCTTAGTTATTTTTTTTAAAGAAGCTCAATTTGTATACTCTATCTTTTGAAAATTTGCTCTGAGTTTATAGTTTGCATAAGTGTACTTAGAATAGCTATATTATACCCCTATCTAATAATTATAATTTTTTCTCTCTCAAATCAGGAACAGAGAGCATTCATTTTCTCTGCCATGTCTTTCCTTATATAATGAATGTTGGTATGCAGCTTATTTTCTAAGGAAATAGGTTGGATCATTGATAGTTCCCATTCCAGAATTTTAAACTATGGCCTTACCCTTTGACATCTGGACTCATTTTCTTTAAATTTTTATTTATGATGAAAGAGAGATAGAGACATCGATGTGTTGTTCCACTTATTTGTGAATTCATTGGTTGATTTTTATATTTGCCCTGAACAGCGATCAAACCTACAACCTTGGTGTTTCAAAATGATGCTTTAATATCATTTTGAAGCTACCTGGCTAGGGATGGGCTCATTTTTTAGCTTAGGTAACATCCATTCATCCACAAACATTCATTAAAGACCTGACATGTGTATGCATAAAGCTAGTTACTGGGAACACAAAGAACAAGATATAAGATAACTGCATTAGAAGAAAAAAGTCTAGTGCAAGAAGGGAATCAAGTAAGAAATATCTACAAAACACTGTGATTAATGCTTTAAGAGGGATAACCCAGAAACATGGGAAATCCTTTTTTTTAGGGGGGGGAGGGTTTGGCATATGGATAGGAAGTTTTCAAAAAGAGGGTGATAATCAGATGATCATTTTGGGTTGGAATGAAGACAGAGAACAGGTAGTAAATTGACACAAAGTCTAATTGAGAGATACTAAGAGGAGTGGAAGTGGGTACAGGGAAGGATACATGTGAGAAAGTTTTAAGTTGATGAGATTTAGGGAGCTATAAGGACAAGGGAAAGTGGAGTCAATCTGAAGTAGTAAGAAAATAGGAAACAATTTAGAGGTAGCTCTTGTCTTAAAAACTCTCAGAAAGTATAAAACAAACTATTACTTAACTTGGGTTATGAACAGCTGTTATTCAAATAGTATTAGAAAATTCTGTTTATTATTTGTTTCCATATCTCTAAAATTTAGAGAAGCAACAACAATGTTCTAAAAACCATACAGATGAGGATCGCTCTACATTCAGTTTCTGTAAGGTATATTTTTTTCCTTTATCCCCCTCTTCCATCAGTGTTTATATATTTAGAGATTAAGTCATACCCACATAGTAACTGTTGTTCCTTTGGGGAAAGAATCTCTCTTTTAAATGAATGAAGCATACATTTCTACTCTTCTCTTCCAGGAAGTTCTTTTCCTGGGTCAGTAAATTGCAGTGGAGCTAAATCAGGAAAGGGAGCAACTCAGTTGACAGTAAAAACAATTAGCTAGAAAATCAGTGCTTTATGCACATCCATTTGAGTAAATCAAATGACCATGCAGGGATCAAGTTCCATCCAGAAAATAACTAAGAGTTTTGAAAATAGTGTGTCAACCTTGAATTTGAATTTGTATTGAAAAGTGAAGCTAACAACTTTTAAATCTATCTATCATAGATCTTATATTTGGGACCAAAGGTGTGAGTGAGCCCTTGCCCACTGCCCCTCCCAACCCCCCATAATTTGTTATATGAGTGATGGAGCCAATAATGTTTGCATAAAATCATCCTGACAATGGAGCAATGGAGGCCTGGGGGATGAAACAGCGCTTTAAGAAAAAATAAAAATACTGTACTCTCCATTGCCAATTTACCTTCATCACCAATGACACAGATGGCAATGCCTTTGAAAATTGGCAGAAGCATTCCTATAACTGACATCTGTTTTAAAGAGAAAGCTAAATTTGTTTCTTATACAAGCCACTGAATATTGATTTTTGGCTTTGATCATTCAGTTAATCATAATACTGAACACAGCCAAGCAGTCAATGCATTTACTTTCCTTTCATGAGGAAATTTGCTTGGAGAGAAATGCTGAATCAGAGGATTTGAGAGTCAAGGTGGGTTGATTAATCCAGTAATTTTTAAATTATTGAAGGTTGAAAGTACTCCAAAGCAAGCTTCTCTTCTCACCTACTGAATTGCCATATGGCACAGTGTTGATGGACAATGGGATTTAGATGAGCCAAGATTTGACTTTTCTTTGTTACCATGTTTAACCTGCATGATATATTGCCTTGAATGACCTATTTTATAGAGCTCTATGAAGACTAAGGTACACAGGTCAAATAGGTGGATAAGGGCTTAAACATCTTGTTCAATATGTTAGCTATAATCTCAGTATAGTCTACTTTTCTTATAATCTACATTGTTGTTGTACCAGCAGCTAATGTGTGTATGTATGTGTGAACAACTGAGTATTACCTTTCTAAAATAGCTACCCAACCAGGCCTAATCCTAACATTTGAGGAGGCAAGAGAACAAATGGAACACAAATGGAGTCCTGATTATTATATATCTTAGATATTTAAATATGATAATTCAAGCTAAATTTATTAAGTATGAGTCATGTCCCTACCCTAACAAATATGCCTCCATAACAACCTAGAAGCCAGGTTTAAATATAGAAGTCTTGAATTTCAGACATGACAAAATAAGAAAATCCAACTCCTGCCCTCCCCATTGCTCTTTTCTACCCTGGCCTACAGGACTTGAATGTGGACTACAACATCTGTAAATCCACACTCCCATTATCAGTCTTTCCTCAGCTCTACTTGGGCCCATGAGCCTTATAAGCTGGGGAGTCCCAAGTCTTGGGTATGTGGAGCAGGATCCAGAGGGGGCCAAGGTGGCACGTGGGCTCTTAAGTGCAGAAGGGTGTAGCCCCTGCTCAGCTCCTTATCATACAGTGTCCATGGCAAGGTCCCCTCTTAATAATTGAAGATTTTTCTCTATTCTGTTTTTAGTGCACTAAAAGAATAATTACCCTTTTCCTTCCCTTTATAAGTTTTATTTCCTCAGGGAAAAATTTATAAACAATTATCAAAGCAACCCGAACCTATGCATTAAATTACCTGGTTAGCCACAGATATTTCCTACTTAGGATGAAAACTATAGGAAGAATACACACTGGCCCATGGATGATTTTTTAGTATTATAGACCAACAGTTATTTAAACCAAGAGCCCAATATTCTTGGTGGACTAAGCTCCAAAATTATGGTAGGACCTGCTAAATGTCAGCTAATTCAGAATAAAAAGAAGCCTAACCTTGCATGAGTGCCCCAGTTGTTTCCAAACTATATCTCTTACTTCTGCTAAACAGCTTCCTCCTGGTAATCTGTTCATTGGCTCTTGCTTCACCTGAGAATAGGATCTCCCCTTCCAAAACTCTACCCATATAGGAAGATCTGAAAAGCCACCTTTCTCAGGGTATGCCACTGCTGATACCAGGAGCAAACAACTTCTCCTGTGTAGGGCACTTTGGTGGCCCTTGTACCTCAAACGCTGTGTTATTTGTGTTCTACATCTCAGTAGTTGCTTCCTCTACAGGGGAGGGACAGATGGCTGCTACTCAATCCTGTTCACCTCCAAGTTCTGGGTAATGGCCATTTTTATCTTTTTTGTTTTCATTTGGTTTGGGTTGTTTAGCACTCATCCCATATTGCTTGCTTCTTTTATTGTAAAAGGGGCAGTGGGCCTGCTAACCAAGGTGCCCTCCCCTTTCTGATGTCAAGTTGGCTGGGTGTGGTGAGCAAGCCCAAAGTATAACCACCAGAGGAGCATAGGCCAGCCCTGAAGAGGGTGTTCCTGATCATTTCCCTAGCTCTTTATATCTAGACTAAGGAACTGGCTAGGTTCTGCTTAGCTTCTGAGCCTGTCTTTTGGTGATGGTTGTTAATATTTTTTCCCCACCTCCCTCAATCCTGACAATTCTATTAGCTACCTGATAACCTTCTAGTAAATTCCCTTTGCTTAAGACAGACAGATTCTTTTATTTGCATGCAAATTAAGATTCATGCTGATACTAGTATACTTGGTAGAGCCCCTAACATAAGAGATAATCAATGAACGGTGGTCACATAAATGAATAATTATAACCTGAATGTGGATCACTGCCATAGTTGTAAAATAGTGGGGTTTTATTCTGTTTCATAAAACAATATGTCATCATTGACTAAATTTTGAAAAATTTGGAATGGTATAAATGTATATAAAAATGCAATCCATATTTCTACCACCCAAATTTGCTTAATTTTGCTTGGGTTCCAGTTTTTATATGTCTGTGTGATATTTCCACTTTACAAAGCACATATTGAAATACAGTAGTGCATTTGATTAAATGATCAATTTCAACATCTAAGTAATAGTCTATCATTTGGAAACCTTTGAATATTTTTAACCAGCTTCCAATTTTTAGTTATGCAAGTTTTTTGTTTTTGTTATGCAAATCATATAAATAACACTCTATATAAAATTTGTCTGTATCTTCAAAGACTAAAATTAAAGTAAAATTAATAGCCTGACCTGAGTGGCTCAGTAGCTTGAATGTTGCCCTGTGCACCGAAAGGTTGCTGGTTTGATTCAAAACAAGGTGCACATGTGGAAGGCAACTGATCTTTCTCTCTCTCTCTCTCTCTCTCTCTCTCTCTCTCTCTCTCTCTC
>JAAGEH010000006.1:24360864-24381094 GCA_011751065.1 Lasiurus cinereus | reverse complement strand
TCTCTCTCTCTCTCTCTCTCTCTCTCTCTCTCTCTCTCTCTCTCCATGTGAATGTGTGTCCCTGGGTGAGGATTTTTTAAAAAGCCACTGAAATAGTATGTCAAAATGTCAAATAACTTGAACTTTTAAAAGCTCCCACAAATATTTTCAAACTGTTTTCCAGGAAGGTTGTATCCTGTAAGTCTCCTACTGGTACCAATTAGAATATCCTTCCCACTGCATCCTTGCCAGTACCTTACTATTTTACACACACACACACACACACACACACACACACACACAAACAGTATACACACTGTTTAATACGTGAAGCATAGTATCTCACTTTTGTTTTAATTTGCATTTATGTGATTAATAGTAGGAATATTTATTAAATACTAGAGTCCTGGTGCATAAAATTTGTGCACTTGGGATGGGAGTCCCTCAGCCTGGCCTGTACCCTCTTGCAGTCCAGGAGCCCTCGGGGGATGTCCAACTGCCTGCTTAGGTCCACCGGCAGTTGGACATCCTTATTGCTGCTGCAGAGGCAGGAGAGTCTCCTGCCATCACCCCTGCACTTGCCAGCTGTGAGCCTGACTTCTGGCTGAGCAGCACTCCCCTTGTAGGAATGCATTAACTACCTTGGAGCAGCTCCTATGTTGAGCGTCTGCCCCCTGGTGGTCAGTGAGTGTCATAGCAACCCGGAGTTCCACCATTCAGTCAATTTGCATATTTGCCTTTTATTATATATGACTAGAGGCCCGGTGCAAGAAATTCATGCACAGGGGTGTGAGGGGATGTCCCTTAGCCCAGCCTGCACCCTCTCCAATCTGGGACCCTTTGAAGGATGTCTGACTGCCCATTTAAGTGGGCAGACATCCTCTCACAATCCAGGACTGCTGACTCCCAACTGCTCACCTACCTGCCTTCCTGATTGCCCCAACCGCTTCTGCCTGCCAGCCTGATCACCCTCTAACCACTCCCCTGCCAGCC
The DNA here is from genome assembly GCA_011751065.1 of Lasiurus cinereus. Classification (NCBI taxonomy): domain Eukaryota; kingdom Metazoa; phylum Chordata; class Mammalia; order Chiroptera; family Vespertilionidae; genus Lasiurus; species Lasiurus cinereus. The sequence goes on along the minus strand of JAAGEH010000006.1, from coordinate 24,380,122 downwards.
CTATTGATGCCTAACTGCTCCCCCGCCAGCCTCTTTGCCCCTAACTGCCCTCCCCTGCAGGCCTAGGTCCCCCCCAATTGCCCTTCCTTGCAGGCTTAGTCGCCCCCAACTTCCCTTTCCTGCTGGCCTGATTGCCTACAACTGCTTTCCTTTGCAGGCATGACCCCTCCCAAATGCCCTCCCTTGCTGGCCATCTTGTGGCGGCCATCTTGTGTCCACATGGGGGTAACCATCTTTGATCACATGGGAGCAGCCATCTTGTGTGTTGGAGTGATGTTCAATTTGCATATTACTCTTTTATTAGATAGGATGCGAATGAGCCTTTTAATTTCTCCCTTTTAAATTGCTTATTCAGATATTTAAACAACTCTATTAGGATGTTATTTTCTACTTATTAATATGCAAGAATTCAGTGTAACTATTACATTATCTGTTCTGTCATTCGTGGTATCAGTACTTTGCCCCATCACTATTTTCTGCTTTAAACTATATTTTTCTACATAAAAAGGTTTAAAAAATATATTTAAATCTATATTTTGCTTTGTGATTCTTTTCATTAACTTTATATTAAAAAGTCCTTCTCTGAAATGGTTAAATATTTCCTTTTAGCTTTGTTTCTTGCCTGGCAGGTGAACATTCCAATTTATTTGGAATAATCTAGGGACTCATGTAATTAGAAGTGCTTAGTTGAATGTTTTCTACATACTTGTCAAATACTCTCTATTTCAAAATGCTTTTTCCATCACTTTTTTTTTAATCTAAAAACGACCTAAGCCTATTTCCAGGGTATTCTATTCCATTGAGCTATGTATTGATTCATACACCAGTATTACACTATTATAATGATTATAGCTTGATGATCAGATAATTATTATATTTTATTTCTGGAAATATTACTCACCCACTCCATATATATTCTTTTGCAAAATTTTATTGACTTCTATCATATGATTATTTTTCCAAATTTTAAAATAATTTTTTCAAGTTTTCCCAAATCCTAATACAATAAAACTAATTAATCATGGAGAAATAACCAGTTAATCATGTTCATCTTTCTATCCAGGAATAAGGAATGTTTTCATTTGTTTGTTTCTTGTTTTATGTGTCTGTGCAAAATTGTATAGTTTCCTAAGTCTTTAGATATTTCTTATTAGTCCCCAGTGTTTTATGTACATTTGCTATGTTTCTTAGGTAATTTATATTTTTATGGATTCATGGACAGAACCAATTTCTATTGTATTTTTAGTTGGTAAATGCTGGCATTTTGGGTAATTATTGTTTTTTTGATCATGTATTACATAACCATCCACCTTACTAAAATCTCTTATTAGTTTATTTAGGTTTTAACTTATTCAATTGTATGTCCATCACTTTTAAACAAAATCAAGACACAATCTCTGAGTTTTCATTACTTAGGTAAAAAGTTATACTTAATGATATGCATTAAGCAATTTTTTTATATCACCTCTTTGAGTCAGTGTAGAGCCTAACACCATCGGAAAACAGATATTTACATTATGATTCATTAACAGTAGCAAAATTACAATTATTAAGTAGCAACAAAAATAATTTTATGGTTGGGGGTCACCACAACATGAAGAGCTGTATTAAAAGGTTGCAGCATTAAAAAGGTTGAGAACCACTGTAAGGCAAAAAAATAAAATGACATGAAATTGAGGACACCCTAGAAATCCCAAACGTAGCCTGTGTTACTGTGTTGAACCACATTCACTTCCCTCAGGCACTCAGTCTTGCCATTGAAAACTGCCAAAAAGAGCTCTGAATGAGAAATATTGTCACTTCTCACTTGGATTAAACAGGAAAAGTCAAACAATTCAGCTGCTTACTAAGAATTTTGACACCAGGTACATGTTCTCATACAAAAAGCAATTTGTCTCTTATTTTAACCCCAGAGACAATAGGCAGAATGACTTAGAACCGGGCCCACCTAGATATATTCAGAAAGCAATAGCATGGCCTTATATATATGAACAGATTCTCTTTTCCTCAGATAAACATGTTTTCTATTTTAAAATATCAGGATAATAGTAGCTACTAATTGTCAATTCATCAAATATTTGTGGTGCATCTTATTAGATTCTGTGTTAAGAAACATTGGAAGGCTATCTATAGCAATAAGTAGGGATAAGGATTAATGAGAACTGGGACATAACAGGAATTTAATAAATAATGTTATTAATTGTTAATTATTGTCACTTACTAATCTCTAGAAGGCTGAAAGTCTAGTTCACCATTGCCTTCCTAGGGCCTAGCATGGCAAATATAAATGTCCAACAAAATATTTCTGCAATATTTATTGATTGATTGATATATTTTTACAAAATCCTCAATTGCCAGAAAATATTTGGACTCAATTATTAACTGCTCACTTAAAACTACTTCTTAGTAAATGCTTTTGTTAAAGCCAAGAATACTACTCCTCTTTTGAAGTCATAATGAGGTTCTTAATTGCTCTTTTTATACAACATAGTAAGTTTAAAATTTCTAAAAAATCATATCTTTAAAATGGCCCAGAAAAAAAGAATGGCTATAAGGAAGAATATTCATTCCTTCACTCATTCATCAAACATTTATTAAACACTAGAGGTCCGGTGCACAAAATTCATGCATGGAAGCATGTGGGGATGTCCCTCAGCCCAGACTGCACCCTCTCCAATCTGGGACTCCTCAAGGGATGTCCAACTGCCCGTTTAGGCCTGAACCCACTGGGCCTAAACGGGCAGTCAGACATCTCTCTCACAATTTGGGAGACTGTTCACCTGCCTGCCTTCCTGATTGCCCCTAACTGCTTCTGCCTGCCAGCCTGATCACCCCCTAACCAAACCCCTGCCAGCCCGATTGATGCCTAACTGCTCCCCGGCCAGCCTGTTTGCCCCTAACTGCCCTCCCCTGCAGGCCTGGTCTCCCCCAACTTTCCTCCTCTGCTAGTCAGGTCACCCCTATCTGCCCTCCCCTGCAAGTTTGATCGCTCACAACTGCTCTCCCTTGCAGGCCTGGTCCCTCCCCTCCCCTGCTGGCCTGATTGCCCACAACTGCCCTCCCTTGCAGGCCTGGTCTTTGCCAACTGCCCTCCCCTGCTGGCCATCTTGTGTTCACATGGAGGCAGCCATCTTGTGTGTTGGAGTGATGTTCAATCTGCATATTACTCTTTTATTAGATAGGATGGAGGCCTGGTTTTCCCTGAAGGGTGTCCCAGATCAGGGTGGTGGTTCCCTTCAGGTGTGGGGCAGCTTGGAAGAGGGGCCTGTGGTGGTTTGCAGGCTGGCCATGCCCCCCTTACCCCACTCCTCACCAGCAACCCAAGCAGAGGCCCTGGTATCTGGGATTTATTTATCTTCTACAATTGAAACTTTGTAGCCTGGAGTGGAGCCAAGCCTTCTGTTTGCTCTGTGGAAGCAACCATTTCTTTTGGGATTTATTTGTCTTCTATAATTGAAACTTTATAGCCTTAAATGGAGGCCAAGGCAGGCCAGGGCTGCAGAAGCTTGGCTTCCTCCATTGCTGGGGCAACCCTAGCCTCCTGCTCTCTCCAGCTCTATGGCTGCTGCCATTTTGTTGGGATTTATTTGTCTTCTATAATTGAAACTTTGTAGCCTGGAGTGGAGGCCTGGGCTGGCCAGGGCAGGTGGAAAGCTTGGTTTCCTCCATTGCCGCGGAAGCCCAAGTCTCCCTCCTGCTCTCTCTGTGGTCGCAGCCATCTTGGTTGGGTTAATCTGCATACTTTTTCCTGATTGGCTGGTGGGCATGGTTTTTGTGGTGGAGTGATGGTTAATTTGCATATTACTCTTTTATTAGATAGGATTTTCTACATGTAAGATACAAAATAAACAGCCATCACAGAGCTTACCAAAATTAAATAGCCAAACAAATAAATAGAAAATAAGTGCTGTAGAAGAAAAGCAGCAGGTGATGAGAGATTTGGTTTATGGGAAAGGGAGATCAAAGAGGCCCAAAGGATGAATACAGTTTGAATTGCAAAGTATAGGGGCAAGTGCATGGGACATCCAAGAAACAGCAGAAAAGTAAGGCAGTAGCAAGAAGAAGAGATGTCCAAGATGAGGCAGCCCAAGTACCCAGGGTCTCTGGAATTTGCCCCAAGAAAGTGAATGTATTTTATGTAGGGGACTGACATGATCCTACCTGTTATGGATGAAGTATTGGGGGGGAGGTGAAGCAAGGAACCGGGGGTCTTGCCAGAAAATTATACAAATAATCCAGAGGAAAGATGAGGACTTGAAGTTTGATGGTGATGGTGGTAGGGATGGAAAGAAGAATCTATCAAGATATATTCAGAGATATGAATAGAAAGACTGAATGTTTAAGACTGTGTGATAGTTTTGGGTGTGGAAGACAAAGGGAATGGAGGTATTGTTACAGAAGACCAAAGAAATACCAAGCACACTTTCTGGAGAAAGGGAGGGACCCTGTTTATTAACACAGGTGGACTCAGGGAATAATTTTTAAATCAGAGTGAAAACATATGCAGAGGGCTTCACTTTTTATAACCTTCTGGCGTCTTTGTGTTGCAGATATGGTTCCCGCCCCCTTTCCTGGGCTTACAGGAAGGCCCCCAGGTGTTGGGGTCCCAGGCCACATCAGATGATCTATCCTGGGGCCAGAGATATTGACCTTTCCCCCCCACCCCCTAGGGCAGTGCATTGTTCACAGTTTTATGGCCTGACAAGCCTTGAAAGACCAGTTTCCTCCTCAGTAACAAAGATAATTCTTAAGTTTCTGGTTAAAGCAACTCCATGAATAGAGCTGCCATTTACCAGGATAAGAAAGATTAGAAAGGTGTTAAGATTGGGGTATTTTTGTTTCTCTTGTTATTTTTGCTGTTTAATTTAGATTTCTGTTTGCATTGTGTTGGTGGGGTAGCAAAAAGAGAGGAAGGCAACCTTAATAAATCTATTTGGGACAGTGTATTTTAGGTATATTACCTTTTCAAAACTCAGATCCTGGATTGTCTGGGTTTCCAGGAAATTGGCATTTGTATAAGTGAGGAGTGTTTGAATGCTTCTCTTCCCTACCATGTTTGGGTAAATTAAACCTCAAATAAATTAAACCTTTAAATAACCTTTAAAGTCATTCCTAAGCCCATACCACTCTGACTTTATCTTCTGCTTGGATGATGACTAATATTAAGATAGTCCTCCGACATAGATCTTAGGGATGTTGGCATACTGGGCTGAATAGTGTCCCCTCAAAATTCGTGTCCAACCAGAACCTATAAATGTGATCTTATTTGAAAACAGGGTCTTTGCAGATGTGATCAAGTTAAGTGAAGTCATAGTGAATTAGGGTGGACCCTTAATTCAATGTGAATGGCATCTTCATAAAAAGGAGGAACTCTGCCATGTGAGGATAAAGACACAGATTGGAGTTATGCAAGTCAAGGAACCCCTGGGGCTATGAGACACTAGAAGAGGCAAAAAAGCCCTTCCCACAGGGCTTTAGAGGGTACACAGCCTTGTTTGCACCTTGAAGTATGGACTTCTAGCCTCCAGAACTCTGAGAGAATACATTTTTGTTTTAAGCCACTTAGTTTTTGATAATTTGTTATAGCAGCCCTAGGAAACTAATACAATTGAGAAGATTAAATGAGATCTCATATTTGAACCTGACTAGCATGATACAAGGTACCTAGTATAGGGTAAATAACATCCATTTCCCTTCCTCTGATAATGGTCACCACTGTTTTCTTGGTGGTTTATATCATGAGTAACACCCACACGACACACACATACATTTAGATAAGTCTTACTTACCTAAAGTCTTCCTAGGCTTCTTTTATGGATGAGGAACCTGAGGCTTGGGAAAGTTAATTATCTTGCCCCAGATCACAAATCTAAATAAGAGAGTCAGAGCTCAAACTCAGCTCTGTCTCATCAGCAAGATGAAACCACACCCTAAGACACCTGCCTCTCACACCTGCAGTATTTCAGCAAATTCTGACACAGTGAAAGAGAGGCTATGCAAAATTGTGTTTTCAATGACTGCAATTAAAACTCACATTCATTTACCAAATGACAAACTGCAGGGACCTCGTACAATCATTCTCTACCCGTTCACACAGGAACAGGAAACATTTTATGCTAAGACCAATACTATCAATTAACTTGTCATCAACTTGTACTGTTTCTATCCGAGTATATATTTCAAGTCAAGGTATCATCAGACTGGACATTTACAAGTTTAATTTCCTTAAAGGCACTTTCCTTAAGCATTCCCCATTTCATTTTGATGATATTGACTCATTTTTGCCACCTAAGGAGACCACACAATAAATGCTGTATGTATGGAGAGAAGTGTGTCTAAACTTTGTAGTCAAAAGTGGCCATCCTTTAAATTATAAAACAAAAAATAAAAGCATATTCTAACTCTAAATTGATTTCCATCTCTGAGTTGTACTGCTGAATATAAGAGATATACCACTATAAGGTGACAGAACTATTATTATGGGGTGTTAGTTTCACAGGTTCTAGTTTCGTAGGGACTTGTGAAGAACATCTAGCCCTCTGGACTCAGATGAGAGTGTCTACATGTCACCAAACCCCAGAAGAGAAAGGGTGCGCTGAGAGGTTCTGTGAGTTACCTAAGACCCTGTGGCTATTTCGTAGTAGAACCCGGTGGAATGTCAGGTTTCCTAATTGCCTCCTAAGTACATTCAGCCTTCTAAGCTATCAGCAACTATTAACTATGATACTTTCCTCTGGCATTGTGTCAATTTCTTTTTTTCTTTATTAATTTGGCCTAAAAGTGCCCACCACTGATAGCCCCAGTCCTTCAAACTCCTTTAATTGATATCTAATGTTGAATTAACTTGTGTCTCAGGTTTAAAGCTTCAGATATACACACATGGGTTCAAGAAGGGCTAACACGCTTCTCCAAACTGGGCACTCATCTCTGGACTTTTCAAGTTTACCCTCCAGGAGGCCTACAGAGCACTCAGTTTTGACAAGAGTTTGGCACCGAGATCCTCTTCCATGCTCTGCCCACACGCGTGTCATGAGCAGAAGTTCTCTCTCTATATTACAACCCACCACGCGCGCACACACATACTCCAAAGCGAGTAACAAAGAAAAACAGCCCCCTAAAAGCTCCGCTATTGCATCTTCCAGTCCACACCTGCCAAGAGACAAAAGCCACAAGGGAATCCTGCCCTGGCAATATGTCCAATACTCCTTGAGAGATGCAGGCACCTTGGCACCCCCGAGCGGGCGTGCAAGGCTGTATACACAAAGAACTGGTACTGGGCTTGCGAGTGGTCCGGGGACCAGCGCACTCCCAAGAATGGACCCGGGATTCTCCTCCACGCCCTCCCACCCAGCAAAAGGAACTATCCTTTATTCGACCCGTGGAGAGCCGTCTGGATGGTAGCGCATGGGTGTGTGTGAGAAAGGGGCGGGGGGCGGTCCCTGATCGCCAGCGGATCCCAGCCCTTGACATCTCCTAGGAGATGCCAAATTGCGCGCTGTCACAGATGTCCGCTACGCATCCTCTCGCGGCAAAGCAAGGTGCCTCTGGTTTCAGCCGTGCACATCCCCGCAAGCGCCTCCCGCCCTCCGCGCCCAGATCCACCCAGGCAGCCCCTCCGGGCGCGCCTGCCTACCTGGCGGCTGGCTGTCAGCGAAGCGGCGCTGCCTCATCCCCTTCTCCACCGGGGCTGCTACAAGGCTGGGAGCGCCATGTTCCCGGTGTCCATGGGCGGACGCTGGGCAACTACTACGGGCTGGGGGCAAGGGGTGCGGGAGGCCGTTGTTTGGGGGTGGTTGGGGGGAGCAGATCCAAAGCTTTCTACTCTCCACCCAAGCCTCCCCCAGCTACTGAGCATGCCCAGCTACCCGGCGTCGCCCCTCGGAGGACTTTCCGTGAGCACACTCAGCTATTCCGGGTTTTCGTGGCAGCCGGCGGGAGGCAGGCAGGAGCAGCTGCGGGGGGTGGGAGTGGAGAGGTGTCGGGGGAGGGTCGGAGGAGTGTCTACTCACAGCGGAGCCCGGGCAAGAGAAAGCCTCCTTTAGCCCATCCAATCGCACTATCCTCTGCCCGCCCCGGAGGGGGAAGCTTCTGCATGTCCCCACCCTACACACTCGGGTTTTGCAGAAATGTTGTGTAGAACCAATGCAGGCGAGCTTTGCTTAAGAGGAGAGCTAAGAGTGGGAGGGGGCGGGGCTGAGAGGCAGATTTTTCCCCTAGAACCGCGTTTCTCAAACTTGAATATGCCCGTGAATGAACAGGCAGGTTAGATTTCATTTGGTCCGACCTAGGGCCTGATATAACCCAACTAGCTCCCAGGTGATGTGATGCTCCTGGTCCTGCTATCACGCTGAGTAGCAAGACTCTGGAGCAGCCCACACTGTGACCTCCAGGGGCCATCCTTCAATCAGCCAGCCCAAAAATGTTTCTGGCATCCACAGAGGCCCCACCTGCCCACAGATGGTACGGCTGCTAACAAGCGCAGGTGTCCCCTCCCCCACCCCAGATCAGCCCCGGGGTTGCTGTACTTGCCCTGGGAAGAATCTCGGTAGGGCTTGCCTCTGAGCACCCCACACAAACTGGGTACTGACAGAATTGGAGGCCTAAGGGAATATGGGTTCCTTGATCTCTCCATACTCCCTTTGCTAGGTGACTAGCAAACTACTAGTAGTTGCTAGTTAAGCCTCTACTCAAATCAAAACCAATTTGCTTTGGCTTGTTTCCCTGCCTTTCCTGAACTGGGACAAAAAACTAAAACTACATATCAAAGTGTCAATTGGTAGTACTTGGAATGGTTAAGACTGGGTTTGCCCACCTAAGAAGACATGCGAGCAGAGTGATTATGTACCAAGAGTTGACAGGTCTTTCTGATAGTGATATTTGAGCTGAGATTTGCAATATCTTGTGATTCATCTTAAATCCCCCAGTTATTCACTCTCTTCCCAACCCCCAAAGTGCCAAAGGCTCTGGAATTGTCAAGAGTATTCACTGTCTATGTTACAAGTGAGAGAGAGAGAAAGACACTCACAAAGACAGTCATGAGTTTCAACTTGGAACAGAAAATCACACCCTTGTCTGTCCTCAGATGCCGAACAGTACCCTTATGAACTAGTTATGACAGGGAATCTGGTCCCATACCTGTATAGCAGATTAAAAATAATAGTTTGTATCTTTTGGTACTCTATTTTACTAAGTAACTCTAAACTGCTTTCTAACTAATGGATACACACACACACACACACACACACACACACACACACACTGAGTGGCCAGATTATTATGATCTCGAATGCATAATAATCTGGCCACTCAGTGTATATCCTTCCTGTATAATAAAAGGCTAATATGAAAATTGTCCCCTCCACCAGGAGTTCGACCAACAGGCAGGCTGGCCAACCACTCATGTCCCCTCCCCCAGCCAGGCTGGTAGGAACCCCCACCCATGCATGAATTCATGCATTGGGCCTCTAATATAGATATAGATAGATTAGATATAAATATAGATATAGACATAGGTATAGATATAGATATAGATATAGATATAGATATAGATACTGAGTGGCCAGATTATTATGCATTTAACACACACACACACACATATAGTCACTTCCCTCTTGTTGTTTTCCATTCACTCAGTACCCTCAATGTAGTAGCTGCCATATGAAAACAGGAATCATATGATAAACAAATGATTACTTTTCTCCCTCAATATTCCTACATATAAAGGAAAAAATATATCCTGGTACATTGTATCCTGTTTTCTGGTTGAAGGAATAGAAATCTCTAAATCCATCCTTTTATTCTCTAAACTACACAAGTAATCCTAAAACTCACCACCACTCACACATCATCCTCACCTTTATTTGCATAAGTATTTTTTATTTGTTACTTTCTTTTATGTCTACTGGCACAGATGCAAAGTCAGGAAATGTTTTATAGAGGTGTTGCTTATTTGTGATTGCTTGGTATCAATTAAAATTTTGCTTTGGAATACTGAGCTCTAATCACTTAAAATATCTTTACTATTATAGATAAAACTTGTGTTTGTGTGATTGTTCCTACTGGTTAAATACTATGATCATTGTCAGTTGCCTCAAATTCACTTATGATTTAGGCAAGGTAAACATTATAAATGAGTAATAAGACTATTTCTATAAATATTACATTACACTAAGTCTTAAGGGTTTTCTTTTTATATAATGTAATTTCTTGGGAGTTTACCAGTCAGAAAGGTAACTAAGGACCAACATCTGTGTGTGGGAGATACAGGAAGCAACAGTGGGCAAGTGATAGGAGTTCAGCTATGATGCAGGCCAATGACAGTCTTGGCCACTATCCCTCTAGGGATTTCTGGAGCTAGGATGACCCTTCAGAGTTGTTCCTGGATAGTTTGAGTTGTCCAGTTCTTTTTACATTAATATCAGTCAATGTATGAGGTGCCTTGGAAGGGCATGAATTTGAGACAAGGCAACTCTCTGAAACTGAGGCAATCCCTGAATGAGAGAACAGCTAAAGGCACTTATCCCTGCAACTAGGGAGACTGATCCTTCACTTAAGAGGGATCTGGGCAATACATTACTTTGTCTACCATACTAATACATTTATTAAATATATCACTTTTGAACACACAAAACAGGATTTGTCAGAGGAATTCAAAAACTTTATTTTTAAATAAGTAATAGACTTTCTTTATGGCTCAGAGATTTAAAATTGGAAAATAACCTGTAATCAGCAATTGGGAGTTGGAGGAGGTCATGGAGAGGACATGACCCCCTGTTGATTCATAGGCTGGATCTGGATAATTAGAGATCCCTTATCCCCCCCTACCTTGTCCTTAAAATGTACCCTCTGCCCATCATTCCCCTTATATGAGCCAGTTTCAAGGATACAACCTTGAAAGAGTAAGGTATTATTGAGACCATCTGGACCCAGTTAAGGCCTCTAGATTTACTTTTAAGATTCAGAAGGGTATGTGCAGATATTAATCCATCTTGTGACTGCCCAAGACAAGTTTCGTATGTAAGCTCCTTTGCTTATTAACACTGACACCAACCAACGGATTTGTCTGCATCTTTCCTTTGGTCTCTCCTTGCCCTCCTTGTACAGGGACCAATTTCAGATTTCACCCAGAAACTCCTGAGTTTGCCTCTTTTACACAATCTACCTAGAAAATAGAAGAGGAGTACTTCCTAACTTATTTTATGAGGTTGGTATTACCCTGATAATAACACTAAACAAGCATAGTAGGGGAGAGAAAAAAACAGGCAAATATGTCTTTTGAACTTAGGTGCAAATTCTTCAAAAAAAGATTTGCCAAACTAAATCTTACAGTGTATAAAAAGAATTATACATGATGCTCATGTGAAGTTTACCCCAGTAATATAGGACTGGTTTAATATTTTAAAAATCAATTGATATAATCTTCTATACCAATAGTCGGCAAACTGTAACTTGCAAGCCACAAGCGGCTCTTTGGCCCCTTGCGTGTGGCTCTTCCACAAAATACCACATGCAGGCACACACGTACAGTGCGATTGAACTTCTGCCATGCGCTGAAGTCAGTTTTCGGCTCTCAAAAGAAATTTCAATCATTGTACAATTGATATTTGGCTCTGTTGACTAATGAGTTTGCCGACCACTGTACCATACTAACAAACTCAGAAAGAAAAATAGGATTATATCAATTTTTGCAAAAAAAAAAATCATGACAAATCTAACACACATCTCTGATTTAAAACTCTCAGCAAGAAAAAAATAGGGAGGAATTACAAAATCTGACTTAAAAGGTCTACAAAAAAACCAACTAACATAAAACTTAATAGGGAAAGACTGAATGCTCTTCCTCTAGGATGTGGAACAAGGCTAGCATGTCTGTTCCCCATATCTTATTCAACATAGTATTAGAAATTCTAGCCAGTGCAAGAAAAACAAATAAAATATATTTGATTGAAAATTAATAAATAAAACTCCATTTGTAAATGACATTATTGTGTACATAGAAAGTGCTAAAATGTGTACAAAAATAATTCCTAAAATTAATAATTGAGCAACCTTGTAGAATATAAGACCTATACACAAAATTCCATTGTATTTTGGTGTACATTCAGAAAATAAAATTTAAAACACAATACCACTTACATTTGCTCTACACAATATGAAATATTTAGGTATACAGTTAAGGGAAGATATACAGGATCTATATTTTGAAAATTATAAGATAACAACTAAATAAATCAAAGAAGACCTGAAATGGAGAGACATACTGTATTAGAAGACTTAGTATAATAAAAAAGCAATCTCCCCCAAAAGTTACCTAAATGTTTATTGAAATTTCTATAAAAATTCCAGTCAAATTTATTGGAGCATTTATATGGAAAGGCATGGGCTTTAGAATAGCTAGACAATTTGACAAAGAAGAATAAGATAGGAAGAATTACTCTTTCCATTAGTAAGACTTTTTCTACAGCTATAGTAATCAAGAAAATGTGGTATTTGCAGAGGAATAGACACAGAGATCAATGAAACTGAATGGAGAACCTAGAAATGAACTCATAAAAATATGACCAACTGATGTTAACAAAGGTAAAAAAAAAAAACACAATTCAATGGACAAAAACTAGCTTTTTCAACAAAAGGTGCTTACAAAAATTGGATATACAAAAATGAATCTTCCCACAACTAACACCACGCTCAATTGTGAATGACAAATCTTTTTCTCTAAGATCAGGAACGGTTTTGCCACTCCAGTTCGACACAGCATTAGAAGTTCTAATGAGAATAATTAGATAAGAAAAAGAAATAAAGGTAAGCAAATTGGAGATGCAGAAGTAAAATTCTCTCTCTTTGCAGAAAATGTGATTTGGTATGTAGAAACCCCTAAATATTCCACATAAAAAAAAAAAGTTAGAATAGATGAATTCAACAAAATTGCAGCTATAAATTTAACACACAAAAATCTGTTGCATTTCTATACACTAACAATGAAACCCCCCCCCAAAAAAAAAGAAATTAGGTAAACAATTTCATTTTAGCTGAAACCGGTTTGGCTCAGTGGATAGAGCATCGATTCCGGTCCAGAGTATGTACCTTGGTTTCGGGCACATCCCCAGTAGGGGGCGTACAAGAAGCAGCTGATCAATGTCTCTCTCTCATCGATGTTTCTAACTCTCTATCCCTCTCCCCTCCTCTCTGTAAAAAATCAATAAAATATATTTTTTTTAATTTCATTTTAAATAGTATAAAATATAATAAAATACTTAGGAATTAATTTAACAAGAAGGTGAAAGACTTATACTGAAAAGTATAAAACTCTGTTGAAAAAAATTAAAGAAGACATCCATAAATTAAAACACTTCCTGTGTTCATGAACTGAAAGATTTAAAATTATTTAGATGTCAGTACTACCAATGCAATCCCTAATAATCTAAAGATGTGGGTGTTTGTGTGTGTGCTTTCTTGTTTTGTTTGTTTGTTTGTTTGTTCTGGGGGCTTTTTTTTTTTATAAGGAATCTCAAAGGACCCAAATAGCCAAAATCATTTTCAAAAAGAACAAAGCTGAAGGACTCAAATTTCCTGATTTCAAACTTACTACAAACCTACAGTAATCAAAACATGTATTACTGGGCCCAGCTGGCATGGCCCAGTAGTTAAGCATCGATCTATGAACCAGGAGGTCATGCTTTGATTCCTAATCAAGGCGCATGCCTGTTGCTAGCTGAATCCCCAATATGGGGTGTGCTGAAGGAAGCTAATCAATGATTCTCTCATTATTGATGTTTCTATCTCTCTACCTTCCTCTCTGAAATCAACAAAAATATATTAATCAAACAAAGATGCGTTACTGGCATAAAGACAGACATAAAACCAATGGAACAAATTAGAGAGCCCATAATAAAATTCTCACATATATGGTCAAATAATTTTTTTCCAGGGGTGCCAAGATATTAAAGAACAGTTTTTTCAACAAATGTTGTTGGGAAAACTGGATATCCATTTATAAAAGAATGAAGTTGGACCTTTACATTATACCATATATAAGAATTAATTTTACATGGGTAAAAGAAAAATTAAGTTCTAAAACTATAAAAATCTTAGAAGAAAACAAGGCAAAAGCACCATGAGGTTGGATATGACAATGATTTCCTTTTATAATGTCCAAATCACAGAGAACAAAATAAAAAATTAGATAAGTTAGACTATCTAAAAATTAAAATCTGTGCAAAGGATAAAATCAACAGAATGAAAAGATACCTCACAGAATGAAAGAAATATTTGCAAATGATATCTGATAAGAAATTAATATGCAGAATATATAAAGAACTTCTAAAACTTAACAACAAAAAACAAACAATGCAATCTAAAAATGACCTAAGAACTAGAATAAACATTTGTCCAAATAATATATGCAGATAGCCAAAAAGCACATGAAAACATGGTTAGTATCACTAATCAAGGAAATGCAAATCAAAACTACAGTGAGATGTCACCTCACATCCATTGGGATAGAGTTTTATATATGGGAAAAAAAGTGTTTGGCAAGAATGTGGAGAAATTAGAACCTTGTGTACTACCAGTGAAAATGTAAACTTGTATAGCTACGATGGGAATAGTATGATAATTCTACAAAAAAATAAACATAAAATTACCATAGAATCCAGCAGTTTTACTTGTGGGTATATAATTAAAAAATTGAAGGAAGGGACTTAAACTGATATTTTCACACCAATAATTATAGCAGCTTTGTTTAAAGTACTCAAAAGTTTGAAACAATCCAAAGGTTCACTGACAGATGAATGGATAAATAAAATATGGTATATACAGAGAATAGAATATTATTCAGCCTTAAAAAATGAAATTCTGATACATACTAAAATATAGAGGCACATGATGCTAAGTAAATTAAGCTAAACTCATAAGAATGAATGAATGTGTGGTTTCACTTATACAAGATATATGGAATAGGCAAATTTATGGAGACAGAGAGTAGAATAGTGTTTACCAGGGGCCAAGGGAACTAAGGGGCAAGGAAATTGTTTAATTGGTAAAGAGATTCGATTTGGGATAAGCAAAAAGTTCTGAAGATTGATAGTGGTTATGGTTGCAAAAACAAGGTGAGTGCTACAAAAATTAACTCAAAATGGATCATGGACCTAAAGTAAAAATATGAAACTCTTAGAAAAAGACATAGAAGATCCAACATGGCAGAAGAATAGATGAAACTTCCTCCCAGGAGCAAGCTGTAATTATAACTAATTACTAGCTGAAGAGAAGTCTTACAAGGAAGATTCTACAGAAGAAACCACATCTAGACTAGTAGGAAGGGTAGAAACATGAAAAGGGCTGGCCTCACTCCCACAGGTGGGCAGCTGAGGTTCTGGAGGGATACTTCAGCGGCAGGGGGCTTCCTCCTGAGAAGAGTGAGCTCTAAATCCCAAGCCGGGCTCCCCAGTCCAGAGCATCAGATCTGGGAAGAGGCACCCATATAAGATCTGGCTGTGAAAATCAGCAAGATTCTGTCCATCCTGGAGAGACAGGAGACTTCTAGTGGCACAGGCATCCTGGAGAGACAGGAGACTGCTAGTGGCACAGGCATCCAATTAAAGAGCCAACACACAAAATTTCATTCACAGCCACTTTCCCTGCACTTTGGCAAAAGGAGCACAGACCAGTCTATAATTACATGAGGAAAGTCTGGGGTTTGTGGCTCTGCGGAGAGAGCTAAAGGGATAACCATCAGAATCTCTGTGCTGAGTCATTTTCCCATACCTCATGCACCATCTTTCTTGGGTGGAGCAATCTCTTCATATAACATCAGCCTGGGGGAAAACAATAATCCCTCCCTATGGATTCTCTCTCACCCCACTCTCCAGAGCTTGTATCTTGCTGCAGAGTCAGCTGCCCTGGCTTTGTATAGAGGTCTGGAAAGACTCATAGGGTATCAGTAGCTGATTTGTGTAGTTTTGGTGTGAGGGCTATTCGCCCATTTTCCCAAAAGAATATGTGCCAATTATAAATTTGATAAGAGGTTAATACACAATATTTATAAACAACTTATAAAACTTAACTCCAAATAAATAAATAATACGATTAAAAAATGGCCAAAGAACCGGACATTTCTCCAAATAGGATATACACATAAAAAGATGCTCAACAACACTAATCATCAGAGAAATGCAAATTAAAGCACAATGAGATATCACTTTACACCCATCATATGGCCATCCTCAATAAATCAACTAATAACAAGTGTTGGTGAGGATGAGGAGAAAAGATTGCACTTTGATGGAAATGCAGAATGGAGCAGACACTGTGGAAAGCAGTATGGAGTTTCCTCAAAAAATTAAAAATGGGAGGGGAGAAAATGGTGGCAGAGTAGACAGATGCATCTGGAGCTTTGTCGCTGGGCAGAGGGAGAGAGAGCGGCTGAGAGTCGCATTGGGAGTGTTTGTTGGCAAGCTAAGAGTCAGTTATCCTCCAGGAGAAGTCGGAGAACTGCTGGAAGGGGCTCTCCCGGCCAGGCAGCCCCACTGCCATGGTGCTTTTGTTGGCCAGAGCCACCAGCGCGAACGAGGAGCCCAAGCCATCTTGCAATGGGAGGTGGATGTCTGTGGTGGTCTGAAGCCTTCGGCTGGGCACCCATCAAGCAGCCAGGGACCCGGGGACCCAGAACTCTGCTCTCCAATAGGCACAGACACGTGCGGAACCAGAGATCCACAGAGCACACGGACAGGTCAGATTGCGCCTGAGATAAGGGGGAAGTAGATGTCTGCCGAGATCTGAAAGCTGCGGCTGAGGGAGGCACCCACAGAGCAGCCAGGACCCAGAGCACGGCTTCCCAGGCAGCAGATATGGAGATCCACATGGCACGCGGAAGGGTCAGATTTCGCCTGGGTCAGGGTGAGGTCTCCTACCCCCCGCACAACAGAGACTAGCACACTGTGGGAGCCGGGCTGCGGGAAAGCTGCCTCTGGAGAGGTCCGCAGAGGTGGTCAGGGCGTGATCCCTGAGTGTGAAGGCAGACCCTCTGAGCTGTTGACAGAGGGGAGCTCTGGAAAACAACTCGTTTTTTTTTTTTTTTTCTGGTGCAGAGGGACAGCCTGGGAGTTACTACAGTGTCCCGGCTGCAAAACCCCCACAAACTGACTTTGAGAACCACACAGTAGCAGGACCTGAGCACAGCCTAGAGAGGTCCTGTGCTTTGTCTCAGAGATCAATTCCGAAACACTGCCACCCAGTGGATGACACACAAATTGACTCTCGCATAACCACAAAAGAATAAAGAGATTAAAACACCAAGAGGGGAACACAGGAAACTGCAATACCTCCCCTACTGGGAAACAGGAGTGCCAAGCAGAATAATAGTGGAAGTGAAGGACCATTCTATTTTTCTTCTTCTTTTTTTTTATTTTTCCTTTTTAATTTTTTTTTAATTTTTAATTTTTTATTTTTCATTTTCACATATTTTAATTAAAAGAATATTTTTATCTTTCCACCTCAATTGATTTTACCTTTATAATTATTACATTTTTGTTTTAAACTAGTATTATTAATTACTACTAGTACTTAACCATTTTGGAAAAAAAACACAAGTGTCATTTTGTTTTCTCTTCATTTTATTTCGGGTTTAGAGTTCTACATTCTATTTTCATCTTTCCTTTAGCATAATTTTACTCCAACTCAACTCTACCTTTATGCTAACACTTTCCTCCTAACTTTCCCCATTTTGTTGTCTTGTTTCTCTTTCCCTTTTCCAACTTTAGATTCTCCCTATTTTTCTCTTTACCTGGTTAAAATTTCACCCCATTTATATATCTAATTTCAAATCCCCTACTACAAGTCCACACAAACCTCTCTCTTCTTCTCTTCACTAGCCAAAAAGTTGTTTTTTCTCTATGTCCTTTTGTTGCTATTTGCCTGAAAAGTGATTATATTGATTTTTTGAAATTTTTTGTGAGATTGTTTTAGTTTATTCTACTTGTTTTATTTTGGTTTTTGTTGCTTTGTTTTCTACCTCTTTTCCCTCACCTTCCTCGATACCAGTTGCTATTTGCAATTTTAGGTACTGGCTGCTGGCCTTTATTGGGATTAGTGACTGTTCTATTGAACTTCTCTCCTGACATCTATATTTTGTTCCTCTTTTCTCTCTTATACACTTTCGTTTCTCTCTGACTTTTTTCTCTTCCTCTTTCCTACTCCTTCTTCTCCTTTTTATTTTCTTATTCTATTTTATTTTATTGTTCATTTATTTATCTTTTTTTTTCATACTCTCTCAATTTGATTTTGGCATTTCTTTCTTTTCTTTTTTCCTCATTTTCCTCTTCCTCTTTCTCTATTTACCCCTAATTTGTCCTTCATTGGTGGTCACCTTATTTATGATTATTAACATCTTGAATACATTTCTACTCAGTGCCTTGTGTGCTGTACCTGGTCGTGTTCTAGTTTGTGCCTTTCAATCAATGTAGGAGAGAGAACTACATAACCAGACACCCGGAGAAGAAAGACCATGGGCAAAAAAGGAACAGCCCACATAAGACAGAAAGGCAGTTTTCACCAGAAAAGGAAGTAAACGAAATAGAACCACAAATAAGCCTACCAGAGAAAGAGTTCAGAGAAATGATCATAATGTGGTTGAAAAGAATGGAAGACAAATTTGACAATATGAGTAAGAGCCAAGAGGAAATGAAGAAGAACCTAGAGGAGGTGCAGAATAAACAAGAAGAAATGAAAAATGACATCACTGCTATAAAGAACTCAATAGAAAGCATCAAAAGTAGACTAGAAGAAGCAGAGGACTGCATCAGTGAGCTAGAAGACACGGTAGGAAAAAATACCCAAGTACAGCAGCTTCTAGAAAAGAAAGTTAAAAAGCAAGAGGAGAGTCTAAGGGAACTTTGGGATAACATGAAACAAAACAACATCCGCATAATTGGGGTTCCAGAAAGAGTGGAAACTGAACAAGGATTAGAGAACGTGTTTGAAGAAATAATGACAGAAAATTTCCCAAATATAGAAAAGAAAAAACCTACACAAATCCAAGAAGCTCACAGAGTCCCAAGCAAAATGAACCCCAACAAACCAACACCGAGGCACATTATAATTAAATTGGCAAACACCGACGACAAAGTAAGAATCTTAAAAGCAGCCAGAGAGAAACAGAAAGTTACCTACAAAGGAACCCCCATAAGACTAGCTACTGACTTCTCAACAGAAACTCGTCAGGCCAGAAGAGAATGGAATGAAATATACAAAGTCATGCAAAGGA
>JAAGEH010000006.1:24201906-24360764 GCA_011751065.1 Lasiurus cinereus | reverse complement strand
GTTCCAGAAAGAGTGGAAACTGAACAAGGATTAGAGAACCTGTTTGAAGAAATAATGACAGAAAATTTCCCCAATATAGAAAAGAAAAAACCCACACAAATCCAAGAAGCTCACAGAGTCCCAAGCAAAATGAACCCCAACAAACCGACACCGAGGCACATTATAATTAAATTGGCAAACACCGACGACAAAGTAAGAATCTTAAAAGCAGCCAGAGAGAAACAGAAAGTTACCTACAAAGGAACCCCCATAAGACTAGCTACTGACTTCTCAACAGAAACTCGTCAGGCCAGAAGAGAATGGAATGAAATATACAAAGTCATGCAAAGGAAGGGTCTGAATCCAAGAATACTGTACCCTGCAAGACTCTCAATCAAAATTGAAGGTGAAATCAAAAGCTTCACAGACAAAAAAGGACTAAGGGAATATATTACCACCAAACCAGCAATGCAAGAAATGTTAAAAGGTCTGCTATAATAAAAAGAAAGAGGAAGCGAAGAAGGAATTCGGGGGTAAGGACTAAAAATGGCAACAGATAAGTACTTATCAATAATAACTTTAAATGTAAACGGATTAAATGCTCCAATGAAAAGACATAGGGTAACCAATTGGATAAGAAAACATGATCCATATATCTGCTGTCTCCAAGAAACCCACCTTAGGAAAAGAGACGCACACAGATTGAGGGTGAAGGGATGGAACATGGTACTTCAGGCAAATGGAAATGAAAAAAAAGCTGGGGTTGCAATACTTATATCTGACAAATTAGATCTCAAAGTGAAGGACATAACAAGAGATAAAGAAGGACACTTCATAATACTAAAGGGAACAATCCAACAAGAAGAAATAACTCTGATAAACATATATGCACCCAATATAGAAGCACCTCAATACATAAAAAAACTCTTGGAGGATATTAAGGGAGAGATTGACAGCAATACAATCATAGTAGGAGACTTTAATACCCCACTGTCACCATTGGACAAATCCTCTAAACAAAAAATCAGAAAAGAAACATCAATCCTAAATGACTCACTAGAACAGATGGAATTAATTGACATCTTCAGAACATTTCACCCCAAAGCCACAGAATATACATTCTTCTCCAGTGCACATGGGTCATTTTCAAAGACAGGTCATATGTTGGGTCATAGGCAAAATCTCTTCAAATTCAAGAAGATAGAAATAATATCAAGCATTTTCTCAGACCACAGTGGCATAAAACTGGAAATCAACTATAATAAAAACAATAGAAAGAAATCAAACACATGGAGACTAAACAGCATGCTATTAAACAAGGACTGGATAACCAGAGAGATCAAGGAAGAAATAAAAAACATCATGGCAACAAATGATAATGACAACAAAACAATACAAAATTTATGGGACACAGTGAAAGCAGTCTTGAGAGGGAAGTTCATAGCCCTACAAGCCTACTGCAAAAAACAGGAAACAATGGTAATAAATTACCTAAACCTACAACTCAAAGAGCTAGAATGAGAGCAACAAGAAAAGCCCAGTGTACTCAGAAGGAAGGAAATAGTGAAGATCAGGGTGGAGATATACAACTTGGAGACCAAAGAAACAATTCAAAAGATCAACAAAACAAAGAGCTGGTTCTTTGAAAGGATAAACAAGATTGATGGACCCCTAGCCAGGCTCACCAAGAAGCAAAGAGATAAGACCCAAATAAACAAAATCAGAAATGAAAGAGGAGAAATAACAACAGAACCTGTGGAAATACAAAGGATTGTTAAAAAATACTATGAACAACTCTATTCCAACAAATTGGACAACCTGCAAGAAATGGACATTTTCCTAGAAAAATATAACCTCCCAAAACTCAATGAGGAGGAAGCCAAACATCTCAATAGTCCAATAACTATGGAAGAAATTGAAGCAGTAATCAAAAAGCTTCCAGCAAATAAAAGCCCGGGACCAGATGGCTACACAGGAGAGTTTTACCAAACATTCAAGGAAGAATTAAAACCTATCCTCCTCAGACTATTCAAAAACATTCAAGAAGAAGGAACACTTCCAAACACCTTCTATGAAGCCAGCATCACCCTAATACCAAAACCAGATAAAGACATCACAATGAAAGAGAATTAAAGGCCTCTATCTCTCATGAACATAAATGCCAAAATCCTCAACAAAATTCTAGCAAATCGGATCCAGCAATACATCAGAAAGATCATACACCATGACCAAGCAGGTTTCATCCCAGGAATGCAGGGATGGTACAATATCCGCAAATCAATAAATGTGATACATCACATAAACAAATTGAGAGATAAAAATCACATAGTCATATCAATTGATGCAGAAAAAGTATTTGACAAAATCCAACGCCATTTCTTGATAAAAACTCTCAGCAAAGTGGGAATAGAAGGATCATACCTCAACATCATAAAAGCCATATATGATAAACCCACAGCTAACATCATACTCAATGGGCAAAAACTAAAACCATTTCCCCTAAGAACAGGAACAGACAGGGATCCCCACTCTCACCTCTCCTGTTCGACATAGTACTGGGAGTATTAGCCATTGCAATTAGTCAAGAAGAAGAAATAAAAGGCATCCAAATTGGAAAAGAAGAAGTAAAGCTATCCTTATTTGCAGATGACATGATATTGTACATAAAAAACCCAAAGGACTCCATTCCAAAACTAATTGACTTAATTAATGAATTTGGCAATGTAGCAGGATACAAAATTAATGCTAAGAAGTCTGTGGCATTTCTATACACTAATAGTGAAATTATAGAAAGAGAAACTAAAAAGCTTTTTTAGTTGCTAATCCCATTTACCATCGCACCAAAAAAATTAAGATACCTAGGAATAAACCTAACTAAAGAGGTAAAAGACCTTTATGCAGAAAACTACAGGACACTGAAAAAAGAGATAGAGGAAGATGTTAACAGATGGAAGAGCATACCATGCTCATGGATTGGGAGAATCAACATCATTAAAATGTCCATACTACCCAAAGCAATCTACAGATTCAATGCACTACCCATTAAAATACCAACGACATATTTCACAGATCTAGAAAGAATTCTTCATAGATTCATCTGGAACAAAAAAAGACCACGTATAGCTACAGCAATTCTGAGAATGAAGAATAAAGTAGGTGGGATCTCAATACCAGACTTCAAGCTATACTACAAAGCAACTGTTCTCAAAACAGCCTGGTACTGGCACAAGAACAGACATATAGACCAATGGAATAGAATAGAGAACCCAGATATCCACCCAAACCACTATGCTCAATTAATATTTGACAAAGGAGGCATGAACGTTCAATGGAGCCAAGATAGCCTCTTCAATAAATGGTGTTGGGAAAATTGGACAGATACATGCAAAAAATTGAAACTGAACCACCAACTTACACCAAATACAAAAATAAACTCAAAATGGATACAGGACTTAAACATTAGAAGGGAAACCATAAAAATACTAGAGGAATCCACAGGCAGCACAATCTCAGATATATGCCAAAAGAACTTCTTCACTGATACTGCTCCAAAGGCAATGGAAGCTAAAGAAAAAATAAACAAATGGGACTACATCAAAATAAAAAGCTTTTGCACAGCAAAAGAAACCATCAACAAAACAACAAGAAAGATCACTGTATGGGAGAACATATTTGCAAATGTTATCACTGATAAAGGTTTAATCTCCAAAATCTACAGCCAACTTATACAACTTAATAAAAGGAAGATGAAAGATCCAATAAAAAAATGGGCAATGGACCTAAATAGAACCTTTTCAAAAGATGACAGAAGGAAGGCCAAGAGACACATGAAAACATGTTCAAAGTCATTAATCATCCAAGAGATGCAAATCAAAACAACAATGCGATACCATCTTACACCTGTCAGAATGGCAATCATCAACAAATCAACAAACAACAAGTGTTAGTGAGGATGCGGAGAAAAAGGAACCCTTGTGCACTGTTGGTGGGAATGCAGACTGGTGCAGCCACTGTGGAGAACAGTATGGAGTTTCCTCAAAAAACTAAAAATGGATCTCCCATTTGACCCTGTAATCCCACTCTTAGGAATTTATCCTAAGAAATTACAAACACCAATCAGAAAGGATTTATGCACCCCTATGTTCATAGCAGCACAATTTACAATAGCTACAATTTGGAAACAGCCTAGGTGCCCATCAGCAGATGAGTGGATCAGAAAACTGTGGTACATCTACACAATGGAATTCTATGCTGCCATTAAAAAGAAGGAATTCTTACCATTTGCAGCAACCTGGTTGGAACTGGAGAGCCTTATGCTTAGTGAAATAAGCCAGTCAATGAAGGAGAAGCATCACATGATCGCACTCATTGGGGGATAATAAAGAACATTATAAACTGATGAACAAAAGGATAGATACAGAGACAGTAAAGGTTCACACAGCAGGAAATTACAGCAGGAAGATTGAAGTTAGGTGAGGTAGATAAGAGATCAATCAAAGGACTTGTATGCATGCATATAAGCATAACCAATGAACATAGACACTGGGGGGTTGGGGTATGCCTGGGAGGGAGGGGGGCAATGGGGAGATATGTATAAAAAATTAATAAAAAATAATATATTTAAAAAAAATTAAAAATGGTACTGCCTTATGACCCAGAGATTCCACATCTGGAAATATATTCAAAGAAGCCCAAAACACTAAACTGAAAGATTATATCCACCCTTATGTTCATTGCATCATTATTTACAATGGCCAATATTTGGTAGCAGCCCATGTCCATCAGTAGATGAGTGGATGAAACGGCTATGGTACATGTACACAATGGAATACTACTTGGCTGTAGAAGAAGAAGACGAAGACAAAGACAAAGACGAAGAAGAAGAAGGAGGAGGAGGAGGAGAAGGAGGAGGACGAAGAGGAGGAGCCCGCGGAGGGCGCCCCCCGGCCCCCGGCGCGGGGGAAGGAGGAAGAAAGAGGAAGAAGGAAATCTTACCTTTTGTGACAGTATGGATGGATCTGGAGAGCATTATACTAAATGAAATACAATAGCCAGTCAGAGAAATACAATAGCATATCACTTCACTAATAAGTGGAATCTAATAAACAAAATAAACTAACAAACAAAATAGAATAAACTCATTGATACAAAAAAACAGATGGACAACTGTCAGAATTGAGGGAGATTATGAGACTGGGTAGAAAAGGTGATGGGGCTAAGAAAAAAAAAAGCCTCGTAAACAAAAACAATAGTATGGTGATTACTAGAGGCAGGGGGGAGGGGAGGAGTAGGGAGGAAAAGAAGAGTGTAGGTAGTTAAATAGTGATGGAAGGAGATTTGACTTGGGATGATGAACACACGATATAATATACAAATTATGAAATATAATATTGTATACCTGAAACTTATATAATTTTATTAATGAATGTTACTCCAATAAATTCAATAAAAAGTAAATAAAACAAAGAAGACAATCTTT
The DNA here is from genome assembly GCA_011751065.1 of Lasiurus cinereus. Lineage (NCBI taxonomy): Eukaryota > Metazoa > Chordata > Mammalia > Chiroptera > Vespertilionidae > Lasiurus > Lasiurus cinereus. The sequence goes on along the minus strand of JAAGEH010000006.1, from coordinate 24,355,306 downwards.
TTTTTTAATATATATTTTTATTGATTTTTTACAGAGAGGAAGGGAGAGGGATAGAAAGTCAGAAACATTGATGAGAGAGAGACATCGATCTGCCGCCTCCTGCACGCCCCACACTGGAGATGTGCCCGTAAGCAAGGTACATACCCCCAACCGGAATCGAACCTGGGACCCCTCAGTTCGCAGGCCGACGCTCTATCCACTGAGCCAAACCAGTCTCGGCAAAAAATTCAGAAATGACACAAATCTACAAAGGAATCCTATATAATAAAAACCTGATATACTAAGTGTCTGGTTGTCTGTTCAACCAATCAAAGTGTAATATAGATAGAGAGAAACCAAGATGGAGGCATAGGCAAACACCTAGACTGCTGCCTCACACAACAATTTCAAAACCTCAACTAGAAGACAAAACGGACATCAACCAGAGCCACAGGAAAGCTGGCTCAGTGGAAATTCTACAACTAGAAAGAAAGGGAGGGTCTCACAGAGACTCAGAAGAGCTTCAAAAAGCTGAGGTACAGGGACACGCACTTGGAGAGAGCGGGCAACAGAGTACCTGGCTGGCTTCCTCTGGCAGGAGGGAGACGGAGACGCCTGACTGCACTGAACCCTTTATCCTACTGCACTGAACCCCAGTTCTAGTTGAGCCTCATACAGGGGGAGTCTGGATTGTCATGAAAAGGGAGGAGTGCATGGAGATTTGGGGGAGCCACGAAAGGGCAGAGGTCTGGGAGTGCACACACCATTGCACGCACAGAGGACAGACTGCTGATTGTGCCACTGGCTTTCTCTAGTTGGCAGGAGACAGAGCCTCCCAACTGCACTTAACTCCACTTCTTACTTACTGCACTGAACTACAGTTTTGGGCGAGAACCTGGGAACCCAGACTCATACGGGTACGGGAGCACAAGGGAACTGGAAAAGCAGAGGTCTAAAGGCACGCGCGCATGAGAAGGCTGCAGCGATTACTTGAGGTCAAAGGGCCACATAAGGCAGGGCTGACTGGAAACCAAGGCTGTCTGCTCAGCCCTGAGACTCCAACCCATCCATCACCGAAGCTCCCAACTGCACTGAAATACAGATCGGACTGCAATGAACCCCAGTTTCAGGAGAGACTCTGAGGACCCAGACTGATATGAGTCCCTGGAGCACACAGAAAGGCAGAGATCTGGAGGCATGAATGCCTGCACACAGAGAGGGCTACAGTGATTACCAAGGGACACTGAGACCAGGGGCTGACAGGAAGCCAAAGCTGTCTGTTCAGCCTTGAGACTTCGCCCCATCCAAGCCTAGCACAGAGGCTTTCGCAGTCTTGCAAGTCTTAAGGCAAAGTCCAACACAGAAGTTCGCCCGGGGTTGACACAGCTAATCCTCACAACCAATTGGCTTGGAGGTCAATTCCCCCCAGTGATACCAACAGCAATCAAGACTTAACTACAACAAAGCTGTACACAAAGTCCACAAAGGGGTGAACCAAGAGAGTCCAACTCAGGTAACTGGGGAGGCAGAGCTACTGACCCATATAGGACAGTTAGCACGTAAAGCTACTCTAACAATTCAGGGAAGCAGCGAAAATTTGGAGACAAAGGAACAGATCACAAACAAAAGAAATGGAGGAAAACAAACAACTGGATATAGAGTTCAAAACCAGAGTTATAAGGTTTTTCAAGAATTTCCTAGAAAAGATGGATAAATTTAGCGAAGCCCAAGAGGAGATGAAAAGGGGCCAATTAGAAGTTAAACATACACTGACTGAAATAAAAAATATTATACAGAGACCTAACAGCAGATGAGAGGAATGCAAGAATCAAATCAAAGATTTGAAATACAAAGAAGCAGAAAACACTCAAGTGGAAAAGAAAAAAGAAAAAAAAATTCAAAAATGTGGAGATAGTGTAAGGAGCTTCTGGGACAACTTCAAATGTACCAACATCAGAATCATGGGGGTGCCAGAAGAAGAGAGAAAGCAAAATCCTGAAAACCTGTTTGAAGAAATAATGACTGAAAACTTCCCCCACCTGGTGAAAGAAATAGACTTACAAGTCCAGGAAGCACACAGAACCCCAAACAAAAGGAATCCAAAGAGGACCACACCAAGACACATCATAATTAAAATACCAAGAACAAAAGACAAAGAGAGAATATTAAAAGCAGCAAGAGAAAAACAATTAATTACCTACAAGGGAGTACCCATACTATTGTCAGCTAATTTCTCAACAAAAACTATGCAGGCCAGTCGGGAATGGCAAGAAATATTCAAAGTGATGAATACCAAGAAACTACAACCAAGATTACTCTACCCAGCAAAGGTATCATTCAGAATTGAAGGGCAGGTAAAGAGCTTCACAAATAAGAAAAAGCTAAAGGAGTTTATCAACACCAACCAATATTATATGAAATGCTGAAAAGTACTCTTTAAGAAGAGGAAGAAGAAGGAAAAGATAAAGATAAAAATTATGAACAGCAGGAAAGAAAAAAATGGCAGCGGAATAGATGGAGGTATCTGGAGCCTTGTCGCTGAGCAGACAGAGAGAACAGCTGAGGGTCACACTGGGAGTGTTTGTTGGCGTGTTAAGGGACAGTTATCCTGCAGGAGAATTTGGGGATTGCTGGACAAGGTTACCCTGATCAGGCAGTCCCACTGCCACAGGGTTTTTTCTCCTAGAGTCACCAGCGCAAACGTGAAGACCATACCATCTTGAAGGGGAAAGTGAATGTTATGGAAGCTACAGCTGAGGCACCCACTGAACAGCTAAGAGATTCAGAACACTGCTTCCCAATCAGTGCAAATACTCAGATTCAGAGGCGCTTTGCACGCCACATGGAAAGGTCAGATTTTGCCTAGGATAAGGTGAGGTCTCTAGTCCCACAGAACACAGAGACATGCACACTGTGGGAGCTGGAACAGGGGAAAGCTGCACCTAGAGAAATCTATGGCTGTTGGGCAGAGTGTGATACATGAATGTGGAAGGGGATCTTCAGAGCTGCTAACAGGACATCTCTAGAAAGCAACCCATTTTATCTGAGGCAAAAGGACAGCCTATTAAAGTATGCTGGTTGCTTGAACAGGATTGGGGAAGGGGTACTGCACAGACTTGTGCTCTTTCCTCTTCAGATCCTTGCTTCTGATTTCTAAGCCTAATACATAGAATCACCCAATTGGGGACATCCTAAGATACTGCGGGGGAAAGTTGTTTTTCTGGAACCTGGGGATCAGAGCACGGAATAACCATCAGAGAACCAGCTCTGGGGCAACCCAATTCCATAAACCGGTATTGAGTGCCACAGGGAAAGCAGAATCTAAACACAAGCTACAGAGGACCTATAGTCTTGGAGGTCAGTCCTGAAACACTGCCACCCAGGGGCTGACTCACAAATTGAATCTTGGCTAATCAGAAAAGAATAAAGAGATTAAGATACACCGCCAGTTTAAAAAACCGGGACTGGCTTACAAAACTGAGCAGCAATGGAATGCAGGGAACTGCAATACCATCCTGACTGGGAAACAGGCATGCCAAACAGAAAAATAGAGGAAGTGAATGACCTTCATTATTGTGCATTCTATTCTTTATTTTTTATATTTTATTTTTTCATTTTTAATTAAAAAATTTTAATTTCTTTTTTCCTCAATTGATTTTATCTTGTTAATTATTACATTTTTATTTTCAATCAGTGTTATTACTACTACTATTTTACCTTTTTGAAAAATATAATGTCATATTATTTTCTCTTTATTTTACTTTGGGATTAGAGTTCTGCATTCTATTTTCATCTTTCTTTAGCATCATTTTACTCTATCTCAACTCTATCTTTATGCCGTCACTCTCTTCCTAACTTTTCCAATTGTGCTGTCTTGTTTCTCTTAATATTTTCCTACTTTAGATTTTCCCTATTCTTTCTTTTTTACCCAGTTAAAATTTCATCCCACTTTTATATCTAATTTCCAATCCTCTAATCCAAGTCCATACACACCTCTCTCTTCTCTGTATTGACCATCCAAAAAATTGTTTTACTCTATGTCCTTTTGTTGTTTGCTTGAACGTTGATTATATCGATTTTTTCATACTTTTTTGTGAGATTATTTTTGCTTATTCTACTTGTTTTATTTTGCTTTAGGTTTACTTTGTTTTTCTTTGTTTTTTTATCTCTGTTTTCCCACGCTTCCCTTGATATTAGTTGTTATTTGTACTTGTTGGTGGCTGTTCTATTGGAGTTTTCTCCTCATATATATAATTTGTTCCTCTTTTCTTTCTTATTCTTTTTTTTCTCTCTTACTTTTTTTCATCTTCTTTTTTCTTTTTTTTTCCCTCTTTTTTCCTCCCACCTCCCAATTTCATTTTGGCACTCCTATCATTTCTTTTTTCTCTTTTCTCTCTTCTTCTATCTCTACTTTCCCCTAATTTGTCTCTCTCTGGTGCTCACCTTATTTGTGGTTATTAATATCGTGAATATATTTCTGTTCAGTGCCTTGTGCATTGTACCTGGTTGTGTTGTATTTTGTACCTTTAAATCAATGCAAGAGAGAGAGAGAAATAGAGAGAGAGAGAAATACATAACCAGACACCTGGAGAAGAGAGAACATGGGTAGACAAAGAAACAGCCTGCATATGAAAGAAAAGCAGGCATCACCAGAAAAGGAAGTAAACGAAATGGAGATAAGCAATCTGCTAGAGAAAGAATTCAGAGGAATGGTCATATTGGGGCTGAAAAGAATGAAAAACAAATTGGACAATATGAGTAAGAACGAAGAGGAAATGAAGAATAATCAAGAAGAAAAGAAAAATGACATTGCTGCTGTAAAGAACTCAATAGAAAGCATCAAAAGTAGACTAGAAGAAGCAGAGGACCACATCAGTGAGCTAGAGGACAAGGTAGAAAAAAATACTCAAGTAGAGCAGCTTCTGAAAAAATAAAATGAAAAAGCAGGAGGAGAGCCTAAGAGAACTTTGGGATAACACAAAAGAAAACAACACCCACTTAATAGGAGTTCCAGAAGGAGAGAAAACATCAAGGAATAGAAAACCTGTTTGAAGAAATAATGGCAGAAAACTTCCCTGATAAAGGGAAGAAAAAACCCACACAAATCCAAGCTGCTCAAAGAGTCCCAAGGAAAATGAACCCCAAAAGACCGACACCAAGGCACATTATTATTAAATTGGCAAACACCAATGACAAAGTAAGAATCTTAAAAGCGGCCAAAGAGAGACAGAAAGTTACCTAAAAAGGAACCCCCATCAGACTAGTGACTGATTTCTCAACAGAAACTCATCAGGCCAGAAGGGAATAGAATGAAATATACAAAGTCATGCAAAGGAAGGGTCTGAATACAAGAATACAGTACCCAACAAGGCTTTCAATCAAAATTGAGGGTGAAATTAGGAGCTTCACAGACCAAAAACGACTAAGGAATTTATTATCTCTAACAATGCAAGAAATGTTAAAGGGTCTGCTGTAAAAAAAAAAATGAAATAGGAAGTGAAGAAGGAACACAAGGGTAAAGATTAAAAATGGTGACAAATAAATACCTGTCAATAATAACTTTAAATGTAAATGGATTAAAAGGCTCCAATCAAAAGACATAGGGCAACTAATTGGATAAGAAAACATGATCCATATATCTGCTGTCTACAAGAAACCTACTTCAGAAAAAAAGATGCACACAGACTGAGGATGAAGGGATAGAAGACAGTTTTTCAGACCAATGGAAATGGAAAAAAAGCTAGGGTAGGTATACTTATATCTGACAAATTAGATCTCAAAGTGAAGGACATACCAAGAAATAAGGAAGGCCACTTCATAATAATAAAGAGAGCAATCCAACAAGAAGAAATAACTCTGGTAAACATATATGCACCCAATACAGGATCACCTAAACACACACACACACACACACACACACACAAAAAAAAAAAAAAAAACTCCTGGAGGATATCAAGGGAGAGATTGACAGCAATACAATCATAGTAGGAGACTTTAATACCCCATTATCACCATTGGACAAATCCTCTTAACAAAAAATCAGCAAAGAAACATCAATCCTAAATGACTCACTAGACCAGATGGAATTCATTGACATCTTCAGAACATTTCACCCCAAAACCATAGAATATACATTATTCTCAAGTACTGGAAGTATTAGCCAATGCAATTAGACAACAAGAAGAAATAAAAGGCATCCAAATTGGAAAAGAAGAAGTAAAGCTGTCCTTATTTGCAGATGACATGATACTGTACATAAAAAATTGGAAACACTCAATCAAAAAACTAATAGACTTAATAAATGAATTCAGCAATGTATACCAGGATGAAAAATTAATGCCAAGAAATCCATGGCATTTTTATACACTACTAGTGAAATTACAGAAAGAGAAACTAAAAAAGCAATCCCATTTACCATAGTACCAAAATAATTAAGATACCTAGGAATAAACTTAACTAAGGAGGTAAAAGACCTATACACGGAAAACTGCAGGATACTAAAACAAGAGATAAAGGAAGACATAAACAGATGGAAGAGCATACCATGCTCATTGATTGGGAAAATCAACATCATTAAAATGTCCATACTACCCAAAACAATGTATATATTCAATGCACTACCCATTAAAATACCAAAGGCATACTTCACAGGCCGAGAACGAACTTTCCAAAAATGTATCTGGAATAAAAATGACACCAAATAGCTGCAGCAATCCTGAGAAAGAAGAACAAAGTAAGTGGGATCTCAATACCAGATTTGAAGCTATACTACAAAGCCACTGTTTTCAAAACTGCCTGGTACTGGCGCAAGAAGAGACACATAGATCAATGGAATAGGATAGAGAACCCAGATATCCACCCAAACCACTATGCCCAATTAATATTTTACAAAGGAGGCACGAACATACAATGGAGTCAAGACAGTCTCTTCAACAAATGGTATTGGGAAAATTGGACAGGTACATGCAAAAAAAATGAAACTAGACCACCAACTTACACCATACACAAAAATAAACTCAAAATGGTTAAAGGACTTAAACATAAGAAGGGAAACCATAAAAATACTAAAGAAATCCACAGGCAGCAAAATCTCTGACATATGCCGAAGGAACTTCTTCACTGATACAGCTCCTCAGGCAATGGAAACTAAAGAAAAAATAAACAAATGGGACTACTTCAAAATCAAAAGTTTTTGCTCAGCAAAGGAAACCATCAACAAAACAACAAGAAAGCCCACTCTATGGGAGAACCTATTTGCCAGTTATATCAACGATAAGGGTTTAATCTCCAACATTTACAGAGAACTCATACAACTTCACAAAAAGAATATACACAACCCAATCAAAAAATAAGCAACTGATCTAAATAGGCACTTCTCGAAAGATGACAGAAAGAAAGCCAAGAGACACATGAAAACCTGCTCAAAGTCACTAATCATCAGAGAGATGCAAATCAAAACAACAATGTGGTACCATCTTATACCTGTCAGAATGACTATCATCAACCAATCAACAAACAAGTGTTGGTGAGGATGCGGAGAAAAAGGAACCCTCCTGCACTGTTGGTGGGAATGCAAACTGGTGCAGCCACTGTGGAGAACAGTTCGGAGTTTCCTCAAAAAATTAAAAATGGAACTCCCATTTGACCCAGTAATCCCACTCTTAGGAATATATCCTAAGAAACTAGAAACACCATTCAGAAAGGATTTATGCACCCCTATGTTCATAGCAGCACAATTTATAATAGCTACAATTTGGAAACAGCCTAGGTGCCTGTCAGCAGATGAGTGGATCAGAAAACTATGGAACATCTACACAATGGAATTCTATGACACTATAAAAAAGAAGGAATTCTTACCATTTGCAGCAACCTGGATGGAACTGGAGAGCATTATGCTAAGTGAAATAAGCCAGTCAATGAAAGAAAAATACCACATGATCTCACTCATTTGTGGATAATAAAGAACATTATAAACTGATGAACAAAAAGATAGATACAGAGGCAGCAAAGCATCAGACTGTCAAATTACAGTGGGAATTTTAGGTAGAGGTGGGGTAGATAAGAGATCATCCGAAGGACTTGTATGCATGCATATAAGCATAACCAATGGATACAAGACACTGGTGGGTGAGGCCATGTATGGGAGTGGGGTGGGAGAGGACAATGGGAAGATATGTACACATGTAATACATTAATAAAATATTAAAAAAGAAAAAAGTTATGAACAACAAATACGTATCTATCAACAAGTGAATCTAAAAATCAAGTGAATTAAAAATCTGATGAACAGAATAAAGTAGTTAATATAATAGAATCAGGGGCATAGAAAGGTAGTGGACTGACAATTCTCAGGGGAAAGGGGTGAGGGGGTGCAGGGAGAGTGGACAAAAATCATATACCTATGGATGAGGACAATGAGTTGAGGGGGGGTGATAAGGGCAGAGGGTGGAGTGGGAGCCAGGTAGAGGGGAGTATGGGGAGGAAAAAGAAGAACAATTGTAATAATCTGAACAATAGATTTATTTTTTTTTTAAAGTGTAATATGCTAAGGCCACTAAACTGCTAGCTATGATGTGCACTGACCACCAGAGGACAGTCAACCAGTTGCTATGACATGCACTGACCACCAGGGGGGGAGATGCTCCGACTGGTAAGTTAGCTTGCTGCAGGGGTCCAGCTGATCAGGACTGAGCAATACGGGCCCTGGACATGCCCTGGAGCCCTCCTACGGTCCCTTCGTGGCTGGTCAACCTCCTACCTAACCTCCCCTGCCCTGATTGTGCACTGGTGGGGTCCCTTGGCCTGGCCTGTGCCCTTTTGCAATCCAGGACCCTTCAGTGGATGTTGGAGAGCTGGTTTTGGCCTGATCCCACAGGCCAGGCCAAGGGACCTTACTGGTGCACTAATTCCTGCACTGGGCCTCTAGTCTCATACAATAATAGTAATGGTGACACTAAAAGTCAGTGCAGAAAAGGAGGATTTCTATTGGGGAAAAAGAACAGCTGAAGTTCTGTAGAATTGGGCTTTAAGGGCCAGTAGCCTTAAGTAAGAGTAAATTATCCAAGTTAGTGAGCTCTATTCTTTTTCTGAAAGGGAAACCTATGTACGTTGAAGGTCACAGGGTTAGTGAAATTTGTATGAAATTCCCTTGCATGATTGAGGTTGAACTTCACTCCAAAACAAGCAAGTTTAAAAATTCTGAATGAGATTTCAGATTTTGGAAAATGAAAATATTCACTGTTTACATATAATATATACTCAGAAAGTACAAGGCATGCCAGCCAACCAATTAAGGCCTTTGACTTGTGTAAATTGCTTATACACAAGTGTGCACAATTATTTCTATCCCACTGAAATCCCAGTATGCTGATGAATATCTATGCCAGATTTTTTTCTGTAAGAAGAAAAATATCATCATCAACACCACTATATAATAACACCCCTCAATGCATTTGCAAACCATCATTTACTATTGAGGTTGAAGAATGGGAAATAAAGTATACACTCATCCACCATTACTGTATTTACAACGCAATCATGGTCGCTGAGCCCTGTTCATGTGATAGAAGAAAGGCTATAGCTCACTTTTACTTGAGTAAAGCTGTCAGTGTGGAGAGCAGCATGGATTCTTCTGGAGGGATTATTGGCCACTGCTCTTTGCTTTGCACAGACCTAATGGTTTAGACAGAATCAGAGAGGTAATCAGATTTGAAGAAGATACCACATGCTCACAAAACAAATGAAGTTCCTTTGCCAGTTAAAGCCACCCATCTTCATTTTAATTTGCTTTTATTTTTATTTAAAACGCATCCTCCTAAAGCCTCAGTTACCTCTCCTTTTTCATGAAAACCCAGCTGTCTTGCATATATCTAGAATGTATTTAATCAAAAAAAACCCACAACAACAACAACAAACAAATCAGACTGTATTGAAGTTTAAGTATCTGAAATTCTGAATTAAAGCAAAAGCTATTGCCAGGATCAAAGCCAGCACCATGTGAGCATACATACTGGATAAAATATAGTGGGAAGTCTATTTTTACAAGAGGGACATTTTATTTTTATGAGAACAACCACTAATATAACATTAGAAAAGTTTTGAAGGATGATGAAGGCATTTATTTCACTTAAGAATAATATGACTTATGCAATAGTAAATTTTAAATGTGTGTGTGTGTGTGTGTGTGAGAGAGAGAGAGAGAGAGCGAGAGAGAGAGAGAGAGAGAGAGAGAGAGAGAGAGAGAGAGAGAGAGAGAATGGGGAAGTTTTAGCCTGAGTGATATTTAGCAATTATATGACCTTGGGCATGTATGTCACTTATGCTTTCTAAGCTAGTTTTCTTATCTTCAAAATACAGATGTCAGTTCTGCTATTTTTCATTAAATTATTATATCAAAGGAAGGAACTTTGAGGCAGGGGGGTTGTTCTACAAGCAAAGGACATAGGCCTGGGCCAGAGTCTTTACACAGGGTTTTGAGTATGTATCTAAAAAAAAAAATTAGTTATCAAACTTTTATGCATTAAAATCATGTTGGAAATTTAGTGTCTGGCTTTATTCCATTTCTACCCATAGTGAAATCTGGGTCTCCGAAGGCGCCTGGGTGATTCTAAAGCAACAATTTGATGTGGCGAACACTGTGCTGCACTACCCCCTTCCAGGAAGAACTCTTTAACCAGCTCCTGGGAATGTGATAGGCAGAATGCCTGCAGCATTAAGCATTTTTAGGGATTGCCTCAGCCACAGAGAGCTGCCCTGTCCCAGGCCACAGTTCTTCCCAGGGCAGCTCACATACAATGACTGATCAATGTGGGGATATTAAGACCCAGACATCAGCCCAATTTGGTGCAACTCTGGTGCACTCTAGATCCCAAATTCTCTGGGATGATTAAGGCTTCATTGGGTCTGCATTACTCACACTTTCTTCCCCTGACCTCTCCTACTTCCTCCCTTTCATCCTTGGATGTTGTGTCCCAAAGGCACTCTTGAATACACATCCCAACCACTAAACTGACTCAAGAGTCTGATTCTTGGGGAACCCAGATAGTGAAACCAATTAAATTCACATTAAAATGTATCTAAATTACAATTTTTTTCCAAATTTGGTATTTTGATCATTTCAAACATGTTAAAGAATAGCTAAAACATCCAAATGCAATTCTTTACAAGTGTAATATTTTATGCCTACCAAACATATTCTAAAACTCAAGATCATGAACCTTCTCGTTCTCTTGACATCTATTTAGATTTAGATTTACCCCCTCTTTTTGTTATTCCCCTAATAGTTTCCTAATGTTATTTTGATAACTTCCCAGGGTTTTAGTAATCTTACAAGGATGTGGGGAAAAGTATTTATTTTCTCAACTGAGCTCTAATTGATGGCTCTGGATAGCTAACTGTCTAATTTTTTTTAAACTTTGAAGTACAATATTTATAAATAAACACAAAGTATATCCATATAACCAGTCCCCAGAATAAGAAAGATAACATTACTAGTAAGAATAGAGTTAACAAAGATGATCTGTTTTACTCAGTTTTCATTTATCTCAGTAGCCATGGTAATGATCCCTGGTCAACTCTGAGAACTAAAACACTGGAATATTCACATAGTAACTGGGTAGATATATTAGTCCATTTTTCCAAAGCAGTGGGTCAAAATAAATCAGGTTGCCAGCACGTTAAAGTAAATATAAAGGTTCATAATGTGCGCCCCAAGTCTGGTTTGGATTCACACCATGGCTAGTCATATGGCTAGCATGTGATAAAGTCCATTTAGAAACTTTAGACCCCAAAACTCAAGCTGACTTTCCTGGGCATGGGCATCTCATACATGTTCTTGCACATCACACCTGGAGAAGATGCATCCATAAATTCCTTGCAGAGGAAGGACAAGAGAGCCTGCTTTTGATCTTCCTAGTCTTTGTCTATTATCTTTTTTTTTTCCTGCTATTCCTGCACTCTCTCCTTTGCTGGGAGAAATATTAACCAAGACTAAAACTTTAAGATAAATGGTATTAGTCCTCCCAGAAAATCCTGAAACTGGTTGTGCTTGTGTGACAACTGTAAAAACTAGCACCCCTATACTCCCCCTCTTGCTTCTTTAAAATCAGTATGTCTTCCAGGAATAGCTACCATCCTGACTTCTAGCAGCATAGAAAAATTTGGAACTTTACAGTCTGTACTCTTTTGTATGTGACTTCTTTTCCTCAAATACTATTTTTGTGAGAGTCATGTATGTTGTGTACGCAGTTTTAGTTCATTCATTTTCATTACTGTAAAATAATCCACCAACTACCACACAATTTATGTTTTCATTTCTCTGTAGATGCACATCTGGGTTGTTCCAAGTCTGGGGTTACTATCAATATTGTTGCTACTTGTATTTTGATCCACGATTTTTGGTGAAGGTGTATATGCACTTCAGCTGGTTTTATATCCATAAGTAGAAATTTTGCATCAAAGGGAATGTAAATATTGAGCTTCAGTTAATACTGCCAGAGAATTTTCAAACTGGTTGTACCAATTTGTCTTTCCACCAGAAGGTATGAAAGTCCCAATTGGGAGAATCAACATTGTGGCATAAGGCATACCACCACAACCACACCAAAACTACAACTAAAAGACAAAACAATTATCCCCCAGAACCATGGGAAAGTTGGCGAAGTGAAAGTTCTACAACTAGAAAGAAAGAAAAAAGTGCATTGAGACCTAGTAGGACGTGCAGGGGCTCAGAAAGGCAGAGGTACAGAGATGCACGTGAATCGGGCTGGCATGTGTTGTTTTTGTTTTGTTTTTTGTTTTTCTTGTTTTTGTTCCAATTAGGAGGGAGTTACAAGTTCCCAACTGCTCTGAACTGCAGTTTCTAGTGAGATTATGGGGACCCAGACTCATACAGAGAGAAACTGGACTGTCTGCAATTGGTCAGGAAGGGAGGGTGGCTCTCTTGCAGAGGTGTGCACAGGAATCATTATTTACTGCACTATGGAGCGGGATGCGAGACACAGGGACATGGAAACATGGAGACTTAGAGAGGGCTGACTGGCAGCCTAGCGATTCCCTGAGAGCCCACCCCATCCAATTTACAAACCTATTCAGCTGTGTGCAGCAGCTTTTGTATATGAATGGCCTACCCTCTAGCAGCTTAACTAACAAATTGCAACTGGGTCAGACAACTCCAAAACTTCCAAACTCCAAGCAAAGAGGAGAAATCTGCAGATCTCACTGTAGCTCCTGCTGGGTAACCTCAGACACTAGCTGACTTGCACCTTCTTGGAGATCCAGGAACCAGTGTACCTAGAGGTCAGTGTGAGAGGACACCAGATTTCAACTCCTCACATACATAATTGACACACTCAAGAGGCAGACTCAGTGAGCATGAAAGCCCCACTGAAACAAGACCTGCCCCATAGGGGTATCTCCAACACAGCAGTTCTTCCCATTTAATAATTAGAGCTAATCTTCACAGTCAATTGGCCTGGAGGTCAATTCCTCTCAGTGTACCAATAGCAATCAAGGCTTAACTACAACAAGACTACATACCCAGCCCACAAAGGGTGCACCAGGAGTGTGCAGAGCTAATGGGCCCTAAAGGACAACTAGCACACAAAGCCACTCCATCAATAAGGGAAGCAGCCAAAATGTGGAGACAGAGAAACATGTCATGAATGAAAGAAATGGAGGAAAAAAATTACTGGACATAGAGTTCAAAACCTCATTTATAGTTACTCAAGAATCTTCTACAAACCACCAAGAAACTTAGTGAGACCTCTGAGAAACTTAGTGAGACCTTGAAGGATCTTCATGAGATTGCCAAAAAAAAATGGAAAAGGACCAATCAGAAATTAAGCACACACTATCTGAAATAAAGAATAATATACAGAAATCCAACAGCAGACTAGAGGACCCCAAGAATCAAACCAAAGATCTGAAATATTAGGAAGCAAAAAACACCCAACCAGAAAAACAAAAAGAAAAAAGAATCCAAAAATGTGAAGATAGTATAAGGAGCCTCTGGGACAACTTCAAGCATACCAACCTCAGAATCATGGGAGTGCCAGCAGAAAAAAAGAGAGCAAGCTACTGAAAACCTATTAGAAGAAATAATGACTGAAAACTTTCCTTACCTGGTGAAAGAAATGGACTTACAAGTCCAGGAAGCGCAGAGAACCCCAACAAAAAGAATCCAAAGAGTACCGCACCAAGAGACATCATAATTAAAATACCAAGGACAAAAGACAAAGAGAGAATATTAAAAGCAGCAAGAGAAAAACAGTTAGTTACCTACAAAGGAGTACCCATACAACTAGCTGATTTCTCAATAGAAACCATGCAAGCCAAAAGGGAGTGGCAAGAAATATTAAAAGTGATGAATAGTAGAACTTACAACCAAGATTACTCTACCCAGCAAAGCTATCATTCAGAATTGAAGGGCAGATAAAGAGCTTCACAGACAAGAAAAAGCTAAATGAGTTCATCGCTACCAAACCAGGATTATATGAAATGCTGAAGGGTATTCTTTAAGAAGAGGAAGAAGAAGAAAAAGGTAAAGATAAAAATTATGAACAACAAAGTGATAACAAATACATACCCATCAACAACTGAATCCAAAAATCAAATGAATAAAACATCTGATGAACAGAATAAACTGGTGAATATAATAGAATTAGGGGCATAGAAAGAGAATGGACTAACAATTCTCAGGGAAGGGAAAGGGTGTATGAGGGGTGCGGGAAGAGACTGGACAAAAATCTTATACGTATGGTTGAGGACAATGGTGAGGGGTAAGGGAATGGGATGGGGGGTGAGGAATCAGGTGGAGGGGAGCTATGGGGGGAAACATCAGTAACAAACTGAACAATAAAGACTTATTTTAAAAAATAAAAGACAAGAAATGAAAACAAACAAAAATAAATGAAGGAACAATGATCTGCAAAAAAAAAAAAAGTCCCAATTTTTGTTCTACATATTTGCCAATACTTAGTATGTTTCTTTTTAAAACAATACAGTTAAAAAAATATCTCATTACATTATGGTTTTTGTTTTTATTACTCTGATGACTAACAAAGTCGAATGTATTGTCAACTTTTTATTGGCCATTTAGATATAACATGTGAAATTCTTTGGGGCCATTTTTTCTACGGACTTGTGGTTTGCAATTGATTTATAATTTTTGCATACTCTAAATTGAAGTTCTTTATTGGATTACTAAGGCCCAGTGCACTATTCTGTGCACCTTGAAAGAAACTGTGGGCTGAGAAGCTGTATTGGGCACCAAGGCAGGTCTTAGCCCATCCTCTGCACCCCTGCCTGGCTCCTCCCATCATGGCCCCCAGTCCCCTGTCTGCCAGCAGCCTCTTTCCCACCACTGCTGTTCCCACGTGCTGGCAGTGGTGTGGAGCAATTGGAGCTGGAGCCAGTAGTAGGTGCAAGTAGCAGGTGCAAGCAGCGGGTACAAGTGGCAGCTGCTGCCCTGATTGCCCCTCAGGATCGGGGTGGTAGGGTGGTGGTGGAGAAGCTCTCAAGGGCAATCAGGCCACCATTAGCACCCTCTGACAGCACCAAGTGATTGGGACCTGTGTCAGATACCAGCAGCAGGTACAAGCGCCAGGGGGACTGAAGAGTGTAGGAGCAAAGAATTTTCAAGGGCTTGCCCCAGTAACAGTGACCAGTGCCCTGCCTTGGTCTGGTGCCCCCACTCACCTGCTCCACCCCACTGCAGCCAACACCCACAATGTTCCACACTTTGCTGCCTGTGGCCAACACACACCATATTTTGCGCACACCCCCTGGTGGTCAGCACACGTCATAGCAATCTGTTGTTTGGTTGTTCTGCCATTTGGTCTATTTGCATATTAGGGTTTTATATATAGAGATGTATTGCTAATTCTTCACTAACTCTACAGCTTGCCTTTCATAATAGTGTGATTAGCTGATCTGCTAACTTTACTCTATTTCTCTCACTAACATACTTTACTCAACAAATATTTATTAAATAGCTGCTACATAGCTGAACACTTTTTAGTTATCAGGGGAAAATAATAAGCACAATGATTTCTGTTTACACTCTTTCTAAAGAGATTAATGCAGCTTGCTTTTATCGTGAGCCAATTCATCTTAATTATTTAAAGGATTTGGGAACATACTCTTCCCAATGTTTTAGATTGTATTTTCCAAGTACATTATTTACTAACCCCTCCCCCCCCTTTTTTTTTTGGATGTGTTAATGCCTTGCTCTACTCTATCATTGAGGACTGAAAGAAAATGAGAAGAAAAACACTCCTTGACCTACTTTGCAATTATGTCATGTTATTATATCATTCTCCTGCCCACTCACATGGTATGTAAATATTATGTCTTAGTTCTAGTACCCCAGAAGCAGACTCAGAAATAGGGATTCATGTGCAGTAGTTTATTTAGAATGTGAACTCAGAAAACACTGGAAGGAGAATGAGGAAGTGAAGCAAGGAAAAGCAGGAAGCCAATAAAGGTTGTGCTATCAAGCTGGTTACTACTCAGGATAGGACTTTAATCCTGTGGGAGACATTGAGAACCAGTGTAGACAAATGCCTTTGAGTTAATCCACCAAATAGGGCAAAGAAGCTAGGATGTTTATATGTGATCTTTCAGTCATTGGTTCAGGGATGGTCTTGAGTTAGGGGATGCTTTTTAATTCCTCATCAAAAGCAGGTTCTGTGGTTAGATTAAGTGCTCAGCAAAAAATCACGGATTCTAGCAGTTGGAAGTAATATTTTTTGATGCTTAGTTACCTTTAAGTTCAATTTCATTAAATCGAACTCTAAAAAGGATCTTTAAAAAATAAATTTTGAAAGATAAACTAACTATCACAAACCTTCCTTCTCTTGGGTCTTTTCTTTATGTAAAAAGATCTTGACTGTACTAGCCAGTTGGCTCAGTTGGTTGGAACATTGTTCTATACACCAAGAGGTTGCAAGTTCGACTTCCTGTCAGAGCACATACTTAAGTTGTGGATTCAATCCCCAATCAGGGTGCATATGGGATGGAACTGATCAATATTTCTCTTTCTCTCTTTGTCTCTGTCTAAAAGTAATAAATAAGTATATCCTCATGTAAGGGTAAAAAATACCTGACTAATTATTTTTCTTTAAAATTTCCATTGTAATTGTACATATCACTACTTATATCTTAGTTGGAAATGACATCTGCTAGAATATTTTATTAATAGGACACTATCCAATTTTTAAATATATATAATCGACTATGAATAATATAAAACCCCCAAATAATGCTACAAAATATAAATTTATTTTGTGCTCACATTTAAGAATTCTGATTCAAAAAGTTAATCTATAATAATAAAAGGGTAATATGCTAATTAGACTAGACATCCTTCCGGACAAAGCCGGAGCTGTGAGGGAAGCCCGGGTCTCAGGTGCCAGAGGGAAGCGGTGCCAGCAGCCAGGGGAAGGAAAACCTACTCTTGCACGAATTTCGTGCATTGGGCCTCTAGTCATTCCATAATTAACATGGTGCTCTATGGTCAAAGAGACCTAGTCTATTGCTATCTTGCTGCCCTGTTAGGCACAACTTCTATTCCCAAAGTAATCTTTGTGCCCAGCATGACTGCTGCAGCTCCAGCCACTCCAGTCTCTCACTGCTGCCTAGAGGAAGGAGGAAGTTTTGAAGAGACACCATGAACTTATCAGAAGTTGCATGCTCTACCTCTGCTTATACCATATTGCCCAGAACTTTGGTCAGATGACCAACCAAAAGGGAGAAGAAGTGGGGAAAGAGATATTTGGAACAACTGTCACTCTTTTCTTCACAAATTCAAAAATATTCAGTGTGAATTTTTAAAAATTGAAAAGATAATTAACCTCTAGTAGAAGGTGTTAGCTTGTAACCAGTAATTCTTTGGACTTAAGAGAAAAACTGGTATTTTCCTTAGACCCTTCATAAATTCATACTGAGGTAAGAATTTTACCAACTTATAAAATATGTTAAATCAAAATGCAATATGCAAACAGCATGGATGTATTCCAATGAGAGAGAGAGAGAGAGAGAGAGAGAGAGAGAGAGAGAGAGAGAGAGTCTGTGAATGTGTAAAAATTAGGGTATTACAGGGAGTCCTTTCCTTTTGATACTAGCAAGTTGTAGAGATGGTAATACAACTCTAAGCAGTTGGAAAAATAGATGATATAAATATTATGAGCATATGGAGGAAATCCTCAAACATACATTTTTAAATAGATTTTTATTTCTCATCATAGAGTTTTTCAATTCAACCCATTTTATTTGACTCCTAAATCTGAGGCACTCTTAAAGCCATAATAACATAAGTACATATTTTAAAGTCCCATAATTGCTGGAAGCATAAATAATTCCTTGGAAAACTAAGTAAAAGATATTGAAAAAGAATAGGAGAAACATTTCCAAGCTAGACCTTTCTATTACCATAAGAAACAAGGAAAAAGAATCCTTTTGTATTGTTATTGCTCATAAATTTAGAAGCATATTTCATGGTTAAAATTAAAACCTGAGTCATCTCTTGAAAAGAACGATAGTAGAAATATATATATATATATAATTCCACTGGATAATTGTGATAGATAATCAAAGGCAGCTTTTTCCTATTGATTGGTCCCATCTTTCTAGAAATTCACCTGGACACTTGATGAAGGACAGCAGATGCTATACCACATGACATGAGCTGTTCCATCATAATCAGACAAGGGTGCTCTATGTAACAGATCTGAAAGATACCTTTTTTGCCTTGTGCTTTAGCTCCAGGTTTGTTATGGCTGTGAATTCCCATACTGGGGGAGGCGGGGGGAAGGTTTCTTAAATATTCTCAGTATTTGCTTTTTTTAATCTTTTTAATATTTTAAAAACAAGAAGAGACCAGCTAGCACAACTTTGTGTTTGGACAGATTCTGGAGCAATTCATTAAAGGCTCATTTGCAGGATCCTTGAAAATAAATGTAAGTTAATGAGCAGCAACAATAATTTTTCTTAAGTGAATTATGCCAAATGAGACAAATGAAACTCACTTGCATAATACATTAGTTATCATACATTAAATATAAAGATACTCGGTTTTACCTGTTTGCAATTATCTTCTTTACCAAATCTTAATTGTCATAGACCCTAAATCTATATCTATAGTAGTCTTCAAGATCTAGTTAATATTTTTACTTCTTTACTATATCTCATGTTTTCATTGGCTTTTGTCTTCATCTTTAATATTAGTTGCAATGTTCCTATTTCCTTAATTTCCATCTTCACCTTCCATTATGGACTTGCCAAATATGTTAGCCTATTGTCAAATTAGTTCCCTCCAAACCTTACAAAAAATATATTTATCTACTATCTTTCCTATTTTTCCAAGTAACTTATTTGATACCCATTCGCTTCACCAAGATCCTTAACCTTTCTTTTGAAACTTCTTTTTTATAGTGACCAAAAGGGCCAGATTTAATTTTATAAGATTTATAAAGATTCATGTAACCTTGTGCAAACAGAGCTGAAGAGAAGTATATTTTAGATATATTTAGAAGGTAAACCTGCAGAACCTGCTGATGATATGAGTATAATAAGTGAGGAAGAGAGGATATCAAAGATAAATTTTAGGTATTTATTTTAGAGAATTGGGTAGATGATGGTTTAAATGGATATAGATGAGATTTATAAGAAAGATAGTCTATGTTAATGAGTTTTATTTTTTTCTCTTTTGAACAGGAACTTGGTTTCTCTGTGTTAGGCTCAGTTCCACTGGAAGCTGGCAAGGATTAGACTGCAAGTCATTATTTTGAGAAAACAAATGTAGAAAATGAGTCAAGAAGGCGGTGAGAAAGAGAATGGAAGGAATCCATTACCTATTGATGAAGAGGTTATCATTGTCAGAAATTGAGGCTCATCCTGCTAAAAATGTGTTAGAACATGTCTGTGAATTGTCCCATCTGGGATTGAGGAATATGGAATATTTATAGACCAAATTCTATCCATTATTGGTTAAGGACTCTCTCAAAGATATGAATTAATGGCACTCATATTTTAGCCAATGATGCTGTGAAAGTAAAAGAAAGCCTTAGGCTATCTCAGTAGGAGATCAGAGTGCATTTTAAAGGTGAATGCTAAAGCAATGTTGCTCTTGAATTTCCTCCAGTATTTCAAATTCACTATTTCTCTAAACATATATGCTTTTGCCTTTTTCAATTCCTGGCCCATTTTTTCAATTTATTTTTTACACATCTTAAGTAAATTGTAGATCCATGCATTCTTTGAACTTCAAGTAAAGATGGTGCTTTCTGTGACATTCCACATGCATTAACTCTACATCTTTTTATTAGACAATATTTTATTTCGTATAAAGCCAAGCATGATTCCATGAAAGCTGCAATGAAAAGCTAAGGATATGGACTCATAGTCAAGCATACAAAATATAGGTTACAATGAAGTAGTGATATGAATAATGTTGACTTAAAATGCTCAAATGTAGCTTCCAAGGCTTTGATAAACTTGCAGATCCTGCTGATTATTTGGAAAGAGAGAGGAAGTCGGGTGCCCTAGTACCTAAATCCTAAATTATGCCTTATTTGTATTAGTGACTTCTATAGAGAACACATTTTACAACATTAGCTGATATTGCCAAGTTGACAGCAATTGCCAGCATTCTGGAAGCTTGATACATCATTGGTCATAAACAAGGTGCTGCATAAATACTTGGTGATTGATGGATTAAAATCTAGTACAATCTTTGAAGACATTCCTCATAGATCCTCTGCCAAAACTTTCCACTCTCTTGGGCTGCCATCTTTACCTCCTCCATCTTTTAATATGATTTGATCCCCAATTTGATTAACTTCAGTCACTTGATTTTAGCTCTCTCCATTTTCACTTTCTCCACCAAAGGAATTTCTGTATTACACCACCTTTATTTCCCTTCAAGCCTCACTAACCATCCCTTCTTCTCCCTCCATTAATTGTTTTCTCTTACACTTCTATTGCATGGTAAGCTATTTTTCATCATGGCTTTATTCTCCAGACTGGAAACCTGCTTAAATGTCTTCTAGATTAAAAACCCACCTGCTTTTCACCATGTTATTTCTCAGAGTCTCTAAGTGCTTCTCTAGAGAGTAGTAACCTCCACTTTCTCTTCCCCATTTGTTTGTTAATCCCTCTTGCTTTAGAATAAACTGCATGAAAGAATTCTGGCTTTAATTCTTCATATCCAGCTCATGGCACAGCTTGTCACTTCAGGTGTGATGACTAAACACTTATTAAGGGAATGCCAGTCAGCACTTTGCAATTTCTCTTCTTTTCATCCAGTACTTCTTGAAAACTTCCATTGCTTTTTTTGGATCTGCTGATTCAGACTTTCATCTTAAGTTTTAAAAAGTACCTTTAAAGAGTTTCTTCTGAAGTATCTTCTGTCCTTAGCCCTTTCCTTTCTTTCTCTAAATTCTTTCACTTGAGAAGTTCTGCTTTAAGAGGCTCCATTATCACCCCATTGCCCAGCCTCAAAGTCTCAGTCATCTGTGAACTCTCCTTTTCCTTGCTTATCACACTTTCAGCTCAGTGTTACTGCTTATGCAACCTACACTCTCCTGAAAATTTAATAGCTTGCTCTTTCTCTAACATGCCTTCAACTTTCTTACCTCCATGCCTTTGCTCATGCATCTTCCACTGCCTATCATGCCTTTTTTGCCCTTTCTCCAATATTCATATTCCCATTCTTGAGCATAAGAAAGCCTAATACAATGATCACTTTCTTCATGAAATTTTTCCAGTTCTCCTTAACCCAGCTATGTGCCCTGTCCAGGAATCAAACCCACAACCTTTTTGGTATACTGGATGATATGCCTACCAACTGAGCCATGAGACTAGCCAGTCAGAGGCATTTATCCCTCTACTACATTATCAGAACTCTCCCCCACCCCCATATTGATTACTTTACTTTCCCCTATATCTGAGTTATGTGATCATGTGACATTTTACCATACTTCAACCTATTCCAGGCCTTTCAAGTGAACACTGATCCATCACACAGATACACACTAGGAAATGGTAAAAATGCACTGCACATGCAGAAATTCATTTATGGGATTATGCCAGACCACCTACCTCTCCTGCTTTCTAATCCCACTTATTTTATCCAATGCCACTGCTCACTGCCGACCCTCCACTTTTTATTTGGATATTATTTATATTACTCATAAGAATAATGAGCCCAGGGTACTTCAAAAACCAAAGGAGTTCCTAATTTCCTAGATTCCAGATTAGGGAAAAAAAAACAAGTGATAAAGATACTAAAATCCCCTTGAAATCTGATACCAAATCTTATATCATTTTACTATGTCTATAAAGTTCATGTTAATTCTTGAATTGTCAATAATAAAAACTTAATATATTAGTTTTATTTTTTAATAGCAAATGTCTGAATAAATAGAATTTAGGATAGAGTGTTTTGAAGGGCATAAAAAGAGGATTAGCTATGTGCTTGGTCAGTCATCTGAGCAAACAACTTCTCTAGAGGGTTCAGCACAGCTAAGGAAAAGGGACTCCTAGAATGTATCGGGAAGTTGTATAGCTTAGTAAATAGCTGTCAATGTCCTCAGTGCAAATCTTAACTCCATAATCCATAGTGATCTCTGACTTCTCTGTGCCTCATTTCCTCATTTGTGAAATGACATTAATAACAGATCATATTGTATAAGGTTTATATATAGGTTAAATGAGATATTATCTACAATTGACATAGAAATTAGCATTGTGTCTAAGATATACTAAGTACTGAATAAATATTAATTCTATCCAAGGGAGTAGGTGATTGAAAGGGGCAATAGAGAATCAGAGGAAAAAAAGAGTTATGTCCTGGCTGGGGGTTCGATCGTCTGGAACATTGTCCTGTAAACCAAAATGTTGTGGGTTTGATCCCAGGTAGCACGCATGTGGAAGGCAACCAATTGATGTTTCTCTCATATCATGTTTTGGTTTTCTTCTTTCTCTCTCTTTAAAAATCAATTTAAAAAAACATATTCTCAGGTGAGGATTTAAAAAAAAAAGTTGCCTTCTTCATAATTTTAGCTAACAGTAAACTTGTGTAGGGTTTCCTTTATATCCATAATAAAATGATGGGCATTGTTTAAAATATACAGGCCACCTAATCTGTTACTTAAGAAACCTAGGATCTGCAGAGAGAATAGTCCTTGTTCTTACTGAATTTTGGTAGACTTTCTTGAATAGGTATTTTTTGCTATATGCCCTTACCACTTCTAGAGGCATTAAAGGTTTACATATATCTAAATATATATAAATTTGGTGTACATTTATAATATGTATAGGTGTAATACAAATACATAATAAACAGTTAATACATAATAATAAAAGAATAAACTCTGTTTCATATACTCACAAATGTAAACCTACTTTTGCCCATCCCTGTACAATGCATTTTTAAAGATATCCATAATAATAAAAGTGTAATATGCTAATTATACCAGACAATCTTTCAGACAAAGCCTGGGCTGTGAGGGAAGCCCTGGTCCTGGGTGCCAGAGGGAAAACACAGGGCCAGCAGCCAGGGGAAGGAAGGCCTACTCTGGCACAAATTTTGTGCATCAGACCTCTATTATAATATCAATAAATATGTGGTGTGTGTGTGTGTGTGTGTGTGTGTGTGTGTGTAATTAATACCAATTTCCCTGGAGAGCAGATCCATAGAGCTCCTCAGCTCATACAGTCATGCCAGAAAATAATCTCCCTCCTATCTAGTACTTTTATCTGTAGATTCTACTTTAGAAGATAGCAAAACTGTGATCTCTGATTTCCAATTAAGATTAGTATTAACTATCTTATTCTTTTACCCTACTTTTCTGTTATTCTGTTTCAGATCTGTCTTATGTATTCTGCAGATAGCTGGGTTTTGTTTCTGATTCTAACATTTGATCTTTTATATTTAAAATGTCCTCTTTATTTTTAATTGCTGGGTCAATATTGAGCACTCATTAGATATCTACAGAAGGAAGCTGGCTTTTTCTCTGGAGGCCTAGGTGCAGAGGAGTTACCAAAGTCAAATACTTTCTTGCTAGACGTTGTTTAGATATTACCAAAATTAACCTCACTTTTCTTTTGGCTTTATTTGAGATATAAATGTATAAGTAGTCCATATTTAAGTGTATAATTTAGCCGAAACCGGTGTGGCTCAGTGGATAGAGCGTCAGCCTGCGGACTGGAAGGTCCCAGGTTCGATTCTGGTCAAGGGCATGTACTTTGGTTATGGGCATGTCCCCAGTAGGGGGCGTGCAAGAGGCAGTTGATAGATCTCTCTCATCGATGTTTCTAACTTTCTATCCCTCTCCCTTCCTCTCTGTGATATATTTTTTTTATAAAGTGTATAATTTAGCCAATTTTGACATATGTATACACCAGGAAACAATTACCATAATCAAGGTAGCTAACATAGCTATCACCCTCAAAAGTGCTTTTTGTGTTTTTCTATGTTCCTTCCCAGAATAAGCCAAAATCCTTGTCCTCATTTAGCTTATGTGCTAGTGTTTATTAACTATGACACAGGTATGCCTAATCAGGGCCACCTGAAGGAAAATTCAATCAGACATATATGAGGCCCTTCACTGTATCATGATGTAATTGTTTATCTTTAGTCAGTTCTAAGAGAAGGACTGACTTTTCTTAATGATTCCGGTTGTATCTCCCAATGATCTTGCTGAATGCTGCATAAAATAAATAATGGGTCTGTTCAATCAAATCTAGGAAAGCCAGATCTCATATATGTGATCTTACTCTCTCCTGACTTTTCCATAATTTTAATATCTTCTTTTGTGTTCACCTATATGATTCTTTGGAAGAAATTTTTTTTTATTGGGAGTAGGTAGGAAAAAGGAGAGCCTTTATTAGGTGTGACCAGCTGCTTGCTCCAGTCCTCCAAAGCCTCCACAATAAATATATTTCTGAACATATTTGTTGTGAAGCATCATGGCTCGCTAAACTTGCCTAGTTGGAATAACAGATGTTAATTTGTTTACCAAGAATAAAATAAAAATCTAAATATATTTTTCACAGAATGTCCCATATGGATGACACAAACATTTTAATTAGTCCAAACAGAGTGGCCAGGGGAGTATTTGGTTATTTGTATCTGAAAATATTATCTAATACAGTTTGTGTATGCTCAAATATTATAATTGTGGAATAAAATATTTTTAAAGTAAAGTAGTGTGTAAAATATCTTCTTTAAACCAAAATTTCTTTGTCATGCTTAATTAATTTCAAATCTTGGTGGGAGTGAAGGAGCAAGCTAATATTTGAATTGGTTAAGAGCACAGACTTTGGAACAAGACTTTCTGGCATTAAATAATTACCCTATCTATTAGCTGTGTGATCTTGGGCAAATTATTTAACATCTCTAAGGAGATTATTTCATTATCTTTAAAATAAAAAAAAATAATGCCTACCTTATAGGGAAATGGTAAAAATATACAGGGAGGAGCAAAAGTAGGATTATAGTGTTCATGTGGAAAATAATACAATAATTAATAAATAATACAAGAATAAACTCTGTTTAGGTACTCACAACTGTAAATCTACATCTGTCCCACCTTATACAAATACCACTAACAACAGTTTTCTGGACCATACATGCTTTTATATTAATTATTATTTTGTATATGAAAATAATGCCACTCCAAGTAAATGTTTTCCTTGATGTCATTATTCCAAAAACTAGGAAAGTAGGTCATAGTGTTGCTGGAGGTTTGTGTTGGTGGGATTCCTCCATCACTAATGGGAATGGGGTTCTTACAATATTTTTAGAAAAGGAATTTCCTAAGACTCGCACGGGAGAAAGAGTGGTTTTTATTGGTATGGGATTATATTTCTTGGTCTGCAAAGTCTCATGTCCCTACATCCAGTCCTGAAAGAAATTCAGCTGGGGATCTAGTAGAGCCAAAAGCAGGGCCAGTGTCCACAGTTTCTGTTCCATGGGTCCGATGTAGCATTAGCTAGATTGAGTTCATCAGTTGTAGACCATGTGAGTGAATGCAGGGAAGTGAGTTTCCTGCAACAGGAGAGCCAGGAGCCTGGTAAGTAAGAGAGCAAGAGAAAGAACTCCCTTTGTTTAGGAGTTTGAATACTAAATCTTCCCATGCTTGCAGTGGCCATACCTCTTCTGGTCACTGACTTGTTCCTAGGTGTGACTGACAGATAAGCATCTTCCCACATCACCCAGACCTTATTGAGCATGTGTCTATTGTTCAGTCCCATTCCCCATCAATCTGCAGGGCTTAGACCTGGAGAGTGTTAACCTGTAGCTTCCTGTATAAATGGTGTGCATAAAAAGCTGTATAAAGAGCATGCCTATATTATTTAGTCTTCCCTTTACTGCTTTCCAATTATTTAATAACAATGTTAACAGTATCAATAGATTTGAACTTGAAATTTAGCTTTAATGGAAAAAGCAATGGCCTGCAATGACCTACATTACATGAAGTAGAGGTGCCAGAAATACTGTGAAGAAAGGATTATGGCAAATTGTGAAGGAAGGATTCAGAAGGGACAGAGATACAGGCTTGCTAGAATGGTCCTAGAGCAGCAGTTCTCAACCTGTGGGTCGCGACCCCTTTGGGGGTCAAACGACCCTTTTACCGGGGTCGCCTAAGACTATTGGAAAACACCTATTTCCCATCGTTTTAGGAACCAACATACCGCTCCTCAGTGTAGCAAAATGTAGCAATGTAGTTTACTGTTGTCATATGAAGACTGCTACCCATGCTACACCACGATTCAAGACAAAATTTCATTTATTTGTAATTAGAAATAAATATTTCACAATATACAATTACATATTGTTTTTGTGATTAATCATTATGCTTTAATTATGTTCAATTTATAACAACGAAAATACATCCTGCATATCAGATATTTACATTACAATTCATAACAGTAGCAAAATTACAGTTATGAAGTAGCAATTAAAATAATTTTATGGTTGGGGGTCACCACAACATGAGGAATTCTATTAAAGGGTCGCAGCACTAGGAAGGTTGAGAACCACTGTCCTAGAGTATCAGAGCACAAACCCACAATGCCTGGTGGAAATGCCATTTTCCAAGGCAAGAAGACATACACAGTAGAGGGAGGCACTGGCATCTTTGAGAAGCTTAAAGGGACTCCTCTCTGGTCTGGCACATACTGGGACACATAAAAGTATTGTTAAAAAGAAGCCTGGCACTTGCCAGTGTGTCTTAGTCCTTAGAGCATAGACCCAGGCACCGAAGGGTCTTGGGTTTGATTCCCAGTCAAGGGCAGGTTTGACCCTCAGTCCCATTTGGGGTGCCTGTGGGGCAACCAATTGATGTGTCTCTCTCATACTGATGTTTCTCTCTCTCTCTCTCTCTCTTTCCTTCCACTCTCTCTAAAAAATCAATAGAAAAAAAATATCCTCAGATGAAGATAAAGGAAGGAAGGAAGGAAGGAAGGAAAGAAGGAGGGAGGGAGGGAAAGAAGGAAAGAAAGAAAAAAAGAAAGAATCAAAGCGTAATATGCTAATGATATGCTAATGATATGCTAATGATATGCTAAGGCCACTCAAGGGCTCACTATGATGTGCACTGATCACCAGGGGGCAGATGCTCCTACCGGTAGGTTATCTTGTTGCTGGGGTCTGGCCAAACAAGACTGAGTGAGACAGGCTGGACATGCCCTCCGGCCCTCCCGCAGTCCCTCCCCAGCTGGCCTACCTCCCAGTTCCCTCCCTGGCTCTGATGATGCACCATTGGGATTCCTCAGCCTGGCCTGCACCCTCTCCCAATCTGGGATGCCTCGGGGGATGTCAGAGAGCCAGTTTCAGTCCTATCCCACAGGCCATGTCCAGAATTCATGTACTGGATTTTTAGTCTAGAAATAATGAATTCAGTCAAAGTCTCCATGTAAATGTAGTAATGACCTGAAGATAAACCATTTGGTAAACACACTAATGGCATTTATTGGTGAAATGACACCAATGAATTCTTACCTATAAATTTTTTTTCATGGAATGTGCCTGGTCTCTCTTGATTACTTACTGTTCACAAAACTGGAATTTGAGGCCCTAGCTGGTTTTGCTCAGTGGATAGAGCATCAGCTTGTGGACTGAGGGGTTCCTGGTTCAATTCTGGTCAGGGGTATGTGCCTTGGTTGTGGGCACATCCCCAGAGTGGGATGTGCAGGAGACAGCTGATCAATGTTTCTAACTCTCTGTACCTCTCTCTTTCTCTCTGTAGAAAATCAATAGAAATATATATTTTTTAAAAAAACTTGAATTTATGGATTTCTAGGTCATAGAAAACAGAATAATGAAAAGTTGTATGGTAGACTGTAATTACCAGAGTATAAAATGGGCTTTCCTAAAATGGGAGTGAATATATGTATAAGTGGTGCTTCCTCATATATTGCTCAGAAAGAATCTTCTCTGTTAAATATGAAAACAAAATTCATGTTTTGTTTTCAAAAGATGGTTTTTTGGAGTGTGGGAGAGGGTCTGTGTCTCCAATTTACCAAGAAATGAATGTTTCACCTGTGACTGGCAACATCCTTCTTTCTTTGAATTACTAGTAAGTTTGGGGTATAGGTATGATCTAGAACAGTGATAATTCAACATTTTGAGTTCCAAAATGTACATGTGGAGCTGGGGCAGGGACAAGGATTGGTGCAGAACATTGTGAAAACAACGCTAACAAAGCAAGCAGAAGCCACCAAAAAAAGACCTAGCAATTCTCCTATAATTAATGAGTATTCTTCAAAAAACAGGCTCCTCTAAGGAAGAGTGTGCAACCTACCCATACTAATGAACAGTATTGGGCTGACAGATAAAAGACTTTATTTCATGATGATATGAGGACAATGTGGATAGATTGAGAGCCAGAAGTTACCAGAAGCAGAAGGAGATGGTGCTATTCTCAGACAAAAAAAAAAGGGGGGGGATATTAGGAAAATAGTAACTGTTCCTCATGATATTCTCAGGTTGGCACACAGTTTTAATGTTCAGATAGGTTTATTACAAGCCCCTTGTTTGCCTGGAATCACTTGAAATGTTCTGTGCATTCACTGTTTTGTTCATTTTAATATGTTTATGTTTTATATCTATCCAAATATTAACTTCTTGAGAGAAGGAGTGTGTTGTATACCTGTGATTCTCAAACAGATCATACAGATCATCAGGGGATCCTGATAAAATGTAGGTTCTGATTCAGGAGTGGAGTGAAGCCAGAGAATCTACACTTCCAACAACCCATCCAGTGATGCTGATGCTGCTGGTCCCTAAACCACATGAGCAACACTGATCTAGCTCTACGTAAATCATTTACCAGGTAAGAGTCTCTTGCTGATGTTTATTATGGGTTCTTAATTATAAGAGTTTTTCCCCTGGCTGCCTTCCATAAAGAAATTCCCCATTTAGGTAAATCTTCTTCATTGTCTTCTTTTCTTTTCTTTTCTTTTCTTTTCTTTTCTTTTCTTTTCTTTTCTTTTCCCTTCCTTCCTTCCTTCCTTCCTTCCTTCCTTCCTTCCTTCCTTCCTTCCTTCCTTCCTTTCTTTCTTTCTTTCTTTCTTTCTTTCTTTCTTTCTTTCTTTCTTTCTTTCTTTCTTTCTTTCTTTCTTTTCTGCCTTGTACAGAGCAGAATAAATGAGAGAGAAACCCACATAGCAAAACAACACTTTCCTCCCTACTCACCACAGAGTAGCTGCTAACTGGCTTGGAATGAAGATGTGATTCCCATCAATGGCATTATATTAATTTTTTGTCTTCAATAAACTGAATTACAATAGCTTCCTCTTCCTCTTTATTTGCAGTTTCACTTCCTGCAGTTTTAACTACCTAAAGTTAACCAAAGTCTGAAAACGTTAAATAGAAATTCAAGAAATAAGCAATTCCTAAGCTTTAAGTTTCAAACTGTTACAAACTGTAGCAGAGGAAATATCAGACCAACTCACTCCCTCCCACCCAGGATGTATACAGTATCTCCCTTTGTCCAGCTTCTCCGTACTGTAGATGCTACTCTACCATTGGTCACTTATTAGCCATATCGATTATTAGATTGACTGTAGTGCCTGTGTTCAAGGGACCTTTGTTTTAGTTGGTAATGTCCCCAAAGCACAAAAGTGGTAATGCTGACAATCAGGTTATACCAACGAAAATTTGTAAAGTGTATGTATGTATGGGGAAAAAAATAACATATAGGATTGGTACTATTTGTGGTTTTAGGTATCTATTGAGGGTCTTTCAACCTATCCCACAGACAAGGAGGGACTACTGTACATGCATAAAAAGGCTTTTGGGAAAAATGCCTTTGAATAAATTTCAAGGCACCTAATTTCTTTTCCTTTTATATCCTGCTTTCTTCACAGGACACAGCTAAAATTCCAACCCCATGCTCCCTGCTCATATCTGTAATACTCACCTGCCCTATTGATTTAAAGACATCATCCTCTACTGAATTTCACTATAATTCATGTATTTTCAATAAAATACCTGTTTTTAGAAAATGCTAAACTTTTGGAGGTCAAAATGGTAATAACAACAATTACAGTGGTACCTCAAGATACGAGTGCCCTAACATACTAGATTTTTGAGATACGAGCCGTCGAGCGAACGATTTTTGCTTTGAAATACGAGCAACATTTGAGATAGGAGTAATCATGCGGATCTGCTGGCTGCACACAACCCACCAGTTTACTGCGACTCGAGCTTCTCATAGTTTCCCACGCCTCAAGGTTATGGAACGAATTAAATTCGTATCTCGAGGTACCACTGTATATAAAATATTTAATATTTGTTAGGCATTGTACCACAGAATTTATATGCATTAATTTATTTAGTGCTCTTGACAATTCTATTATACCTGTCTCACAGATGAGAAAACAGAGGCTTAAGAGATAAAGAATTTACCTGAGGCATGTCAAAGACTACAAGTTGACACCCAATATCTGTTCTCTATTTCTTCTCTTGCAGTACAACCAAAATTCCATTTTGGGTGTCAATGTAGTTCAATAAAAAAAATTGCCTTTCCCAGCCTCTCCTGAAGCTAGGCTGAGGCATCGCCAATGAAATTTAAGCATAACTATAGTATAGAACTCAAAGATGCATAAACAGAGCTGAGAGTGTGAGGGGAGAAGCATTTTTGAAATATGCACTTGTCCTGACCAGTTTGGCTCACTGGTGACAGTGTTGGCCCAGGACCGAAGGGTCTTAGGCTTGTTTCCTAGTGAAGGGCATGTAGCTGGGTTGCAGGTTTAATCTCCAGCCTTGGTCACAGTGTGTGCAGGAGACAACTAATCAATGTCTTTCTCCCTAAAAAAAAATTTTTTAAAAATCACTCTTCCTAAAACACACACACACACACACACACACACACACACACACACACACACAAAATTAAAAAAAAAATCCTCATGTGAGGATTAACAGAAAAAATAAAAGAAATAAGCACTTGTGACCCTTCTGACTTTCTTCCTTATTTAGGCCTTGAGGATCCTCCAATGGTTTTAACCTGTGGCAGCCATCTTGGATGGACCACAAGGTGAACTTGAGGACAAAAGCTACACATTAGCATACTGGAGCCAAAAACTAGGAGGAACCTGGAATCCTGGTGACCTTGCAATGGCACTTTGAGCCAATGTGAGAGAAATTAATATGTACTATTTTAGCCATTTTGGATTTTCTTTCACTCTCACCCTGGCCCTACCCTAAGTGGGCACATCTCACATCTGGTAAGAGATATTGCTGGAATTTCATCCTATGCAATTTCGTATCTTCTTTCTACCCACAGTGTCTAATCACTTGACATGCACATCATATTTTATGCTCAGTTTGGCAGCATGAATAAACTTCCTATTGAAAAGGGGAAGAAAACCTACATATTTTATGTATTAAAATAACCTTTCATGGGGTTTCTTGTAGATCTAGCAGATAGAATATTGACACTGCCTTAAATAATTAAAAAATGTGCTAAAGATATTTCTTGAATATTGGAAATGCTTTTCAAGATCCTTATTTATTGGTGTTCTTGCACTCAACTCTCATTTGCAATTCATACACTTGAAGTTGCCATTATCATTTCTGTATTCATTTGGTAAATATTTATTAAACCTCTATGATATACTAAGAAGCAATTAATTGCTGGGAACAGAGTGGTGAACAAAATAGACAATGTGTCTAATATCATGGTGTCTATATCCTTGTGGGATGTGGAGGGGAGATGTGGAGTTAGAACAAATAATAAAGTGAGTTATGTAGTGCTATGCTTAGAGAAGAAAATTCAAGTGGAGTGGGGGAACCCATGTTGCCAAGATTGGGGTTGTTACCTGAAAACACGTAAGAGAGCCCAAGAAAATTTTGTTTCCTAGCTAGGGCTGTCAGCATGTTTTTAGTTTGGAATGAACACATATTTTGGTGACAAAAATTGATACATTTTGGAAAAGGTTCTACATTATTCTTGATAACTTGAAAAACTCTCTGTAGACTTCCCTGAGCATCTGGTGTCCAATAATCCCAACTAGATAATAACTGGTTTGCTTATTTTATATTTTTTCCTTTCTACTATGAATGTGATGTTATTCCATAAGGAGTCCAATTACTTCTTTCCTCAAATAGGATTGTACCTTGTTAAACCAACTTGGAGAAGAGAATGTGACCAAAGGAGTACTGAGTATGGATGGGAGTGTGGATGTGCCCCCAGATGTGCAAGTATATCTAAGATGAGAGCAACAAACAAGATAATCCTGGTATTTATTTGGTCAAAAGATTGATACTCCTAACTACCTAATCTTCATTCCTCTTAGTCCTCTTAAAATGTGAACTTACACCCAGTATTATGTGGTCTGAAAATAAAGTGGAGATTAAAAGAAAATGAGAGGCCGTAACTGGTTTGGCTTAATGAATAAAGTGTCAGTCTGTGGACTGAAGGGTCCAAGGTTTGATTCTGGTCAAGGTTATATGCCTGGGTTATATGCCTGGGTTGTGGGCATGATCCC
Organism: Lasiurus cinereus; assembly: GCA_011751065.1. NCBI lineage: Eukaryota > Metazoa > Chordata > Mammalia > Chiroptera > Vespertilionidae > Lasiurus > Lasiurus cinereus. The sequence goes on along the minus strand of JAAGEH010000006.1, from coordinate 24,322,327 downwards.
CATTTGGGGGTATGCAGAAGGAAGCCAATCAGTGATCCTCTCTCCTCCTTACTCTCTGAAATCAATTAAATAAATATATATATATTAAGAAAAGATTAAAAAGTTTAGCACTCTCTCTCTCCAGGGAACACATCTATGCCTTTCTTTCCTCTCAGGCTTGCCATATTTCCTAAACTCTAAGGGTCTCCACAACTGGAGGAGCAGTGCGCAGTGGTAAATCATCCCAGGCTAACCCTCAGAAACTTCCTCAAAAGTCGCCTTTTCTCTGAGTTCCCAGTGAGACAAAGCAGTCTCCCTTCACTTTGTCCGGTTGCTTATTCTATTATAAGTCCTTCCTTGTTTCACTGTCCTCAGCCTTAAAAAACAAACAAACAAAAAAACTCCACAAAATTTAAAGGTTTATGGAAGCCAGGCTGGTAATGTAAGTGAGTAAAAGAGTGTGGCCAATCAGAGAGCCACAGGGGCAACAACTACTCAGACAGTGGAAACTGGTAGGGACTGTTGGCCTACATGCCTTTTTTTTTTTCAAGAAAATATAGAAATTTCTTTATTTTTAAATATTGACAAGTAACCTAAAAAATACCAAATAAGTAACATTGTTAGAACCAAGCAATACATTTATTAACTAAATTTCATCTGGGAGCCTTTGGTGCGTTTCTTGTCATTAAATATGTCCTGACCAACGACTACCATTTTTTCCTGTTTGTGCGAACACCAAAAGGGAGAATTAGAGAGTGATGCTCTCTGTCACCTCCTACTGATCCAAAGTAGCTCAACCAAGAATATCTTTTGTTGTTTCCCTATAAAACTCTGTTCTGAGCCTTTTCCTGTCCAAGTGACAGCTTCTTATTCTACCTTCTTTATTCCTGTCTACACGTCAATGTGATTGTTCTGAAAGCTTCAGTTCCTTAATCCTCTGGTCTTCTCACTCAATGTTTGGCATTCCTAACTGCTCTTCTAGAAACCTTAAATATGCATGGCTATGCTTTAAAGGGGGTCAGTGAACACCTGTAAATTCCTTTGCAAAATTGTGTGTGTGTTTATGTGCAGTTTTATGTGGAGGTGATTGTAATTTTTATTAGATTCTAAAAGTAGTATCCCCTTGTCATGAGTTATTTCATTCACTCTTTAGTCTCATTTGCATTTGCCTGTACCTTACAGCTGGATCATAAAATGTTCCTTTTCCTTCCTTTTAAAAATATTTTAGTGGATCCCCATTGCCTTAAAAAAATGCAGATGTTTTTAGATTAGTATACAAGATCCTTTATCATCACTTCCAATCCATGTAGCCTATGTTCCATCAATTTTTCACTATTCTGTCTCAAGTTCCCTCATGCTTCCATGTTTGTGCACATCACCAACACTCCTCCCCACCTTCACCTATCTGCACATGGACAGCTTATGTTTATTGCTGGGTTGAGTCCCCCCAGTAGTAGACCCCAAGGTAAGGACTTGGGTGTTTTCTTCGAGAGTTGTGCTAGGAACCACCAATAGAGAAAGGGAAAGAGAAGCAGAGAATGGGAAGAATCTAGTTAATTAAGCCAAATACCATTTGGGCAATTAGAGAAACTCTATTTCATTGAAGAACTTTAAGAGATAGTATAAGACAACTTCAGTTATCTCACTGGTAAAGCAAAAACAGTGGGAATTTATCCCCCAACACCTGGATGTCACAGGGTTTGAAGGCTGTTCTTGGGGGACTTCCGGCAGCAACTGGATTAATGTAAGGCCCAGGAAAATAGCCCTCAGATGTTGAATCTTACATACTCTTAGTAAATTTCCTAAACTTAGAAGTGAGTGGTGAGGGGAAGTGAGCAGGAGAATGTCAGTTTCCACTATAAAATCCCAAATGTAGAGATAATTCTGTATACATAATCAAAGGAAACTAACCCAAAGGAATTTCTCCAAAGGTCACACTCCATTCTTTGAATTACGTAATAATTGAGAAAATATCAAGTAGATGCCATGGGCTGGGCACTGTGATGGACAACAAGGGTGTGACAGTGAAAACAGAAGGCAGCCACCCATCACTCACAGGTGTGAGGAGTATAACATAACTAGAGCATATTAACCTCTTGTCTGCCTCCAAGTCTAAATAATATCTCTTGTGTCTTAACTCTCAGGCATTATTCATTAGCTGGCACAGAGTGGACATTCAGGAAATGTTTACCAATGATTAGTGAATAAAAATATACTCAATCTTCTTTGGAGCCCTTTATTTGGAAATTGTGAGACCATAGAACAATTCCAAGTTGAATTGGACATTTAAATTCTGTCTGGGAAATCAGTGCCTGCTTTGAACCCTGTCACCTACAAGAAGTAGTCATGCAGGCCTAGCTATCACCCAAAAGAACACTCTGTACAATTCCAAATAGCAAGTTCTTTTTCAGCAAACTCAAAGCAAGCTAACTTTGCAGCCAGAATCACTGCAATTGATCAGTTATAATTAAATCCAGGCCTATGAGGCAGCTTTTTAATCTTTGAAGTAATTCCCACTGTTAACCTGTAAGGCTACCTATCCTTGTGAGCCCAAATCAGAGCAGAGTGAATCATTTCCTGACCTCTGTTGAAGTCAAGTGCAGTATAATGCACAAAACACTTTATCTTGACAGAACTGAATTTTTATGAAGAAATGTAGGCCAACATAAAAAATTCTACATGTATGTCTAGAAGACTTGTTAGGAGTCACACATTGAAAGCACTGAAGAGAATCATTCTTCAGAAATAACTGGAGTCTATTTACTACTTATTTCTTTGGAAATGCCTTCATATGCAAACGACTCATTTCCCTAAATGGTGTTGTGATCCAGTGAGCCACCTGTTGGCCACTGCTGACAACTGCACTATAATTAAGATGTTCTTTTCTTTCATGCTGGAATATACTTTTAGAGCAGTGATTATTAACTTGAGTGTGTCTCAGAATCACTTGAAAAACTAGTAAAGAATACACATGGCCAAGTTTCTTGAAGCAGGAAAGGGGACCTGGGCCTTTGTATTTTACCAAAGTTGGAGAATCACTGCTATAAATTATACACACCAGTTTTTCTCAAAAATTTTGAGCAATTATGTTATGCAGGATACCTATTAATTTTTTTTTTAATTCATATCATGCCAAAAATTAATAAAAATGCAATAACAGAAGGAAATCAAAACATATATAGCAGTAACAAATGGAAATAATTTTAGTAATAGTCTAATGAAAAAGTAACATTTCATTTTGTTTTAATTTCTCTTCTAGCTCATATTTCTTTTTCTGAAAAAATAGTTAATTAAATTTAAATTATTTTTATGTACAGGGCATTTATTTTCTTTCCATAACATTGCAAATTATTTAAAATTACATGATATAAATAATTAAAAATAAATGAGTCAAGTAGTAATACAGAATAAAACTGCAGCTCAAAAGATGATTTCCATCTGTAGAAAACTTCTAAAAAATTAAATATAAATGTTAGCATTAAATAACTTGGCTGAAATATGGACAATTTCAGGTCAGCATCCACTGAAAAACATTCTGCAAAAATAATAAATGTTATCACTTCAAATCTACCAATGGTTAAAATGAAAGAGACTAGCCACACCAAATGTCAGTGATAATGTAGAGCTATGGCCCTCTCATACATTAGTGTTTGGAATGTAAAATGGCACAATCAACTTCAAAAATTATTGTATTAAGTTCAACATTATGGTTATGCTGTACCCCTCCTGGGAGAAAGTACACCAAAGAGAAATGCAAAGATAAGTCCACAAAAGGACTTGTCTAAGAATCTGTATAAAGCTTGATTGATAATACTCAAAATCTGAAAATAACCCAAATGATCATCAACATAAAAATGGAGACATTCTGTTATATTCAAATAATGAAATAATAAATACTCAGGAACATAAAAGAATAAACTTGTGAGACACAACAATATGGATGAATCCCCAAACCATTATGTTGAGCAAAAAGAAAAAAAAAAGTAAACACAACAGATAGACACAACTGAGAACACTGTGATTTCATTTCTATGAAGTTCAAGAACAGGCAAAACTAATATGTGGTGATAGAGATCAGGAAACAAAGGTTGCCTTTTGAACTAACTGAGAGAAGACATAAGAGAACTTTTTAAGATGATGCAAATGTTCTTTTTATTCTATTTTGTCAGAACTCATCAATTTTTGTACTTCAGAGTTGTGCATTACTCTTGTATATAAATTTTCCCTCAATAAAAGTGATTTGAGTGCCCAGTCTGGTTTGGCTCAGTGGATAGAGCGTCAGCTTGCAGACTGAAGGGTCCCAGGTTCAATTCCAGACAAGGGCATGTACCTTGGTTGCAGGCACATCTCCAGTAGGGAATGTGCAGGAGGCAACTGATTGATATTTCTCTCTCATCAATGTTTCTAACTCTCTATCCCTCTTCCCTCCTTTCTGTAAAAAATCAATGAAATATATTTTTTAAAAATTGATTTGAGTCAAGTGAAATGTTTAAATAGTTCATTCATTATCCTACACTGAAAGCCTGAGAGAAGCCTATGACTTATCCTTTGCTGTGAGCAGTATGTGTGTGTGCACATGTGTCTGCACATGCGTGTGTGAGTTTACGCATGTGCATGCATGTGTGGAGGGGAGGTAAATACACCTGAAGCTGAAAAAGAGCTTGCAAAAGCTGGAGGTAAAGATCCACTTGGATTTGGTTTGAGGGTAAAGAGAGAGATATTGATCTGAGACCAGATAATATGCTCTTTGTTAACAGAGTCTGGATATTTTAAAATTTGAATGTCCAAGTCTATCCTTACGGAGTTAGAAGATAATTTTCTTATTCTGTTAAAGGTAAGGTAATTTACTTAGGTCTGGAAAGAAATACACAGCAAAAACAACAGAGGTAGAAGAAAGATTAAAATATAGGTGAGCTCCCCATGCTTCAGGTAGAAGTCCAAATGGGCTTCCTCCTGTTGGTGAGATCATGCTGGAAAAGTGGGGAGGGTAGAAGGAGAGGTGGCAGCTTCTGGCACCAGAATTAAAGGCATGAACTATCATCAAAGTGTGTCGAGTTTTTCAATGAAGCTTCATCAGAATCTACACAGAGGCAGTTACTATTCCACTGATACATCAGAGGGCTCCCTAAGACTAGGTGGAGGCCTATGCATTGGACTTGTTTATTTCTGGACAAATCTCTTAGAGAAAGGAAAGACATCAAAGGTGAATGTCATCACCAAGGATGAGAGATATGTTGCCAATTTCAGTGAATTGGTAGAAAGAACCACCTTGGCCAACTGCAGTGGTTCTCAGCTCTGGTTGTGTTGGGATCATCTGAGATGCTGAAAAAAATACATATATCAATACCTGAGCCCCACACACAGAGATCCTGAGTGAATGGTTCTAAAAGGTGCCAAGGCAATTCTAACATGCACAGTGTGATCCTCAGACCAGTGGCATCATCATAACCAGAGAACGGTTAAAATGCACATTTTCAGGCTTCACCCCAGGTCTACCGAATCAGAAACTCAGCCTTGGGGCTCAACCATCTTTGTTCCAACAAGTCTGCAATGTGATTCTAATGCACAATGCAGTTTGCCCACTGATTTATTTATTTACTTATTTTGGGCCGTTTAGGGATCAAGTTTTCCTATATTTGGTTTTAAAGTTTTTGGTTTTTTGAAGCATTATTCTTTAGTAGTGATGGGCTTTATTTATATTTTATCATGAATTGCTTGTGGATATTTTTATTTTCTGTAATTCTTCCCTGCCCCTCCAACCACCCCATTTCTTGAATTCTCTGCCTGGAAGTTTTCATCTCCTCTGCAGCTGATTGCTTTAGCTGTTTCTTTCCCCATTTTTTGTTTGTTTGTTTATTTGTTTTCTTTTCCTGAAACAGCTTCTTTTACAGAGTCATATCTTTATGTGCTTTCAGGATCCTTACATTGTGCTGCAAGGTTTTACATTCATTTCCAGCAGAGCTTTGCTAAACACAGAGAGCAGATCTCATGCTCTTTATTTGTTCTTCCAGCTCAAGCCTGGTTGACACCTCATCACTCAGTGTGGATGGGAAATGGCCTCAGTCTTTTCCAGCTATTGTTAACAAAGATTATATCCAGCAGATATATATCATCTGTCATTCCTGATTTATTTTAGCTTTCTCACTCTGTTGATTCACCAGATAGTTCAGCTATCTAATGCAATTATTCAAAACTTCAAACTTCTTTTTTTTTTTAAATAAACAAGAGTTTCCTTGAGGTCTTTCTGAGTTTTATAATAAACTGCAACTTGAATGGTTCTCTCAGCTAAGAGTTTCCTAATTCTGCTTTTCTGCTTCCTGAGATAGCTGTTCCACGCTCCCCCCAAGTCTTGATTTTTTTTATTCTTGAACTTGCTAGAGATCAGACTTCATAATTTTGCTGAATTTAGCTTTATTAGACTTTTGTCACTTTGAACATTTTATAAAACTTCTTGAATATATTCACAATATTTCCATAGACATCTCACCTTCTAAAACTTTATTCTGTTAGGTTGATTTTGTTGCCTTTTTTGTTTGTTTGCTTGTGTGTCTTATGCTTCCTAAGTTTCCCCAAACACGTACATTTTCTACTAGTATTTCATTTTTTTTATTGTTTAAAGTATTACAAATAGTAGCACATATGTCTCCTTCCCCCCCCTATTGACCTCCCTCCTCATTTACTATTTTATTCATCTTTTTTTAAAGATTATGGTCGGAATCTTTACCTACTCTCTTCCTCAGAGAGCATATACTTTGTATATTGATTTTTGCCCCCTGAAAACAAAAGTTATTGATGCTTAAATTTCCTGTTCATATTTCACAACTTCCATTTATTTTAAGGTATTTTTAAAGTTCTGTAAATCTGGTAAGCTGTCATTTATCTTCATCTTATCATGGCAAGAATACTGTCTGAAGAAAATGGCCAATGAACAATTGATCAATAAAGTATAATTAATGACCGAGTCATGAGGCTCACATGAAAATCAGGGCTGGCCCACAATCTCGAGGGAACATTGTTCCAGGCCTGTTTTTACTGGGAGAACTATATCTCCACATCTGAAATACATGGCTTTTCCGGACACGTCGCAAAAATCTTCTTCCAATAGGTCCGAATAACCTTTCAAGTAATAAGAAGCTTGATATATGCACTTTCTAGAGCAGCAGTTTTCAACTGGCATGTCATAACAGGTTCACTGGTGTGTCACAAGAATTTTTAAAACATGCAATACCTGACTATTTAATTGTGGGCATTGACTTTTTTCCCCTTAGACTATCAAATAAAAATGACAGTGTAAGCAAATCAAAATTATATGTATTTATTGTCAGCTCAGCAAAATATATATTTGTTGGTGTGATGCAGAATTTTAGTAATTAGTTCATGTGTGCCATGAGATGAAAAAGGTTGAAAATTGCTCTTCTCAAAGTCTCTTATTTATTTCTCCTGGGGAATTATTCTCATGTACTTCATTCACTGGAGTCTTCAATTTCAGGAGCATCTTGAGTTCTTTTCCTTATTCTTCAGTGACTATAATTTTTTTTTTCTTCTAGGCTAGGGGTTGGCAGACTACAGCCTGTGAGCCCATAATCTATGTTTGTAAATAAATTTTTATTGGAATGCAGCTATGCCCATTTATTTATGTATTGTCTATGGGTGTTTTCCTGCACTAAGGACAGAATTGACCAGTTGTAACAGAGACCACATGGCCTTCAAAGCCAAAAATAATTCCTATCCAGCTTGTACAGAATCCTGCTCCAGAGTTTAACTAATAGCATGTGCAACTCTCTGCTCCAGGAACAAAGGTTGGTGCCTTACCTTACCAGATAATTCTGATTTCCTATGTGCCCGCTTGGGCTTGGTCTCACAGACCTATTCTTCAGGTACATGACAGCTTTTTCTTTTCTTTCCTAGTCTCACCTGTGGGTTTTTTCAATCGGATGCCCATTGAAAACCACTGATGGTCGAGACCGGTTTGGCTCAGTGGATAGAGCATCGGCTTGCGAACTGAAAGGTCCCAGGTTCGATTCCAGTCAGGGGCATATACCTTGCTTGCGGGCACATCTCCACTGAGGGGCGTGCAGGAGACGGCTGATCAATGCCTCTCTCTCATTGATGTTTCTGACTTTCTATCTCTCTCCCTTCCTCTCTGTAAAAAATCAATAAAATATATTTTTAAAAAAACTCCATTTAAAAAGAAAGAAAGGAAGGAAGGAAGGAAGGAAGGAAGGAAGGAAGGAAGGAAGGAAGGAAGGAAGGAAGAAAGAAAGAAAGAAAGAAAGAAAGAAAGAAAGAAAGGAAAAAAGAAAGAAAGAAAGAAAGGAAAAAAGAAAGAAAGAAAGAAAGAAAACCATTGATGGTTTGTTCTGCCTTTCTTCCTACCTAAATTCTATTTTTTCTTTCCCCAAAGAATTAAAGTCTCATTTCCTCTATGAAATGACACACAGTTTTTACTGGTTAATGATATTGGCATGAAATCTCACACTCTTTCATCCTCCATGCCCTACCCCTCTTATATTCCATATTTAGTTGGATTAAATCATTAAGAAACTTCCCACCATCAAACAACTCAAGGCTCCCACTAGCTTGTAATCCACATGCATGTTCCCTCGTTTTTAACATTTTAAACTACAATCAGCATTGGTGAAACCCTGCAGGACTTTACCCTTTCATGTTACTATTCTGAATTTACTAATGGATCAGTGTTTCAGCCCAGAAATGCTCAATCTGACTATGCCGAAGTTAGTAATTGGCAGTCAGCATTGTAACACTAGCAGCAGCTAACCTAGAGGGCCTGGAATCAAGGATGGGAGGAAGGATGGAGATGGAGATGGAGAAGAATCGGGGTGAGGTCGGGGACAATAGAATAGGGGCAGAAACCAAGAGGAGAAGTTGCATTCTCTCTTGCCTTAGCAAAGGGATTTTTAGAAAATCTCCAGAACTATCTAGCCTGTCCATTTGCATGAGAGAGTGGAAGCAACCTGAGTTTGAAAGGATAATGAGATAAATCCTAAGGAATTTCAGCCACTTGTCCCCCTTTCTGTTCTTTTCTCTTAGACCCATCCCACCTGCCCTCCACTCAGGCTCTGTTTTTAGGACCAGAATCAGGTGTCATTCTTTTTTTATAAGTTGTGAGAATATTGGAAAGCTAGATGTAGCTGCATAAAATATAGCCTTATAAATGGTCAATAAAACTCTAGAAATTTATTCTACTAAATACACTTTAAAGTTTTACAGCTGGCATGTAGTGATTATCACATCTTTCTGGAAGTATCTTTTGTCAAATTAGGGCAAATTTCTCTACTTCTAGTTGACTAATAGGTATGTGTGGTGGTATGGGCATATTTTGTCAAAATTTGATATCTATACATCAAAATTTGATACCTATTTTCCCCTTCAATCTAATAATTAAGATATTTACTAAGAATGATAATTTTGAAGCAATATCAGAGTAAAATTTTCAAAACTTCAAAAGCACTACTTCCTCACAAATATATATGGAACTTGTGTCAATTAATAGCAGAAACCCATTACTGGCAGAAATAGGATGATAAGGCTGGTTAAAAGGAGACTTTAAAAGATTGAAGAACATATTGTCAGTGAAAGAAGAAATACTGAAATAAGATTGTTAATTAATGAGCTATAGGGTAATAAAACAGTTTTATTGCCCTGTAGTACAAGACAGAACTCATTTGCAACTTATCAATCCTTTAGAAGTTAACATTTAACTTTGGAGAGGCTGGGCCCTAATCAATAGTAAATAGTGACTCAAACTAAAGTCCATTATACTAGAGCTGTTCTGTCCAATATAATGGCTAAGTCGAATATGGCTACTTAAATTTAAATTAATTAAACTTATATAAAGTTAAAAATTATGTTTCTTAGTTGCATCACCCATATTTCAAATGCTCAGTAGATACGTATGGCTAGTGGCTAGCATATCAATGAGCTCAGATACAGGACAGAAAGTTCACAGTGGACTACATGTCTCTAGAACCTCAGGTGAACCTCAGGCAGGCTTGTTAAAGAATACTCTAGCTGACAGTGGTCAGCAAACTCATTAGTCAACAGAGCCAAATATCAACAGTACAACAATTGAAATTTCTTTTGAGAACCAAATTTTTTAAACTTAAACTACTTCTAACACCACTTCATCAAAATAGACTTTCCCAGCCCTAGCCAGCTTGGCTCAGTGGATAGAGCATCAGCCTGCGGACTGAAGGGTCCCAGGTTCAATTCCGGCCAAGGCCACATGCCTGGGTTGTGGACTCAATCCCCAGTGGGGGGCATGCAGGAGGCAGCCAATCAATGATTCTCTCTCATCATTGATGTTTCTATCTCTCTCTCCTTCTTCCTTCCTCTCTGAAATCAATAAAAAAAAATCTATTTAAAACACACACACACACATACATACCAAAACAAAAAACAAAACAAAAAAAAACAGACTCATCCAGGCAATGATATTTGTGGAAGAGCCACACTCAAGGGGCCAAAGATCCACATGTGGTTCGCAAGCCACAGCCCATCCTACCTTCAAAGCATACTTACCACTTGTAGCTGGGATGCTGTGTAGCCCTTTTGCAGCCCACACATGAACCTGTTTCCCTAGAAGTGGAGTCCCAAGACAATGGCCTTAAAATGTTTTGTTGCCAAATCTCAAACCTAATTTTGAAAAATAATTGATCCTCCCATAAATTTTAAATTGAATCCAATGATGTAATAACACTGTTACATCATATTTTAAGAATATCCAAAGGAATCTAACTACAAGTGACATTTTGAAATGTAGCATTGTTCATTAAAAAGAAAAAATTTTCCAATGAGAGTCAATATTTTTTATTATATTTTTTACTGCATGAAATCAAATTTTTATTATGGTTCTCCTATAGAATTTTATCCTAAAATAATTTATTTTATATTTGAAAGTTCTTTTATTACTCAATTGACATTCTTCAAAGTCCCAAAATATGCATAGAAGCTTGAATTTTTTTCTATTGCTGATGACACATCAAGGTTGGTATGTTTAAAAATATACTTAACAACACTGCAATTATTGGTAATTCATAATTGATTAAAAATTATAAACCTATTGTAAATTATAAATTTTGATAAATAACTATTAAACATAAAAGTAAAGTTTTTTTTGCAAATATATTGCTAATTGGCATAAGTCCCACTATTTCTCAACTCATACATTTGTGGATATTTATGAAAAACATATCTATTTCTTTAATTGCTATAAGGACATGAGTCTGGTCATGGATTCTATTTCTATTCTTTTCTGTATATATAATAACTGTGAAATCTTATTTTCATAAACAAATACACAGTATTGAATGAGTTTAATTATAGCCATGTCATTCAATTATATGAACTTTTTAAATATAACCCCAAAACACATAGTAATCTATCATAAAATATTTTAATGATGCTATCAGCAATGAACTTGACAAAGCCCTCCTCAAAATAGTGTTAATTCTAAAATGCCTGAAGCTATTACTTGCCTTTAATAGATTTTTCTTTTTTTATAAAATATAAGAACTAATCAGAACCCTGAGTGACTTAATTGGCAAAGCCAGCCCTCATTTTTAAAATCATCAGCCAAACCCATCTTATCTATCAGAAAAATATGAGACATAATTTTTCCATACAAATAGATATGTTATAATGCACATCAAAATATCCATATAATAGAATCTATATACATAAAAGCCCAGCGACCAGAATGGTAGAATGACTGGTGGCTATGACACATACTGTGGCAGCCAACCAGCCTGATCCAGGCCCTGATCACGCCCCCGCCCCCCCCACCCACCTAGGCGGCCTGGTCCCTCATGGGCCCCCAACACCCTGATCAGGAGTGGGGCTAGCTGGTGGCCAATCAGGGGTGGGACCAACCTGCCAACTGCCCACACCTCTCTCTCCTTCTGGCTCTGCCCAAAGGACTCCCATTGGGGCAGGCTGGCTGGACCTAATGTGCATGAATTTGTGCACCAGACCTCTAGTACCTCTTTAAAGTGTATTAGAGAAAACATGATAAAAATGTATCAATTCCTGGTAAGTTATAAAAAAGATAAATCAATATTCTGCCTCTTAATTTATAAAGCATATCTAAAATAGAAATTATTTGTGAAGCAATGGATATAGTAGAAAGTATAGTATTCCTTTGAAATATATGTTTGTATATATTTGTGTGTGTGTGTCAAGTCTGGTGTTCTGTTTTTGAGAATAATAAAATAAAACTCATGTATGAAAAACTGGACATAATTTTTAAATGTCATTAGTTATGATCAGATTAGCTCTATGTACTTCATTTAAAAGAATAGTATAAACTGTTCAAAACAAATGGTCTGACAACCAGCACTTGATTTAATTTTTTTTAATTGCAAGGAAAACAATGTGACATTTATAAGATGAAACCAGATAAAGTTACTGTAATCAAGGTAAATAGCTGATATTATTTGATTAAATAGGTTTTAATTCTCTTATTGAATAACATCAATGTGAAACAAGTCTCAGACTTTCATATCTGATTGATATCCAAAATGAGTGATACTCACAGAAAACTGTTTAAATGACTTAAAGTCACTAATCTGTCATCTTTCACTCATTCAGAGATTTTCTTCTTCCCTTTTCCAGGGATGAGGATTGATAATAGACATTGCTTAGTAGTACATTTAACACCTGAAAGAAAGTGGTTTTAGTTTTTAGTATTTCTTATGAATATACTTCACCAGGGATTCCTTCTCAGGACTCCCACTTTCCTCACTATAATACAGATGAATTTCAAAATTTTAGAAATGAATGGTAATGAAACACATGTGACATAGACATGGGTCTCTGATCCCATTTCCTATCACAGAGCTCCTCAAACCATTGGATTCTCTGAAATGGTGTTTGTATGCTAATAAATGGCTGACAGCTGGGGATCCTAGGAAGCCACATGGTGGGTCTGGTTGTCAAGGATATGAAGGTATGATTAAAGGGTTGGAACTTTCAGGCCCACTTGGGACTGGAGATAGACTTAATCACCAAATGGCCACTAATTTAATCAATCATTCCTATGTAATAAAGCTCCCATAAAAACCTGGTTGGTGAGCACATGGAGATTCTGGGAGAGTGGTACATCTGGAGAGGGCATGGAAGCTCTGCATCCCTCCCCACATACCTTGCCCTATGTATCACTTTTATTGGCTTTTCCTGAGTTGTATCTTTTTATAATGAATGTCTAATAGTAATGAAACTGCTTTCCTGGCTTTTGTGAGCCACTAAAGCAAATTGTCAAACATAAGAAGTGAGTTCTGGAACCCTAAATTTATAGCCAGATAGTTAGAAGTACAAAAGATCTGGATTTGTACCTGAAGTGGGGCATTCATGTGGGACTGAGACCTTAACTTGAGGGGTCTGATGCTTACTCCAGGTAGACAGTGTCAGAATTGAATTGAATTGTAGTGTTATCTTTGTAACTAGCTAGTTATTAACACTAATAACTAGAGGTCTTCTGCATGAAAATTCATACACTGGAGGAGGGGATCTCTCAGCAAGGCCTGCCCCCTCTCACAGTCTGGGAGCCCTCAGGGGCGGGAGGTGAACTGGCGATCAGGGGAAGGTGATGCCCACATCACACCTTTGCTGCTGCCACTGCCAGCAGCGCAAGTGTCAGCTGGCCCTGGTTACCTGTGCTCGGGCCAGCTCTGAGGCTTGCCTGCACCTCAGACTGGCCCTGCTTGCCTGAGCTTCAGTCAGTGGGGAGTGCAGGAGGACCCAAGGCCCCTGGGAGGGCTGAGGGGATGGACACCACCATCTTGTGGCTGTGGATGCCGCCATCTTATGAGGACATAACAGTCAATTAGCATATTTCCTATTTATTATATAGGATAAGAAGAGAGTAAAAGGGAAGCCAGGCATTATCAGCATGGTATCTGGGCAGCTTCATGCTTCCCACCATTCCATTTCCTGCAGATCACTTGGAGGAAGTGGTTGAACAAAGGGAGAGATGGGCACATGTGCAGTGAAATTGGGGTGATGTAGGGAAGGTGTCAGACTAGCCTGGGAAACAACGTATTGGCAAGGGGATGGACCGCATCAGATAGGCATGAAATCTTAGGTTAAAATCTCCAAAGAGTTCCCTCTTTCTTGTTGGCTTTTGCATGCTCTCTTGCAATTTGTTATTATCAATCAACATTTAAACTTCTTCCACCCAACAATATTTTATCTAGTAATCTTTCTTTCAAAAATACTTAGACTCCATATATATATATGGAGTTTACTGTATTCTGGTTTAATATTACATAGTTAGAAATATTCCAAATAGTCACCTTACAGGCAATATTGAAATTGTACAATTATGTTAGGAAATTTTATACAGATTTTTTTTGTAAAACTATATTTATAAGGACTGACATGGACGAGGCTCATGCAACTAGTAAATATAAAAATAAAAAAACAAGTTGCAGAAAAAATAGAAAAAGCCATTTCTGAAAAAAACAAAAACAAAATACACACACCTCAGTAATATCTATGTTGCTGATTTGGTGTGTATTTGTGTGCATGTGTAAAATGATTCTGCAATAATATATACTGTACTGTTAGCAATGACCTCAGGATAATGGCACTAGAGAGAGGAAGACTTTGGTTTTCCCCATATATTTTTAGATTGCAAGTTATAATGCTCTTTTAAATTTAAAATGATACCAAGGAAAATGCTGTCAACATTCATTCAGACTGTTATACTGTTTCTTAAAACCCTCATTCCAAATGCTGTCAACAATAATTTCCCAGATTATCTTCATAGAATATCCCTGAGGCCTACAAACTTGTCTAGGAAATCTGCTGAGATTTGTCTGTCTGATAATCATCAAAACTTCCAAGTTTAATTAACCTTAATACTATTCCTAGGGCCTGCCAATGCCACACACAATCTTTGCCCATGATACATTCTGTTCCTGTGGGCAATACATGGTAAGTGCTAATGAGTGCTGCTGCTAATTCCAATCTAGTAAAATCTTGTCAGAAACTTTACCAAAAAGAACTAAAATAAAAACCTCAATAAAGAGTGGAATTTTTTTCTGCTACTTCTTGACCTAAGAAAGTAAACATGACCTGAGACTGACACTGTGCTAAACTTTTAAAATTAATAATAACAATTGTGAATGAGGCTGTACTTAGTTTTGCTTTATATAAGCTGCCTGATTTCCCTGCAGCTCACCCTGATTTATTTTCCACCCTGAGTATTTATTGAGAGTGGAAATCACATAATGAAACTTTGCAGCCACTTGCTCCTTTAAGTTACCAAATCCAGATGTCATTATAAATGACATTATCTATTATCATTACAGGCAAATGTCCTGCTTTCATCAAAGCCCAGGGGAGCAATCCAAAACTGAAATATTTTTTCAAAGAAATATATTCAGTTTTGTTTTGCACAAATCTTTACTCTGAAATGTATTAGAAGAGCAGTCAAACCATTTAGTATAACATATACTGGATAATTCCAGCCCATATGTATAAAACTAGAGGGGGAAAAAACCTCTTAGTAAATTAATCTCTAAAATGAATGGAAATATAAAAAATATATATGTTAGGTAGAAACAGATAATTGTCATAGCAAAAGGAAAGGTTAAAATGAAAACATTATTATTATTATTATTATTATTATTATTATTATTATTATTATTATCGTGTTTGTGAGACCAGCTTCATCACCCTGCATCATAAGGTGAGCTGACATGTGGGTTATCAGTAAATATTTGGTTGATTCATGTGTCTTATTAGCACAATGTTTGGGGTTATCATAGATCAGTACATTTGCCACAAGGATAACAGCCTGTAATGCTAACAATTTTAGGCTTTATTTCCCAATTAAAATTACATTATATTAGTATCAAATTCAAGTTATTTTATTCCAAATAATAGAAATGAATTATGCAAATATATTTTGGATAATGTGACTTGAAAAGGCACAAGATCAATGAAGAGGAAGGAAAAGGATTTTTCTGTTGACATTTTAAATTGACTCTTTAATAATTTAATTCTCTCTGGCTTATAAAGAAAAACAGATGAGGTGTTTGAAGATACAATGTAAAAGCATGCAAAAGATTCAGAGAGGAGGGTAAAGACATTTTTAAATATCTTTTGATTAATCCTGGTATTTTCTAACCATAACTTGTATACAAATAGAAAAAAAAGTGAGAAACAATTTATTCTTAATTAATCTTGTTGAGTTTAAGCATAGGTAAAAAATGCTTTGCTATGAAAAAAAGGTAGAAAATTAAAATGTATAAAAAATTTATATTACATATTTATTTAAATAACTTGAGAGGTACAGCTTGACTCAGCTTGCAATCACATACTAATAAAGCAGAATTTTTGGACTATAACATGCAGTGTTCCCCCTGGGCAGAATGGTTCCCGGGTTCTTTGTCCATGGGAATCAAAGGATGATAACCAAGAATGGAAGGTGGTATAGCAAAGGTGGAAATTTATTGAAGAACAAGAACAGATTTCCACATGGGGAAGGGGAAAGAATCTCACAACACAGATTCTGACATGGGAAGGAAGAAGAGTCCCAATGAGTTCCTTTTCCTTACAGTTTATAAAGGTTGCAGATCTTTGTGCCTTGATATTCCTTCTGATTGGTCAGTGTTCCCTTAGACTGGTTACTATAGTAACTTCTGAGCTCAAAGGTCAAACCTCACAAGGGCCATGTAAGGTTTTCCTCCCCCCCCTTTTATTTTGTAAACATAGACCTTTTGCTGTTCCCAGATCTTACATTCTATGGAAATGTACCTGTTGCAGCTTTTCAGCTTCCTTATTCTATGGAAATATACCTTCTGCAGCCCTGTGCTTCTCCCACTGTCTTCTTAATTTGTAAAATTTCCTAAACCTCTTTTTCACCCCTAAAAATTTCTGTTTCAGTAAAAACAATCAGCATCTATAAACCAGAGTAGCATTGACCACTGTGTTATTAGTAGTATGTCAAAGACTTGATGATGGCTGGTAGCTTCATGATAATTCACTGTGGACAAGGATTCCAGAATTGTAGATCTTTCATTGGTATCCCCATTTGCCTTATTCCTTGACCAACAGACTCAGTTTACTTGGAGTATAATTATTATTAGCACCATTCTGAAAAGTGTTTCGGTGTGAGTGAAAATTATTTGGTTACCCTATTTTCAGATAGAATTTGGGGAGAGAAAGAGAGAATAGAGAGACAGGAAGAATACCCAAACAGTGTTGCTCAGTGGTTCTGAAGCATCCATCTTAAATAAAAACTGCTGTTTGAAATTTTAACCCTGCTATTTGGCATCTGTAAATAAGGAAAATGAGACTATTCTCACTTTAGAGAGGCTATTAAATCTTCCCTGGACAAAATTATCAGTGCTGGCACCAGGCCAGGCCTTTGGTTGTGATCTCAAGGCCTCAGCACACAGGGGCTCTTTAAGAACTTGCAAAGGGGCAGGAAACATCCCATATTTGTGAGACAAAGAAAGTAAAAGCGTATAAATAAGGAAAATTCCTGCATGTTGAGGCCCAGAATTTGAGAAACATTTTCCTCTGGACCCATGCATAATAAATGTAACTCCAAACTCTCTTAGCATTGTTTGATTATTCCAGTTCTCTATAACAGTTTGATTCCATCAGGGCACATCTCCATGTTGCGGGCTAATCCCCAGTAGGGGGTTTGCAGGAGGCAGCCAATAAAAGATTCTCTGTCAGCATTGATGTTTTTATCTCTCTCCCTCTCTCTTCCTCTCTCTGAAACCAATAAAAACATATTTTTTGAAATATATTTTATTTATTTTCCACAGAAAAGAAGAGAGAGGGATAGAGAGCCAGAAACATCAATGAGAGAGAGACATTGATCAGCTGCCTCCTGCACGTCCCCCACTGGGTATGTGCCCACAACCAAGGCACATGCTCTCAACCAGAATCAAACCTGGGACCACCTCCAGTCCACAGGCTGACGCTTTATCCACTGAGCTAAACTAGTTCCAGCCAATAAAAACATATTTAAAAATTAATGAAGAAAAGAATTTTGAGAGAGAAGGTTGATGAATCTCAGCTCTTCTTGCCACTTTGACCCATCCTATATAATAAAAGAGAAACATATAAATTGGCCATATCTCTGCTACGATCACCAGCCAATCAGGAGTGAGTATGCAAATTAACACAACAAAGATGGTGGATTAATTTGCATTCACAGGCCCTGGGCAGAGAGCAGAGCAGGAGAGCTGGCAGAGAATGGAGTGGCTTGGGGAACTTGGCTCCCCAAGCCAACAGATGGAGAGCAGAGAGGGAGAACTGACAGCTTGGAAGACTTGGCAGAGTAGGAGGCCCTGGGGTGGAGTCAGAGCAGGAAGGGAAAACCAAGAGCAAGGGGAACACCAGGGATTCTGGGAATAGTAGTTCTGATGACAGACCAGACGAATCTTCTAGGCACTAGAGCAAAGTGAGCCTGGAGCAAGTTACTGTTGCAGTGGGGGATGGAGGGAAAGCAAAGGTGAGAGACAAGTAAAATCAGAGTGCCTAGGAAAAATTAAAGGGAAGATAACCTAAATCTTCCAGGAAATCTCTGTGAATGAAGGAAAGAAAAAAAAAATACCTCTATTATTCTGTGAGCAACAAACCAAACTGGGTTGGGGTCTCAGACAATTCACTCATATGATTGCGAAGACAGACAGAAATTCTGAATTGGAGAGATCTCCCCTGAAGGCTTCCAGATTGGAGAGGGTGCAGGTTCGGCTGAGGCACCCACCCCTGTGCACGAATCTTTGTGCACCGGCCCCTAGTAGGAAATGAGGTAATTTGAAGTAAATCATTCAAAGCCCTCTCTGTACTCCATATAAATGCAAATTGGACCAATCAGCAACATTTTACACCAGCTGTAACTTCTGGATCGTCTTTAAAGAAAGCCCCACTTAGAGAGTATTTCAATGATGCAAGGAACATTTCACAAACTGCTATACTGAGGGTGGGAGGTCTGCAGTTCAATCACGATAGGGACAGCAGGAGAAAAGCTTTTTTAGTTATAGCTGCCACCTGAAACTTCAGCCCCTAGTTGCTCACAAATATATGTTGTTCATAGCATTCTCCTATTTTCCCATAATATCTAGATAAATTCTGAACACGTGTTATTAAAGATGGCATCATGAATGAAAATATAATTTAGCACTCTTTCTTTGTTCACAGGATTTGATGTTGACAAAATATGCTACCAATGTTGCCTTTTGTGCAATGAAGGAAAAAGGAGCTTTAATAGAATTTAATACTTCAGATATATAAAACATTATATTTTTCCCAAATAGGATTTTTTATTTTACCCCCTGGAATTCTTCAATATAAACAAACATATTCTCCAGAAATGTTAACCCAAATACATAGTTTTTTAAAAATACATTTTTACTGACTTCAGAGAGGAAGGGAGAAGGGAAAGAGATAGAAACATCAATAATGAGAGAGAATCATTGATCAGCTGCCTCCTGCATGGAGCTGGAAATCTGAGCATTGCCCTGGCAGGGAATCCATTTGTGACCTCCTAGTTCATAGGTCAATGTTTAACCACTGAACTAGGCACCAAAATACATATTTTTTCCTCTTTTGCAACTGATAGTCATCTCAGGCAAAGAAAATTTGAAGCATTTTGATTTTATAATAATGATTTTATCTCTTAGGTTCCCCCCAGTAAATTCCATTGAGGTTTCCTGCCCTCTGTCCAATCCAATTACCTTTCTGATTGTTACCATGCTAGGTCCTGTTCCATTATTTTGTCACCCTGACTCCCATTGCACACATCCAAAAGTTTCATTACATCATCTAGTTTTACTGCACATGCCCAAATGCCTGAAGTAGGAATTTCTTCAGCATGTCTAAGGAAGTTTCCTGTCCTCTATGGGACAAGTGGCAGCCCCCCTAGAGTGTGTTAATAGGTCTGTTTACCAATAAGCTCAATGGAAATTCTGTTCTGTTATTGGTTCCTCTTTCCAGTTTATGAAAGTTATTTCCCTTTTACTTTCTTCCTTATATTAATAACTCTAACTGCTTACACTGAGCCTTTCATGATGTTCACTCTCCCCCACCACCACCCCCAGCCTACCACTAAAATCTTGGATTCAAAATTTGCAACAATCTTAATTGAAACTGGACAACCAATGTGTCTGGGTTGCCTGTTACTACTTGAGACAACTAAGCAGAAACAGGGTTGAATCATATTGAAGCATCCATTTCTATAAAAACTGTTTGAAATTTTAACCCTGCTATTTGGCTTCTGTAAATGTTTGCTTGCTTAAATAATAAGGAAAATGAGACTACTCTCATTCCAGAGAGGCCATTAAACCTTCCCCAGACAAAATTATCAGTGCTGGCAATAGGCCAGGCCCTTGGTTGAGGTCTCAAGGCCCCAGCACATAGGAGCTCTTTTAGAACTTGCAAAAGGGGCAGGAAACATCCCATATTTGGGAGACAAAGAAGGTAAAAACGTATAAATAGGGAAAATTCCTCCATGTTGAGGCCCAAAATTTGAAAGACATTTTCCTCCGGACCTGCGCATAATAAATGTAACTCCAAACTGTCCAAGCATTGTTTGATTATTCCGGTTCTCTGTAACAACATATGAGTGTTTATTCCAATAATGCTGGCAGTATGGGAGAGCAGCAGGTCATGCACAAAAATCTACTTTGCACACAACCTTTGACCACTACCTCCTCCTCTACCTTCATAAAAAACCAGCTTCACAAAGCAGCTGCTTGCTTTGGGTAAGATAAAAATTACCTAGAGAAGTAGGCAAAAAGAGTAGGAATGGGTATAATGGTTACAGATTACAAGCAATGTGGGCTGGGGGCCTGTGCCTCAGGGACTCCATTGTTTCTGCAACAAGGTTGCTAACCTTTGCATGATAATAGGCAGTTCTAAAATCCCAGGTCCCAAAGGGGCTGTACAACTTTAATCAGAGCAAAATAATCACCATTAACAGAGCATGGTTAATATTTCTTATAATTATAGCTAGTCCCAATATTCTATCTCTTCTCTTAACATAATTACTTATATCTGTCCAGTCACATGAAAGCATGAGTAAGTATTATAGATTTTGCTGAAAGTTCACAGGAACCATAAGCTGTGAAGGTGAAAGTATTACATGGCCCACTGAAAACAACTAAAAATTACATCTTAAACGACCCATCATTTCATGGAATCCCAACTTGAACACTCACCATTCTGAATTGTTTCTACTTTATTCATTGAGGAATTAGTCTTGTTAACTTCTATCTTACACTGAAGCAATTTTGCTCCTTCTGGTGCAGGGCAGCTTGGCACTCTCTGGCTGCTCTTCCTGATGGTGCATATTTAGGAAAGCAGAACAAATGCTTGTCTGTCAGGATTATTTCCCCTGCTTGGAGAGAATATGACAATTTCTTCTTAAGGATGTATTTTTTTTCTAATTAAATTAAAATTATTTGAAGTTGAATATTTACTTATGGCATAATAAGTCATATGATAAGTCAGTATACTAGTTATCTAGTACTGTGATCAAACCACCCCCAAATTCAATGGCTTACATAGCAAACTTTTGTTATTGCTCATGAGGTCTCAGCTGAGCTAGGCAGTTCTGGTCTCAGTTGGTTTTTCTCCTGTCTCTACAGCAACAGTTGGTTGAGTTGACAGCTCTGCTGACCTAAGCCAGGGTTCCTCACATGCTTGGCTCTAGGTTGTTTTATCCATGTTGTCTCCCATTTTCAATCAAACAGTCAAGTTTATTTCCAAGAGAAAGTGTGGAATCCCATGGCATTCCATTGGCCAAGCAAGACACAAGGCCAGCCCCAATTCTAGGGTGGAAGAATAGACTCCACCTAGCAATGGAAGTTGCAACAAAGTTATGTTACATAGAAAATGTATAAAGGAAAAGTGAAAAACTAAGCACATTTTAGCAATCAATTCACCACACTTACAAAATCAGACTATTCTGTTAATTAGAAGATTTTCCTAAAATTCTAAATAAGTAAACTTTGCAATTTATTCATCTTATGAACACAAAACTAATTAAACCAAACTTCCCACTTCATTAAAAAATGTTGTACTTTCCCCAATGAAAAGCTAAAACTGCATTATTGGATTCCTTTCAGTTTAATCAACTACACATACAACCTAAAGCTAAAACAGGATCATTATGATCTCCTTAGGTTATTTTAATCAATACCACTGAATCCATTTAATAATGACATTTAAATTGTTGTATAAAAAAAACTTTAAAAAAGAAAAATATATAAATTAAAAAGGAAGCTACTAAATAACTTAGAATTCTCTAATATATCTTTTTTTAAGGATGGTAATTTTATTAAGTTATACATGTACATAATTTAAATAATTTTTCAACATTTGTTATGAAAAATACCAGTTCTCCATAACCTTGCAGTCACTGGTGTCTTTCAACAAGCAAGTATTTTTAGCCTTTTACAGTTTTTTTTTTCTGTTTGATTTAGACATACATATTGCTTTAAAATATGTGTTTTATTTTGCTCCCTCTTAATTTTTAGTCTTGGGCATTATCTATTATCTCTCTTTTATAGAAACTGATGACCTCTCCAGCATTTTCCTGCTCCCTTATCTTCCACCAAATGCACCATTTTCCTCTCTCCATTCTCTTAGGACAGTCATATCCCAATTTGGGTTAGAACAACATATAATTATTATATGAATGCCATCCACAGCTAATCCATGTGATATACTATAATTAATTACAAACAAATCATTTCTTGTGAACTTTTTGTTTTATTTATAATTAATAATTGTCTGTTTTGTTTGTTTCCTTAATTCTTTGTGGATTTTTTTCTTACAACGCAAACCCAAATTCTCTGCAATTACTTCTTCTTTAAATATTCAGATATATTATTATTCCAAGAATTTCATTTTCTCAACTAAATTTATCCCAAAGCTTTCTGGCATGCTTTCATCAGGAGACTTGTCCTGTGCCTTGTGAATCAACATCCTCTTGGTGATTTTCTCTATTAGATTCTATGTTTCTTAAACCCTGCATCTATTTTTTTCTGGATTTATTTATTCATTTTGGCAGCATTACAGAGAACTGGAATAATCAAACAATGCTTGAACAGTTTGGAGTTACATTTATTACACGTGGGTCCAGAGGAAATGTTTCTTAAATTTCCGGCTCCAACATGGAGGAATTTTCCCTATTTATATATTTTTACCTTCTTTGTCTCCCAAATATGGCATGTTTCCTGCCCCTTTTGCAAGTTCTTAAAGACACCCTGTGTGCTGGGGCCTTGAGATCTCAACCAAAAGCCTGGCCTGGTACCAGCACTGATAATTTGTCTGGGGAAGGTTTAATAGCCTCTGGAAGTAGTAGTCTCATTTTCCTTATTATTTAAGCAAGCAAACATTTACAGAAGCCAAATAACAAGATTAAAATTACTAACAGCAGTTTTTATATAAGATGTATGTTTCAACAGTCCACATCCTCCAAAAACTTCCTGAATAACAATTTTAGAGACCTTGTGTGTCTGAAAATGTTCTTTTCTCACAATAAGTGGAACATTGCTAAAGTATAAAATTCTAGGTTAAAAATAAATTTTCTTTGGAATTTGAAGGCATTTTCTTGTCTGTAGTTTCTAGTGTTAGTTATGAGGAGCTCAGGATCATTCTCAACTTTTCCTCTTTAATTGTGACTTTCTTTTTCTTCTTTTTTTTAATTAAATCTTTATTATTCAGATTATTATATTTGTTTCTCTTTTTTCCCCTCCAAAGCTCCCCTCTACCCAACTCCCACGTTTCCCTCTGCCTTTACCTCCCTCCCATTGACCTCATCCATAGGTGTATGATTTTTGTCCAGTCTCTCCCTGTACACCCCTCACCCCTTTCCCCCTGAGAATTATCAGTCCACTCCCTTTCTGTGCTCCTGATTCTATTATATTCACCAGTTTTTCTGTTGATCAAATTTTTAATTCCCTTAATATTTAGATTCACTTGTTGATAGATATGTATTTGTTGTTCATAATTTTTTGGCTTTTACCTTTTTCTTCTTCCTCTTCTAAAAGAGTACCTTTCAGCATTACATATAATACTGGTTTGGAGTTGATGAACTCCTTTAGCTTTTTCTTATCTGTGAAGCTCTTTATCTGCCCTTCAATTCTGAATGATAGCTTTGCTGGATAGAGTATTCTTGGTTGTAGGTTCTTGCTATTCATCACGTTGAATATTTCTTGCCACTCCCGTCTGGCCTGCATTATTTCTGTTGAGAAATCAGCTGACAGATGTATGGATGCTACCTTGTAGGTAATTAACTGTTTTTTTCTAGCTGCTTTTAATATTCTATCTTTGTCTTTTGCTCTTGGTATTTTAATTATGATGTATCTTGGTATAGTCCTCTTTGGATTCCTTTTATATGGGGTTCTGTGTGCTTCCTAGACTTGTAAGTCTATTTCTTTTACCAGATTTGGGAAGTTTTCAGTCATTATTTCTTTAAATTGGTTTTCAGTATCTTGCTCTCTCTCTTTCTCTGACACCCCCACAATTCTGATGTTGGTACACTTAAAGCTGTCCCAGAGGCTCCTTACATTATCTTCACATTTTTGGATTCTTTCCTCTTCTTGCTTTTCTAGTTGAGTGTTTTCTGCTTCTTTCTATTTCAAATTCTTGACTTGATTCTCTAGTCTGCTGTTAGGACTCTGTATAATATTTTTTATTTCAGTCAGTGTATGTTTAATTTCTAGTTGGTCCTTTTCCATCTCTAGTTGTTTTTTTTTTTTTCATCTCCTCTTGGGTCTCGCTAACTTTATCCAACTTTTCTAGGATATTCTTGAAAAACCTTATAAGCGTGGTTTTGAACTCTATATCCAGTCATTTGTTTTCCTCCATTTCTTTTGTTTGTGATCCCTTCCCTTGTCTTGGCATTTTCACTCTGCCATGAGAACTTCTGTGTTGGATTCAGCCTTAGATACCAAACTTGCAAAATCACAAAAGCCTCTGTTGAATTGGGATGGGTGGAGTCTCAGGGCTTAAGGGACTGCCTTGCCTTCCAGTCGGCCCTGCCCTCCACGGCCCCTGAGTCTCACATGACTGGGTAATCGCTGGAGCGGTCCTTGTGCGCACACGCAGGTAGTGCCTCTAGACCGCTGCCTTTCCAGCTCCCCTGTGCTCTGGGACCACACAAGTCTGGCTCCACAGGGTTTCACCTGAAACTGGGGCTTAGTGGAGTCAGAAGTGGCACAGTTGGGAGGGTCTGTCTCCCACCCACTTGCAAAAGCCAGCGGCACAATCAGCAGTATGTCCTCTGCGCTCAGTGCCATGCGCGTCACCAGACCTCTGATCTTTTGCGACTCCCCTAAATTTCCGTGCACCTCTCCCTTTTCACAGTCCGAACTACCCCCGTATGAGTTTTGGCTGGATCTGGGGTTTATTGTCATAGGATAAGGGGTTCAATGCCTTTGAGAGTCTCCATTTCTCTCTTGCCAAAGAAAGCCAGCCAGGTTCTCCAGTACCCGCTCTCTCCACGCTTGCGTCTCCATACCTGAGCTTTTTGCAGCTCCTCTGGGTCTCTGTGAGCCCCTCTCTTTCCTTCTAGTTGTAGAATTTCCACTCGGCCAGCTTTTCTGTGGTTCTGGATGATGTCCATTCTGTCTTTTAGTTGTAGTTTTGAAATTGTTGTGCGAGGCAGCAGTGTAGGTGTTTACCTATACTGCCATCTTGGATTCTCTCCTAATTGTGACTTTCTTCATGTAGTATCTTTTTGATCCCCTACCTTTGACATTACTCTAGTGTCTCGGCATAGGAATATTTGTATTCAATGTTCTGGGTTATTCCAATCTGCGAATTTATGTCCCTTCAGTCTGGAGAATATCTCAAATTATGGTTTCCTTCTCTCTGCTCTCCTTATTTTTTTATCTAAAGTTCCTTTATTTTTTTATATTTTTAAAGACCTTCTAGACTATTACTCTAGCTCCTTTCTCTCTCTCTCTCTCTCTCTATTTTTTTATTTTTTATCTCTGCCTTTATAGCCTTTCTTTTGTGAAGATGTTCTCAATTTTATTTTTTAATACTTACATGGAATTTTTCTATCCTCACATCTTCTAAGATCTTTTTATTATCTCTTTATTACTTACTATTTCTCTTTATAATATTGTGGAGGGGGGTTGTATCTGAATATATTCTTCTATGATTCTGAAGATATTAATATAGATGTTTTAAATTTTTTTTCCTCTGATGCAATATGTTATGCTCTAAAAAGGTTTTTTTGTTTTTGTTTTTGTTTTTTTTTGTGTGTGTGTGTGTGTGTGTGTTTTAATTTTCCTGTTTCTTTGGTCCTAATCTTTCATGCAAAGGATTTCCTCAATGCCTACTGATCCTTAGCCATCTGCTTATAATTAAGCCTGTGTCCCAAAAAGCTGGTTGGATACTCTGAGTGGGTAGGTGGATGTTGTTGTAGAGGCATTTAAGGGCATTCTCAGGGGAAATCATTAATGTCAAATATTTAGTTCTTTCTTCTTGAGCAGATCAGATTCCCAGAGGAAGATTTCTAGTGTCCTGCCTGGAAGTCATAGACCTTGCTGCCAGCACTCTAGGAATTAAATGGGGAAAAAGTTGGGTATACAGATACAGTACCACACTTAAGCCTGGTAGGGTGACCAACCTCCTTGGTTCATCCAGGACTGAGTACCTTCTTGGGATGCAGACTTTCAGTATAAGACTGTTGATTACTTGAGCCTGGGCAATGTTCTTTAAAGAACCATGCTCCAGATCTTTTCTGGAGTGCCCTTCCCAAGGTCAAGGGGACCTGCCCTTCATTTCTAGGCCCTGCTTCAGAAATCCTGCCCAAATCACCTCAAGCCTGCCCCCAGAGACTATATGGGTCTCTTCTCTCAACCTGTCCTTCTTAAGGTTACTAATTCTACCCACCAGTGTAAGTGTTTCTTCCCACCCTGTAAACCCAAGGGATGAGCCAGGAAGGCACTTTATGGGGATTTGATAGAGCTTGAACAGGAAGGCTGGATCTACACAGTGCTCATTTGAGGATCCTAATGGTGAGGCAAGAGACCAGAGTAGGAATAGAAGAGACAGTAGGTCAGGAGCCATTGCCCACATAGGCACTCTTGCTCTGGGCTCTGGTAATGCCAGCAGAAGGCCTGAACCTCACTGATTTCACTGATATCTATCCCACTCCCAATTGTGCCTAGAGCCCTTGCCAATCCAGAGACCTCTTAATTGCCCTCTCCCAAGACTAACATTTTACCAGGATAAAAAAGGGCAATTGTCCACCTACAATGAGCAGACAATAGGATCTTGGAATAAACTCTCCATAAGAGACTTCCAATCAATCTCCTGTCTTAGCTCCTTCTTCCCAAATACTTTCAGAATTATCCAATATTGCTAATTTCAGAGATCATTGGAGGTTAGTGGGGGTGTTAATTGGATTATTTCAGATTTATAACAACGATTTTGGTTTTCTAGGTCAGGATCCTCTAATCCAGCCATTTTCCAGCTTCCAATATTTTATAGTATAGTTGCCTTTCCTGTCCTTTAAAGTAACTATAAAGTCTTTTTTATTAAATTGATTTCAAGAGAGGGAAAAAAGGATAGAAACATCAACGATGAGAGAGAATCATTGATTGGCGGTCTTCTGCATGCCCCTCATGGGGGATCGAGTCCGCAACCAGGACATGTTCTCTGACTGGAAATAGAACCATGACCTGATGGTTCATGAGTCAATGCTCAACCACTGAGCCATACCAGCTGGGTTTGTTTTGTGTGTGTGTGTGTGTGTGTGTGTGTGAGGGCGGTTTAAGAGAGAGGGAGAAGAAGAAGAAGAAAGAGAAGGAGAAAAAGGAGGAGAAGGAAGAAGAGGAGGAGGAAAAAAAAAGAGAGTGTGTGCTTTTTCAATATTTTTCCACTTTTTATGCATTTATTGGTTGATTCCTATGTGTGCCCTGACCAGGGATCAAACCCAAAACCTTGGCATATAGGGACAATATTTTAAGCGACTGAGCTACCCAGTCAGAGCATAAGTTTTATTCTTTTTAAAAATCAGTTTTACTGTTTTATTAATAGAGCTTTGGAGGGGAGAAAGAAAATGTGTGTGTTCAATCACCCATCTAAGCTAGGAAGCTGAAGTGTCAAGATATTTCCAGCAAAGGAGTAAATATATTAGAGAAAGAATACATTGGAGGTCAGGGTGAAAAATTGGGAAACAGTCAAGTCCCCACTTGATCCACTAATGAAACAATATCCTGAAATTATATGAGATAACCTCCACCAGTTTGTTTGCCACTAAATGTATTATATCAGGCAAACAAGCATGCAACTGCTTGGAATGGACTGAGAAAGCAAAGGGAATTGGTTTTCTTTCCAAGACATTATTTCCAACCTCTGCTGGTGATAAACTACAGTGATGATGCTACTTTATATATAGGCGGAGGACAAAAGCAATTGCAAGCTCCCAAATGATGAGACATATATTTAAAAAATGTTTCTAAGAAATTAAATTTTTTGGAATGAGATTAAAAAAGAAAAAGAAAAACAGAATGTAGCCTGTTTTAAAAAAGAATAAAACTTATGCCCTGACGGGGTAGCTCAGCCTCCACTCCTAGTCACTCTGCATTTGCGGATCGTGATGGCTGTTGGCAGCATGTGCAAAGCTAGAATGTTTGTGAGTGTATAAGTATGGGGCTTTCTGCCTGGGGAACCTCTATAGTCACTACATGAAGGTGACAGGTGGCAAACAGAGCAGCAGATATTGCCATCAAGACCAAGCCAAGCCTTAACCAGTTTGGCTCAGTGGATAGTGTCAGTCTGTGGACTGAAGGGTCCCAGGTTTGATTCCAGTCATGTACCTTGGTTGCAGGCACATCCCCAGTAGGGAGTGTGCACGAGGCAGCTGATCGATGTTTCTCTCTCATCGATGTTTCTAATTCTCTATCCCTTTCCCTTCCTCTCTGTAAAAAATCAATAAAATATATTAAAAAAAAGACCAAGCCAAGCTTGCATTAGCTCAGGAAAAAGGCACTAACTTTGGCTATATGCCCAATATGGATTCATGTAATGCATTGAAGCCTTCCAGTAACCTTATTTTACATTAAAGGAAATGGAAGACCAGAGAGGTTAAGTAGTTTACTCATGGCCTACACTAGCTAGTCAATGGTAGAACTGGAAATCTCAACAATTCTGTGCAATCTTTTAAATTATGTAAAAACTAGAGACCCAATGCATGAAATTAGTGCACAGGGGAAGGGAATACCCTCAGCCCAGCCTGTACCCTCTCCAATCTGGGACCCTTCAGACATCACTCTCACAATCTGGGACCACTTGGTCCTAACTGCTCATCTGCCTGCCTGCCTGATAGCCCCTAACTGCCCCCCTGCTGGCCTGGTCAACTCAATTTCCCTCTGCCAGCCTAGTTGCCCCCAATTGTCCCTCCCTGCTGTTCAGTCATTTAGTTACCCCTCAATAACCCCCTGTGGGCCTGGTTGTCCCACACAGCTTGCTGCTCAGTTGTTTGGCCATCCCTCACCAACCACCCTGTGGCCTAGTCGCCCCATGCAGCCTATTCGGTTGTCCGTTTGATTGCAATGGTTGTGTAGGCTTTTATTATTATAGATAAGCATGAGTCTGGGCAGAAGCAAGGACTTTTGCATGTGATTGCTACTATGGTTTC
The DNA here is from genome assembly GCA_011751065.1 of Lasiurus cinereus. Lineage (NCBI taxonomy): Eukaryota > Metazoa > Chordata > Mammalia > Chiroptera > Vespertilionidae > Lasiurus > Lasiurus cinereus. The sequence continues at coordinate 24,292,698 of JAAGEH010000006.1, read as the reverse complement.
TCAGTCAGCAAAGTGAGGAGACTTTGGACACAGCTTCTCTCCTCCTGTGGGGCAGGTGCACTGGGCCTGCCCTTGGCAAGATGATCCAGGTCACAGATGTGTCTCTGGCAGATGTGTGCCATCTCTTTTATTGTGCTGTACACATGGTTTTCCTCACATGCAGGGCCCAGCTCATGTACAGATTGCAGATCTGCTGTCCATGTGTAATCGGAGAAAGGAGTCACACCATTACATGGTTCTTGGCATTCTATATTTTTTGTCATTTCAATTGTGGAAGTGGTGTGCTTGTTTCATATTATGAAACTCAGCCAACTGAGACCAGATGGGGCCATATTGTAAGACTAAGTATTATTTTCCTTTTTGGATGTAGGGTTTACTTTGTATCATTTTGAACTACTTATGTCTAATTCTGTCCCTTTCCCCCAACCCACTGAGTTAGGGTTTTTCTAGGAAAAGTCATTGACATTATGTTAAACACAGGAAAACAAGAAAGTATGTTAGATAAGAATGTCCATGGTCACAGCAACAGTATTCACTCAGGCCTTGAGAAGAGTATCACAACTGAATGAAGCCATTCTGCAGCATATCTCAGAGACTGCAGGATGAGGCAATTCTCCAGAAAGGAGGACAGCCATGAGCTGTTTGCAGCCAAAACTTGCAGGGAAAGGCGATGAGTGCACTGCTCTAGCCAGCAAAGGGATCCAGGCATAACCCTAACAGCATTCCCTTTCTGAACAGTCAGCAGCCTGACTCAGCTCTTCTCTGCTTCTCTGTGATGGTCTTTCCCAGCTGCTTCCACTTCCAATAATTGACTTCTTTTTTATTACTTTACTAGCAGCCTGGTGCATGAAATTCAGCCCAGCCTGTTCCCTCTGCAATCTGAGACCCCTTAAGGGATGTCCCTCTCACAATGCAGGACTGCTGGCTCCCAACTGCTCACCTGCCTGCCTTCCTAATTGCCCCTAACTACTTCTGCCTTCCAGCCTGATTACCCCCTAACTACTTCCCTGCCAGCCTGTTTGCCCCTAACTGCCCTCCTCTGTGGGCCTAGTCACCCTTAACTCCCCTCCCCTGCAGGCCTGGTTACCCCTAACTGCCCTCCCATGGAGGCCTGTTTCCCCCCCGCCAACTGCCCTTCCCTTCAGGCCCGGTCACCCCCAACTTCCCTCCTCTGCCAGTCTGGTCACCCCTAACCATCTTTCCCTGCAGGCTTGATCTCCCCAACTGCCCTTCCTTGCAGGCTTAGTCCCTGCCAACTGCCTTCCTCTGCTGGCCATTTTGTGGTGGCCACCTTGTGTCCACATGGGGGCAGGATCTTTTGACCACATGGGGACAATCATCTTGTGTGTTGGATTGATGGTCAATCTGCATATTACTCTCTTATTAGATAGGATAAAGGCCTGGTGCGTGGGTGGGGGCCAGCTGGTTTGCCCTGAAGGGTGTCCCAGATCAGGGTGGGTGTTCCCTTGGGATGTAGGGTGGCCTGGGCAAGGGGTCTGTGGTGGTTTGCAGGCCGGCCATGGCCCCCAGCAACCCAAGTGGAGGCCCTGTTATCTGGGATTTATTTATCTCCTACAATTGAAACTTTGTAGCCTGGAGCAGAGCCAAGACTTCTGCTCACTCCGTGGTGGCAGCCATTGAAACTTTTTGCCTTAAGCGGAAGCTTGGGCCTGCCAGGGTATGCAGAAAAGCTAGGCTTCCTCCATTGCCAGGGGCAACCCAAGCCTCTCTCCTGCTCTCTCTGTGGCCATAGCAATCTTGGTTGGGTTAATTTATATAATGACTCTGATTGGCTGGTGGGCGTGGCTTGTGGGTGTGGCTTGTGGGTGTAGCAGAGGTATGGTCAATTTGCATATTACTCTTTTATTAGATAGGATTTTAGAAATTAAAAGTTTTGAATATGATTTAAAAAAATAAAAACAACCAACAGGGGAATTAAAAGTTTTGAATATGATTAAAAAAACAACAACCAATATACCAATATGGTCATCATCCAAAATGAATTATTGTTAATATTTAGTTATATTTACTTTCAGAATCAAATAAAACATTACAAGCAGTTTTCTGGCTCCCCTACAGAAAAGATCCAGACTCTATGAAAGAATAGCTGATGGTTTCATGTTAAGACCCTTATCTTTTTTAGCCCTCAATTAACTTGATCTGTTGATTGAATCATTCATTCTATGAAAGATAAAGTTAGAGAGTTTAAAAGAAAAAGTCGTTTATTTCATAATTCTTCTAAACAGTGGTTTCAATTGGTGTGATAGTGGCAGCTTCAAGGAGTGAGGGAAAGGCAGGTACATTTTGGCTAGTGAAAAAAACACTCACTCTTTGCAGCCACCATCTGGCCAGTTAATTCTCTTTTGAGTGTTCACCATTGAATCTTTTGTCACAAGTTACAGAATTTAAAAAGTAGTTCAATATGGTTTCTAACTCTGACATCTACTTAAAATCCAATAACTTATTTAATCATATTTTGCAGAAAAACAAATATCCAGATTTTCTTGCCTCTTTACTTACTCTAATTCAGACACACACACACACACAGGTTAGTTCTGACTTTCATCTTTATTCCCACTAATCTTTTCATTGCAATACCTAAATCGAGCCTTCCACCCACATTTTATCTCTATAGTGGCCAAGCAAATATCTTAGATATACTTTAATCTTCTAAATAGACAACCAAATTATATAATCTTAAAATAATATCTAACCTCATTGCTATTTGCCTTTATTACAATTAATCTATTGCAAATTTGTATTTAATTATAATAAAGTAGCTTCTACTGTTTTAGCCAGTGTCTACCAGGAAACAGCACATTTTTCAGATGATCAGTGGAGAGACTATTTATAGGATACAGGCAGCATAAAAGAACCAAGGAGGAAGGATGAGACATGCAGAGACAATCAAAAGCAGGAAGTGGCTATCATCCATAGAATTGAAAGGATGTGGAGCAATGATAATGTTACCAATGGAACCATGGAAGATGGGCTGCCAGATGGATGCTAAAATTATTGATGGACTCAGACATTTCCAGAACTGAAAACCCAGAGCTGACAGGGAGTATGGAAGAAAGCTCTGCACTCTTTCTCACTGTGATCTCTGGCAGAGTTTTCCATTGGTCAAATCCAAAAGGGCACCAAATGACAGATGACAAGAGAAGCAGCTAATGCAATTGGGAGTGACCAGCCACCTGTGGCATAGAGCAGAGGAAAGAAGTCAAGGAATAGATGGGAGAGTAAAAAAATAACCACACATCTACTTTCCTAGTTCCATAGATCTCTACCATCAACAAATCCCCCACTCTAGGAAAATTCTATCTTCCAATGTCTTAATTCATTTGACCTGGACTCACTGACTTCATTATTAAATTATGGTAAATAAAAAGAAATTTAAGAACAAACTTTACTTGTAAAAAACATATGATCTATATATGTGAGAAGACATAGCTGGTTAAATATACCTTGGAATAATGTCCTCAACTCTCTTGTATTCAGTGAGCTCTTTATTATAAAATTCACTTTCATAAAAATATATCTGCATTATCTCCTAGTACTCTATAGATGAACTTTATTGTCGATCACTTTTCAGTCAGTGAGAAAAACCTATATTTTTGGCACATTTGAGGGAGTTCAATTTTGAATCTATTGACCTTGGTAACCTTCCAGTAGCAAGTAAGTTTGCAGACACTTGAGGCCAAAATTTTCAGGAACATGACAATTCCTCAATAGCCTACATCTTTGAAACTCTATCACTATGTTGAGTTCGTATATCAGAAACAAGCCCTCCTAGGCTACTTTAGTTTAGCTCTCCATAGAAAAGTTATCATTAAGCCACGAGTTTAATACTTGGGGTTTAAATTGAAGGTCAGTATGTGAAATTGCCATTTGAAACATGTTTCTGCTTATTCTATAAAAACGAAGTTATAAATGACACCTATTGCATTTCGTGATGTCCCTGTTATAAGAAGCCATATAAACTCCTCCTAAAAGAGTTTCTCTGAAAACTAGATGTCTAGTTTTATTTTCCTATTTATCATAATTGCTAAAGCAAGTATATCATATCAAGTTTCTAGAACATTGCTAACATAAAACGGTTCATCCATTTTATCAATATTTACTCATAATGACCTATTTTATATCAGTAAGAACTATGTTACTTCAAATTCTTTTTAGAAGTGAAATATAAAGTAAAAATTAGAGATAAAGGATACCTATCCTCCCATAACCATATCAAAATTACAATTAAATTACAGATAACCGTAATTCAGAACCATCTGAAATCTAGCTGAATAGAAGTCCTAAAATTAGGGATTTAAAGAAAAAGCCACAAGGAGACTAGTATGAGGAGCAGAGATGCAGAATGGTCTGATCCTACACCCATAAGTGGCAAATAAATATTGGGAGTGATATCTTGGCTGTAGAGGTCACCTGAGGAGAGAGGGGTCTCAACCCACATCAGTCCCCCTGCAGGGTTCCAGTGCTGGGAAGAGAAGTCTCCATAACTTCTGGCTGTAAAAACCAGTGGAAATTGAGGCTGAGTGGGGCAGAAGGATGCTGGTCTCTCAGGCAGTTACTTTAAAGGGCCCGCACACAGATTTACTCTGATTCACTCTTTCTGAGCTCCAGTACTGGGATAGCAGTTTGAAAGGCATGAGGGACATATGGGGAAGAACTGAAGTATCTCACATCAGGGCAAGAGTTTGGGGAGCAGCTTTTTCCCAGAAAAAAAAAGTGCTGGCAGAGGCCATTGTTCCAGAAGCCCTCCCCCAACAGAAAGGACAGGAGTGCCATATCAGTCTTCACCAATCTAGCTATCACTGTTTGACCCACTCTAGTGATTCCATGAGAGACCACCCCACCAAATTTAAGGGCCCACACAAACAGTTTCTAGTGCCTTTTCCATATAATTGGCCTGTCTTGGACTTCCTAAAATTTTTCAAGCAGCATCTGGCCTGAGTGTGCCCATACCTCTAAGTGGCCCCAGGCTTGTCATTAGCAGCAGCCAGCTATATAGGTGAGCCTCTCATAGGTACGTCCAATGCCAGTATAATTAACAGGCAGCTTCATATCACTTTATAGATCAAGCTGGGTGGCCCTAAGTAGAACACAGGTGGTAGCTGACCTTGATCTTTACCTCACAGAAGTTCCCAGAGCCAGCACAACTGGTGGACAGCTTCAGACCACATCAAAACAGCACCAACCACCTCCACAGCAATAGACTCAAGGGGCAGACTCAGCAGGCACTAGAGCTCTGATATAGTAAGTCCTGCTCTGTGGGGCAGGCCCCTGCACAGCTGATCTTCCATAGTGGTCACAGCCAATCCTTGTAGGGGATTGACCTGAGGGTAAATTCCTCCCATTGATGTGCCAACAGCAATCAAGGCTCAACTATACAGAGTGTACAAAGCCCACATGGAGTAGGAGGGGAGGAGAGGGGCGACAACTGAATTACCTAGTTTGGGTGGTTAAAGAGGCTGTATTACCAGACCCTAGGGATACCTACTAATTAGGCCACTTTACAAAGCCTGGGAGATATAGCAGCTCTACCTAATACATAGAAACAAACATAGGGAGTCTGCCAAAATGTGGAGACAAAGAAACATGTCCCATATGAAAGAACAGAACAAAACTCTAGGAAAAAATAAAACAACAACTAAGCAAAGTAGAGGCAAGCAATCTTCTAGTTCAAAATACTGGTTATAAGGATGCTTGAATAACAGGACTTAGCAGAAGAATAGTTGAACTTATAGAGAACTTCAACAGCATTATTAAAAAAGGATATGGGAACTATGAAAGAACATGAAAACTGTAAAAAAAAGAAATGAAGAATAATTTACAGGGAATCACCAGTAAAGTAGATAAAGCCATAATAAAATCAGTGATTTGGAATATAACACCAGAACTGCCCCTAGCACCTTCCTTTATCTTCAAAGCCAGCAGTGGAACATCTTCAGTTTTCTCTCTGATTCAGTTTTCCTCTTCACAGCTTCTCTCATTTTTTTAAGGACCCTTGTGTTTAAATTAGATGCACATGGATAATTTCATCATCTCATGTTTCTTAATTACATCTACTAATTGCCTTTCCCATCTAAAATAACAGGTTCAAATGATTAGAATATGGGCATCTTTTGGGTGGGTGGGTGAGGAGTATCACTCTGCCAATAAACATCAGCATATATCCTGATAAAATTACAGAAGTTCGAGGATACAAAAATCACATGGGAATCCCAAGAAGAAAAAGTCAGTGATATACAAGAAAAAAAGTTTAACTCTATTTCTCTTAGGAACTATCTAAACCAGAAGATTAGAGTCATATTTGAAACTGCTGAGAAGAAAAAAGGTAGGACTCAAGAATTTTACACCCCCTAAATTGTCCTTCAAATGGAAAGACAAAAAAAGCATTTCAAATATACAAGTTGTTATGTTCATGAATTTTTGGGGAAAAAAAGAAATCCTTGAGGATGAAGTTCATTCAATTTAGATTTGAATGAAAATAAGGAATTCAGGAGTAGAAATGTTAAATAAATGTTTGATGGTGAATACTGAATGTTTTTAAACATGAAACTAAGACCAAAATGACACAGTATGGAAGCACACTTTTAGAGTCCCACCCAGATGTCTTTAAACTGGATACCCCAGATAAGCCCAAGTGCCCATCTCCCAGTTACTGTGAATAGGAGACAACAATGGCACTGACCTTAGTGTATAAGAGATATCTTTCCAGGGAAGTTATGTCTTCTCGTATGCAATCAGGGACAAACTGACAGCCAGAGATTGACCTGAATAGGGAAACACGAATTTGTGACATTGCTTATACTCCAGAACTCTTCCATGGGATTGGGCTGAGGCTAGACCTTACCTAAGACCACATCCTTGCTATCCTCTTTATCCCAATCATTATGGATATTTCCCGAAGAGTGTTTTCTTGGTACATCACATACACATGGATCCCTGACCTACACACATTATGATTTGATAGTCCTTGTACTCATTCCTTCTACCCTTCCCTTAGGTTTTAAATATTTATCAATCCTTTATTGCACGAGAGTCATTTGTTTTTATATAGCCAAACATCAGGTAGCTATGGTAAAACTATTACTACTCAATTTAATTATTCTTTAGAAATTAGTCTTGGTCTGGAGATCTTTACATCCAACTTCAAAAAAATCTTGACTGATATTTTGTCTGGTCAATTAGTTTAACAATTCAGAAAAAAAAAAGAAAGAAAGCAGAATTTATATTCTTTTGCAAATGGGATCTTTAAATGAGTAACATATTCATAAAGTTCTTCCAAGATTCTATTGCACACATGTACCAAATACACTCTAGTTCCATTCAAACAAGAAGTTAGTATGAACTCATAACTCTAGGTTTATTATATATATTTCTGCAAGCAGAAACAATACTTGAGGTTAAGAAAATAAAACTAAATGGGGTTAATTAGCCAGTGTTATTAAACAATTAACATTATGTGCCTCCTAAGACAGCTCATTTATTCACACCATACTGTAATAGAAAAACAATAAAAATTTGTTATTTATGGTACTTAGACAAATGATTTTGAAGAAGGGGAAGTTTAGGCACTAATAAATGTCTTATCTTAAAGTTTCTTTTTAACACTGGTGAGCAATTGAACTAATTGTAAAACTGCTGCACAACAAAGCTACTCAATAGAAAACAAGAATAGATAATATAAGTGTAGCTGTAAACGGAATTAATTCTCCATATCTTTCAGATATTACAGAAAATAAAATAGAATATGCCAATAGGTGGTGCTATTGCTATGTGGAATATTCCAAAAAGACAAGAGAAGAACTTTATTGAGGATGATATTGGTAAGAGAGGACCCAAGACAAAAACATACCCCTCACTTCTGAATTCTTCAAGAAATTTCAGTGTCATTTCTTCACTTCTTCTGTTTAAGCTTGAGCCATCACTTATCATTATCTCATTGAGTTCAATTGAAGTGTTTAATTTATGTATCCCAAAACAAACCTATAGCCAACATCTCCATTTCATAGGGATACTGCAAGAAATATCTACTCAATAAATCTCTGATATTTCTTACCTGGCTTGAAAAGACCCACATTCATAATACCCAATGGAACAAAGATCTTTAAAAATAGAGGAGAGTGAAAAGCTCTTCAGAGTGCATTTGATATCTACATCATATAGTAGAGTAACTCCACAGTGATATTTTTGGAGGAGGGAAGTTAGAATGAAATACCTTTAACTTCCTAAACTAAAACAACAGACACTTTGCAATAAAGTTCTGTAAATTTCAAAATAGCTCTCAAAAGGAACATTAGTGATGCTAAAGGAAAGAGGAACAATATGGATAGCTAATAAATAGCAAAGAATATTTAAAGCATCATTTTGTGGAAAATGGATTCTTGACATTTATTTTTATCTGTGATTAATTAATCATCTTAATGTTAATATTGTGAAAATCAGTCTTTATAGTTTGAAAAGAGGTCCAGGTGCAAAAAAGAAAGACACAAATAATCAACAAAATTGTGAAAATTTTACCTCATTCAACATGCATTTTAAGACTGATTTGTGGAGACAGATTGTTTTTGACTCCAAATGAGAAGAAACTGGGCTCATCAAGTGAACCCATTAAAGCATAAAAAATTATTGCTGCCCCTCAAAGAATTGTAATCAAACAAAATAAATCATGTTGTACCGCAAAGTGAAAAATAAAATAACAAAACAATACTTCCTAAATTTTATAAAGTTCTTCTAAGAACTTGATAGTCTTGGCAACTTTTTGAGATCAGCAAAATAGCTAATGGTGTTAGCTTATATTAATTGGCCATAGCAAGTCACATGGCCAAGTTTGATGTTAATTGGTTTGGAAGGTTTAATCCCCTTATGGAAAGAAAGGGTTTTCTAATATTAGAAACTACAATGCAATCATCAGACAATGAATTATATTAAGCTTAGGGAAGTTTCCATTTGAGTAAATTAATAGGGTAAAAATTCAAGTAAACTCTACCAGTTTCATCTTAACATCATAAAAGATATATTAAAGAATTTCAAGCATTGAAGCTTCTCTCAACCTTTCTCAGCAGCAGTCATTTCAGGATGTAATAATTGAGTTAAGGGGTAAGCAACAGTGCACCAAGTGCAACCACTCCTTCACCAGCTACACAGAATGGGCCAAGGCACACAGCTTCTTATTTTGTAATATTGGCAAAAATCCAGGCTCATTTTTAACTCACTGCATTGCAGTTCTTTTCTAGGACTTTATAAAGATTGATAGAGTGCTGGGAAGCCATTGGGTTGAAAGTCCAGTTGTATATAAATCAAGTCATAGCATCCTTTAGTTCAGAATGTTTCTGCCCAAGTCATTACAGGGTATAAATGGAGAGATTTATAGTGAGTCTTATGAGATTTGATGATCTGAAAAATAAGAGATATTAAATATATATTTTAGTTTCATGAGTCAGTTTCACATTAGACTGAAGCCTTGGTTGCCACTGGTTTAAAATGTACTTTAAATAATTGGAGATATATTTTGGGGACATTAGAATGAAGAATTGAAGGTGATATTTGGTGCTCATAACTAAGATCTGATTTGCATAAAGAGAAATCTGACCCATTAACAAAAATGCATGTCAGCAAACCTCTTTATATATTTAAAGCAGCATTGATCTCTACTATGACTAGTTCTAGATCTAATGATTTTTACATACATCTATTTTAGGATAAGAACCCAAGATTCTTGTGTTTTTTGAAAGAATTCCCTTTATCATTTTGGTCTTGAGCCTGAAGTTAGTCTACATTTTAAAATCATTTTCATTTTTATACTGAGGGACATGAAAAGCCACAATCAAAATGTATGTTCCCAGGGTCTCACACAATGGAGGCACATCAATTTTAAGCTTGTAAAATGGGTGAGGTTTACTATAATCTTCTCTGAGTCCAGCCCTTTCTGCATTCCTTCCTATGTTTCAATCGTTCCTTCTCTAATGATTCAAAATCTCACTTTTCCTATCAACACCTATTTTTTTAACATAAATAATTTTTATTAAAATTTACCAAGAGCTCAGTTCCTCAACACGGTAAATTTAATCTGTTAGCATAGGCCATGGTATGCAAATATCAATAGCAAACAAAATTCTAGTCAAAGAAAAGAAGTCCTAATGGGAAATTAAAGACAACTAAAAACATAAGTGGGACATATTCCTCTCTTTTGTAAAATCACAGTGCAGAAAATTTAAAAGCAATAATCCAAAAAGATAATTGGTTCATCCTGATGTTACATTTCTGTCCACCCCACTGAAAATTTTACAGGCATTTTTGTTTAAAAAAATTCTTAAGGGAACAAAGAAGTTTCTTTCTCAAGTGACCTCTGAAGACATTCTCTATCATGAAAGAAACACTAAACTCATGTTTTTCCAATTAATACTACAATAATTTCATTTTGTATATTAATATGTAATATAATTAATATGTTGCAGAAATTCTGAATATACATTTTATTTTATTAAATAATGTATGCAAATTCAGTTTTATTAAAATTTATTTCATTGCAATTATAATTGAAAATCTGAATTCTTGCACTAATGATGTTACTTCTCAACTTTATAAAATCAAGGAGTTTAATTTATGAGATGATATTTAAGGTTGTCTGATTCTTTCAATAAAGGTTTTTGGGTTTTTTTGTATTATATCTTCAAGTAATTTCTTTTCTTTTTTTTAATTAAATCTTTATGGTTCAGATTATTACATGTTTCTCTTTTTTTCTCCTCCATAACTCCCCTCCACCTAGCTCCCACCCCTTCCTCTACCCTTTCCTCCCCGCTCATTGACGTCATCCATAGGTATATGATTTTTATCCAGTCTCTCCCTACTCCCCCTTCACCCCTTTCCCCCTGAGAATTATCAGTCCACTCCCTTTCTGTGCTCCTGATTCTATTATATTCACCAGTTTATTCTGTTCATCAAATTTTTAATTCACTTAATTTTTACATTCACTTGTTGATAGATATGTACTTGTTGTTCATAATTTTTTATCTTTTACCTTTTTCTTCTTCTTCTTTTTAAAGAGTACCTTTCAGCATTTCATATAATACTGGTTTGGTGTTGATGAACTCCTTTGGCGTTTTCTTATCTGTGAAGCTCTTTATCCGCTCTCCAATTCTGAATGATATAGCTTTGCTGGATAGAGGATTCTTGGTTGTAGGTTCTTGCTATTCATCACGTTGAATATTTCTTGCCACTCCCCTCTGGCCTGCATAGTTCCTGTTGAGAAATCAGCTGACAGTCAAATGGGACCTCCCTTGTAGGTAATTAACTGTTTTTCTCTTGCTGTTTTTAATATTCTCTCTTTGTCTTTTGCTCTTGCTATTTTAATTATGATGTGCCTTGGTGTGGTCCCTCTTTGGATTTCTTTTATTTTAGGTTCTGTGTGCTTCCTGTACTTGTGAGTCTATTTCTTTTACCAGATGGGGGAAGTATTCAGTCATTATTTCTTCAAATAGGTTTTCAGTATCTTGCTCTCTCTCTTTCTCTGACATCCCCACAATTCTGATGTTGGTACGCTTGAAGCTATCCCACAGGCTCCTTATATTATCTTCACATTTTTGGATTCTTTTTTCTTCTTGCTTTTTCAATTGAGTATTTCCTGATTCTTTATATTTCAAATTTTTGACTTGATTCTCACCTTCCTCTAGTCTGCTCTAAGGTCTCTGTATATAATTATTTTTTTATTTCAGTCAGTGTATGTTTAATTTCTAGTTGGTCCTTTTTCATCTCCTCTTGGGTCTCGCTAAATTTATCCAACTCTTCTAGGAAATTCTTGAAAAACCTTATAAGCGTGGTTTTGAACTCTATATCCAGTCATTTGTTTTCCTCCATTTCTATTGTTTGTGATCTCTTCCTTTGTCTCCGCATTTCCATTATGCCAGGAGAACTTCTGTGTTGGATTCAGCCTTATGATACAAGACTTGCAAAACTGCAAAAGCCTCTCTGTTGAGCTTGGGAGAGGTGGAGTCTCAGGGCTTAACGAACCACCTTGCCTTCCAGTCGGCCCTGCCCTACACGGCCCCTGGGTCTCATGTGACTCTGGGTAATCGCTGGATCTGTCCCTTTGCACATGGGCAGTGCCTCTAGACTGCTGCCTTTTTGACTCCCCTGACTCCAGGACCATATGAGTCTGGGCCCCCAGGGTCTCTCCTGAAACTGGGATTTAGTGGAGTCAGAAGTGGCGCAGTTGGGAGGTCTGTCTCCCGTCCACTTGCAAAAGCCAGTGGCACAATCAGCAGTTTGTCCTCTGCGCACAGCAGAGTTCATGCCCACAGACTTCTGACCTTTCGCGGTTCCCCTAAATTTCCGTGCACTTTTCCCTTTTCACAGTCAAAACTCCCCCCATACGAGTTTCGGCCGGACCTTGGGTTCAGTGCCGTAGGATAAAGGGTTCAATGTAGTTGAAGTCTCCCATCTCCCTCCTGCCAGAGGAAGCTAGCCAGGCAATCCGGTACCCACTCTCTCCACACGTGCACACGCATCTCCGTACCTCAGCTTTTTGCAGCTCCTCTGGGTTTCCGTGAACCCCTCTCTTTCCTTCTAGTTGTAGAATTTCCACTCAGCCAGCTTTCCTGTGGTTCTGGATGATGTCCATTCTGTCTTTTAGTTGTAGTTTTGAAATTGCTGTGCGAGGCAGCAGTTTAGGTGCTCACCTATGCCGCCATCTTGGATTCTCCTCCATTAAATTTTTTTCAAACACATGCAAAAGTGGCAAACTTTCCAAGTCTTAACATATTTGAAATGGCTTTGTTTTCCTTTCATACTAGACTGGTATATTTTAAATTTACAAGAAATATCAGATTGTTAGAGTAGCCTTGCATATTATAAATGCATAACTTTAGTATGTTCCTACCCCTTGAATATTACAATCCAAGTGAATCACTTACACACTTAGGGGATAAAATAAATTCCTGGACTTCTCTCCATCAGAATAGTTATGGAGAAGCAATAGCCCATGCCTTACCTTTAGCCACAGTTTTGTATCAGTTGGGAAATCAAAAGTTTCATTATACAGACTTCCTAGTAGATACTTAGAAGAATTGCAACATATTTTAGCATGTCTAGAAATGCCTTTTTTTTATTGCTGCCCACATCTAACAAAGACATAATTACATGGTGGGTGCCTTTTGGGATTTTTAAGTATCCTGAGTGAACAAGGAGAAATGCAGACATGTGGGCAGAGCTGGTCATTTTCATTGTGGATCTCATGCTTGCTTTAGGCATTCTTGCTATCCTATATGCTGTTTACTTAATAGCAGCCATGGGTAGTTTGATCTTAGTCCTTCTCTATATTTTCAAAGGCGAGATGGGAAAAAACTGTGACTTCAACAAGGGCAGAATCTGGTACTGAATTCTGGCAATGTTTCTGGAAGCCATTCATAGGCAATATATGGAGAATCAGCTCCAGGATGGTTCCTCTTTATTTTCCAGCTTCAAGAGAAGGGCCTTCTTGCCAAGGAGAGTGGTTCTCTCTTCTGAAGAGTGAAGAACTCTATGCAGTGGAGGAGACCCATGGGAAGACTTGCTGGCACACCGGACCCACCCATATGAGAGGTATATTTTTAAAAAGATATCCTGTCCCACAAATCATAGAAGCTTCTGCATTCACTACTCCTGAGTAATACCTGCTATTGAACAAAGAAAACTTGTGTGCAGTGTTATATCTTATTCATTAATGAATAAGATACGAACCAGTATCTCTTTTTCTGTAAAAGAGGTATTTTTTAAGGTGAGCATGTGGAATGTTTAATTTAATTTAATTCTCCTCTTGTGAATGAGATAATATGAGTAACATGAATGATTGTGTTCAGTAGAGCAAAAGAAATGCTTTTGATCACTATCTTCTATTTTTCAAAAATGGACTTGGAGGCCTTTATGGGGACTACAAACAGTTCTTGTTTTTGGCTGAAAAGTCCCAATTATTCAGTAAGTTAGGGAATCCTATCTGTGTTATTTTGTCTCCCAAGCATTGGTTAGACACAGGTTGAGCGGTTGAAACTTCTGTTTCACTCTTCTCTTAGCAGTTTGGCTAAAGCTTGGGAGAAAAGAAGAGTTTGAGAAAATGGATGCTCCTTCATCTATGGGTTGTTGTTTTTCCTGGACTCCCAAGTGGCAAAGGTAGTTGTTTACCAGTGGACAGTGTATTTTCAACACAGTTCTTGGAGCAAAAAAAACAATGTTTGAACATGTGAAATGGCAGAAAAGAGATTTACTGTCTTTTGAGTTTAGTGTCCTGTGAACAGTGGAGATTGTAAGGAAAATGTTTTAGGGTGATCTAAAAACAACACTTCAAATCCTGAAACTGGATTAGTTTGGAATTACCTGGTATCTTGTTTCTGTTTCATTGCTTCAGTTCAGTGGAAGAAAATGGATCAGTTTTGTCTTTTTGAATATATGTATTCTTTTTAATACAGCTGAGACCGGTTTGGCTCAGTGGATAGAGCGTCGGCTTGCGGACTGAAAGGTCCCAGGTTCGATTCCAGTTGGGGGCATGTACCTTGCTTGCAGGCACATCTCCACTGTGGGGCATGCAGGAGGCGGCTGATCGATGTCTCTCTCTCACTGATGTTTCTGACTTTCTATCTCTCTCCCTTCCTCTCTGCAAAAAAATCAATAAAAATATATATAAAAATACATATATTTTTATTGATTTCAGAGAGGAAGGGAGAGGGAGAGAGAGATAGAAACATCAGTGATAAGAGAGAATCATTGATCTGCTGCCTCCTCCAGGCCCCACACTGGGGATCAAACCCACAACCCCAGCATGTGCCCTTGACTGAAATCTAACCTGGGGCCCTTTGGTCTACAGACTGATGTTCTATACACTGAGCCAAACCAGGTAGGGCTTCTTAGTGCTTATCAGAGAAATGACCACAATATGTGTTTGGGTTTTTATGGGATAATTGCATATTGTTATAGTATATAGACCCATTTTTCTCAGAACAATATCTTTTCAATTTGCAGAAGAACTGGTAAACTAATTCCATTTTAGCCATTGTTATTACTACTTCTTAAACCAAACCTTTGTCCTCAGATTTCATCTACAGTGCCCTGTGGATTTTTGACATCTTAACTTTTTGAAGTATTTCTTTCTAACAAACTGAAATAATTGTTTTAGTCTTTATGTAAAGTAACACTTAAATGAACTCCTTATCAAAAAAGTAGCAAAAGTACTGAATAAGGAAAATAATTAGCTTAGTCTATGGACAGTAAATACTTAAGCTTTTAGTAGGTTTTGTGTTCTAACTGCAAAAAAAAAAAAAAGAAGAAAATAGTAACTACGTGAGGTGATAGATACGTTATTTAGCTTGTGATTACTTCACAATATTTATGTATATCAAAACATCAAGTTATATACCTTAAATATATTCAATTTTATGTATACATATATATATTAGTATAACACCAAATAATGCACTTCAAAAAACTATAACTTTCAATAAAAAAGCTAAAAAAAGAAATAGAAAAAATTTGTGAAAAATAAAAAACTAAAAGCCCAAGAAAAAAAAATACTTAAACTTTTAGAAAATGACTAATTAACTTCAACCTACATATGTTTTCCATGTTTTAGCCATGGCATTTGTTTGAGTGCAACAACTGCTCCAAAGGAGAAACTGATAGTTTTGTTGAATGAGTACAGATTGTAGTAAGGAATTTGAAAATAATTCACCATTACATATTCTCCCCAATTTATAAAGAGATGTAGAGGAGATGACTTATCTGGTGGGATGTGGGATATACAACTAATCCAGACCCTAACTGCTAATTACCTGCATGAAATTTACAATTACAGAAGCATTATTTTGTGAAATGGTTTTTCAATTCTAAGAAATCTTAGCTATTATGCAAATATCATGGAAGAGTTACACAGATTTTGTTTCTTTTTGTCTTTAAATTTTAATTACTTAGGACTCATCTAGAAGGCCAAAGGGATAAGGATACAGCTTAGATTAATTTTAATTCAGAGGTGACAAAAGAATAAGTCCTGAATATGAGATACTGTCTGAAGTCGGGGATCTTAGGGAAGAACTATGGGGCAAGGGTATAAGAGAGAAGTATGGACAAAGTGTGAAGGGGCATGACATGCAAGCCTTGGGTATCATCAAACATAAAATGTTGCCTTGTGTGAATATTTGGATACTCAAAAATCACTTGACTGTGTTAACATTCAGGGGTGATGGGCCACAGTTGCACCCCAACATAGATTTCTTACAAATCTTTGCCATTTGTCCCAGGGCTCTCTTACCTTCTGTCTGCTCCTAATGTAAATAATTAGGGTCTATGGTAATGATTTGGTAAGAAGAGAAAACAGCACTGCCTTATACAGTGGTACTTCGAGATACGAGTGCCCTAACATACGAGATTTTTGAGATACGAGCCGTTGAGCGAGCGATTTTTGCTTTGAAATACGAGCAACATTTGAGATAGGAGTAATCACGTGGATCGGCCGGCTGCACACGACCCACCAGTTTATCGCAACTCAAGCGTCTCATGGTTTCCCACGCCTCAAGGTTATGGAACAAATTAAACTCGTATCTCGAGGTACCACTTATTTGAATATCTTTGAGGTTTGACTTCAACCTCCAGTGTACCTTACTGCTGCCTTCACAGCATCTACTGGCTTTGCAAGGCATTAGGTAGCATGCCCCACCTGACTTCTGAAGCTCCTGTGAGGTCCTTTTTGCACCCAAAAGCTGTGACTGTCCCGTGGGTGGGTTCTAGAAACCTAGACTGAGGTCTGATACATTCTAAATGCTATTACGTGAGAATTCATTTCTAAGACAGTTATTCATCAGAGAGATTCAGCTAGAATTTGTTTTGTAGAATGTAGTAGAACAGTCTTAAAATCCAAAAGGACCTTGAAAGTTATTGAGTGCACTTCTTATCCAGTTAAGAAATGTCTGCTATAATATTACTGCAAGATGTTGTCCAATCTCTGCTTATGCATTTCTCATAGCTGTATAGGGCAGCCTTTTTAAAAGTTCTCTATAATATCCAATAGAAATCTAAGCCCCTACAACTCTTTATCCTATTTTTGCCCTATTAATCAATCTAGAAAGTAGTTGACTAAATACAGTGACTTCACTGGACTCACAAATTCTAAGAAGAAAGAGGATCTTCTTTCCTTATGAATTTTCTAGTTGCCATTAAACAATGTTGCCATTGTCAGTGCAAATAGGCCTTATTTAAGATCAGAACTCCTAAGTTAAATCTAGGCTTTATTGTGGACTTTAATAGAGGATTCTTAATTTGTCTTTTCTGACTTCTTATACATATTTGTTAATCAGGAATTTTGAATTCATTTCTTCTAAGCTTCCTAAAGTCTGGGACTGTTGCCAATTAGCACATTCATAACTTTTAAAATATAATTCTAATGCCCCCTGACCTAATTTCACAGCACATCAAAAATTTAATTCAACCCCAGATGACTCTCCCAGATGTCCAATAATTTTCAAGTGGTTATTATTATTTGAAAAATCAGATGAATTTGAACATTTTGGAAAACTGGCAATTCTATAAATATAATTTTATGTAAATACAGGAAACATCAATACTTTGAAGATCCTGACCTTCACAGAATAGCCCCTTCTATCAAAGATAGCTAAAAGTGGAAAAAATGGGAAAAGGTTCATCGTCCTATATCTGATGGCAATGGAACCAGTCCAAGTACACCTAGGATTCTAAGGGGAAGTCCCATGGCCCATGGCTTTGTTACTAGGCTTAGAGGTTAGAGTGCTAGAAGCCCAAGATTTTCTCACTTTGTGGATGGCTGAGGGAGAGTAAGACAAGGAGGGAACTCAAGTCCTGGAACTCATGCCTATTGTGCCCCCTTTTCTTGTTTCTGCTTCTGGTGACATTTCTGAAATATATAAGCTTTTGAATCTGGGAATCCAGATAGGATCTTGGTCACATCCACTTTGGGAGTTTATTTGTATAGAGTCCCTGCCTTTGTAAGCCTCCATTTGAAAGGAAGGGGATGTGGACCCAATGACTTAGAAGAATTTTTCAGGTCTCAAATACTGTAAACGCTACAGAATAAAATGAGTTAGAAACACAAAACTTGGTCAGCCATGATGGCAATTTATACAAAGTATTTCTTAGCATCTCTCAAAATGTCTTGCTAACAATTGGGGGATGTGCATGAGATGTGGGAGTACACAAGGGACAAGGAGAATTTATAGAATTGAAGGAAAAATTTCTGAAGTAAATTTTCTTTGAAACCCAAAATGTGTTCCCATGTTCCTATAGCAACACCTGCTCACAATTAAAGAGTGACATCATATACACATCTGCATCCCACAGGCGTCAATTATCCCAGTGATTCAGACAGGCTGTCCAAACTTCTAAACCCATGAAATTTGGTTGCTTTACAAGTAGCATGTGTCTTTTGTATTCAGTATTGATCATTTAGAGTACTTTTCCTTCAGGATCTCAATTTGTTCACTCATGAACAAATGAACACTCAGTGTAAATAATATCAGTAGCCATTCCTAGGCTAATATTTTATTATTTTAAGGGTCAACTGAGTAGATGCTTTTTGCTACCTACTCTACTAGACAGTTTGGCAAAACTAGGAGATATATAATGCATAAAATTAGGCTTCAAAAGAGTTCCCATTATGTTTCAATTTGAAATGATCCATGAACTAGATCATTAATTAGAAACCTCAGACAAAGTAATCAACTAAATAAATGTACTGTAATACTTTTCTGAAAGTTAAAATTTCAATAAAACCTCAGAGGATTCCAATTTTAATGTTATTCATTAATATCCTTTGATTTGAATGAGCAAATTAATTCAGATAATACAACTAGTTTGTGTTGTAAAGACAAACTCTGTTAAAAGTAAAAATACTATTTTGCAATAATTTTTTGGATGTGGCTCCAAAAATACAGGGAAAAATAGTAAAAATAGATTAACTATTTTTCATCCAAATTAAAAACTGTGCATCAAAGAACACAATCAACAGATTCAGTAAGCAACCCAAAGGATGGAAGATTATATTTGTTCATCATGTATCTGATTAGAGGTTAATATCCAAAACATATAATTTTTACAACCTAAAAACAAACAACCCTACACCTAATCATAAAATGGACAAAAGAATTAATACACATTTATTTAAAGAAGAGATACAAATTGTTAGTAAGCACATGAAAAGATGGTCCACATCACTAATTATTAGAGAAATGCAAATCAAGACCACAGTGAGATACCACCTTATAGTCACTAGGCTGGCTACTATTTAACACAAAGAATAACAAGTGTTAGTGAAGATATGAAAAAAGTTGACCCCTTTTGCACTGTTGGTAAAATGATGCAGCCATTATAAAAAAACAATGTGGGGTTGCTCAGAAAAGTAAAACTAGAAATATCATATGATCCAGCAATTCCACTTCTGGTTATATACTCAAAAGAACTGAAAGCAGAAATCTTTCAAAGATGTTTGTACACCCACATTTATAGAAGCATTAATTACAACTGCCAAAGGGTAGAAGTGTCTATTGAAGATGGATAAACACAATGTGGAATATGCATACAATGAATATTATTGTCTTAAAAAGGAAGGAAATTCTTGCATATGCTACATCATGAATAAACTGAGAGTGTATTATGTTGTGTGAAAGAAGCCAGTCAAAAAAGGATAAATACTATATGATTCCCTTTATATGAGGTACATAGAATTGTCAAAATTATAGAGACAGAAAGTAGAATGGTGGTTGCCAGAACTGGGGTTGGGTGGTGGAGCTTTATTATATAGCTAGATGCATGAAGATTTGTGTAAGAATGGGCCTTCCTTCCCCTGGCTGCTAGCAGCATCTTCATTCTGGCCAGAGTTGCCTTTCTGCCTTCCCACACTGCCCAGAGGCCTGAAGCAGCTGGGGTGGTGTTGAATGCTTGTGTCTTCGTCATGTCGACTATGCAAGCATCCTGCCCCATCTCCAGCTGCTAGGTGCCTGTTTATGTAAATTAAATTATCATCTTTGTTGGGTTAATTTGCATACTCACTCTTGATTCCTGGTGGGTATCACAAAGGTACGGTCAATTAGCATGTTACTCTTTTATTAGGTAGATGGGTATAGAGATGCAGTTTTGCACAATGAAAAAGAATTCTGTGAATGGATGGTGGTGATGGTAACACAACAATGTGACTATATTAAGGACACTGAACTGTACACTTAAAATTGACTAAGATGGTAAATTTTATAGTATGTACATTTTATCACAATTAAAAACAATAATAAAAAATAAATGAATTATAATAGGTAAAATCATGTACAAATTAAAGTCGTTTTGTTGATGGTGCCTGGGCATGAAAACTAGGCTATAAAGAATGGCACCCTTCGTGGGGCATTTTGTATAGATATATTATCCAAATTATTTGGCTTTTTAAAATTTGCATAAAACATATGTGCCCTCTCTCAACCCTGGCTGCACAGTAAAAATCACCCAGAAAAAGCTTTTAAAAATAATAATATTTTTTAAAAATCTGGAGTGAAGTCCTGATGTTTTTTTTAATAAATATCCTCAGGTGATCATAATGTGTGGGCAGAATTGAAAGGATTGCCATAGGCTGCCTACCACTGAATTATCTTTATTGGCCATCATTTCCTTTATACTTGGTACTAGTAACCATGGGTGTCCCCAGTAATTAGCTAGATTTTCATAATGAAAAATTCTATATTGGTGAGCCCAGCATAGAAAGCCTACAAATAAGTACTGCCAGTTCTTATACAAATTGAAAACAACTTCTAACATGTTTAATAACACATTTATCAAATTTGGTTTTAGTCTTAAAGAGGACAAGTCAATAATTAATTTGATGTTCCATGCAGTAAATGATTAGGAAGACCATTCAAATACTTTTAAGAAAATATACCATTAACTGAATGCTCCTATCAAGAGAGATCAAAGTAGCCCTGGCCAGTATGGTTCAATTGCTTTGGCGTCATCATGTGCATCAAAAGGTTGCTGGTTTAATTCCCAGTCAGGGCACTTGGCCCGAGATTGCAGGTGGGGGAGTACAGGAAGCAGCTGCTGGATGTTTCACTCTCACATTGATGTTCTTTCTCTCCCTTCCTCTTCCTCTAAAAATTAATAAGCTATTCTTTAAAAAAAGAAAAAAGAGAGAGACCAACATAAGGACAATAAAAAACAATGGCAGAACATTTACTGTGTAATTGTTCTTATGCAAAAATCCCCAACTAGGTGGCAACCATATTTCCAGAGGTTCAGAAAGGCTCATTATTTCCTTTGGGTAAATTTACATCCCTGAGTTATTCACAGAGCTCCAGCCATTCCTTATATTGCCTCATTACAGGTTAAAGTCCTGGCACCAAATTAAAATCATGTTTTATCTTTCCTGTGGGAGCTATAGAAATAGACCCTATTTGAAGTATTTGTCCTTCACATGGCTGCAAAAAAGAATGATCTTTGTAAGATATAATGTGGGCATTTGTTTTTATGCCCAAAGACTTGCTGTAGCTCCCACTCACTGATGGAGAGTAATGTGAATACCTTAATTTGGTAGTCTAATCACTTATCAGCAGTGATTCCACCATAGGATGGCTGAGTGTCAGCTGATCTAGGTTGGACATGGCTGGGCTGGGCGCCAAGCTGCAGATTGGATCCATGTCAGTTCCACGGGTCCCTCATCCTCCTTGGACTGGAAGATATTGAGGCATGATCTTCTTATGGCAATAGCAGGAGCAAAAGAGAGACATTTGTGTTGACTCTTAAGGTGTAGGCATGGAGTTGGCACACTGCCATTTTGTCACTTGGGATTACATTCCTTTGGCCAAAGAAAATGCCATGAGATAAATGGGGCAAAGAAGTACACTCCTTCCATGAAGGTCATAAGGAGGGTGACTATATGCTGAACAATAACTTAATATATCCAAAACGCATAATAGAACACAAAATTTTGTAGCCAATAACATTATCAATATTATAAATTGGTCCACATTTTATATGAAATAATATGCAAGCTTAACACTGACAGAGTGAAGTTTAATATAGGAGTTGATATCTACATGCTTTACTTTTTGAGATTTTCCATTACTCCAATTAAAAGGATTGGGTCCATTTTCTGAGGGGGTTGGGTACGATTAGAAGCTGAGTCCACCCTTCCTACAGTCATTTTTGAAGGCTGAAAATTGTTTCATCGTATGTCCTTTGAATTCCTTCCTCTACTTTCATGTGGTGACTAAGTTTCCTAGAAATTTATGCAGATGGGCCAGATGTCAGTACTGTCTTGGTAGAGAGAACAGGGGCTTTGAGATGGTCAGCATCCTAGGTCCACCATGGACTAGCTGAACTTGGGCAAGTCATGGAAACACAAGTTTATAGTTTATTTAATAAAACGTGCCCAAATTGACAAATAAATTGCTGTATTGATGAAATGAGTTAAAATATGGAAATGCAATCCAAAATATTAATCAGAAAATAGATATCCTTATTTATAATTTGTCCAGACTACAGTCTCTGTTGGTTTGAGTTTTCTTTCACTGTATTTATTTACTTAATTTAATATATCTTTAGTTAACAGCCAGGTGTTATTAACAGCAGAGCAAAATTTTTCATTTATGGATAAATAGCTAATAGCATTCCTATTTTAATTAAATTTTCTTAAAGACTACTAATAGAAATAGAACATAATAAAGATGCTCAATTAGCTAATTATTTAAATTTGGTTTTAATAATATGAACTACCATAATTGTTTCAAATTTTCCATTTTATAATATTACCTAATGAATTTGACCACAAAGAAGATAACTTACTGAAGCAAGAAATTTTACCCTTTTTTTTAATTACATGTTATTTATATATTTATTATCCAAATATATATATCAAGGCTGACTAAAACCCAATCAAGTAGCACTCTTAAAGTATTTAAGAACATCCCAATTCCTCATTTCACTTGATATGTGAATGGTTTGCTGAATAAGGAAAAAATGATGGTGCATATATTTTGGATATTTTTTAATCTCAAGTTCTGATCTCCAGCAGTTTTACTAAATAATATCTCTGAAACATTATGATTTCATGTTATTGTTAGTCATGACAAGCACAAAAAGACCAAATCACAGATTTTTTAAAACACCACTTATGTTTCTAGAGTAAGCCTGCCAAATTTAGACAAATATACTTGGAAAGACATTTTGTTTCTAAGGTATGCTCTTTACAACCGCGTTTATTTAACTAGAGAGTGCTTATAGTATGACTGAGAAAAATAATATAAGCACAACTTTCCTGGGCTCATGGGACTGTGTTGATATGCTCAAAAATCTCATAAATATGATTAATCATTCAGAGAAAAATAACCATAGTTGAAAATAGACATGACTATAATAAGACCTATTGGCAGTTATATAAAAGCCATATTTCTTAAATTATACTAGTGTTTGATGAATGCCAAAACATGAATAAATATTAATTTTGTTCAATTATTTTTGGTCTAAAAAGTATACACTCTTACTATATAGACATTTTCAGTATTTCTAGAGTTTAAACAAGTTCAAAACTGAAAGTGGAAATGCTGACCTCTGGCCACAAGGCAGCACATTATGAGAGTCCCCAAATGACTTGCTGCACAATAGACACCATTCCTTTTTTTCTTTAGTGATGAAATAGTCTTTCTTTTAATAAAGAATTATCAAGACCCTAAGAAAGCTTGGGATGAATCAGATGGAAGATATGAATGCAAAAGGATTTTAATTCCAAGTAGTAAGGTATAGAACATCAATTGCCAAAGTGTTTCAGTTCTCCAATCCTGCATGCTCTTTGCAACTATTCTTATCAGAATGTGACTGTGTCTGTTTTCCCACCTCTTGAATCTGGGCTCATCTTTGGACTTGGCTTGGCCAATAGAACATCTCAGAAGTAAGAGTGAGCCAGTTCCCAGCCTGGGTCTCAAAGAATCTCAAATGTTGCTCTCTTTTGGAGTCCTACAAGCACCTTGGGAATAAGCCTTGGACAGAATGCTTGAGGATGAGAGCACATACAGAGTGGAGCCCAACTGTCCTTGTTGAGGCCATACTAGACCAGTCTTCAGCCAGCTGATCCCCAAAGATATGAGAGAGCCCACCTGAGCTCAGCAGAGCTGCCTACCTGACCCACACCTGGCCACAGATGCATGGGGGAGCCTGTTGAGACCAGAAGACCCAACCATCTGACCCATACACTTTTGAGCAGTAATATCTACTAAGTATTCTTAGTCACTACTTATGGGCTGCTCTGACACATGTTGATAATGTATTTTATTTTTTAAGAACTAAATGTTTTTTGCTTTTTTAAAAATTTTGTTTTTTTCCACCGTAACTGTGTTCATGCTAGATTTCCTCAAACTCTCATTGGTTTTGCAGTTTTTGAGTAGAATTCAATGGCTTACACACATTCTCACAGAAACTCCTCTGTAATTTGTGCCTTTTTGTCTTATACCTGAGGCTACTATAAGTATGATTCTGCCACTGGCAAAGAAGAAGCTAAGTAAATTTTTCTAAATAATACTGAGTATACCACAAATTGAAGTCTAAATCCCAAAAAAAGTCTTGTAAAATGAATATCAGTTTGCCGATTTAAAGGCTCATTAAATTGAACTCAAAATATTGAAAGTAGAAAAGACGACAAGATGATAGAAATAAACCTAAATATAACTGTCACTCCAAAATGTCAATTTATAAAGTTAAAATGAGTAAAACTTTTATCATGGGTTTGGTAAACTGCAGCAAATACATATTGTATAAAACATAGATAATATAAAGTAAAGGAATACTAAAAGGGTAAACTTTTAAAGAATGAAAAATTCCAGACCAGAAAAATATTACTCTGCAGTTGAGAGTGTGATATTAATATCATAGAAGAGAAGCTTAAAAGAAACAAAACACATAAAGATGAAAAGTCTAATTCACAGAAAAAATTTTCCTAAAAAACAAGATAGTAAAAAATGATAACCAGTAAACATCATAAAACAAAAAATAGAACAATAATCTATAAAAATGCTAGGAAACAAAAATAACTATTGGTATGTAAGAACTTCAAGCTCTGAACAACAATTGAACTGAAAGTTATAAAAATATATAAATGCTACATTCTTATAACAAGAATATATTTTATTTTAATTTTACATATTTAAAATATCATACATACTCATACATTAAAAATGTTTCCATGTATTAGAACAAAAATAGAAATATTACAGACAACATTCTAGATGTGTATACATGCACACAAAATTGAAGTAAAAAATAATAACCAAAATTGAAGAGAAAAAGTGCAATTACCTAGAAATTTTTCCTTTTCCTCCCATAAAATATCTGGGATCAAAGAAGTAATAAATTGTAATAGCAGAGTAACTAGAAAGTTATTATAATTAAGGTGATAAACGTTAAAACCTGAAAGCATGGAAAAATACATAATCTCCCATACCTATATAACTAACAGGAAAGAGTGGAAACAAAAAAATTAACTACTGAAGACCAAACATTAGAAAATAATAACAAAATAAGCCCAAGAAAATAAGGCTTAAAGCAAACAAACAAACAAATAAATAAGTAGAAAAACAAGTGACTAGGGGCAAAATAATAATACAATAGTAACTAACCAAAAACCTAATCAAAAAAAGGAAAAACACAATATTAAAATTTGAAATGCAAGTAACCAAAAACAAAGAGGAACTTAAAACTACCTAAAGAAAGTATTTTTCAAACTGCACATAAATTGAGAATTTGGGTGACACTGAGGGTGGTCTTGAAAAATAGAATTGACAAGATTGACCCCAGTCAGTGAATAAAGCATATTTACACATTAGTTTCCCTGGAAAGACAACACAAGAAATGAATTTTAGTACTTACCCTTTGGGGAAAGACATCTATAGGGAAAAAAGAGAATTTCACTTTTCGTTTCATCTCTTTCTGAACTGTCTGAATTTTCTAGTATTATCCATATTTTATTTTATCTTTAATCTTCTGGATTTACTGGGAAATGAGATTTTGTATTATTTTTACTAATGAAAATGGCAAGACTAAACAAAAATAAATAAAAGGGACAATTGCAGAGATGGTGCACAGGTTGGAGAGCAAGGAGTCAGGGGTGTGGAGTCGTGGGTGGAGAGTCGGGGGACAGTACTCAGAGAACTGATTCTGGGCAAGGTTTATCTGAAAGCAAGGGGTAGTCCATGAGGTCTAGTCTATTAGTGAGGGGTCAGCAGCCAAGCTAAGACAAAGAAGGGGACAGCCCAGAGCAAAGTTCCTACATGAAAATGGATCCAGGGTTGGTCAGGGAGTCCTTCAGAGCATCCAAGCTGGCCTACACCGGGTTATCTTGCAGCTTCAGCTTTTAGAACACTTTCCCAGATATCCCATTGGCCATCACTCAAAATCTCTTGTAGTTCTAAAATTCAAATTGTTTGTTTTTCAACATTTACTCAAATTTATTTTGGAAAAAACATCTCAATAACACAATGGAGCATGAACACTCTTTGGCCTGGTACTCACTGTTTGAGGCATGCATATCACACCAACAGTAGAGTTACTGATGCAAACCAATTTGTTCCTCTATGACAGATTAGAAAAAGACATATTCCTCATTCAGAAAGAAGCAAGTTAGCTGAATGAAGTACAATTTGTTTAGATTTGTCTAGCTTTGTCTAATCGAAAGTACTTTTAAAACAAGCCAAACAGACACCATATGGCCTGTCAGTGACTTGACATTGATGAACAATACATGATTTGTGTTCTATCTCCAATTTTCACATGAATATTCACTCCTCCCTACCTTGACCCTGGCAGTTTTTCATGGGCAGGATATTTATTTATTCATTTATTTATGTATTTGTGTCCTCTTTTCTCTACTAGATAAATTACAAACAAGTTTCAAAATAAAATATTTCCATTTTAATGAAGATTTTCCTGCTGACCCCAAGCAAAATAAGTCTCTATCACTAGTCTGAGCTCATACTGTTTTCTTCATATCCTCAGCATAGCACTAATTTTATGTGGTGGCTGTCTTTATGCCCTTCTTTCCTCCCATGAAATCATAAGCTCTTCAAGGGCCAGGGCTAAGAATCTGCAGCCCATAGAATGTTACAGGGTGTTTTTTTTTTAAAAAAAAAGGTTGAGATAAATGTGTTAGAAATTAAAAATTTTTAAATTTTAGATAAAATCATTTACTCACATTATAAACTTAGGTTCATATGTTCAAATTTGGATTGCAGTAATGATAATGGTATGTTGCTTTGCTTGGTCAGCCCTAAGAATTGGTTAATTAAAATAATTATTTTTAAAGTATAGATTTATTTTGTTTTGTTTTTAATCAAACGATAGATACTTGATGCCCTAATTTAGTTCAATGGATAGAGCATCAGTCTGCATAAGGACTGAAGGGTCCCAGGTTCGATTCTGGTCAAGAACACATGCCCAGGTTGTGGGCTCGATCCCAGTAGGAGGCATGCAGGAGGCAGCTGATCAATGATTTTTCTCTCATCATTGATATTTCCATCTCTCTCTCCCTATCCCTTCCTCTCTGAAATTAATAAAAATATATATTTTTAAAAGTAAACTAAAATGTCCTCCATTTACCCATTATACCACTTCTTAGAGGCAGCCACTGTGAAAAGCTTGGTGTTTATCCTTTCCTAGCACTTTCTATAAATATATCTATATCTATATCATCTAAATTTGTATTTGTTATCTGTATAAATATCTAAATATAATTATATATCTTGAACAGCAATGTATCTTTTTACTATTGTTGATAGACATCTAAGGTAGTTTCTAGTTTTCCTGTTTATGTAAAAAAGTTCAGTGAACATTCTAGTACATATTTTTTCTAAACATACTAGAGGCCCAGTGCATGAAATTCATGCATGGGGGTTAGGGGATGGTGTGAGTGTCCCTCAGCCCAGCCTGCACCCTCTCCAATCTGGGATCCCTCTCACAATCCAGGACTGCTGGCCCCCAACCACTCGCCTGCCTGCCTGATTGCCCCTAACCGCTTCTGTCTGCCAGCCTGATCGACACCTAACTGCTCCCCTGCCAGCCCAATTGCACCTAACTGCCCTCCCCTGCTGGCCTGGTCACCCATAATTGCCCTCCCCTGCCAGCCTGGTCACCCCTAACTGCTCTCCCCTGCCAGCCCAGTCACCCCTAACTGCCGTCCCCTACAGGCCTGTTTCCCCCCCAGCTACCTTCCCTGCAGGTCTGATCCCCCTCCCCCAACTGACTTCCTCTCAGGCCTGGCTCCTCCACAACTGCCTTCCCCTGTAGGCCTGGTCCCCCCAACTTCCCTCCCCTGCAGGCCTGATCACCCCCAACTCCCTCCCCTGAAGGCCTGTGTTCTTCCCCAACTGCCTCCCCCTGCAGGCCTGGTCCCCTCACCCCAATTGCCCTCCTCTGCAGCCCTGATCACCCCTAACTGCCTTCCCTTGCAGGTCAGGTCCTTTCCAACTGCTCTCCCCTGCTGGCCTGGTCTCCCCCTGCTCTCCTCTGCTGGCCTGATTGCCCACAACTGCCTTCCCTCACAGGCCATTTTGTGGTGGCCATCTTGTGTACACATGGGGGAAGCCATCTTTGACCTTATGGGGGTGGCCATCTTGTGTGTTGGAGTGACAGTCAATTTGCATATTATTCTTTTATTAGATAAAATGGAAATGCAGCTGTAAATTTCTGAATTGAAATTTTTCTGTCCAAATGTATGTCACCCACTGAAAAGTTGGTAGATGTGTCCTACAAAGAGTTTATGTCAATGTCAATTCATCAGGCTGGTTTCCCTTCCCAAAACCTGGAGTATGATAACAATCTTTATTCAATCTGGTGGGTAGAAAAAAAGTTATTTTTAAAAAGTAGCTTACAATTTAAAAATAGAATTGAATATAACTGAATAATCTGAGCAAATATAAAGATGTTATTTTGCTCCCCAAGAAATATATCCAATAAGTGACTACCAAAGTGTTTCTAAAACTTTGCCATGAGAACCAGTAGTACATAAGTGATTAGATTAGCACATGGAAAAAGTACTATTTTAATTAAAGATCCTTTAAACCTATAACAGAGCTTGTTTGAGGAGGAACAAAAAATTCTTTACTAGAAATTAATATTTCAAATATATTTATACTTTCTAAAACCCAAGTACCATAGTCACCAAGTATCTTGAGAGTTCTCTATGTGTCAGATATTATTGCAATTAAAGCCAAAGTTAGCTCTTGAAACTTGTAAGTAGAATTATGCTTGTAGAAAACAGTAGATTAGAGCTTTTCAAAATTTAACATCCTCATGAGTCACTGGATATCTTGGTAAAATGCAGATTCTGAGATAGTAGTTCTAAGTAGGGGCCCAGGATTCTGCATTTCTAAAAGCCTGTAAGTGATGTTGATGCTGCTGGTTTGAAGCTGACACTCTGTGTTAGGAAGGTGTTAGACCTCAACTAGCTTAGCTCTTCATTTTATAGGCACACACACACACAAAAAAAAGATCATTAACATACCCTGATATCAACCTTTTTAATTTAAAAAAACACACAGAATTTGCTTAAGAGTGTCAAGCTAACCAATATCTATTTGTGTGACATAATTAATATGTGAACAGACTATTATGAGTAATATAACATCTGTGGCTCTTGGAAAACAATGCATATTCACTAAGGACAGCATGAATTATGTAATCATTATTTTTAATGTTTTGTTCTTTCTAGGTCAAACTACCATCTTAACATGAATAACAATGAAATTCTCATAAACAAGCAGAAATATCCAGGAGGCATGAAGAGTCGCAATGCTTCGAAAATGCACATATTATGACATTACAATCTCAGAAAAGATAGATTTTATAACTCTAAAAGCTCAACTGCAGGGAGAATAAACAAGCTATTTGATGGAAGAATGTTAAAACTTGTTGAAATACCTTTGGAACTTTACTATATAGAATCACCAAAGTGTTCAAGAATTAAATTGAAAAATGTTCCTTCAAAAATGCCTTAGCCAATCAAACATGAACATTTTTCCCATTGTGGCAAAGCTGACCATTGCTTCTGCTGGTATCAGTATGGTCCATGGGGAAGCATCGTCCTTCACTACCTGACTGAGAACATGCTATCTTGTATGTAGGTCATGCTATCTTACAGTTCTGACTGGATATAATTTCTCTCTCCACCATAACACCTTGTCAATATTTGTCACACTTACTGCATTCTGTATTTTACTTGCTTTGGTTATTTGTAAAGTTTCCCCTATTTCATCTTCAAATTATCCTTAAATTTTAGCAACTGCACCTCAACTGCTCTGTATTCTCAATAGTGACTTTCCAAATGTCATGAATAGTAATAAATATTTTACAAATTAATGAATCCCCACAGAATCTGAATCTATATGTATAAATACCGTACTTTTCCAGGAAAGAAGAAAATTAATGAAGGACCATCAGCTGATAAATGAGCTTATCAGAGTTCTCAAAATTCAACAAGAAAGTCCAGGAGTTAGGTTTCTAAATGTTTGTTCATATCTTTAAAAATTGTTAATTCCTTAAGAGTAGTTAATAGCTGCAGAACTCTAGTTTTTAGGCATCCACACTTCGTACATGAAAGCCAAGGTGAGGCGATGACAGTGTCAGAAAAGTAATTGGGCTGGGAAGGACCATTGGAAAAGGAGAAACAGGGGGAGCTTGCCATTCCAGAATGTGGACCTAAGCAGTACTTGGTTCCCCGGGAAGCTGAGCTGGACACAGTATGGGTATTCAGGATGTCTACTTTAGGCAATTCCATCCCAAGCAACTGGAATGCAAGACTGGAAGGAGCTATTTAGCTAAACAACAGTGAACAGTGGGTGCTCTCAAAAGCTGCATAGAATATACCTCAAAATTGTCCACCTAAAGGACAAATAAGAGAATTACCTATATGCTTTCTCTCCCTTTGGTTAAGAGTTGCCCCAGGAAGTCTTCATAACATTGCACTTCCCAGGATTGTACATGCTTGAGATCAGCTGAATGGTTTCCATAGGCATTTTAAGAGATGGCAAAAGAGAAGCTCCAGGACAGAGAGCAAGAGATGGGTATTGTCCTGACAGAAGGTGCTGTCAGGAGACACTGTCACCAAGCTGGCTGCTGTCAAAAGGCAGACCAGAGGAGGTGACCCAGGGCATAAGAGAGTGACTGACACCAGCTCTTAGTGGTACCTGAGTCTAATGCAAATTTATCTGCTCTGGAAATTAGCACAGAATCATATTGATTCCTTCTGGACAGAGAAAGGGGCACTCAGACCAAGAAGTAGTCAGAAAGAGAAATGTATTGGAGATCAAAGGACACCTGGGCACTAGGACATCTGCGGTATTGTCCTGGCCGAGAACCAAACTCCACCTCCTCTGTGCCTCAAACACAGACCAGCACCTGGGTGGGAGTTTGTCTTCCTATTCATGTTTTTTATATTTGGTTCCTACTTATTTAACTTGCCATCCCCGACAAAGCAATGCCATCTGCCAGACTCTTCTTACCTGCTCATAAATTATTTTATCGCTGTTAGGAAAAGAGCTCAGCTTTTCCTACTTATAACTTTAGTTTGAGTTGCTTCAAAAACTGACCGAGACAAGGATGTGAACACAAGTATTTATTGTGAGGTAACCCCAGGAAGTGCTGCAAGGGAGTGGGGCATGAGGCAAGGAAGGAAAGGCAGTGTGTGTGTGAGCAGGTCACTGGTATCTCAATCCTTCTGATCGTGTGCCCCACTGAGTGGTAGGAGCTGGGTGTCTATGCACTGGCTCCAGTTCCTCACTCACTGAAGGTTTCTCCTGGAAGCTTTAAACATATGGTACTACCAGGGTGGCTGCATGCAGGAGAGAAGCAAGCAGAAAGGTGTAGCTGAGGTGGTGGGGATGGATATACAAAACAGCTGTAGTGAATCTAGAAGTTGGCTAGGGCATATACTAATATAGATTGGGGCACCCTTCTACTGTGCACCCTGATTATTTTGCATGGGTCAAAATGTCCCTAACATGGAGAAAAACAATAGCAGCAACCTCCTTCTGGTATCTAGGTGGAAAGAATAGTTTATTAGTAAAGTGTTAGAGGCAATTAAAATTAAATTTGAAATGGAGATTATTTATTTAAATTTGCAGACAAAAACTACAAAACAGCATTAGATTTTCTTAATGAAAATCCCCTTGGCTGTGACTGAAGAACAAACTGGCAAAGAAACCAACATGTTTATTTATCTGGCCTATAAACAAAGGACCTCACCAAACTATGTTAAATAACAATTGCTCTGCTCTGTTCCAGTAGGAACACATGGAAACCATCGGGGAATTTTATTCTCTTGTGTTCGTCATTGCTCTGGACCATCATCAAGGTGGAGTCAAAGAAGAGATGGGTTTTGGCCTTCTTTTTTTTCCCATCAGTGTTTTTTTTTCTTCTTCTTTTTTTTTTTAATATATTTTATTGATTTTTCACAGAGAGGAAGGGAGAGGGATAGAAAGTCAGAAACACCGATGAGAGAGAGACATTGATCAGCCACCTCCTGCACACCCCACACTGGAGATGTGCCCGCAAGCAAGGCACATGCCCCTGACTGGAATCGAACCCGGGACCTTTCAGTCCGCAGGCCAATGCTCTATCCACTGAGCCAAACCGGTCTGGGCTCCCATCAGTGTTTTCTGATGGAATAGCCAGATGACAATGTATGAAAAATAAACACAGTTGACTTCACCAAGTATAGAAGACTGAACAGAGCACAGAAGAGAGGCTTCATAGATTAAAAAGTCATCACAATTCTTCATTTTCTTCTATTGGCATTATAAACACACCCTTCTCCCATGGCCTGAGGGTGGGCTGAGTGAACAGCTTTGATTCTGGACTTGGGCACATAACTTGCTCTGAACAAGGTATGCAGACATCACAGAAACCTGAATGTTGGGCTGGTCTTCTTGGCAATTGTGATCCTCTTTGGAAAGGACACAAACCAAGTCACTGTTCCTCTTTCTCCTTCAACTTAGGCTCAGAATGAACTGGGGAGCCAGCCTAAACCCAGCCCCTGCTGGCACTCCCATCTCAAAGCAGAGCCTGATCCAGAGCTGCCAGCCAGGCCTGTTCAAGATGAGACAAGAGCTATCAGCCTGAGATCCCAAGCATGAAGACAAATTGCTGGCTGTTGTAGACTGCTGAGTTTTGGGGTAAATTTATTAGATAGCATTGTGGTGGTATTGTACAAAGTTGTCAATAAATACCAATGTATTCATTATACTATTCCTATTTATTTTTATTTGTATATACAAAGAGTTGATTACGAAGTATTTATTATTTACAAAGGAGGGACAAGAAGGGTGAAGAATACAGATGGATTTTTCTTTTACTCCATCCATATCTGTAATTAGTGATTTTTTTTTTTCAGAGAGATAGGGAGAGGGAGAGGTAGAAACATCAATGAGATGTTGAGAGAATCATCAATTGGCTGCCTCCTGCACACCCCCCATTAGGAATCAAGCCCACAACCTAGGCATGTGCTTGACCAGAATCGAACCTGGGTCTCTTCAGTCCACAGGCTGACAAGCCAAACCAGTTAGGAAAAATTTGATAAAAAATTATTTCCACTAGTGGAAAAAAAGTTCATGAAACAAAAATGTGATATTTGGTCAACATTTAGCTACCAAATTACCATTTATATTTCCTGGTAACTACTATTAATGAATTGAAATCTTGCTCCTCAAATTGGGGTCCTTAGACCAGCAGTAATGGAAATACCTTGAAGTTGGTTAGAAATGCAGAATCTGTAACAAGATCCACAGGTTATCCTTGTGCACAAAAAAGTTTGAAAAACACTCTATAAAACATATACAAGCACTTTGATTTCTGCTTTAATTACTAAAATAGAAGTTTTAAAAAGTAAAATACTGTATTTAAATTTATTTCCTAATATGTGAAACATACTTAAAAGTATCTTCAAATATCACAGATAATGTGTAAAGATAATCCTTTCACAATATTTTTTAAAATGTTAAAGCATTAAATAGAAAACTAGAAATTTTTTTTTAGTATCTAGGGAGGCAGGACAACTGAGTACAAACAAAACAAAAATTGTCATTTACATATTTCAAGAAGGGCAGGGTGAATTTTGTATGTTGTGATTTTTCCTCCTCCATCAAAAATCAATGTTTGCACTTCCTGAGTCGACAGCCAATGCCCCTGCTTTCTGGGTTTTGCATGTCCTAGTGAACTTGCCCAGTACATCAAGAGGCAACAGGAGAAGCAGCCTCCTGGTTAATTTCTTATTACCAGACATTCAACAGAGGCTTCAACTGCAGGCTTTCACGTGTTTAAAAAAAAAAAAAAAGCCATTTTCTTGCAATCTCTTACATAAATCCCAACCCAATTCCTATCTAGTCTTTCCCTAAGGAAACTCCCTGGACCAGGTATGACTTTACCTCTAATGATTCCTGACTATATTTGCATGTTATTTGCATGTTATTTTCCTCAATATACTGTCTGAATAAGGGAGAGGGTCCTGTTTCCTGAGCAATCAGAAGCACCACAAATAATGTGTCTATTGACTCCACTTCTAAGTTTTCTTTTTTTTTATAATTTAATTAATTTTTATTAATTTTTTATACATATCTCCCCATTGCTCTCCCTCCCTCCCAGGCATACCTCGACCCCCCAGTGTCTGTGATCATTGGTTATGCTTATATGCATGCATACAAGTCCTTTGATTGATCACTTATCTACCTCACCTAACTTTAATCTTTCTGCTGTAATTTCACAGTCTGTTTGATGCTATATGATTTTTGTCCTCCTGAGAATTATCAGTCTACTCCCTTTCTGTGCTCCTGATTCTATTATATTCACCAGTTTATTCTGTTGATCAACTTTTTAATTCACCTAATTTTTAGATTCACTTGTTGATAGATATGTATTTGTTGTTCATAATTTTTTGTCTTTTACCTTTTTCTTCTTCCTCTTCTAAAAGAGTACCTTTCAGCATTTCATATAATACTGGTTTGGAGTTGATGAACACCTTTAGCTTTTTCCTCTCTGTGAAGGTCTTTATCTGCCCTTCAATTCTGAATGATAGCTTTGCTGGATAGATTATTCTTGGTTGTAGGTTCTTGCTGTTCATCACGTTGAATATTTCTTGCCACTCCCATCTGGCCTGCATCGTTTCTGTTGAGAAATCAGCTGACAGTCGTATGGGTGCTCCCTTGTAGGTAATGAACTGTTTTTCTCTTGCTGCTTTTAATATTCTCTCTTTGTCTTTTGCTCTTGGTATTTTAATTATGATGTGTCTTGGTGTGGTCCTCTTTGGATTCCTTTTATTTGGGGTTCTGTGTGCTTCTTGGACTTGTAAGTCTATTTCTTTTACCAGATGTGGGAAGTTTTCAGTCATTATTTCCTTAAGTTTTCAGTATCTTGCTCTCTCTCTTCTTCTGGCACCCCCACAATTCTGATGTTGGTACGCTTGAACCTGTCCCAGAGGCTCCTTACATTATCTTCACATTTTTGGATTCTTTTCTCTTCTTGCTTTTCCAGTTGAATGTTTTCTGCTTCTTTATATTTCAAATTTTTGACTTGATCCTTGCCTTTCTCTAGTCTGCTGTTAGGACTCTGTATAATAGTTTTTATTTCAGTCAGTGTATGTTTAATTTCTAGTTGGTCTTTTTTCATCTTTAGTTGGATCTTTTGCATCTCTAGTTGGACCTTTTTCATCTCCTCTTGGGTCTCACTAAATTCATCCATCTTTTCTAGCATATTCTTGAAAAACCTTATAAGCGTGGTTTTGAACTCTATATCCAATCGTTTTTTTTCCTCCATTTCTTTTGCTTGTAATCCCTTCCCTTGCCTCGGCATTTTCACTATACCTGGGAAACTTCTGTGCTGGATTCAGCCGAAGAAGCCTCTGTTGAGCTTGGGAGGGGTGGAGTCTCAGGGCTTAAGGGACCGCCTTGCCTTCCAGTCGGCCCCGCCCTCCACGGCCCCTGAGTCTCACGTGACTGGGTAATGGCTGGAGCAGTCCTTGTGCGCGGGCCGCAGTGCCTCTAACCGCTGCCTTTCCAGCTCCTACGCACCAGGACCACAGGAGTCTAGGAGCCCAGGGTTTCGCCCGAAACAGGGGCTTAGTGGACTCAGAAGTGGCACTGTTGGGAGGGTCTGTCTCCCGCCCACTCGCGAAAGCCAGCGGCACAATCAGCAATCTGTCCTCCACGTGGTGCCGTGCGCGACCAGACCTCCGATCCTTTGCGACTCCCCTAAATTTCCGTGCACTTCTCCCTTTCACAGTCCAAACTCCCCCCGTATGAGTTTCGGCTGGATCTGGGGTTTAGTGTCGTAAGAGAAAGGGTTCAATGCCGTTGGAAGTCTCCATTTCCCTCCCTCCAGAGAAAGCCAGCCAGGTACTCCGGCACCCGCTCTCTCAGCACGAGCGTCTCCGTACCTCAGCTTTTTGCAGCTCCTCTGGGTCTCCGTGAGCCCCTCTCTTTCCCTCTAGTTGTAGAACTTCCACTCAGCCAGCTTTCCTGTGGTTCTGGATGATGTCCGTTCTTTTAGTTGTAGTTTTGAAATTGTTGTGCGAGGCAGCAGTATAGGTGTTTACCTATGCCGCCATCTTGGATTTCCTCCCACTTCTAAGTTTTCTATCATGCTCTGGGATCCTCTCATTTTTATGGTCAAAAGAGTGCAACTCTCTCTCCAGTTCTGCCTCTTTTCTTGTTTTGTGGCTCTCTCTGCAATGTTTAGCTGATCTAATTTCTTTTGGTTTTATTACCTTAACTTCTCGTTTCCACTTCCTAACACTGATGATTTTCTTTCCCTTAGTCAGACACTTCCTTTGAATTGCTGCTCTGATTATGATGACCAACTCAACACTTGGTTTTTCTTTTATACATCTTTCCAAATGTTACATTCACACCCAACCTGCATGGCTCAGTGGCTGTGCATCAACCTATGAACGAAGAGTCAAGGTTTGATCCCCAGTGAGAGGTGTTCATTCAAGTCAGCTAATCAGTGAGTCTCTCTCATCATAGATGTTTCTATTTCTCCCTTACTATGAAATAAAAAAAATATATTGTTATATTCACCACAAAAACAAACCCATTTGTGAAGTTTCCTTCTTTGTCCTACTTATTTCCTTCCTTTCCTCTCTTGCTCTAGTTATTTTTTCCGCCATACCAAGCTCATATAAAAAGGAATT
Organism: Lasiurus cinereus; assembly: GCA_011751065.1. NCBI lineage: Eukaryota > Metazoa > Chordata > Mammalia > Chiroptera > Vespertilionidae > Lasiurus > Lasiurus cinereus. The sequence continues at coordinate 24,255,506 of JAAGEH010000006.1, read as the reverse complement.
CCTGTATTATAATTCCTAATAGTAAGATATATAAACTATCATCTGCCCCCTCTCTTTTTCTAAAATAATTTTTTCTTAACATTGGCTGCATGTTGGTATCTCCTGGGAAGTTTTAAAAATATATATTCATGCTTGGGTCCCAGCCCCAAAGATTCTGATGTAATTGGTCTGGAGTGCAAGCTGGCAGGGGATTTTAAAAACCTTCCAGGGTGATTCTAATATGCAACCCAAACTGGGAAGCATGAAGGGTAACAGCTTGTCAACCAGGTCTTCTGGTTTTGTTATTTTTGCTATTCCTTGGCATTTATAATGATAAATATAATGATAAATATACTTGTCCCTTAAGGCCAATGCTAGTCTTTAGTCCATTTTCCTTCCACTTTCTTCTTTTTTCCCTGTTCTTGGCTCTGCATTTCAGAGAGCTGTTTCCCAGGCTATGTGTCAGCTGGTTTTCAATAAACTTCAGCCATGGGGCAGCCCTTCTGGGTCTTGGAGTACTAGGGACTGAGTGTTTGTTTCCTCCCTAATCCTTAATGTGATGGTATTTGGAGGTGGGGCCTTTGGGAAGTGATTAAAGTCATCAGGATGGAGCCTAACTGAATGGAATCCGTGTCCTTAAAAGAGCAGGAGAGAGATGAGCTTTCTCTCTGCTTTGTGAGGAAACAGCAAGAAAGAAGCTAACTGGGCCAACTCCATGACCTTGAGTTTTCCAGCCTGCAGAACTGTGAGAAATAAATTTCTCTTATTTTAAGCCATCTAGCCTGTGGTATTTTGTTATTGCAACTCACAGTGATGTGCACGGTGGGAGTAAGGGAGAAGCCAGGGTGTTTCTCCTCTTCTTCCCACCTGTGTGTGTCCCACCAGCTGTGTTCCTTTGTGTTTCCAGTTCCTGACAGACACTGAGACAGACTCACTGTTTTCAATTTCTTGGGTAATCTGGCCCTTGGACTTCGTTAATACAGCCTCTTTACTTAACAGCCAAAGCATGTTAATGGTTTCAAATTCTGGAGTGTCTCACTATCCCATGTGGCATCTTATTCACCCACCACCTATTGCCCAACCAATTCCCAGTTAATTTTCCTCTGTGTTTAACACTTTGAATAATTTTTGTTTCCCTGATGGGGACCTGCTTGATTTAGTACCTAACATACTGTCTAGTTTCCCAGATGTAACATCCCTGATGTTTATTCCCCTGGAATCCACTCTGATTGATCCTCAGGGGATAAGGAGAGGTGTTAAGATGTGGAATACACACACCATCTTAGGGAGGTAGGTCCATGTCTCTTGTGAGAAATGTACATCAGATATTGACCCAAGATTTTTTGTTCAGTTACCATTTTAACATAGGAGATATATAAGAGGGATGCCCCTTTCCAGCAAAATACAACTACACTGCTAGTGTTATGAGTAGAAGTAAAGTTCTGTATGTCCCATCCAGACTTTGAAAAGAGTTCTCTAAACTCTTGTTATCCCAAGTGTGATTTGTGAACCTGGTGCATAATATTATCTGAGAGCTTTAAGAAAACCAGAATTCTGGGCCACACTCCATCATTGCCTTTAATGGAGGTGTTCATTCAAGTGCTAGTACTCCAACTTTATTCCTTTTCACATTCCATCAAATTCAACCATTTAAAGTGTACAATTTAGTGGGGTTTTGGTATAGTCATGACATTGTGCAACCATCAATGCTATCTAATTCCAGAATATCTTCATCATTCCAAAAAGAATTCTTAGGAGTACAAACTACCAGTTATAAAACCGATCATGGGGGATGTAAAGTATAGCAGAGGAAATCTGTATATATAAAAGCCCAATGACTGGAATGGCAGAACAACCAGAATGACCAGAATGACTAGTGGCTATGATGCACACTGTGACAACCAACCAGCCTGATCCAGGCCCCAACTGCACCCTGTTTCCCCCTGCCTGGCCTAGCCTCCAGTTGACCCCTAACACCTCAATCAGGGGTAAGGCCAGTGGGCCAACTGCCTGAAGCCCTTCCCCCTAGCTGGTCCCACCCCTGATTGGCTCTCAATACCCAATTGCAGGTGCGGCTGGCCAGCCAACTGCCTATAGCCCCTCCCCTGGCCAGCCACAGCCTCTTTCCCCCACCAGCCCAATGGGTCCCCATTAGGGCAGGCCAGCTGTATCCTACCTGTGCACAAATTTCATGCACTGGGCCTCTGGTAATCAATAATATTATAATCACTATGTGTGGTGTTAGATGGAAATGACTTATTAGAATGATCACTTCATAAACTAAAGATCACTGTTGTACACCTGAAACTAATATAATATTGTATGTCAACTACAATTGTAAAGTAAAAACAAAACAAACCAATAAAAAACAGAAATCCTAGACTATGAGCAGTCACTCTTCATTCTCTACTCTCTGACCTCTAGATAACCACTACCTACTGTCTCTATGGATTTGCCTATTCTGGACATTTTATGTAAATAAAATAATATAATGTTTCATTTTTATGTCTGACTTCTTTCATTTAAAATAATTGTTTCAAAGTTTATCCATAATATAACATGTATCAGTACTTTATTCTTTTGCATAACTGAACATTTTGTTTTATAGATATATCACATTTTGTTTGCCCATTCCTGAGTTAATGGACATTTGAGTTTTTTCCATCTTTTGCCTATTATGAACAGTTGTGTAAAAGTTTTAATGTTAACATATGTTTTCAATGTTTGTAGATCTATAGCCAGGAATAAAAGTGCTGGGTCATATAATAGTTCCATGTATAAAGGTTTGAGAAAGTGCTAAACTTTCCAAAGTGGCTGCACCATTTCATATTCCTATTAGAAATGCATAGCGGTTTCAACTTTTCCACACACTCTTGTTGTTCATGTTTTTTATTTTAGATATCCTAGTATAAAGTGATGTTTTATTGTGATTTTGATTTACATTTCTACAGGATTTATGTTTCTTTCATGTGCTTCTTGAACATTTCTTTATCTTCTTTGGAAAAGACTATTAAGATCGTTTATTTTTTAATTGTGTCACTTGTCTTTTATTGTTGAGTTTTGGAGGTCTTTATATCTCTGGATATATATAACCTGACCAGATACTATTTGCAAATATTTTCTTTGAATTCCATAGATTTTCTTTTCACTTTCTTGATAGCGTCCTATGATGCATAAATTTTAAAATATTTTATTAAAACAAATTAATCTATTTTTTTTCCTTTGGCTGCTTTTATATTAGGTTTCATACCTAAGAAACCATTGCCCAAACAAGGTTATAAAGAGTTAATCTTAGGTTGTTTAGTAAGAGTTTTATTTTTTATATTTAGGTCTTTGAACTATTTTGAGTTAATTTTTGTATAACATGTGAAGTAAAGGTCCAACTTTATTCTTTTCCATATGGATATCCAGTTATTCCACTATCATTTATAAAATTAAAAGAATTCCCTCCAGTAAAAAATTAGAAACCTTATTAAAAATAAATGATTATAGATACACTAATTTATTTCTGGGCTTTTGGTTCTATCCCATTGACCAATATGTCCATAATTATGCCTTTATCACATTCTTTTACTTTCTGTAATTTTGAGGTAAGTTTTGAAATCCAGAGTGCTAGTACTCCAACTTTATTCCTTTTCAAGATTGTTTTGGCCATTCTGAGTCCCTTGCATTTCCATATTCATTTTTGGATGAGCCTGCCAAATTTTGCAAAAAGACACCTGGGACTTTGATAAATATTTGGGGAATACTGCCATCTTAACAATATTAATCCATTATATTGATTAATGAATTCTAATTATATAGATTCTAACCCAATAATAAGGGGTTTTCCCCCACCCTCACTTATTTAGGTCTTGTTTAATTTCTGTCAACAATGTTTTATAGTTTTTAGCTTCAAACCTTTTTTTGTCAAAATGTTCCAATATATTATTCTTTTTGTTGCTACTGTAAATAAAATTGTTTTCTTAATTTCATTTTTGTGGCCCTGCATTTTAAAATCTGCATTTTAGTAAGAGCCCCTCCCAATGATTCTTGTACATTAACAGTTTAAGAAGTCCTACTTTATTCAACTAAGTCAACCTAAACAACATTCCACACAACACTACCAAAATCTGTCCTGTATATCTGCTAGCTCTACCAAAAGAAATGACTTTAGGCAGCACAGTTACAGGAAACAGCTAAAGGACCAAAGATTCTAATTAACTGGATTAATTAAATGTTTTGAGAGGAAGCAACTATATAATATAACCAGGGGGTTTTCTCTTTTAATTTCTCTTCAATGGAAAACTAGGACTGGTATTCATTTAACTTAGGAGAAAACTACAATGTTACTTTTACATGCATTGTGTATATAAGTTAACCATTTGAAATAATTATATTGATAATTATAAATTCTCCACTTCATTTACATGTATTTGTTCATTTTTAATATAAGAATAATGATTACAACAGTTATATCTTATAATAAATATGCTTACATCCTGTTTTATTTTCTAGTTCCAAATATGACACTAATTAACTCCATGACGTTGAATAAACCACTTAATCTTTTAACTTGCAGTTTCCTCAGCTGAGCAATGTAGAAATTGGACTATATTTCTGTAGCTTCTCTAGTATCTCTTTAATTTGGGTCTACATTAAATAATTTTGAATTTCTATCATATCCAAATATATAATTTAATTTTATGAACTATGTATTATAGAGTCATTCATAAATCTCATTAATATGATTTAAAATGAAGGCGGACAGGTGTGATATTTTTATACATAGTTACAGCTACAGCTCAAATACAACACAACATTTATAGTGATAACAATATATTCTCTCCACTTGCAATGTGCTTTTAATAAACAATAGTTGAGAGAATCCAAGATGGCGGCATAGGTAAACACCTACACTGCTGCCTTGCACAATAATTTCAAAACTACAACTAAAAGACAGAACGAACAGTATCCAGAACCACAGGAAAGCTGGCTGAGTGGAAATTCTACAACTAGAAGGAAAGAGAGGGGCTCACAGAAACCCAGAGGAGCTGCAAAAAGCTGAGGTACAGAGACACACACATGGAGAGAACAGGGGCCAGAGTACCTGGCTGGCTTTCACTGGCGGGAGGAAGACGGAGACTACCAACTGCATTGAACCTCTTATCCTATAGCACGGAACTCCAGGTCCAGGCAAGACTCATATGGGGGGAGTTTGGACTGTGAAAAGGGAGAAGTACACAGAAATTTAGGGGAGTCGCAAAAGGGCAGAAGTCTGGTGGTGTGCACATCACTGCACGTGGAGGACCGGCTTCTGATTGTGCCGCTGGCTTTCACAAGTGGGCAAGAGACAGAGCCTCCCAACTGCGCCACTTCTAACTCCACTAAACCCCAGTTTCGGGCGAAACCCTGGGGGCCCAGACTCATATGATCCTGGACTGTAGGGAGCTGGAAAGACAGCAGTCTAGAGGCACTGCACGCTCGCACAGAGACCGCTCCAGCGATTATCCAGAGTCACGAGAGATCCAGGGTCTGTGGAGGGCAAGGCTAATTGGAGGCAAGGCGGTCCATTAAGCCCTGAGACTCCTCCCCTCCCAAGCTCAACAGAGAGGCTTTTGCAGTTTTGCAAGTCTTGTATCATAAAGCTGAATCCAACACAGAAGTTCTCCAGGCATAGTGAAAATGCGGAGACAAAGGAAGAAATCACAAACAAAAGAAATAGAGGAAAACAAATGACTGCAAATAGAGTTCAAAACCATGTTTATAAGGTTTTTCAAGAATCTCCTAGAAAACATGGATGAATTTAGCGAGACTGAAGAGGAGATGAAAAAGGACCAACTAGAGATGAAAAAGAACCAACTGGAAATTAAACATACACTGACTGAAATAAAAATATTACACAGAGGCCTAACAGCAGACTAGAGGAAGGCAAGGATCAAGTCAAAAATTTGAAATATAAAGAATCAGAAAACACTCAACTGGAAAAGCAAGAAGAAAAAAGAATCCAAAAATGGATGATAATGTAAGGAGCTTCTGGGACAGCTTCAAGCGTACCAACATCAGAATTGTGGGGGTACCAGAAGAAGGGAGAAAACAAGATTCTGAAAACCTATTTGAAGAAATAATGACTGAAAACTTTCCATATCTGGTGAAAGAAATAGACTTACAAGTCCAGGAATCACACAGAACCCCATATAAAAGGAATCCAAAGAAGACTACACCCAGACACATCATAATTAAAATACCAAGAGCAAAAGAGAAAGAGAGAATATTAAAAGCAGCAAGAGAAAAACAGTTAATTACCTACAAGGTAGGACCCATATGATTGTCAGCTGATTTCTCAACAGAAACAATGCAGGCCAGATGGGAGTGGCAAGAAATATTCAAAATGATGAAGAGCAATAACCTACAATCAAGAATACTCTATCCAGCAAAGCTATCATTTAGAATTGAAGAGCAGATAATGAGCTTCACAGATTTTTAAAAAAAAGCTAAAAGAGTTCATAAACTCCAAACCAGTATTATATGAAATGCTGAAAGGTACTCTTTAAGAAGAGGAAGAAGAAAAAGGTAAAAGATAAAAAATTATTAACAACAAATACATATCTATCAACAAGTGAATCTAAAAATTAAGTGAATTAAAAATCTGATGAACAGAATAAACTGGTGAATATAATAGAGTCAGGAGCACAGAAAGGAAGTGGACTGATAATTCTTAGGGGGAAAGGGGTGAGGGAGGTGCAGGGAGAGAATGGACAAAAATCATACACCTATGGATGAGGCCAATGGGGGAGATGTAAGGGTAGAGGGAAAGGTGGGAGCTGGGTGGAGGGGAGCTATGGAGGGGAAAAAAACAGAAACAAATGCAATAATCTGAATAATAAACATTTAATTAAAAAAAACAATAGTTAATGAAAAAAAATAAATAAAAATGCAGTTCAAATAACTTACACTGAGAATCCCTAGGAGTTAGTTAAAATGGCTTTTATACATGTCTTCCCCAAATTAACTGTTTTCTGTATATTTAATACTCATTTTATCTTTTTCCCCATTTCACACTAATAATTTTATAAAAATCACTGTATTGGCAAGAAAAACTACTAACATGATATCTTCCAAAGATGAAGTAAACATTTTGGTTAAGAAAGCCACAATTAAATATACCATCAGCCACTAGCATTCCATACCAGGTACTTATTCACATTCACTTATTCATTTAAATTAAGAAATAATAGCTGTTGTTATGAAACTCTGGCCTGCTTTTCAAGCCAGTAAATTGTTATTGAAGAACTCTGGTAACTAATGCCATTTTTTTAAAAATAGATTTTATTGATTTTTTACAGAGAGGAAGGCAGAGGGAGAGAGTTAGAAACACTGATGAAAGAGAGACATCGATCAGCTGCCTCCCGCACACTCCCAACTGGGGACGTGCCCGCAACCAAGGTACATGCCCCTGACCAGAATGGAACCTGAGACCCTTCAGTCCAAAGGCCGCTCTATGCAATGAGCCAAACCGACCAGGTCACTAATGCCATTTATTACTGGATTTTAGTGACAATTTTTATGATAATGGGTGAAGCAATTCAACAAAATTACTATTGTGTATCAAGCATTTTGCAAGAGGTCTGGGGTCAATGTAAGAAGTATTAAATGTAAGATCCCTTGGCACAGTTGTAGTTTAAAGATAAAATGTAATTTAATACTAGATAAAGATGAAAGCGCACTTTAATCATAGGGTGAGAATTTAGCCCATGTGTTTATCTGTCTCCTAGTTTGTGTTGGTAAGAACTGAAAAAACTTTCCTGTCACTACAGTAATGGCTATTTCTGCCCTTTACTCCCATTCTTCCTTGGTGTTGCCCAAGTTCTAATAACTGTACTGCCAAAGGGCTAGGAGCAAAAATAAACAAAGTTCAAGTAAAAAACTGCAGTGTTTTTGCAACCTTGGTGAAAGAGGGGAAAGGTTGTGTCTATATACATACTAATCTGTATGATTTCTATAATTTTATCTGAGTTATGGCTGTTTCCACCTTACTAGGAAGTTGGTAAATTTAAGTAGCTCAGCATAACTAGCCTCCATAGCCTACCAAAAGATTGAAATCAAATATAATGATCTATTGTGAAGCTATATTTCAGCTACCTGCTCATAGCACCAAAGAGAGTTTTTATGAAATGGAGAGAGTCAATTTCCCTGAAACCACAGTAGGTGAGTCAGACTGCTTAGCTTATCTCCAAGGTCTCAATCAACTAACAAATGTTTACCCAATTTCTCAAAATATTTGCACCAGCAGTTCTGATACATCCAAGCATAACTTACACGTTGTTAATCTATGTCCTTCAGTCTTGGTGTGTTTCTTCCCAGATCTACCAGATTCTCAAGTAACTTAGGAACTTTCTCCAGAGTTAAGCAATGCTACCACTGCTATCAACCTTGTCTCCAAATGAGAAAGAGCATCACGTAAATATCCACTGAAAAACCTCTAAGACAGTGTTACAACTATTCATCTATAGAAGCATTCGCCAAGAATCAATCACATGTGTTTGCCAGAGCCTAGATGAGATCATGCATTGCTATGCCTACTTCCTTTATGGCTTCTAAGGGCAGTTCATACTATCCTGATTTTACAAACTGAGACCCAAGTAACTCGAGTGACTTAGTTTTCCTTATTACCAAACCCCACTAGGTCAACAAGCCAAATACAAATGTGAGACTTTTCCCACACAAAAAGACAGTAATTCAAGAAATGGTTTTCTGATTCTGTTAAAATAATTGAAAGTTTTGTGGTAAGTACTTGAGGGTGAATAGTGTGACTTGCCCATAAAGTTACACTCAAGTATCTCCAGGAACCAAGGTCTCAAACTAATAATCAATAATCAAAACATCAAAATAAAATCACAGAATGTCAGTTTACATCCACTAGATTGGCAAAAAGTCTAAAATGTGACACAACCAAGTTTGGGCTAAGACATACACTGTCAATGAAAGTCGAAAGTGCTATATATATTTGGAAAGCATGTTCACATCATGTTATTATTATAAATAACTATGACCCAGAAATTTCACTCCAAGGCATTTACCCTAGAGACATTATTGAACTTGTACTAGGTCATCTAGAGTCATGTACAAACATGATCAGAGCAGCATTGCTTTTGCTAGCAAATGTCCATCTAAAATGCCCATCAATAATAGAATTTTAAAGGGGTGTGAAATTGAGGAATGGTAACATAATGGAATAGTGTTCAGCTGTTAAGATAAAGAAACTATAGTTAAACATAAAGTTACATTTAAAAAATATGATGTTGAAAGAAAAAAGCCATCAAAATAATAAACATTTTTATAAATTCTTAAAACATGCAATATGAAATACACATATTTTAGGGAAGCATTTTGATGAAGCAAAATGCTTTTAAAAGGCGTGATAAATGTAAAATTCAGAATAGTGGTTACCTGAGGGCAAGAAAGGGAGGACACAGTTTGGGGGAGAAAGACATGGAACTCAGCAGCAGAGGCAGCCTGAATTTTCGTTAGCCCTGGTGTATGTGCTTTGTTCCCTCATATTTTCCCTATGTTATATACAGTGTATTCTTCTATGTTCATGAAATAATCTTTAACATTTTTTTAAACAAACATAATAGAATGGTGTGAGGGAACTATTGCTTTTATTCAGAAGCTATTGCATACTATTTTTAAAAGCAGGCATGTTTTACATCCATATAAAAAAATAAATAAAAGCTTTAAGAACTTGCCTTCCTGATACTATGGAGCAGTAAAAAGAAGGATCTCTTACCCCCTGAGGCAACATGGAGGGTCCCGGAGAGTATTATTCTAAGCAAAATAAGCCAGTTACAGAAAGACAAGTATCACATGATCTCACTCATAGGTACAATCTAAAGAACAAAATAAACTGATGAACAAAATAGATCTAGGGACAGAGACGCATAGAACAGACAGCTGAATCTCAGAGAGAAGGGAGTGGTTTGGGGGGGTGCGGGTGAGAAGAGGTTAACGAAAGAATTTGTATGCACATATGCATAACCCATGGACACAGACAAAACAGGGTGAGGGCTTGGGGGTGGGGGTGAGAGGCTATGGGTTAGAAGGGGTCAATGAGAAAAAAAATTGGGAAATCTGCAGTATTTTCAACAATAAATATAAATTTTAAAAATAAAATGAAAAGATTAAAAAAAAAGAATATGCCTCCTCAAAAGTGTGTATGTTGGGGGTTGGGATGTTAGGGCACACTTGCAAGCCTGAAAAGAAAATTACATATTTTATATATTTGTTCCCATTTGTATATAATAGTTCTAAGCATATATGCATCCTGGAGTATGCAAAGAAAATTTCTGGGTAGATGTAGAAGAATCAACAGCAGTCATCTCTGACAAGTAGATTCACTTTTCATTTCATTATGTAATTTATTGTCCTTTCTTTTTAACTTTACTTTTTAGATTATTTTATTATTTAATTTTACTATATGACCTTTATGTTTCTAATTAAATTATTATATTTTTTTTTTACTTTTTTCTCTTTATTGATTACGGTATTACATATATGTCCTTATCTCCCAGTGTCTCCCCCATTCCTCCCACTCATGCCCTCACACCCCCCTCGCGTCTGTGTCCTTTGGTTAGGCTTATATGCATGCATACAAGTCCTTTGGTTGATCTCCCGTTATTAAATTATTTTTAATGAAGTCGGGACGTGAGAGAAGAGGATGAAAGAAAGGAGGACTCCTGGTGACTTTAGCATTGGGCACACCACCCCTGCGTCCACCAGATTTGGAGTGTTGTACCCACCTCCAGCATCCCGGCATCCTGGCGGGGACCCTGTCACCTGGCGGGCCTAAGGGAGCTCAACCGGATTAGTGGAGAGGGGTGGGCGGAGACGAACCCGGCCCCGCCCCGCCACGTACCTGGGCGGTTGCTCCGGCAACCGCCCCTGGCGTGGCTGAAGCTCACAATCGACCCTGCCAGGGTGGCTCCCGCCCCGCCCCCTGCGCTCACCTGGTCGCGAGCTCGCGCTGGGTGGACCCGGGGCCCATGGACACACACACCCCCTTGCCTGCAGCCCCGCGCGCCTGCTCGCCTGCTCTGCCCGAAGGGACACCATTCACCGCTGGCTGCACAAGCCTGGCTCGGGGAGCCCGGGGTCGTGGCTGGGGCCGGTGCGAGGCGGCAGAGAACCAGAACTGGGTCCACCGTGCGCCCCCCCAGGCCGAAGCGCAACGGGGCCGGACATCCGTGGCTCCTGATCACCCTCACGACTGAGAGGTGAGCTTAGCATCTTCCTTCCACCTGGCCTTCCCCCTGAAATTAGATTCTACCCAACCTCTCCTCTTTATTCTTCTGAGACTTAAAATTGAAAGGGACAGTAAAGACACACACACACCCTGAGTGGGTGTGGGTGAGTTGAGACCCAGGGAAGTTTGATTATTCATAGCGAGCCTGTATTGAGAGACTTTGCTAAATACTTTACAAAATTAGCGCATTTCCTCTTCACACATCCCAGTGAAGTTATTCCCATTCCACAGATGAAAAGACTGAGACACAAACTCCATAGGTAACTGTCCAGGTTTGTCCAACCAGTTTGTATAAATTATAATGCAGAGAAGGACCGATCACAAAAATAGATTCCTCCACCGCCACTCCTACACTCTTTCCACTCTTCCAAGTATCTCCCTCCATTCCCCTTTCTAACAAACACCTTTATCTCACAGACTCCTCTGAGAAGTTCATGAGTTCCATGGGTCTCTCCCCCAGAGGAAAAATGCACCTGTATACCCTCCCCCCCCACACACACACATTTTCATATTTTGAGTTTTCAGACTCAACATAGACCACAAGTGAAGAAGTCCTGTTCTGTTCCACTCATCTGTGTCTGGCCACATAAATGGTTAGATGAAGGTATGCCTAAGTGCCCCAGGGCCATGCTGAGGTAAAGTATGCATGCTGGCGTGTGCATATATGTGGCAACTATCCTAGAATCAAAGATGCTACACAATTTACAAGGAACCCAGCACTAGAGGGCAGGACTTCTCTTATTTCCTAAGTGGGGTGAGGCTTTTGGTCAGTCGTGGCGGTTGGCTGTGTAGGACAGTGCCAGCATTTGGGGACATTAGCTGGAAAGGATATAAACCACAGAACTATTCCACAGATTGCTGAATTCACCCTTGTAGCTTGATTAGATAATGCCACATGCTATCCCATCCCAAAGAAGCTGTCAGAGACAACAATGAAGTCACTGATTTGGAAGTTTTTGTCCATACCAATGCGGGGGCATTGATTTAATACAATCAATAAGCTTGTATTGGGGAGCATCATATTTTATTCTGTGTAGGATGTACAGTATGATGGCACTGCACCTAACTAGAATTTAGCTGATAATAAAACCAGCTATAAATAGTAGTTAAAATAAATGTCACCAAACATGCAGCAGAGGTCAAATAGATGACTTCTGAGGCAGTTCAGGACTTATAGGGAGCCTGTTTATACAAACGGCTCTAACCGGCTTCTTTACCTAGTTTCCTTGTCCACCACACATTATGAAAAGATTAGAAGGGAAGAGAGGGATTTCAGCAAATAGGACATTAAAGCTAAAAGTCACATGTGGCTGGTGTCCCAGCAGGAAAGGAAGAAGCACGAAGGATAAACAGCAGGCAGAAGAGTGAAGAAAAAAGAGCAAGACAACAGCACACATTTGATGTTGATGGTCATAAGAAACTCCTCTTTGCTCTCACCCAGTCTCATGTTTCCCTGCAACCAATTCATAATTCCGCATAGACCAGGCTCAGATTTCTCTCCTGAATTATGTATCCTATTGTCTTGTGGATTCGAATTCAGCATGCTCAGAGCTTAACCAGCTACACACTCTAGACCAGTGCCTCTCAACCTTTTTAATGCAATGACTCTTTAATACAGTTCCTCATGTTGTGGTGATCCCCAACCATAAAATTATTTTTGTTGCTACTTCATAACTGTAATTTTGCTACTGTTAGTGAATAATAATGTAAATATCTGTGTTTTCCAATGGTCTTAGGCACAACGCACAGGTTGAGAACCGTTAGCAGAGTTGCCTAAGACCATCGGAAAACATAGATATTTACATTATGATTCATTAACAGTAGCAAAATTACAGTTATGAATTAGCAATGAAAATAATTTTATGGTTGGGGGTCACCACAACATAAGAAACTATATTAAAGGGTCTTAGAATTAGAAAGGTTGAGAACCACTGCTCTAACCAATCTGGACCCCATCCTGAGCTATCCATTGCAGGTACAGGTAGCCAGTTACTCAAGCCAGAAACCTAGGAATTGTCTTTGATTCCTTCCACTTGCTCAGTCTTCTAACTTTTGGTCATCTATTGAGCAAACATTTATTGAATGCTTCATATGAGTCAAGATCTGACTGGTGTAAAAGTAATCCCATATATGAAAAGGCTAATATGCAGCCGAGACCGGTTTGGCTCAATGGATAGAGCGTTGGCTTGCAGAATGAAAGGTCTCAGGTTTGATTCCAATTGGGGGCATGTACCTTGCTTGCGGGCACATCTCCACTGTGGGGCGTGCAGGAGGTGGCTGATCGATGTCTCTCTCTCATCGATGTTTCTGACTTTCTATCCCTCTCCCTTCCTTTCTGTAAAAAATCAATAAAATATATATATTTTTTAAAAAGGCTAATATGCAAATTGACCAGATAGCAGAATTACCAGTCGCCCATTGACCACTAAGTAGCAGACACTCAATGCATGAGCTGCCCCCTGGTGGTCAGTGTGCTGCTGGCGAGCACAGCAGCAGTGGCAGAAGCCTCTCCTGCCTCTGCGGCATTTGGATATTCCCCAAGGATTCCAGGACTGCTAGAGAGACCCCCCTGACCTAAGTGCATGAATTTCATGCACTGGGCCTCTAATGGTCATTATAAAGCTGCTGTTGCATGGAGGCTACATATCAGTGGGGAAGATACACAATATATAAATTGAATACATTGACATCTACACATTGATAGAAATGTTATTTAGAGAAATGTTTCATTTCATTATGAAGAAAATAAACTCAAGAAATGAAGTAACATTGTGGCATCAGTTTTAATGGTGAGATGTGCCAATCAAGGAAATTATGAGCAAAGGGCACTCCAGGCTGAGGGAACAAGACGTTCCAGAGACAGGAATGAGCTTTTGTTCCATAAACAGAAAGGCCAGTGTAGCTGGAGATCCCTACGCCAAGGGAGACTGAAGTGAGGTCTGAGGGTCTGAAGAAGGGACCTGAATAGGTCTTCAGAGAGTGTGTGTGTGTGTTTTCTGATACTAATGGAAAGATTTTGAAATGTTTTTAAAAGATGGTCTGGAGAGAATGTTCTGGCATGAGGTAATTTTTTTTTAATATATTTTATTGACTTTTCACAGAGAGGAAGGGAGAGAGATAGAGTCAGAAACATCGATGAAAGAGAAACAGTGATCAGCCGCCTCCTGCATATTCCCCACTGGGGACGTGCCCGCAACCAAGGCACATGCCCCGACTGGAACCAAACCCGAGACCCCCCCAGTGCACAGGCCAACACTCCATCTACTGAGCCAAACCAGTCTCGGCATGTTCTATATCTTGAGAGGAGAGTCATTTACATAGACATATGCATTTGTCAAAACTCACAGAATGGTACATTTAATAATTATACATTTCATTGCATATTCAAAGGTCAAAAAGAAAAAAAGAGCTATAAACAAATATTAAACTACAATTAAGGATATCTATGCTAAAACATGTCTGCAATTTACTTTAAAATAGATCAGAAAAATACAATGGAGAGAGATGCAATAAAGCAAATCAAGCATTAATGGTAGGCTCTCAATGGTAGATACATGGGTATTCAGTTTTTCATGTTTTAAAAAAAGCTACACTAAAATGTTGTGGTAGAAGTTTGTTTGATCTTATCTGATCTACATTTTAAAAAGATGTTTCTGGGGCTGAATAGAGAATGAGCCTTAGAGGGAAAGCAATGAGACAAATTAGCAGCTGCAGCAATGATTTCGCCTAAGAAAGTACCACTGGAAGTTGATATCAGGAGGTAGAGTTGACAGGATAATAGGGGATCTGTGAGGGAAAGAAAAAACAAAGAGTAACTCTTAGTTTTTTACCTGGATAGATGGATGGATAGTGATGTCATTATTTGAAATGGGGAGAACTGTAGAAGGTCTGGGTGATAGCAAGAGTTCTGTTTGGACATGTTACATTTTTGATGCCTATTAAATGTCCAAGTGACAATGAAGAGTTGACTGGTAGATACACAATTTGGAGCTCTGAGGAGATTCAAAGATGGCTGTATACATTTAAGAATGAACAATTAGAAGTTGCAAATTGGAATGAAGGTCTCATCAAATTGGATGAGATTATAGCAGGGAGGTGGATGTTTGAGAATAAAGAAGGGTTCTGAGGGCTTAGCCCTGGGTACTCCAACAACTAGGCTTCTAACAGAAAGAAGGGGGACCAGCAAAGGAGACTAAGCAGTGGATGGGGATGTAGGAGCAAAACAGGCAATGGAGATGTTATGGTTACCTAGAGAGAGACAGTTAAAGAAGAAACAAGTGGTCAACAGTACCACTCTTTGCCACAGGGAATGTAGATAAGGGAGCAGTTTTGTGGTAGGGAAAAGACAGTACAGTTTCAGATTTTGTAGTAAGATTGAATCTTTCCATTACAAATAAAAGGAACCCAGCTAACTGGCTTCTACCAAAGTAAGGTTGGGGAAGGGTATTTTTGCTCATGCAGTCCTGAACATTTAAGCGGTAGGTGACTTCTAGCACAACTGGGTCCTGGATGCAGCTGCTGCCATCTGTCTCAGTCTCTCTTGCAGGCTCTCTGTGATGGCCCCAGCCCCACACCCTACTTGCTTAACAACTAGCAGAAAGAGCTGCCTTTCCATACAGTTCTGGCAGAATGGTCCCATTGGATGCTGATGTCTTTTCTTAGCATATTCTTGAGACATTCACTGTTTCTGTGGAGAGTGTTCCCTCACACAGGCTAAGCCTAGGTTGCAAACCAATTCCAATCACAGGAGATGGAAGGGGCAGCCCCATCCAAAGATTGAGGTGGAAACTTGTCTGACCTTATCTGATCTAAATTCTTAAAATATTTTTTTTCTGGGAATTGAATAGAGATTAGACTAGAAGAACTGTTATGGAAGCAGTGAGACAAATTAGGGACTGTGACAATGATTTGGCCTATCATAGTACCACTGTACCATCTGAATGGTTTTCCTGTATAATAATAGTTCCTCCTGCCCCAGAAAAAATATGGAGGAAAGCATCCTGGAAGTACCTAGCCTGGCCTACTCCTCAGCTGAAGAGATTATTTCCTCATTGCCACATAAGATGACAAAAGAATTGCTTATCTCTCTTTGATATTTCACAGAGCATAGTAGATTCCCATTTATAATGAGCATCTCAAAATGTTGGATGTTCTTTATCACATTTTTTAACTACTAAAACCCATATGGTTTCTACATTGTGGGGGACATTCTAGTACAAAGCTATATAGTGGGGAGCTCAAATCCTTACCTTGGCAATTTAATTAGCCTTACCTTGTTCATAGATAAATGGGAAGTTTGCATCAAGGAGGGGAAATTAAATGAGAAAACAGGAGAACTGCATAGTATTCATTATGATGGAAGATTAGTTTTGAAATATTTTAACTTTATGCTAGTTGAAGGTTTTTGTATTTTGTAGCTTCTACTTTCATGAAATCAGTTGTAATAAATTATGGTAATAATATTTCCATATATGATTTCCATGATAAGAAACAGCCTTTCTTCTTGGAGAAGCTTTAAAATATTATCATTTAATCAAAATAAAGGTGACATAATTAACTTTGAGTTTCATGTTTTGTTTTCGTATGTGTGGTTTTTTTGTTTGTTTTTTTGTCTGTTTATTTCTGCTTTAGTATTTGTTTTGGTCCACAAAAACATTTTCAAGAAGTTGGTCCAGTATGGCTTTAGCAGACAAGAGACTTGAGAACCTGCAAATCTACAAATGTCTTCAGTGTGTTCGGAACAAAGACAAGAAGCAGATAGAGAAGCTGACCAGACTTGGTTACCCTGAACTAATCAATTTTACAGATCCTATTGATGGACAGAGTGCTCTGCACTTAGCCTCGGTCTCCAATGACATTGACATGGTCAGCTTTCTCCTTAGCCTTGGTGCTCACCCTGATGTGAAAGACCGAATGGGCCGTACTCCGGCAATGAGGGCTGCAGAACTGGGCCATGAAATGTCCATGGAAATATTAGCCAAGGCAAAGGCGGATATGACTATAGGTGATAATGAAGGAAAAGGTAACAACCCCAACATTCTATCTAGCAAATGCAACCCTTTTTATAGCCAGAAATCAATGAAGTGAACTTTTTGCTTTCCAACTTTAGAAGTAAATTACTCCTGTACCTAAGAATACCAACTCCCTATTATTTGAAAATGGTGTAGTTAAATCTTAGAGAAACCAGATCTGATAGTTTTTTTATATAAAAAATTAGAATTAGATTAATCTGTTAGGTGGTTTCTCTAAATGGAGAATTTTCAAATGACACACATTGATGTTATTGTCATCATAATCATTCATTATAAAATATTGTTCAGACTGATAAAGGGAGAGACTTTCTTATTCTTTTTTACAATTTAGAACCTGGAATAGTACTAGACTTAGAACTTCAGAAGGATTTTGTTTCTTCTTCATAGTCTGACGTAAAAAGGAGTTAGTTCTATTTGAGAATCTGAAGGATTCTGGCATAAACTCCAACTTTCTAGGGTCATTTTAAATAATTTGACTTCAAACTTGACACATGGCATTTCTATGATTATTCAGGTGAGACAGTCCCTCTTCTCCACATTGTTTCCCTCCCTCATTCCATCTCATTATCATGGTCCTGGAGCTTCTTGCCCAGATCACCCAGGTTCCAGAAAGAATTGATATAACCTCACAAAAATCACTAAGAAAGTTACTACTAGGCTAAATATAAATTGATAGATTTCATCACTTGTCCCAAAGAGTTGCATCAAGTACAAAGCCATTATCATCAGCCCTCAGTAGAGAAATGAATCCAGTTTTATAATGTTAATGTTTTCTAACAGGAACAAAATCTGTTTTTGTAACTCTAAACAGTCACTTTCTTAAGAGAAAGGAGAGGACAAAGACAGGAAGAATTATTTAATTGCTTACTGGCACCTCATAATAAACTTCAGGTGCATTCCAGGGTCAACTGTATTTTAAAATGTCATATCCTAAAAAAACAACAACAGAAGCTTCTCAAATCTCTATTGAACATCATTTTCCAAAGTGTGTTTCACAAACCATTGAATCACTGGGATGTTGATAAGTTATGTTATATATAACCTATATGCAACACTGATTTTACTGTCCAATTCACTGGTGAAACATTGAATGAAACATATTTAGGCATGTTGATTTCACATTTGTCAGACAGACTAAAGATAGTGACATTTTCCATATATATTTGATCATAAAATAGTTTTTCCTTAAGTCAGCTTATGTGTGTAGTTTTGTTGAATATACTTTGGGAAACACTGTAATGAAACATGTTTACCTCTTTGAGTTTGAAAAAGAGATAGAAACCACAAGGAAAACAGGTGGAGAAATTGTATAGTATAAAAAATATAAAATTGTAAAATTAAAACTTATCAAGGTGAAATTAGAAGCAAGGTCAAGTGAGTATTTGAAGCAAATATTAACTGCCATTTGGTTAAAATTTGAGCTCATTCTAATTAATATTAAACCTGTCAAGGTTCTGCAAGTTGAGCATCTGAGAAAATGATATGGCAAATCACATAGGAAAAATTAAAAGTAGAAAATGAAACTTGAAACAAATATAAAATCTTGTCTCACACATACCCTCATTGGTGCTTTCCTATATTGCTTTGATTCTAAAGAACCCATTCTGTGCTCACTGCACCAAGTGTCTCATCTTCCCCACATGAATGAATCTAGCTCACCTTGCACATCCCCCAGTTTGACCGTCATTTGCCAAACTGTTTCGCTTATTCCACAGTAGTCTCTCTGCCGTTGATATCCTATTTTCCAGAGACTGATGTTTGACTCACTGCACATTGTTTCTAAAGGATAAGCAAACATTTAAATGATTAAAAATACGTATTGGATCCTTAGAAGCATGGGGGACATATTCTACCCCCTCATTGTATTTTCTCTTTGAACTACTTTGCAGAATATGAAGAAGGTAAGACTCTAAGCCACACCTGCTCGTGACTGTTTTCTGACTATCACAGGTTAGGTTTCTTTTTTGGTTTCTCTATCTTGGTGTTTCAGTTTATTTCAGAGGGAAAATAAAGACAGATATGCCTTTGCTCTATCACTTTAGGTAATTATGGATTTTAAAATTATCATTTTTTCCTTTTTATCTGATTGAAATGTATAGAAACTTTTCATAAGTATTCTTTGGGGATTCTATTTTTCTACAGGTGTTTTGTTTTACTGCATTTTACCTACTAAGAGGCATTATCGCTGTGCATTGATTGCCCTGGAACATGGAGCAGACGTCAACAATTCTAGCTGTGAAGGAAAACCGGTGTTCCTTAAAGCTTGCGAAGTAGCACATGATATTAAAGAAATGTGCCTGACACTTTTGGAAAAAGGAGCCAATCCAAATGCTATCAACTCAGTATGACTATTCCTGTGATTATAAATATTCATTTTTTTTCAATTATAGAGTCTTTTTTTTTCAATGATAGAGTGTAACTTTGGCATTTAGATATGGCAAAACTATTCTGTTAAGTTTATATACTGTTCATTTCTATTCAAAATGCTTTAAGATTATATACTTTCACTTTCTTTACATTGCCATAATCCTATAGCTTCTTTCCTAATTATGTTTGGGAAATTGGTATTTATTATGCATAAATGTTAAAAGATCATTATAGGAAATAGGCAAGGTATCAGTAATGCCCAATAAAAGTTTATCTTTTTGAAAAGAAAATATGTAGTTATGCTGTGTGTTTTATTCATTTTGCTCCCTCTCCTCAATTGGCTAATTTTATTGAATTTTCTTATATTTTAATTGTAATTTTGAGACAAAAATCAGATTTTTTTTCTTAATAGAAAACACCTATAATCTAATTTTAGCATATGTTTTACCCTCTTTTTCCCCTTTTTGCTCTACAATCTTTGCAAGAACTGCTTTTCTCACAAGAACATATGGTGTGATCTACTCTGACTTTAGAATTCTACATTTTGGATATTCACCCATTGCACTGGCTTCATTTTTTCTCTTTGTTTCATGAAACTAATGAAAATGTAGAGAACTAAGCATGTCTGTGACTCTTAAGGCCAAATGGATTTAGATAATATATAGAATATGTCATTTAACATAAACAGCATTTGATCTGCTTTATTTCCAGTCCACAGGTCGCACGGCTTTAATGGAAGCTGCAAGAGAAGGAGTGGTAGAACTAGTTCGAGGGATATTGGAAAGAGGAGGTGAAGTGAATGCATTTGATAACGAGAGACATCAGGCTGCACATTTTGCTGCCAAAGGAGGCTATTTTGATGTAATAATCTACTCTTTGCTTTAAAATTTGTTTCTAAAATTTTTCTCTCCTTTTTTCTAAAAAATTTTAAATATTATGTGGATTACATTAGGCAGATTTTTTTCTGCATTACCATCTTGATTTCCTTGAAAAATTCTAAAACTCTATTTTATACCAAATATTATTTTTAAAAACATATAGCTCTTCAATTTTATCTGCTTGTTAACTTATACATTAATAATACTAGTAGTGTTTTTTCTGTATTCTTAACTATGACAATTTAAGTTTTGCCTACGGGGTCTACTGTATTTTATACACTCCATTACATATTAGAATCTTCAAAATATATTATGTATGATCTAATTGTGGGGAAATAATGCCAACATACTCTTATCACCCTGATTATGTGTGTATCTTATGACTCAGCTAAATTGTAAACTCTACTCTGATTATCTGGTCATATCAGAAAAAAGAAAAAAAAAAGTACAATGCCATTGCAGCAAAAAAAAAAAAAAAATCAAAATGGCCTTATTTTTTTTAATTCTTAATTACATCAAAAAATTTTTTACTCAGTTTCCTCTGAGTTTTAACATAATTACCCTTAGTTTTTTCATTGAGTCTCTTCTCTGCAATAAAAATATGTATCACAGTAGAAGTTAAATTTGGTAAAGAATTTGCTCCTCTGCTAATGTTTGCCAGTCTGATGCTTTTTAAAATGGCCTAGATTTACCAAAATGCTAGTCTCCCAATTGAGTATAGAGTTTCTTAAACTCTAGCCAGGGGTAGGGAACATCTGGCCTGTGAAATCACTTGCTCTGGCCCTGCCAAGGCGTTCGGAATGAGTTAATTAAGTGTTTGACCAAAGATAGCAGGCTTAGATTTAAGTGGTAATTTTGTATGGCCCTTTGAATAATTTTATACATATCCAAGTGGCCCTTGGCAAAAAGAAGGTTCCCCACCCCTGCGTCAATGTTGTTTGAGGGCAATTTTGGCAACGATACAAATGTTCTATGTCTGTGTTGTATAATAGAGTACAATACAGTAGCCACCGGTGGCTTTTGACTACTTTAAACATGGCTAAGGAACTGCTTTTTTAAGATTGTTTTCTATTTAATTCATTTTGACTTAATTTTAAGTAACCACATGTGGCTAACATAATGTATTAGATAGCACAGGTCTAGGAACACTCTTCATTCACTAAATGTACATTCCTATGTCCCTGTTTTGCAGATATTGAAGCTTCTTTATGCCTACAATGGAGATTTGGGGCTGATTGGAATGAATGGGAACACACCACTTCATTATGCTGCCATGGGTGGTTTTGCAGATTGCTGTAAATATATAGCACAACGAGGTAAAATCTGCCTAGCAATTTTATGCTTAAAGTATTTATGGTTTATCCATGTTGTAGATAAATAGGGAATTGAGGCCTGTCACTTGTTAGTTGCTTATGTTTTTCAATAGCCACCCCCACTCATGTATATAGAAAGAAAATTGAATTTATTTTCCAACTCTGCTTTCTGTTAACTCAGGAATATGGTCTTAAAAGTAATAAAACCCCATTCTTGCAAATATTTTTAGGTTATTGTTTAAAATATAATCATGAGTCAACAGATTATTATAACATGTTTATAGTTATTAAACTCCTCTTTTAAATATATGTGAACATCAATCTAAATAAGGACAAGCACTGGAAACCATGTCTTTTAATCTTAATTATTTTATTAAAAATATTCTATTGTATCAAGTGCAAAGATAACTTCTGGATGATTTGAAATTATGAGGAAAATACTTTAGAGAGAAATATGAAATAAATTGAAAATGTTCATGGAAAATTTGAAATGTATTTTAGCTTTTCCTGTAGCTTTAAAGTAATTTAGTTAATTTAGGAATATAAACTATGCTATATATAACCTGATGATAATGTTAACTAAATTTAAAGAAATTAATTTGTTATTAATTGCATGTTAATTAAATATACATTTAAGTTTTTTAATTTTTTGTTAGAGATAGAACAGCATTTGCTGAACTTTATGGTAGGTTTTGTGTTTTTTTCCAGTTTCTGAGAAATAGGCAAAACAAAGTCCTATGACTTTATTAGAGCAGAAAAAGTGCCTTTACAAGGGCATAGAATTTCAGAAGGCACTGAGACCTAGAGATCCAATACTGTAGTTACTAATCTATATATATAAAAGCCTAAGTGACCATTTGACTGGTAGCTATGATGCACACTGACCACACTGACCACCAGGGGGCATACGTTCAACACACAGGCATGGAACATGGAAAAGACTGATGAATCTCAGAGGGAAAAGGGGAGAGGGGAGAGTGGGAAGAGATTAACCAAAGATGTTATATGCATACTAGAGGACCACTGCACTGATTTGTGCACTGGTGGGGTTCCTTGGCCTGGCCTGTGCCATCTAGCAATCCAGGACCCCTTGGGGGATATCAGACTGCCAGTTTCAGCCAGATCCCCACAGGCCAGGCCAAGGGACCCCTCCAGTGCACAAATTCATACAGTGGGCCTCTAGTATTACATATAAGACTAATGTGCCTATATAACTAATAGTGTATAATAATTGATTACTCCTTCATCCTCCAAAATAATAAACACTTTTAACAAATAAAAACATATCAAAAGCAATGTTTGCCCTCATAAACCATCTCATCAGTTTTATTTTCAAATCTGTTATAATCAGCAGTTTATTCTGACATTCATTTTTAATATAGTTTTTATTTCTAAAAACTAAACATCTGCCCAGATTGAGACAAGCTTCTTCAACTTTAACATGTCTATTGCTTTCTTATTAGGACAAACATCACCAAACATATATTCTATTGTTCACACACACATAGAAAGCAAAGGGCCAGAGCTTGGGCCATGCCAGAGGTCTTCCCCAGCCATACAGAAAAGATTTATCTTCCTGACCAAATCATAAAAGACTGTAGTTTTAAAACAAACATCTGAAAAGGTTCTGAATTTTGTAACATGTTTGGAAATACAACCATGTCATCCGATCCTATGGGGGGGCTCAGTTCCATAGCAGCAGGGTTACCAGTTATATTTCCACCTTTAAAATCTTGTATCTAAGTCCACCAGAGTAGCAAGAAACCATTAGCAATAAAATGCTCATTTCTGAGTAAACTCTCTCGGTTTAGTCTCTTCTCCACTTCATTGTAAAGGCGGAATTCTTTTTCCATATTAAGCTATCTTCCTTAATATCCTCCTCTTTTCCCCATGGTCCTGTCACTGCACCAATTTAAAAGTCCCTGTAAGCAGTGTGAGCACCATGTCCAGGGACAGAGGAGAATTTGGAGTAGTTCTACCCCATGGCAACTTTTCGCTTTCATGGACCTTTGGCTGCTGGTGTTCTTCAGCACCAGCCCCTGAAGTTGAGTATCTTGACCACAGAGGAACATAAGTTACAAAGGGAATGGACGGATCTTTAGTTACTAACCATAAAGGAGAAGGCAGAGTCTCCCAAGTCAAAAGGGGGAGGAAAAATACCTTCAGATTTTTTTTTCTAAAAGGAATGCTGAGGAGAGGAGGAAGGCATGTCTTTGGGAAGGCCAGAACAAAGGGTCAGTATCTTCAAGTGGAAAGGGTGAGAGAGAAGGGTAGATGAATGGGTTTGTTTATTTGTTTGTTTGTTTGAGACAGAGGAAGGGAGAAGGAAGGAGAGAAAAACATTGATGAGAAATAAACATCAACATCAATTGGCTGTCTCCTGCACGCCCTCTACCCTCCCCTCAGGCCCCCAAGCCCCCAACCCAGTCATGTGCCCTGACTGGGAATCAACTAATGACCACTTGGTTCATGGGTTGATGCTCAACCATTGAGCTATACTGGCTGGACTTCCTTAAGATCTTTAAGCTGAGATGTCTTAGTCTTTTATCCACATAAAGGTTTCTAACTAAGAGAAAATGAGAACAGAAAATAGTAAGCTAAACAGCTTTAATAATCCTTGGGTCCACTGTGCTGGGGTGAATATAGGAGTAGCTTGGGAGATGGTAAATAATCTTCAGACAACCTGACTAAGCAAAAATGTTTAGTAAAAAATACCAAACAAGTATACTCAGAATTACTATGCTACGGAATTTTTTACTATTGAGAACTCTTCCTAATAAGTCACTGTTCTTAAAACTCTCCAATATAGACAATTTAGAATCCTTATTGTCTCAATACACTTTTTCTATCACTAGTAAACTTTCAGCCTGAGTGTAAATTTATTTAAATACTAAAGGAAATCTTAATCTTGAAAACATCAGTGATTAATTTTCTTTTTGACAAGGGATAAAACTATAAAGTGTTGGAGAGGCATATTTTATGTTACATGCAACTGCCTATACAATTTGGTTGCTAGAGATACTAATTGGACAGCAATATTTAAATCATGTGATTTTGGCAAAGCAATAGAAGAGTCTTCTAGAATCAAAACACTAAGAAGAACTTCATAGTCTGACATTTATATACAAAATGGATTTTTAATGACTCAAGACACTTATTATAGACAACATAGTTTTCCTGGTAGCAATAAGTAGAGCCCCCCCACCACCATCCATTCAGAAAGTATATTTATTTAGGTAATGTTAGTCTTATCATTTTAAGGAAGAAAACAAAAAAGAAAATGAATTTTAATGTATAACTTGGTCAAATATAATAATGAAATTCTTTAGACTTGATGAACAAAAATCCTTTTTTTTTCTGTTAAGTTGTTCACGTGGCCTTATTAAAAAAGAGAAGATCTATATAAATGACATTATTTTCACAGAGTATACAGATAAAATATTATTTAATATTGCATACCGATTTATAGTCATAATCATTCAAAAGAAACAGCTGTCCTTCAGCATTCTGAGTGGCTAAGAGCCCACATAAGCTGCATGAATCCAGCTTTCCAAATTTAGTTGTCATCTTTACTCTTTTCATGAAGAGTCCTTAGCAAGTATTCTAATATGGCACTTGTTTGAAGTACCCAAAGAGATTAATGTCTTAATCATTTGGGTCAGATAATCTAAATTGGAAACATATCTCCCTTTGAAGCCACCAAAGTAAAATACAAAATAAATAAATAACAACTTAACTTTATGATTATAATAGCCTAAATGTACTCATCTCTATATATGAGCCAGAGGCCTGATGCATGAAATTTATGCAAGAGTAGGCCTTCCTTCCCCTGGCTTCCCGAACTGGTTTCCCTTTAGTACCGGGGACCCGGGCTTTCTTCAAAACCCCGGCTTCATGCAGAAGGATGGAAGGTCTAATTAGCATAATTAGCTTTTTATTATTATAGATTATTATAGACTAGAGGCCTGATGCACAAAATTCATGCAAGAGTATGCCTTCCTTCCACCAGCTTCCTCTGGCACCCAGGACCCAGGCTTCCCTCTGGCTGCCAGCTTCTTCTGGAAGGATGTCCAGAATGACATCCAGAAGGACATCTGGTCTAATTAGCATATTATCCTTTTATAATTATAGATAATTGGTGGACAAACTTTTGACTAAGCACTTGAAATTAGAAAACCAGTTGGATGAATGTCATTTGTTAGAGCTAGGCTAATGATTGGAACCGTTCATACTAATGATGCTTCACATTTTAGGATGTGACCTGAAATGGAAGAATTTAGAACATAAAACGGCCAGGGCTGTGGCTAAGGAACGCGGCTTCAAAGCAGCAAGCAAAGAAATAAGGCGGGCAGAGAGAATGGCTAATAAACTGGCCAAGCCAGGAGTTAAAAATCCGAATCCACCCTGGGCCATTCGGCTTCACGATTGGTCAGCAGAATACGAGGTTTTACTTCGGGAAGCCTTTTCGTATGTAGACAGGGGCGATGGGACAGTCAGCAAGGAAGACTTTGTGTCCGTGCTGGAGGAGAGGCAGGACTTCGCAAACGCGGAACAGCTGTCTTCCATCGCTCAACTTAATGAAAAAGTCCGGGGAGCAGGAGTCAACATTAACGATTTCTTTAAGGGGACCCGATACTTAAACAAGACTTATGTCTTGGGATCCTATGGGCCTAAGAAAAAGAAAAAAGGGATAGCCAAAAAGGGAAAGAAAGGCAAGTTCGTTTTACCCCTCCCGGTCTGCGTCATCCCTGACAATGCATTTCCACGCCGGAGTGATGGAGGGCCACCATATTACATGATTGAAACCTACAAGAATGTCACGGATTGTAATCGGTTTAATCGGGATCACCCGCCAGAACATCCCATTCAGGACGACTCTGCTTGGTACATTGAGGATTCAGGGAAGGTATTTTCAAATATTAACTTTCTCACCAAGGCAGGAGACCTAGCTTCTCTGAAAAAGGCATTCGAATCAGGCATACCAGTGGATATGAAGGATAATTATTACAAAACACCGCTAATGACGGCTTGTGCAAGTGGAAACTTAGAAGTGGTCAAGTTTCTTCTTGAAAGAGGGTATGTTTTTGGTTGGGTGAGGTTTAAATTTCCATGAGTCTTACTATTTCAAGAAAGTAATAGGAAAGCTAAGATACAATCAACTGCAGAATTTTAATAGCACAAGAAAGGGCTTCTGAGGTAGATCTTACTATTGTATGGGAACAGGCGTGTGTGTACATGAAGAATGTTTGTCAATAACAACTACGTACAAAGTTAAGGTCAGGAAGTTTTCACTCTGATGGTAGAAGTAGCATTCTGATTGGGTATCACTGGCCTCCCAAGAAAAGTTAATTTAGTGTCAGAGCTTTATCTAGTTGGTATGGAGTTGCTTTTCATTTTATTTTAAACTTAAAAAAAAATTTTATTGTGGTAAGAACATTACATGAGGTCTAGCCTCTTAACAAATACTAACTATCCAATATAGTATTATTAGTTATAATCACAATATTATACAGCAGATCTCTAGAATTTATTCATTTTATGTGGAGTTGCTTTTTAATCCACCTCGTGTGTGTGTGTGTGTGTGTGTGTGTGTGTGTGTAGGGGAATCCCAACAAATTCCAATAAGTTGGCTATAATGACTAAGAACATTTTCATTCCCTTCTCCAGAAAAAAGCAGTCTTTCCCTTGGTTCGTTTATAAATATATTTAAAATCTCAAAGAATGATATTTTTATTTAGCTTTTTTAAAATTAAATCTTTGTTATTGAAATGTTACATATGTACCCTTCCTCTGCCCTCCCCCCCGCCTCCCCCACCTCCCCATGCCTCGCATTGGCCCCTTCTCGCCTGCCCTACTCCCGACTCCAGGCCTTCACCACACTATTGTCTGTGTCCATGGGTTATGCATATATTCATACAAGTTCTTCAGTAGATCACTTCCCACCAGCCCCTAACCCCCTACTCCCACCTTCCCTCTGAAATTCATTTAACTTTTAATCTAAAACAATTACTTGGGTTTAATTTCTTCTTTTACCATTACTAAATAACCTGCAGTTAGTTTCTTAAACTTTTTGTGTCTCAGTTTTCTCATTTTTACAATGGGGCCCCAATGGAACTTAGCTCACAGAATTTGTTGAAGATAAAATAAGTTATGTAAAGCACTTACTGGCACAGTAATTGCATACTTGATAAACTGTATCATTATTATTACTATAAATGCAGAAATAGACCCAAAATAGAATAATGTAACTCATATTTCCTGTCAGCTTTTATCTTCATTGGATTCAGTTTAATTTTCTTTGATTTTAACTTGTGCAAAATTACAACGGCTAAGATCTTAAGTGTCTTTTAAAGCAAAAGAAAATGTGTATGTATACACAGAGTTAAGAGTGTCTGATAATGCAGTGCACTTCTCAAGAAAAATTATGACATAGAGTTTCATTTGACTCAGAGCTTCCCTAGTTTGCAGTTGAACAAGTATACAAAACTATGAAGTCTTACTTAGCATTTTTAGCCTCCAGTGCTTGGAACAACCCATATTTTTAGCTTGTGCATCTATCTTATCTTGTAGGGCTAATGTTAATGCAACAGATAATTTTCTGTGGACTCCACTTCACTTTGCATGCCATGCCGGCCAACAAGACATTGTTGAACTTCTTGTTCAATCTGGAGCCACGATAGATGCACTTTCAATCAACAACTCAACTCCTTTATTTAGAGCCATTGAGAGCTGTAGAATGGATACTGTCAAATACCTACTTGATATTGGTGCTAAATTCCAGCTGGAAAATAGAAAAGGTATGTGTACAAATTAGTGATGGTTACGATTAGAAAAAGAGAATTTATGTTCAACTAGAGGACCGGTGCATGAAATTCGAGCATGGGTGGGGGAGGGTGCTGTCCCTCAGCCCAGCCTGCACCCTCTCCAATCTGGGACCCTTTGAGGGATGTCCAATGGCCCAGTAGGATCGGGCCTAAATGGCAGTCAGACATCCCTCTCACAATCCAGGACTGCTAGCACACAACTGCTCACCTGCCTGCCTTTCTGATTGCCCCTAACCACTTTTGCCTTCCAGTCTGATCACCCCCTAACCACTCCCTTTTCAGCCTGATAGATGCCTAACTGCTCCCCTGTCAGCCTGTTTGCCCTAACTGCCCTCCCCTTCAGGCCTTGTCTCCTCCCAACTCCCTCCCCTATGCAGGCCTGGACCCCCCCAATCGCCCTTCCCTGCAGGCCTAGTTGCCCCAACTTCCTTCCTCTGCTGGCCTGGTCACCCCTAACTGTCTTCCCCTGCAGGCTTGATCACCCACAACTGCCCTCCCTTGCAGGCCTGGTGCTCCCAACCGCCCTCCCCTGCTGGCCATATTGTGGCAGCCATCTTGTGTCCACATGGGGGCAGACATCTTGTGTGTTGGAGTGATGGTCAATTTGCATATCACTCTTTTATTATATACAATAGAGGCCTGGTGCACCGATTGGGGCTGGCTGGTTTGCCCTGAGGGTGTCCTGGATCAGGGTGGGGGTTCCCTTGGGGAATGGGGTGGCCTAGGTGAAGGGCCTGTGATGGTTTGTAGGCTGGTCACGCCCACTGGCTACCCAAGCAGAGGCCTTGGTATCTGGGATTTATTTAGCTTCTATAATTGAAACTTTGTAGCCTTGAGCAGAGGCCAGAGCCTGCCAATGTGGGTGGGAAGCTTGGCTTCCTCCATTGCCAGGGAAACCCAAGCCTCCTGCTCACTCCGTGGCCAAAACTATCTTAGTTGGGTTAGTTTGCATACTCATCCCTGAATGGCTAGTGGGCGTGGCTAGTGGGCGTGGCTTGTGGGCGTAGCGGAGGCATGGTCAATTTGCATGTTTCTCTTTTATTAGTGTAGATTCCAAACCCCTTCTGATTCTATTCTTGTAGACCACATTTTACCCTGAAACATAAGTACTTTGCACATCACTGGTGTTAAAGGGCTAATTCTTTGTGTTGCAATCTTCCATGGACTGCTGTTTTTGCAAAATACAATAAAAAGTAATTTACTAGAAAAGTGAAATGGAAAAACACTCACAAAATACAAGTTCAAACTTTTTTACTAGATTCAAATGACAGAAAATTCCTCTATTAATTTGCTATAAAAATTTTTAAGTACTTACTCTTTCTTAACTCCTGTGCTTATTTCATTGTGACCCAGTCACCTTTAGTTTGTGTACTTCACAAGTGTGCAAGTCATACCTTGAACTATCACACTGTTTAACTGTCATTTTCTAATAACTGGCATATTTTACAGTCTCTGGATTTGGATTCCTTTTAAAACTAGACAAAGTCATTTCTGAATTGAAGCTCTCTCTAGGAAATAAACAGAAGTCCTGTTTTATAAATATCACAAGTGAAGACTAAAAAATCACTTGATTTAATATTTTAGATTCTTGCTTAGAAATATCATTTTCTAATAGTGGAATCCATTTTATTATTATTATTATTATTATTATTTCAGAGAGGAAGAGAGAGGAAAGAGAGAGAGAAACATCAATGATGAGAGAGGATCATTGATTGGCTGCCTCCTGCACACCCACTACTGAGGATTGAGCCCACAACCCCAGGCATGCACCCTTGACCGGAATGGCACCTGGGACCTTTCAATCTATAGGCTGATGCTCTACCTATTGAGCTAAACCAGCTAGGGCTCATTATTTCTTTTTTTTTTAAATATATGTTTTGATTTAAGAGAGAGAAAAAGGGAGAGGGGGAGAGAGATTATTTTTGAACAGAGCACATTAAACCTCTGGCTGCTTCAGGCTACCTCTGAGTCATGGGTAGTATTGTGCTAGGCTTGCCCAAGGACATTACAGGTCTCACAAATTCTAGCCACATGATCACAGCACTTGTGAGCATCAATTTCCATAGACCTTTTAGAATATACCTCCTTACATCATGGAAAGGGATGGACAACAGAAAGTTGTCACAGCTTGGAATGAGAACCAGCAATGAGATATTAAAAATGTAATCTACCAATATTTTCTATCAACTTTTTAAGACACATGCTCAAAAAAAATTGTTTGACCAGCAAATGGAATTGTAATGATAAGATTTTAGAGTTGGGTCCACCTTTGAGAATATTTTATCTAGCTCAGTGATCTTACACATACCATTTGCTTTAGAAACATCCTTACTGCTCATGCTAGGGCTGCTGTGCTGAGAAGATTTTTTTCTACATGACTTATTATTAACCTGTTTATTATAGTTCTGAATTCTGTTTTAAACAGGGCACACTCCCATGGATGTTGCAAAGGCATATGCTGACTATAGAATAATTGGTTTAATTAAAGAAAAGCTAGATAACTTGCCAAAACCATCAGAAAACCAAAAACTTTTGAAACCCAAACCACCTATTAAACTGAAAACTGAAGGTCCTGAAATTAAGAAAGAAGAGGTAAGAAAAGCAATGATTACCTATTAGTAACTAGAATGCCTTAAAAACTTGCTGGTGAATGGGGCAGTGGCACTGTTGACATACATACTGTTACACAACATGGGCCAAATAATAGACAAGCTATATATTCAGCACCATTTTGCAATACTTTTAAAGAAATATCTAGCAAGAAAATTCCTACTACTGAAAAGTTTAAGAAGTATTTGTTGCAAATAGAACCCACACAAAAAAACACATTGATTCGGCCAAATACAATTAGAATGTTGAAAAAAGGACTTATATTAGATATGTGCATATTGTATAATATATGTGAATATAGATAGATGATAGATAGATAGATATAAATATAGATATAGATATGGATATAGATATAGATAGATATAGATATAGATATAGATATAGATATAGATATAGATACTAGAGAGCAAGTGCACGAAATTCATTCACAGGTAGGGTCCCTAGCAGCTGCTGGCTGCTGGCCATGGCCTCCCTTCCCCGGCTGCACACCTGGGCCTTCCTTCATTTCACACTTCCCCTGGTGGTCAGCACATGTCTTAGCAAGTGATTGAACACCCAGTAGGTCGAACTCCCAAGGGGATGCTTTGCATATTAGGCTTTTATATATATAGATATTTAGTCCTAAATTATATAGGTTTTATGAGATAGACCAAAAGGGAAGGAAGATAAGCCTTATGAGGAATGAAGTAAAGCAAAATTTTCTTTGCTTTACTCTTTCATTACTCATTTTAAATCATCCCCACCCAAGGAATTTTAATGATTACTGCTGAGCCCTGGGATATGGGGCCACTTGTAACTTGGATATCACACAATATAACTCTAGAAGGTTTAAAACAGCACACTGATTGATCCTGCTCATCTGAAATGGTATAGTTGCCTCTGAACTACCAGGAGAAGGTTGAGGTTGTTGCCTATGGGGATTTCTGAGACATCAGGCTTTGTCATGAGCAGGGAAACTTTAAATCATTTCTTGGCTAGAAGGTTTTTTTAGGGAAGCAGAAGGATCCCTGGAGATTCTTGCAAACACATGACAAAGAATTAAATTTAAGAAGGAAAAGCTTTATTGTTATCAAATGGAAAGAGGAATGGCATGTAAGAAGGAAACACTTTATTGTTACCAAATGAAGGTGGTAGAAATGAGTGGAATGGAGGGATCATAGGCAGGTAGTAGAGAATAACAAACATAAATGATAAGAACAAGGATTGCCAGCGTTAAAAGAGGATCAATCAGCTAAAGCTCCTACTGTGTGCACCATTATCATTTCATAAGAATGCATCCTTCTGACTAATGAATGACCATAGATCAAGGATGGATATCTTGAAGACTTATGAGATCTGCCACTGATACTACTAATTTAGTTACTTAAGACAAATCCTCTCTCTCTACCCAAAGTTAAAATAATATTCTATTTCATTTCAAATTTCATTGAAAATTTCTATTATAATTTATATAGCAGTTATTATTTTTCTAGCTTCAGAATGAAGTGTAGTATAATAAATAATATTAGAATGTATATAGGTTTATGGAACTAATAGTTTTTTTGTCTTATTCCCAGGAACCACTTTCATCAGTTTATACTGTACCAACCATATTGGAGGAAAAGAAAATGCGTAAGGATAATGTGGTTCATCTCAATTCATTGATTACCAGTGGTTATACCAAGAAAGTGAATATCACATTTACTCCACGGAGGGTAAGTACTTTGGATTTTTCATAATGTGGTATAAACGAATAATGTGACTTTTCAAAGACTTTTTATGCAGAACACAAAAACAATTATCCAAAGTTTTTTTTTTCATAGTTACTATTTGAAGGTGTCTTTTTACTGACTCAATAAGTCCAACTTGTTTAGCTCCCAGTATGTTGTTTTCTTTATTACAATTTCTATATTGACATTTTCATTTTTCTTGAAAGATTAAAGTCTTCTTTGGTCAATATCATTCCCTATTGCAATTTAGTCACCAGTTTCTATAGATACTTTTTCTTGGTACCTTAGATCTAACCCTTCTTTGTACTCAACATCACCAACTCCTTAATTATTAGAGGTAGATTTATTAAGTAGTTTTCTAAAACATCTACAATTAAACAGGTAAAGACATTTTTGGAGAATAAGAGTTGTTTTGCAAATGCCCATCAAACCATGCTGAAAAAAAAACCACCAGCTCCCTCTGCCTTCTACTATGAAAATAATTGTGATTTCCCCATAAGACATAATGGTAGACAACCCAAATGATTTTCTAATTCCATTGATTTCTGGTTTTGACATCCTAAAAATGAATAGCAGCTGGTCCAAAGGTCATCAGAGAGGTAACTAAAGAGCATTTCAGTAATCCAAATAGTACCAAAAATAGTGATATCCATCTAACTACTGATGTCATATAAGAGGAAAAGACAAGTTCAAATAGATTTAGAAGTAAATTTGATAGTTTTAAATTAAGCATATTAAAAAGTTACTGGATATAGCATGTGTATGGCTGTCATACTCATATCTGCTCTGGCAATGATTTTTCACTTAAGACCTGGAGTCCTGAAGCCACAACGGCAGAACTGATCAGGAAGAGGGAGTTGCAGAGGGAGAGGTTCACTTATGAGGTGGACTTTGAAGACTTCATGATGCCCTTTCAGAAGAACATTACAGAGAAAGCTCGTGCATTGGAAGCTGTTTTCAAGAACTAAGTGACAGAGGTTGCGTCTTGGGTTAAACATTTCGAGGCCGAGGGACCAAACTTTGGAGAAGGTAGATATTTCCATCAAAGCAATCCACAAATTAAGTATTTGTAACCAAACATTTGTTTTGGCTTTAACAACTAAAAATATTCTGAGCGGTCTAGAGAAGGTGTGTTTTATTTTGCAATGAATTACATGTCATTATGGACAAGTCCCCCAATCTTCTTTAAGATTGTAGTGGAATAAATGGCATTTTGGTTATAAAAATAACATTGTCAAAAAAATTTACCAAATGTACACCATTATGTTTGCCAAAGATACAATTCTGCAAATCGGTTAAAACAGTTTAATGTTGGGGAAGGGGCATTTTTAGTCCATTAAGGAAAGTGTTTGTTTTGTTTGTTTCTCACACATCATCGTAAGTGATGTGAATGAAGTAACTAAACTTTGACACCTGTGTCAGACATGGTCAGCACTTCACCCATTTCTCCTTGCTGTGGGATGGTAGCATTCTCAGGCCTGACTTCAGATGCTGGAAGGTTGCCTCTGACACTTAAACTTGTACAGTAGGGGTCAAAGTATGTGGGCATGAGAGCCTCCTGGAAGCAGCCCCCAAGCAGTGACTGAACAGATTCAGTATATGTTATATTTCTGGTGGGATCATTCTAAAGTGCATATTCTCACCGAAACCCGTTTGGCTCAGTGGATAGAGTGTCGGACTGCAGACTGAAAGGTCCCAGGTTTGATTCCAGTCAAGGGCATGTACCTTGGTTGCGGGCACATCCCCAGTAAGGGGCGTGCAAGAGGCAGCTGATCAATGTCTCCTCATCGATGTTTCTATCTATCCCTCTCTCCCTTCCTCTCTGTAAAATCAATAAAATATATTTTTAAAAAATAAAATAAAATAAAGTGCATATTATCACTGATATCTAGAGCTCCCAGCGGGATTAAGATCAAGATGCCCATAGTGGATATTTGTGTGACAGCCCCCTTCTCTTCTCTGTCTTCTCACTTTTCTTTCACCCCTCTGGTCTTTATTGAGATCACCTCCCAAATATTTACACCTCAATTCTTGTTTCAAGGTTCTTTGTGTAAGGATCCAAACTAAGACAACATCTATGGTATTCTGATTCTAAGGCCCCTAGCAAATATTTTAAAAGTGCATTCTCTTACCTTTTGCCTGCGACAAAATAAGCATTTCCCCAACTTAGAGGATTTGTCCCCAAGGTCTTAAGCATTTGAGAAGCAGTGCAGATTGTATTCATACACTACTTCATACTCATATTTAGACAAAATTTCCAAATGTCATAAAAATATATATGATAGAGAATGGCTAGATATTATATGTGAATTTTCCTTAAGGCAAGTATGTGTGGGACAGGAGAGAAGGGTGAATTTAAGAGACCCACCATAAAACCTTTAAAGTTTCTTTTGGGCCTGGGGCCTGGAAATGAGTTATGTCAGGGTTCCGCCAGAGACATAGAACCAGTAGGATGGATGATAGATAGATAGATAGATAGATAGATAGATAGATAGATAGATAGATTTATTGCAAGGAGTTAACT
Organism: Lasiurus cinereus; assembly: GCA_011751065.1. Classification (NCBI taxonomy): domain Eukaryota; kingdom Metazoa; phylum Chordata; class Mammalia; order Chiroptera; family Vespertilionidae; genus Lasiurus; species Lasiurus cinereus. The sequence continues at coordinate 24,219,989 of JAAGEH010000006.1, read as the reverse complement.
TACATGCTTATGGGGACTGGTAGGACAAGCCATCAGGAAGGATAGGGTAAAAACTGATGGACCATAGATGTCGAAACCTCAGTTCTGTTCTTAAGGCCTTTTAACTGATCCTCCATCCCCCGATTATTAAGGATAATCTCCTTTACATAAGGTCAAATAATTATGTACATAATTCCTTCACAGCAATACCTATAGCTAATGTCTGGGTTCTATGGCCTAGCCCAGTGGTCAGCAAACTCATTAGTCTACAGAACCAAATATCAACAGTACAACGATTGAAATTTCTGTTGAGAGCTGAAAACCAACTTCTGTGCATGAGCCACAAAAATTTCAATCTCACTGTATGTGTGCACCCGCACGTGTTATTTTGTGGAAGAGCCACGATCTAGGGACCCAAAAGCCACGTGTGGCTCGTGAGCCACAGTTTGCTGAGCACTGGCATAGCCCAACTGAGACATAAAACTGGCCACAGCTAGAAGTGTACTACTGGGTAAAAAGCTAACTCACCCACACCAAGAGGTACAACGAGTGCTGGGGAGGGCCTCCAAAAATATCCACAAAAAGCCCACTGACACTAAGAATCCACTTTAGAATCTGCCTTACTAGAGGGCAAAACTCCAGGGTACAACTTTGTCAGCCGTATACATGAAACCCCTTTCCTTTAAGCCTCTCCTTCACTTGTCACCCATGGAGGCCTTTAAGAAAGCTAGTGAGTCTGGGAGAAGGCTGTGTGAGTGAGTAAAGAAGCTAATCACACTCATTTCCTCCGGAGGCAGGCTTGAACTGGGGTTGCTTACTTATGTTATAATATGGAGCCTGAAAATTTGCTATTAGAACTCACTTTGTTTTATGAGGGTTTGTTTTGTCTATTTCTTTATTTTTACATTTTAATTTGATGTCAGATTTACAGAAAAATTGTGAGAATTTTACAAAGAAATCCTGCATATTCTTTACCCAGATTACCTAAATAGTAACCATTCACATTTTCTCTTTATGTCTCTGCATACATATATGTGTATGTGTAATGTTTTTCTGAACTATTTGTCAGTTGAAGACCTGTATACTTTCAGTACGTTTTTCCATAAAACAAGAATATTCTTTTACATAACTATATTATAATTGTCAATTAGGAAACTAATGTTTGAATTAATTACACATACTTAATCCACAGACCCTATTCAGATTTTGTTATGTCTCAATAATATTCTATCAAGCAGAAGAAAATCCCAGATCATGGGCTGCATTCAGTTGTCACATCTCCTGTAGCTTGAAACAGTCCGTCAATCTTTCTTTGTTTTTAACATTGGTATATTAGAAGAATTTAGGCAGTTATTTTGTAAAATGTCACTCAGTTTTGATTGTCATATTTCCTTAAGAATAGATTCAGGTGATGCATTTTAGGTAGGAACACCACAGGGCTTCTCAGTTCATCTTATAAGAGGCTGTTGTTGATGTGTAATGTAAACTTTGTAAAACTTAATCCCTTGTTTAAAGTGGTATCTACCTGATTTCTCCACTGTAAAGTTATTATTTTTCCCTTTGTATTTACATGGATCAATTCTTTGAAATTACATAAGTTTCCTATTAGTCCCATAACTCTCACTAACTGATTTTAGCATTTATGGATAATTCCTGCCTGAAATAAGTTTTCTAGTGATGGTTGCTATGACATGATTTTCTAATTTGATCATTCTACATTTCTCATTGAATATCTAACATTGGGCAGAACTTCCTCTTCTTCCTTATTTATGTATTTAAATCAGCATAGACTCATGCATGCCATTTTTATTTAATGGGTTATAATCCTTTGCTTCATTATTTATTTTGATCCTCAAATTGTCCCAGATTTGGCCACAGGGGAGCCCCTTCAAGCTAGTTCCTGAGAATATGATATTTTATTGCCTAAATTAACTAGGGGACTTTTGAAATTGAGGGAGAATGCCTGCCCATAGTTTAATTCAGGAACACACAAAAAATGAATCTGAAACAGTATATTTTCAGAGGCTAGAAGTTTCTGCTGTACCCCCAGTGAGTACTCTTTCTAAATGCCTGTTTTTTTATGTAGCAGTGTTCTGTGGTCACCTTCAGCCATTTGCAAACATAAACTGAGATAAAGTGTTAATGTCAAGTCTTATTAATTCTCTTTTCTCTGAGTTTAATACTAAATCCAACCAGAGCAAAGTCAAAGTCCTTTGGTAGCCCTCTAGGGCCATCAGTGATATTTAAAAAGTGGCCTATAGACCAGCAGCATCAACTTACCTAGGGACTTGGTCCCACCTCCACAAAAAAATTACACTCCAGAATTCTACTTAAGTATAAAGAGATTCTGTAGAGGAAATTTTCCTGGCATAAAAAGATAAATGATAAATGGTGATGAAAGGAGACTTGACTTGGGATGGGGAACATACAATATACAGATGATATATCATAGACTTTTATCTAAAACCTATAGAACTTTATTATTCCGTGTTACCCAATACATTTTTAAAAAATAAAAAAGGCAATCTGTCAAAGTCTCATTTAAAAAATTATTATAAATAGTATATATAGAAATCTCATATTTGTAAATATGCAACACACATAAATATTAATTTGGGGGGGCTTAGAATTATGAATTGAGTTTTTTTGTCTTGTTTGGCTTACCCATATTTTCTTTTTTACAGTGAGCATGTATTACTTTGTAATAAACAACAATTAAAAAAAAAATACAACTTGACCCAGAAGTCTAAAATACTAAAGTGATTTTATTAGTATTAGCCTCTTTTCTCCCTTTTATATATCTTGACTTAGTTAAGAGTCTCTCAGAAGGAGAGATTGAGCCAAGAATTCAGGAGCAAGGGGTTTGTTAAGGAAATGCTCCCAGGGAGAACATTGAGGAATAAAAGTTGAAGCAAGACAGGGAAGTGAGGAGAGAATCCAAGATGGTGGCATAGGTAAGCACCTACACTGCTGCCTCGCACAACAATTTCAAAACTACAACTAAAAGACAGAACAGACATCATCCAGAACCACAGGAAAGCTGGCTGAATGGAAGTTATACAGCTAGAGGGAAGGAGAGGGGCTCACGGAGACCCAGAGGAGCTGCAAAAAGCTGAGGTACGGAGACGCGCGCGTGGAGAGAGCGGGTGCTGGAATACCTCGCTGGTTTTCTCTGGCAGGAGAAAAACGGAGACTCTCAAAGGCATTGAACCCCTATCTTACGACACTAAACCCCAGATCCAGCTGAAACTCATACGAGGGGAGTTGGACTGTGAAAAGGGAGAGGTGCATGGAAATTTAGGGGAGTCGCAAAAGATTAGAGGCCTGGTGGCATGCATGGCATTGCGCAGAGGACAGACTGCTGATTGTGCCGCTGGCTTTCGCGAGTGGACAGGAGACAGACCTTCCCAACTGTGCCACTTCTGACTCCACTAAGCTCCTGTTTCAGGTGAAATCCTGGTGACCTAGACTTGTGAGGTCCTAGAGTGCAGGGGAGCCAGAAAGGCAGCAGTCTAGAGGCACTGCAGGCTTGCTCGCACAAGGACCACTCCAGCGATTACCCAGTCATGTGAGACTCAGAGGCCATGGAGAGTGGGGCCGACTGGAAGGCAAGGCGGTCCCTTAAGCCCTGAGACTCCACCCATCCCAAGCTCAACAGAGGCTTCTTCGGTTTTGCAAGTCTGGTATCATAAGGCTGAATTCAACACAGAAGTTCTCATGGCAGAGTGAAAATGCCAAGACAAGGGAAGGGATCACAAACAAAAGAAATGGAGGGAAAAAAAAGACTGGATATAGAGTTCAAAACCATGCTTATAAGGTTTTTCAAGAATATTCTAGAAAAGTTGGATAAAATTAGCGAGAGCCTACAGGAGATGAAAAAGGACCATCTAGAGACACTGACTGAAATAAAAAATATTATACAGAGTCCTAACAGCAAACTAGAGGAAGGCAAGAATCAAGTCAAAAATGTGAAATATAAAGATGCAGAAAACACTCAACTGGAAAATCAAGAAGAGAAAAGAATCCAAAAATGTGAAGATAATGTAAGGAGCCTCTGGGACAGCTTCATGTGTACCAACATCAGAATTGTGGGGGTGCCAGAAGAAGAGAGAGAGCAAGATACTGAAAACTTATTTAAAGAAATAATGACTGAAAACTTCCCACATCTGGTAAAAGAAATAGGCTTACAAGTCCAGGAAGCACACAGAACCCCATATAAAAGGAATCCAAAGATGACTACACCAAGACACATCATAATTAAAATACCAGGAGCAAAAGAGAAAGAGAGAATATTAAAAGCAGCAAGAGAAAAACAGTTCATTACCAACAAGGGAGCACCCATACGATTGTCAGCTGATTTCTCAACAGAAACGATGCAGGCCAGATGGGAGTGGCAAGAGATATTCAACGTGATGAATAGCAAGAACCTACAACCAAGAATAATCTATCCAGCAAAGCTATCATTCAGAATTGAAGGGCAGAATAAGAGCTTCACAGATAAGAAAAAGCTAAAGGAGTTCATCAACTCCAAACCAGTATTATATGAAATGCTGAAAGGTATTCTTTTAGAAGAGGAAGAAGAAAAAGGTAAAAGCCAAAAAATTAGAACAACAAATACTTATCAACAAGTGAATCTAAAAATTAAGTGAATTAAAAATTTGATGAACAGAATAAACTGGTGAATATAATAGAATCAGGAGCACAGAAAGGGAGTGGACTGATAATTCTCAGGGGGAAAGGGGTAAGGAGTATACAGGGAGAGAGTGGACAAAAATCATACACCTATGGATGAGGTCAATGGGAGGGAGGTAAGGGCAGAGGGAAGGGTGGGAGCTGGGTGGAGGGGTGCTATGGAGGGGAAAAAAGAGAAACAAATGTAATAATCTGAATAATAAAGATTTAATTAAAAAAAAGACAGGGAAGTGAAAGAAACAAAACAAGGGCGAGTTCCTATGAAGACTTTATGGGGAGCTGCAGAGCACAGGCAAAGGCACTGAGCATCTGGATTCCTGCATCAGTTAATAACTACAAGCTATTGGGGGTACTGGTAAGGCTATGCCAGTGGTCAAAGGCCACCCAATAAATTGAATTGATGGGTCATCATCATGAGAATTATTGGTTGGAAAGCATACAAAAGCTGGGGGTAAGTGCATAATATGGAAAAAGAGGTGCCAATAAGGTATTACAGAAATGTATATACAGAGATAAATTTGAAAAAGAAATACTCTCTTCTAAACATGTCCTTATATTTAAATGAACACTTTGGTGAATTGGTTAAGAGTGTGGTTTTTGCATTTAGCAGATCTTGATTTGAATCCTCACCCTGCCATGGATCAGCTACAAATTGTGTCTGAGTCTCAATTTCATCACATATAGACATAATAATATGCTCTTTAATAAGCTACTGTGAGACTGAAATGGAGTAATATCTGTAAGACTTCTAGTTTGGGGCCTCCACATAGTTGGTGCTCAATAAGTGATTTGTTTTAACCTATCAGCTTCATGTTGCAAGGTAATGGGGGAAAAAAAGCACAGGGATGATGACCCAGAACCAGACAATTAGAAGAATGAATGTTCCTTGAAGCAGATTCACTTTCAGACTATCAATCAGGTGAAGTGATTTTAACATGTGGACATGTTCTTTATCTAGTTTCTATAATCAAAAAAGAGTAGTACTCATTTGATATGGAAAAAGTTACTCCAGTCACAGTGATTCTAGTGGATAGAAGACCAAATGTTTATTTTTCTTTTCTCCAAAACCTAACAATTTATCCTAGAATCTAAATAGTTAGATAATTAAAACAGTGCCTTAGGTAGAGCTCTCAAAAAACAGAGCCCTGAATAGGGGACTCTTATGTAAGTGCTTTATTGAGGGAGTGCTCCCAGGAGAGAGAGGGGACCTGAAGAAGAGAGAGTTAGCCTTAGCCTGATCCCATGGGAAGCTATAGAGAATGAAATGTGCCATAGAGATCACCTGCCCAGAGGCCAAGGGCTGGCTGTTATAGCCTACATCAATAAGTTACTGGTCAGCCCCTTCACAAAGGCAAGGTGGCTCCAATCAGCCAAAGGCTCTCCTCCTGAAAAGTAGCCACTAACCATAGCAGCTGAGAAATGGAGGAACTAGATGGTAAAGGGGATCTGGGTAGGGCACCAAGAACATCTGCTACAAATTATATGTGTTTGGGTGCAAAGTTTAGATGCAAAGTTTTAGACAGTGACTTCTTGAAGATTATTCTGTATAACAAGATTTCTTTTTTAAAAATAACTTTTACAGACTTTCAAACTTGTCTAAAACACTCTTAAAGAATAAAGAATGAGCGCCAACAGCAATGAGGACTGACTCAGCAGCTACTTACAAGGAGGAAGCAAATCACAAATCCCACTGGCAGTTTCTGTTTCTTCAAACTTGAGTGTGATATCAACCATTGAAAATTATAAACAAGACAGAACGATGCATTCAACACCATACTCAGGATAAGGTCATGTTTAATTTGTACACATGAATCCACTCCAGTGCAATTAGTTTAGCAATTTGTATTGAATTCATAATTTAATAAATTCACTGTGTGGCCATGAAGTCTGCCTAAGAGAGCCACTCAGATTATAGTTTGTTTTTAAAGAGGGTGGCATGAAAATAAAGAAGAGAATTCAGATGCCTCTACACACGAACATAAATTTGAAGTAAATAGTCCATTGAACTGTATTGTTATTTTCTAAATACTTATAAAAGACAAATTTTTTTTTCCTAGAGTTGTATTTAGCAGTGGATCCTGGGGGAAATTTACAAATAAAGGTAGATGTGAAGTTTCTTCAGGTCAAATAAGCTCATGCTAACATTTTTAGATCCTTCGGTGATTATTACTATATCGTGAATTTTATTTGGGCAATAAGGAAGAACTGAATATTTTATCAACATTCTGAAACTCACTGAAGATTTTTTATCCCAGATCAATAGTTGAGCATTGTGTGATGTGTGTGTATGTTTTATTTGGGACAAATTAGTGATGATTCTTCCCTTTTATCTGCAGTAAGTAAGTCTTTGGAGAGGAACTAACACACAAAAGATGACTTGAGTTCCATATATTTAATGACTTTTTTAAAAAGATGATATGTAATATCCATCTATGTCTCTAAACTTGGGAGATTGTTGTTTATCAGGACATGCAAGGCTCAGTATGATGTTTCTCTCATAAAGAGGTTGGAAGATAAATAAGTATTCCCTCATAAAAAATAAATAATGAAATAAACACAGACAATAAATGCAATGCATGGCTGACATCAGTCCCAGATGCACTGATCAAGGACTCCCTACTCTAGCACCAGTCAATCAGTAGAGACTATGACCCTGACCATGACCCTGACTCTATCCATGATTAATGATTTTTCTCAAATATAACCCGTCTCCTGAAAACCATCAGGGAGCCAGTTTTTTAACATTAACTCACCTTTGTCTCTGAGTATGAACCACTTCCTAAAAATAAACACTTTCTTTGCTGTAAACCACTGTTCATGTCTTACTGAACTTTGACGAGCCCAGGCAAATGGACCTCTTTTGTCAAGTAACACTGGAGTTTATTCACTTTCCCTTTGCCACTCATAGCATATCTATATGTATGAGGCAAGCCTTCTTATCGGCTGCTTCTCATCAGTGTCCACTGGTTGAGGGGCTCCCTCATTCCGCTGCTCTCCTATTTAAGCCTCAACTCCACCTCAGCACCCCTCAGCAAAAAAATTGTCAATCATGCTGAAGAAGTGAAGGGATTGAAAATAAACAAGACACAAGTAGTCTCAAGTACTCTTTTCAAAGGACTTTGCAGGAGTTATTCTTTTTTTGGAAGATATGGTGGGAGGCAGGACTAACAGAATAAAAACTGTGTTCCTAGACAGCACATCACCAGATAAATGTGTTCTGCAGTATTAAACTCACCCATGCAGCGCTCATTCCTAAATGTGACACATGTTTTGTGATACACATGAGAGCACAGCCCTTTATATTTTCTTGTGGGTCCTGGAATCATAGAATCACAGCAGCAGAAACTGGCTGACAACAAAATTCTTTACAATGCTTAGTAAAGCCTTTGGCTTCATTAGATATGTGTGAGCAGGAATGCACAAAAATATAATAACAGATGATATTGTCTAAGCCATTTGGTAAGTATGTCTGAAAGAGACGAATCCAAGATGGCGGCATAGGTAAACACCTACACTGCTGCCTCGCACAACAATTTCAAAACTACAACTAAAAGACAGAACGGACATCATCCAGAACCACAGGAAAGCTGGCTAAGTGGAAGTTCTACAACTAGAAGGAAAGAGAGGGGCTCACGGAGACCCAGAGGAGCTGCAAAAAGCCGAGGTACTGAGACGCGCGTGCTGAGAGAGCGGGTGCCAGAGTACCTGGTTGGCTTTCTCCGGCGGGAGGGAAACGAAGACTCCCAACGGCATTGAACCCCTTATTTTACGACACTAAACCCCAGATCCAGCGAAACTCATACGGTGGGAGTTTGGACTGTGAAAAGGGAGAGGTGCACGGGAATTTAGGGGAGTCGCAGAAGATCAGGTCTGGTCTCGCACGCGGACGGTGCTGTGCGCAGGACAGATTGCTGATTGTGCCGCTGGCTTTCGCAAGTGAGCGGGAGACAGATCCTCCGAACTGTGCCACTTCTGACTCCACTAAACCCCTGTTTCGGGCGAAACCCTGGGGACCTAGACTCATGTGGTCCTAGTGCTCAGGGGAGCTGGAAAGGCACTGCGGGTGTGCGCGCGCACAAGGACCGCTCCAGCGATTACCCAGTCACGTGAGACTCAGGGGCCGTGGAGGGCGGGGCCGACTGGAAGGCAAGGCAGTCCCTTAAGCCCTGAGACTCCACCCCTCCCAAGCTCAACAGAGGCTTCTGAGGCTTTGCACGTCTGGTATCTTAAGGCTGAATCCAACACAGAAGTTTCCCCGGCATAGTGAAAATGCCAAGACAAGGGAAGGGATCACAAACAAAAGAAATGGAGGAAAAAAAATGACTGGATATAGAGTTCAAAACCACGCTTGTAAGGTTTTTCAAGAATATGCTAGAAAAATTCGATAAATTTAGTGAGGCCCAAGAGGAGATGAAAAAGGACCAACTAGCGATACAAAAGAGCCAACTAGAGATGGAAAAAGTCCTACTAAAGATGATAAAGGACCAAATAGAAATTAAACATACACTGACTGAAATAAAAAATATTATACGGAGTCCTAACAGCAGACTAGAGAAAGGCAAGGATCAAGTCAAAAATTTGAAATATAAAGAAGCAGACAACATTCAATTGGAAAAGCAAGAAGAGAAAAGAATCCAAAAATGTGAACATAATGTAAGGAGACTCTGGGACAGCTTCAAGCATACCAACATCAGAATTGTGGGGGTGCCAGAAGAAGAGAGAGAGCAAGATACTGAAAACCTGTTTAAAGAAATAATGACTGAAAACTTCCCACATCTGGTAAAAGAAATAGACTTACAAGTCCAGGAAGCACACAGAACCCCAAAGAAAAGGAATCCAAAGAGGACTACACCAAGACACATCATAATTAAAATGCCAAGAGCAAAAGAGAAAGAGAGAATATTAAAAGCAGCAAGAGAAAAACAGTTTATTACCTACAAGGGAGCACCCATACGACTGTCAGCTGATTTCTCAACAGAAACGATGCAGGCCAGATGGGAGTGGCAAGAAATATTCAACGTGATGAATAGCAAGAACCTACAACCAAGAATAATCTATCCAGCAAAGCTAACATTCAGAATTGAAGGGCAGATAAAGAGCTTCACAGAGAAGAAAAAGCTAAAGGAGTTCATCAACTCCAAACCAGTATTATATGAAATGCTGAAAGGTACTCTTTTAGAAGAGGAAGAAGAAAAAGGTAAAAGACAAAAAATTATGAACAAATACATATCTATCAACAAGGGAATCTAAAAATTAAGTGAATTAAAAATTTGATCAACAGAATAAACTGGTGAATATAGTAGAATCAGGAGCACAGAAAGGGAGTGGACTGATAATTCTCAGGGGGGAAGGGGTGAGGGGTGTACAGGGAGAGACTGGACAAAAATCATACACCTATGGATGAGATCAATGGGAGGGAGCTAAGGGCAGAGGGAGGGGTGGGAGCTGGGTGGAGAGGTGCTATGGAGGGGAAAAAAGAGAAACAAATGTAATAATCTGAATAATAAAGATTTAATTTTAAAAAAAAAGAATGTCTGAAAAATAAAATGTACTTATTGATTCAAGTGCAACCATTGGTTTGGTGGTTTTCTATAACCTTTCTACCTACAGAAATCATCTGAAAGAGAGTAAACTTGTCTTAAGTATTTTAGACCTCATTCTAAAAATCAATAGTCCAAAAAAGCCAATATTTTTCAAGTTTTTATCCAGAAAAAAATTTTAATAAATAAATTTTAAATTTATTGGAATAAAGAGGACAAATATATATTTTTTAATATAACTTTTCTGACAGTTTTTGGTTTTCCCATCTCTGTTTTCTGACCTATAGCATTAGGATTATTGGCAAAGCTTAAAATAAGAGAAACATAAATTGTTCACCCTAGCAGGTTTGGCTCAGTGGATAGAGCATCAGCTTGTGAACCAAAGGGTCCCAGATTCAAAACCAGGCAAGGGTATGTACGTTGGTTGCACACTTCCTCCCTGGCTCTGGCTCTGGTTGACTCAGGGCTCATGCAGGAGGCAACTAATCGATGTCTCTCTCTCACATTGATATTTCCCTGTGTCTTTCCCTCTCTCTTCCACTCTCTAAAAATCATTGGAAAGCCCTGATCAGTTTGGCTCAGTACATAGAGTGTCAGCCTGCAGACTCCAGGGTCCCAGGTCTGATTCCAATAAAGGGCATGTACCTTGCTTGTGAGCACATACCCAGTAGAGAGTGTGCAACCGGCAGCTGATTGATGTTTCTCTCACATCAGTGTTTCCAACTTTTTATCCCTCTCCTTTCCTCTCTGTAAAAAATCAATAAAATATATTATTGTAAAAAACTAAAATAAAATAAATAAAAATCATTGAGAGAAACCAAGATGGCAGCATAGGTGAACACCTAAACTGTTGCCTCACATAACAATTTCAAAACTACAACTAAAAGACAGAATGGACATCATCCAGAACCACAGGAAAGTTGGCTGAGTGAAAATTCTACAATAAGAAGTAAAGAAAGGGGCTCATGGAGACTCAGAGGAGCTGCAAAAAGCTGAGGTATGAAGGCACACACATGGAGAGAGAGGGCGCCGGAAACCTGGCTGGCTTTCTCTGGTGGGAGATAGACAGAGACTCCCAACTGCACTGAACCCCTTATCCTACAGCACTGAAACCCAGTTCCAGGTGAGACTCATATAGGGGGAGTCTGGACTATGAAAAGGGAGGAGTGCACAGAAATTTAGAAGAGCCATGAAAGGGCAGAGGTCTGGGGGCGTGCACACCACTACACACAGAAGACGGACTGCTGATTGTGCTGCTGGCTTTCTCTAATGGGCAGGAGACAGAGCCTCCCCAACTGTGCCACTTCTAATTGCACTGAACCCCAGTTTCGGGGGAGACCCTGGGGACCCAGACTCATACAGGTCCCAGAGCGCAGGGGAGCCGAAAAGGCAGCAGTCTAGAAGCATGCATGCATGTGCACACACAGACAGCTCCAACGATTACCTAGAGACACTTGAGACCAGGGGCCGCATAGGGCGGGGCTGACTAGAAGCCAAGGTGGTCTACTAAGCCCTGAGACTCCACCCCTCCCAAGCTCAACAGAAAGGATTTTGCAGTTTTGCAAGTCTTGTATCAATCATAAGACTGATTCCAACACAGAAGTTCTCCCAGCATAGTGAAAATGTGGAGACAAAGGAACTGATTAAACGAAAAGAAATGGAGGGAAAAAAAATCTGGATAGAGTTCAAATCCACGATTATAAGGTTTTTTAAGAATTTCCTAGAAAAGATGGATAAATTTAGCAAAATCCAAGAGGAGATGAAAAAGAACCAACTAGAAATTAAACATACACTGACTGAAATAAAAAATATTATACAGAGACCTAACAGCAGACTAGAGGAAGGCAAGAATCAAGTCAAAAATTTGAAATATAAAGAAGCAGAAAACACTCAACTGGAAAAGAAAAAAGAATCCAAAAATATGAAGATAGGGTAAGGAGCCTCTAGGACAGCTTCAAACATACCAATATCAGAATTATGGGACTGCCAAAAGAAGAGAGAAAACAAGATACTGAAAACCTACTTGAAGAAATAATGACTGAAAACTTCCCACATCTGGTAAAAGAAATAGGCTTACAAGTCCAGGAAGCACACAGATCCCCAAATAAAAGGAATCCAAAGAGGACTACACCAAGACACATCATAATACAATACCAAGAGCAAAGGACAAATAGAGAATATTAAAAGCAGCAAGAGAAAAACAGTTCATTACCTACAAGGGAGCATCCATATGATTGTCAGCTGATTTCTCAACAGAAACTAAGCAGGCCAGATGGGAGTGGCAATAAATATTCAAAGTAATGAATGGCAAGAACCTACAACCAAGATGACTCTACCCAGCAAAACTATCATTAATAATTGAAGGGCAGATAAAGAGCTTCACAGATAAGAAAAAGCTAAAGGAGTTCATCAACACCAAACCAGTATTATATGAAATGCTGAAAAGTACTCTTTAAGAAGAGGAAGAAGAAAAAGGTAAAGATAAAAATTATGAACAACAAATACATGTCTATCAACAAGTGAATCTAAAAATTAAGTGAATTAAAAATCTGATGATCAGAATAAACTGGTGAATATAATAGAATCAGGAGCATAGAAAGGGAGTGGACTGACAATTCTCAGGGGGAAATGGGTGAGGGGGGTGCAGGGAGAGACTGGACAAAAATCATACACCTATGGATGAGGACAATGCGAGGGGAGGTAAGAGTAGAGGGAGGGATGGGAGCCAGGTAGAGGGGACCTATGGGGGGGAAAAAGAGAAACAAATGTAATAATCTGAACAATAAAGATTTATTAAATAAATTTTTTTAAAAGTTGATTAAAGAGAAAGAATATGGGGGAAGGAGGGACAATAGTGGAATAAGAACACATATGTACTATTTTAATAAATGAAAAGAAAACAAAATAAAGAGAAAGGGTATCATCTAAAAAAAATCATTGAAAAAATATCCTCAATTGAGGATCCTAGCTAATGAAAGAGTAATATGCAAATTAACAGTCATTCCATTACATCCACAAGGCATGCCCACAAGCCAATCAGGAGTGAGTATGCAAATTAAGACCAACCACGATGGCTGCGACCATGGAGAGAACAGGAGGGAGGTTTCAGTTTCCCCAGCAATGGAGGAAGCAAAGCTTTCCACACACCCTGGCAGGCCCAGGTCTCCACTCAAGGATACAAAGTTTTAATTATAGAAGATAAATAAATCCCAACCAAAATGGTAGTAGCCACGGAGCTGGAGAGAGCAGAAGGCTAGAGTTGCCCCCAGTGATGGAGGTAGCCAAGCTTCTGCAGCCCTGGCCTGTCTTGGCCTCCGCTTAAGGTTACAAAGTTATTATAGAAGATAAATAAATCCCAGATACCAGGGCCTCCACTTGGGTCAGCCTGTAAACTACCACAGGCCTCTCACCCAAGCCATCCCACGCCCCAAAGGAACCCCACACTGATCCCAGACACCCTTCAGGGCAAACCAGCTGGCCTCCTCTCATGCACCAGGCCTCTATTCTATCTAATAAAAGTATAATATGCAGATTGACCATCACTCCAATACACAAGATGGCTGCCCCCATGTGATCAAAGATCCTGCCCCCATGTGGACACAAGATGGCCAGCAGAGAAGGGCAGTTGGGAGGACCAGGCCTGCAAGGGAGGGCAGTTGGGGCAATCAAGCCTGCAGAGGAGGGCAGTTGGGGGTGACTGGGCCTGCAAGGAAGGGTAGTTGGAGATAACCAGGTCCATAGGGCAGGGCACTTAGGCTCAAACAGGCTGGCAGGGGAGCAGTTATTCATCAATCAGGCTGGCAGGGGAGTGGTTAGGGGGTGATCAGGCTGGCAGGCAGAAGCAGTTAGGGGCAATCAGAAAGACAGGCAGGCGAGCAGTTGGGAACCAGTAGTCCAGTGGGATTTGGGCCTAAATGGGCAGTTGGACATCCCTCTTGGAGTCCCAGATGGAAGAAGGTGCAGGCTGGGCTGAGCAACAAACCTCCCCCCACCCCGCCCCCATGCACAAATTTCTTGCACTGGGCATCTAGTTAAAAATAAAAATAAATTAATTAATAAATTGACTAAAAATCATTTATTCAGTCATTCTCAATAAGTATTAAGAATTTACTAATTTTGCTGAACAAAACATAGTCACTGCAGATAGTAATTAAACAAAATATCATTATACGTTGTGACAACTGTTATAATGGAAAAATACTGGGTGAAGTTTTAGGTTGGGAGGTAGAGGTGACCTCTCTGAAGAAGCAGCCAATCTAAAGAAGGAAGCAGGATTGGAGGAAGGATGGAGAAGCAATCTAGACACAAAGAAACATCAGCAAAGGCTCTGAAGTGGGAAAGAGCCTGGGTTGGTGAATAGCTAGAAAAAAACAGAGTGGCTTTAACAAAGATGGTGGTGACGGGAAGAGAGCTGGACATGTGGTTGAAAGGGAGGCTGGAACTAGGTTTTGAGAACCCTGCAGGGAAAAATAAAGAGTGGGAATCTTCAGGTTCCATCTTAGCTCTTTAATAGCATCTTACACTTACTAGCTATGTGGCTTTGCTAGCTGACTTCTCTCCAATTCTGTTTCTTTGTGTGTAATATAGGCACACATGATAGTAGTGACTAGTACTGTTCACCAAGTATTTCCTGTTCCCCCACTCCTGGACACATGGATGGATTGCACTTCTTGCCTTTCCCCTTGTGGTTGGGTGGTGCCAGCTGACCAGTTGCCAACAATGAGTTGTGAGCAGCCGTGATGTTCCCCATTTCTAGTCTGGAGCTTTGCCCTGGAGGTGGGAGAATCTCTGAGCTCCCTTTACCCTTTGCTTCTAGCTACTCTGTCAGCCTGGCGGAATGGAACAGGGTCCAGAGCTGCCCATCAGTGAACAAGGTGGATTATAAACAACTGAGATTATAGATTGTTGCCTATCCTGATTAATAGGTTCACATCATAGGTTTGTGATGAGGAAACAATGGAATAATTTATACTAGGCAATTGCTCTATTATCTATAACACTATAAAGTGCTAAGTACATTTATCTTTCAGGTAGGTGTTATCGGACTTCTATGTTCAAGTATTGGCATTTATACAGGTTTTAGGATTTCATTTTCAGTTTAAGATGGAAGGTTACAAGTTATCTTTAGAAGTATCTACAATGACATTTACTAATACATGAAAATTACTGATTATCAAGTTTGTAAATCATATTTTCAAATTGTAATAATTGACAATATGCAAGACCCTCTAAAAACTTAACATCACTTTGTTCACAAAAATAAACTCTTAATGGCTAAAAAGATACTTAATCTCCTTTTCAATAAATACTCATAAACAACAAATTTATTCAGCTCTTGCTACATGCAATTCAGAGAAATCTTTAGTGTTTGATATTTAAATAGTGTTTAGTTTCAACCTGTAGTAAATTCAAAGCATATGGATTGAAAGAAGAAAATCAAATAATATTCTAAAATAATATTGGCTTTTTTTTTCTTGGTGCAATTTTTTCAAACATTTATACTTTACCTATAAAATATGTACCTGTATAAATTATGGCTAAGCCTGTTTTTACTTCTTCATGGTTGATCTTTTGTTTAGTATGTGGATTCTTAATCTCCAGTATATTATGTTCTAAAGAATAATAGACTTGGCAACAGAAACAGTTACATTCCACTAAAACCCAGCTCTATAATTCACAATTGGACTTAGATTCTTCTCCCACCACAAGGACACACTTACTTCCAAAAGTTCTAAATGAAGTTTACAGTTTTACAATTTCCAAAGTCATATTTTCTCCACTAAAGATTCTATGCTTAGATTGTTTTCCATGAGTTCTCAACATTATATTAAAATAACAGTATGATTTGAATAAATTCAGTAATCTCTTAATAGGGGTGGTTTGATTATTTGACTAATGAAATTAATAACCATGCAATTTACTTAACTTTGATATTGAAATAAAATTATTTCTTATAAGAAGAATACATAGTCATAAGGGAAAAGGTGACAAATTGAAAGAAAGAAGAAAAAAATCATTTACTTTTCCAACCCAAGAGAAAGCCATTGTTAATCTCTTTACTCCCATCCTTTTGCTCTGCACATTTGCCATAAAGGTAAATGTAATACAAAATATAATATACTGAAGTCTTTTAAAAAATATTTTTATTGATTTCAGAGAGGTAGGGAGAGGGAGAAGAGATAGAAACATCAATGATGAGAGAGAATCATTGACTGGCTGCTCCTGCACGCCTTACACTGGGAATCAAGCCTGCAACCTGGTCATGTGCTCTTACCGGGAATTTAGCCCCTAGTTCACAGGTTGACACTCAACCAGTGAGCCATGCCAGCTGGGCAATATACTGTGAGGTGTTGTTTTTTTTTTTCTTATTATAACTCCCACCTATATGACTTCTTATAGAGAATTTTGAAAAGGTTAAAGGTAAGACTAAAATATAAAACAGGGAAAAAACATCAGAGATGACCATATTCTTATTTTAGCACTTCTATTAAAAGCAACCATTACTTAGCTTCTTCAGAGTTCAGTCAAAAGGAGTCTTCTGTAGAACAGTTCTCTGCAGCATGCTTGTATTTTCTAAAGTGCCCAATATTTATTCCCGCCTGAATTGGAGCACCTGCACTCATCATGCATTTGCAACATGGGGCAAATACAATGTTTTATATCCCATTGTTATAGATATAAAAGATCCAGCTGTTCTTGCCAAGAGCTGCAGATATGGAGAGGATGTAGACTAGAAAAGCATAGTAAGGAATGATGAGTGCTAGCATTTGAGATAAGCTCAGGATGCAATGGAACTGATAGGGTGGAACACAAACATATTCTGCTTGGGGATAAAAGAGTCCTGGAGAACAAGTTTCCTGGAGATGCTGTAGTAGGGCTTCACTCTGAGAGATGGTACAGCTAGAGACAAGGAAGTGGAGACTCAGCAGGGAACACACACTGTCTGGGATCAAAGGTAGTCCCACCTGGCTGGAGGACAGAAAGATCAGGACAAGAGATGAGGTAGGAGAAGTTGGCATGGGCTTTGCATTCCACAGTAAGGAGTCTGCATTTTATGCAAAGGGCAATGAAGTGAGTAAACAACAGAGTGACTGAATCAGGTGTGTGTTTAAGAAAAAGCACTACTCCGGCTGCAGGAGAGAAGATATAGGAGACACAGCAAGGCTGAAACTGAGGGAAACAATAAACCATGGCAGTTATTCAGATTGGACATGAAGAGGACCTGACTGAAGGCAGTAGTGACAATAAACCCTAGAAATATGGAGGAGGTTTAGAATATTCCTTACCCACCACATGCCACTTAGAGATTGGCCTTAAAGCCTATCAAATTATTAAGAAAGTATCTCAAGACTTACCTCAATAATCTCCTTTGATGTGAGGTTATACAAGGCAAATAAAATTATATTTTGGATCCTACATTAAAGGGATCATCATAATAAGACCTGAGTAAGAATTTGACACAATACTCCAAGTCAGAAAGACAGGGACCTGTGCTACATCACATATGGGGAGCAGATGGTTCAGGTTGATCAACTCAAAAATCCTTCTAGGGCAATGGAACCACTGCAGAAGAATCAGAAAAACACTCCTGACGTCATGGTGATTTATCAAGGCTATATATAGATGGAAAGGAAAATAAATCTCTTCTGAATAATATTAGTATGAAGCTATTGGCATTCACAGTAAGTCAATGAGACAGTTGCTCAATTAAATGCATATTTGCTGGATAAACAAATATGTTGGGTAGAGGATGAGGACTTTGTAAGTACCAGGGGGCATGGAGGTTCAATAGTACTTGTTTTCTTTTCCCATTTGGGTTGCTAACATGATTTATTTGTAGAGTTCCTTTAATCAAGATGAGTGACACAAAAA
>JAAGEH010000006.1:24137333-24201806 GCA_011751065.1 Lasiurus cinereus | reverse complement strand
CCTTTGGTTGATCTCTTATCTACCTCACCTCTCCTTAACCTTCCTGTAAGCATTTTTTTTAAAGGCTGCAAACCATTGGTGGGAAGGTTTTGCAGCTTTAAGTTTTTTCTCCCTGCTGTAGTTATATAAAGATATGCTTATCTATTACTACTTTTTGTTCTTGCTATATAATACCACAAAAACAAATTCAACTTAGTTGATATAAAGTTTCAGATACTAGGTAAGAAAACCAGAAAACCTAGAATTTCTTTTATACCTATTTTAAATTTTCACATGGCTTGACTAGGTTGAATCTTCTTATAAAGGAATGATTTAAATTTTGTATTCATTCAACCTCATTTAAGAGCTCATTTTGTGTTGCTAGGTATGGAAAAATAGGTCATAAATAAAGGGCAATTGAAATTTATATCAAATTGCAATCTAGTACAGAAAAACAATCAATGGCACACAATTATGAAATATCTCTGGGAGGAAGAAAACAATCATGTGCAGAGAAGATAACTTAAAATACATGTAGGAGAAAATTATTATTTCAATAGTTAGAAATATCAGAGAGGCCACTGATAGAGTATAATGGATGGGGACACTGTCATTGTGTGATGGCAAGTGATGCTATTGCAATCAGGAGGATTTTGAGAAATCATTTAAAATATGAGACCTGAGCTTCATAATTCTTTTAAGTGTATGGTATCCTTTCGATACTGCTTACTGAACATGCTCAGGAGTAAGCCACATATCCCATAGGAGCTATGACACTGAAAAGAAAGAAAAAAAAAATGTGACTCAGGACATTTTGAGAGTGACTCCATAGCAAAAAAATAAAAAATAAAAATTGTGGCTTGGGCTTTTGGAAAAAACCTCCTTCATAGATGCATCTAAATCCTCTTAGTGCCACAGTTATTCCCAGAATATTAAGATCCTATGACACATTTCAGGATTAGCACTGAAGGATATGAAATTACCTTTTAGCTGGAAGGCAAGACAAAATGGGAATGCTTATAACCAGAACAATTTGAATAAGTCCAGTCCCAGGTGTCTGAATGGGCCTCGCCATCTTTAAAAGAGATTAAGGTTTTCTGTGTCTCAAATAAGATGTTCTTTCTTTTTTTTCCCTAGGAAATAATTTCCCTGTAACTCTAAAAGGATTAGAGAAACCTAGGATGATAGATGAAAATTGTCCCAACAGTGATTGGTGAGAATGGGATCAGGTGAGCTGAGAGAAATTGACCAGAGGAAAGGAAAGGAGTGTGCATGTTAAAATGGAAAATTTGAAAGTTTATCCTGTAGGAGATAGCTAAAAAAAAATTTTATTCTGAGTGAGAATGTGATTACTAAAAATTACTGTTCAAGCAATCCAAGATTCACATTTCCTGTTCTACACATAGAATTTAAATGGGAAAACTGATGCAGAAGATTTTAAGATCACTCTCCTCGTCACATGATGGGTTTCTTCCCATCCTCTGTGTTTCCCCTTAAATAGTACATCCTTGCACAAGGCTCCCCCTGACTACTTAGCAAAATGGGCTTCTATAGCTGGCTGGAATGCAACAAATGTTTAGAAAACCATGGGCCCCAAATACAGTTCAGGGAAACTGTATTCCAAACCAGACACTATCTGAGCCCCAGTGCCCTACCCAAATCTTCTGATTCTCTTCACTGGCAGCCTTGTTTCAACACCTGAAACTCTCCCAGAGAGCTCAACCTTGGCTGCAGGACAGGTTGGATTCGATTACTGCCTCCAGAAGCAACCCTCAAGAACTGTCTAAAGAGAAACGTAGGATAAATATCCCAGTCCTCACCTTTCAGGTGGGATAACCTAAGAGGCATGTTACACACAGTTTCTGCAGAATCCCTAAGGGCCTGAGCCCCAGCTGCCCATAACAGCAATTCTGCTCATTAGGACACGCTGGATTCATTATCCTCCCTTTCCTTTCTTACTTCTCCACTCACCTTTCAGTGGTTCCTGAAATCACCCCCCAGATAAACTGCTTGTACTCACATTCTTATCTCAGAGTCTACTTCTGCAGAGATCCAGACTAACACAGCATTCTTCCATATAAGAAAATGAACCAAATATAAAAAAGGAAGCTTAAGATGTGTTTGAACAAACAATGACAGATAATTAAGAAGAATAGCAGCAATTAAAAATTATAGATGCACTGTTAGGGTCGAAACGCTCGCCGCTCAAAGGAAGACTCCAAGAGACGTTCTCATGCAAACAGCAAGGGGTTTATTGCAGACCAAGCATGCTGGGGCTCACAACGTACTCTGAAAGCAGAGCAGAGGCTGAGAGCCCCGAACCAAGTTACAGGGTATTTTTATAGTAGTCTGGAAACAAAGACTTCTACCAGATCAGCAAATTTTTGGTTTATCCTGAGAACCCGGTGACCTTTACATAAGATTAACAGCACTCTGCATATTTCTGGTTACCGTGAGGTTATAACATGATGCGGCTGGTGGTTATCTCTGGGTTACTCCTTGGGACATCTGGGCCATGTCTCCCTCCGCAATTTAGCTACAGGCTGTCTTATTACATAAGATTGACAACCTGCACCTTGGTTATAGCACCCTGGGAGTTTCCACTCTGTTCTTAACCCTGAGACTGCAATAAAGGATGTAACTGGGGGATATAATTTCAAGCCGAGCTTTGTTAACTCTTTCCTGGCCCAATCCTGATTTTTGCAACCTTACAGCACCAGTAGGGATGTGATGCTCAGTGCTCTCCTCAAGCCCCCTGGGAATTCGTAACAGCTGTCTGTGTGCACATTTCAGAGTGCCACGAAATATGTACTGAAAGCCTAGTTTCACTGGAACCCTGAATTACCATTCTCAACAAACTCCGAAATTGTGCTATTTAAAATGTACCAATGCCAGATTTTAGTAATAATGAATTCCTCCTATCAAAACTTCCTTGCTTAAATGAAAAAATAAATTATCATGGGGCATATCATTTGCTCATTACAAGAGAAAGCTCAGTGTTTTATCAGCATTAAGCCCTTCAGACTTCCTTGTTGGAAGCTGCCCATTGTCTTCACTAGCAGAGAGGTGTTGACAAGAAACCCGGAAGACTGGAGATCTTGAGCTCCGAAGGTCAGAGCTCTGCACCCATTGTTTAGTTGAGACAAATGGTAGCTGAAGCAACTTCCACCTTTTAGCTTTATGTAAATCCTTGCTGATTGGCTATTATTGGAATTGCCTGTCTAAGGGCTATGGGTATATCTCAAAATCTAAATAAAAGGGATAGCAAGGCCAGAGCAAAGCGGAGTCCTTCCTCTTAAGCTGGGCTCCCGCCTGGCCTCCAATTCCCAAATTTATATGTTCTTGTCTAGTCTCCAGAGCCTGAACCTTGAACCACACAGGACTAGGAGGGGACACTCACAACTCCTGAAAGCCTTGTGGAAAATCTTTACCATTCCTGCACTAAACAGAGGTCACATCGGATAAAACCCTACTACCTCAAGCAAATGCCCACTGCTTTCTTGGCAACCTCATCCCTGGATTAAAAAATACTTTAAACAATATATTTCTAGTCCTTGAAAGAGTAAACATGCCTCTAGGGGGGGAAACAAAAAGAAACACACACAAAGTTTTATCAACGTTAGGTTTGATATTTACTCTTCTCTTTCTTGAGTCAAGGCAGAGTATTAACGGCTCCTGACAGGTTCTTACTACATTCCTTTCTTCAACAGCCATACTTCAGGAAGTTCAGTTTTCTGGAAGAGATTGTTTAAAAAGTTCCTGGGAGAAAATCAGCCATGCTTATGTTGTTGAAATTCTAATATTCTTTTTCTTTTAGGAGATTGGGGAGGGGAGGACGAAATACATGGCACATAGATGTTAAATTACTCCCTTTTCAAATAGTACTACTTCCTTTGGGTGTAGCTTTTCTTATTCTCCACTACCCAGAAGTCATTTTTCTAGGTGCCTATATGTGTTCAAAAGCTTATCTCCCTCACCTAGATTGTAAATCAGTTGAGGGCAAGAAAGTGCCCAGTTTAGTTCCTTTTGCCAGAAACGTGCACCTAAGGGTAGGGTGAAAGCCCAGCTCCCTTGCCTGGGGGTAAAGAAAGAGGATGGGGGACTTCCACTCTAGCGCCCTCTACAGGCTCCGCTGACTCAGTCTACTAGTAAATTCACCAATGCTTCCTTCTCTCTTTGTCCTTTAAGATTTCCCTGAAGCCCTTACTCTGCAATGTAATTCTGGTCTCAGAGCTTTCTTCTGGGGATCATCAGCTATGATATCAACCAATAGGACTTAAAAAGTGGCCACTGGCACTATGCAAGTTAATGGGTACCATTTGCCTTAGTTGCAGGTCCCTGATTTCCAAGGAGGAGAAACCCACTCAAATTAGCTTGAATGGAAAGTTTACAGAAGATTCTAAATTCCTAAGGTGCACCATTTCCTTCGGGGAATTAGAAAGTCATCTTAACTTGCTGGGATACTTGGTCTATCTTCTCTGATTCTCTCAATACTTTTTCCTTTTTTTTTTTTTTTGCTATAGTTCAATATCCCCGGTGATGCTTTATTCTAGTGTAATATGTTTACACATAGCTATGGTTTACTAAAATAACCATAGTAAAACTCTTATCCTGGCTCTATTGAAGCGTCCATCTTATATAAAAACTGCTGTTTGAAATTTTAACCTTGCTATTTGGATTCTGTAAATGTTTGCTTGCTTAAATAATAAGGAAAATGAGACTATTCTCACTTCACAGAGGCCATTGAACCTTCCCTGGACAAAATTATCAGTGCTGGCACCAGGTCAGGCCTTTGGTTGAGGTCTCAAGGCCTCAGCACATAGGGGACCTTTAAGAAATTGCAAAGGGGCAGGAAAAATCCAATATTTGGGAGACAAAGAAGGTAAAAACATATAAATAGAGAAAATTTCTGCATGTTGGGGCCCAGAATTTGAGAAACATTTTCCTCTGGACCCGTGTGTAATTCCAAACTCTCCAAGCATGATTTGATGATTCCGGTTTTCTGTAACATTTTTGATTCCCTGAGATTCCGGGAAAACCAACCCATACTTGGCTTTTTAGCTTCTGGTGAGTGAACTGGGTTTGGGACCTGGAGCTCGGAGCCGGATAGACCTCCAGGAGGTACCACTCTGCTGATTTAGCAAAATTGAACCGGGGATTCTGGGCCCTCCCAGACCTCAGCCCATGACCCAGCCGGATTCTGGAGAGAGTAGATGGACACTTCTGGACCTGTCGACAGAATCTGTAAGATAGAGGCCCCGTCAGTTTGGCTCACTACAATGAGTGGAAGGGGGAGCTTGATTACCTCCCTGGAAGCTGTAGCTTCCTCAGGTAAATTAATCAGGAAACATGTGTCAGGTGAACTGTTTAAACTAGGTAAATATCTGGTAGAAGTAAAAACCTTGGACTAGCTAGTATATAAATGTGGGACTCTAGAAGTGAATGAATTCAGATTCAATTAAGGAATTATGAGTTTACTCTGCTGTTTGTTTGTGTGTAAGACTAGCCAATTTGCTACCAAGAAGGGGGACTGGATGCAGTCTTAACTCCTCCAGTAGGTTCTCACCAAGATGTTGGTTGAGAATTCTGTTCTGGGGCATGGGTGCCTGGAGTGGCCCCAAGCCCATTTGGGGAGTTGGATATTGTTTCGTTGATCTGCTCAGCTCCAATCTGGCCTAGTCTACTGAGAGAGTGTTGAGTATGGATGTTTGTCTGTCTTGGAATAATTGTCTGCTCATTAACTGGTCTGTGTGAGGCAGAAGCTACGTTGAGCCTTTTTATTTTTAAATATATTTTATTGATATTTTACAGAGAGGAAGGGAGAGGGATAGAGAGTTAGAAACATCAATGAGAGAGAGAGAGAAACATCGATCAGCCACCTCCTGCACCCACTCCACTGGGGATGTGCCTGCAACCAATGTACATGCTCTTGACCGGAATCGAACCTGGAACCTTTCAGTCTGCAGGCCGAAGCTCTATCCACTGAGCCAAACCGGTTTTGGCTACTTTGTGCCTTCTGGCTGTACACAGGAGAGTATTTGTTATTTCTTTCTATTGTTTAATTAGTTTAAATATGGGGTGGACGTGCTATGACAGAGTGCAAAAGTCTTTAGCAGCTCCTCCAATTCTTTTTCTGAGTTTTTGCTCTCTGTCAGAAAAGGAATCAGCCCATTTAGCTAATAAAAATTCCTCTCTAATTTTGTAGAAGTAAGGGTTTCAGTTTGTTCTGATTTGTGAATTTGCTATATTAAATTGAAATTTTAAAGTCCTAGGGTTAACTTAAAGGCATAAACTTCTGACATTTCAAAGAACAAAGAACTTTAATTTATAGCTTTCTTATCTCTTTTGGTGGTCGGAGACTTCCAAGGACATGGCTTACAGCTCTGCAGGGCGAAGAGATTTACAGACCCTGTCCCTGCCTGTGACATCATAGTCCAATGTGAGCCATATAAGACTGAACTAAGGCTGGAGTTATTATTAATGTGTTTATTTTATTTTATTTATTTAACATTATTTGTGTGTCTTGTGTGGTCTTTGTCTTTGTGGTTATATGTTTGTTTGATGTGCTGTTTTCAGTTATTAGGATCCTCATAGAAGACATAACCTAGTCTTTCCCTTCCTCCCTCATCCTGATTCTAATAGCATCTGTAACTGGATTAAAGATTTTTTCTTTCAGGAGGCCATCCACGCTTTCAGTTTGCAAGAAATCTCCCTATACACCCTTATCCCTAACCTCTATCTTTCCAGGCTGACTAAGAGTCATTTTTCTCCACAGGTTGGACCTCAGGCTTCAAAAGGGAACACTACTACAGTGGTAGTCTACAGTTTTCTCTGAAACTCCCACTGTTTCTATTTCTCCCCTCTATAGGAAGTGTCTTCCTCTGACTCACAATAGGAAAGGGAGACAAGCAACTGGACTGGGGAACGGGAATGGTCGGAGAAATCAGGAGTAATAAAGAAAGAAGGTTTAAGATATTCTAGGAGCTTAGAATAAACAGGAAAAATCTATGAGGAAAAACAATGGTTACAGAAAGAAAGAAGTATCCTTAAATGTAAAAAGCCTAAATATACTGAATCTCAGACCATTTGCTTTGTTTCAGGACAGAGTAAATGGTAAATACAGAAAAGACAGTGAGGGAGGATGTTGGCAGTTAATCATGAAGCAGGAAGACAGGTTTTTCTTGATTTTTACTGGCTGCAGACCACTCTGCTGGTGTAGGGGTCTGGTCCAGGTGTCTTATCAGAACTTCACTAGAATCAAGGTTGCAAGTTTTCTGCAAGCATAATTAATCTAGCTGCCCTGGTGATTTAAAATTGGTGGCTAGGCAGACTCAGCCCCCAAGAGCCAAGTAAAAGAAGTGGGGCTGGATGCCTGAGCTGCCTGCAGTGACCCTGGAAGAAGCCTCAGCAGTGAGAAAATCGGGGACAGCAGACATTTACCTGATACTAGAGCTGCCCCGCTGCTGCCCAGTGTATAATGAGCATTTTACAAGCAATACAAGACTGAGGCCTTGGGCTTGCTGGCTACTACAGTTAAACAAAAGGCCAATGACTGCTATTGGCCTTCTGGCAGCCCCAGGAATAGAGCAGTGAGCCCAGGATCTGTAAAAGCAGCAGATAGAGCTAGTGAAAGCTTCCTGTTTGCAAATGTACTGAAAGGGTTCAGTACCTGTTGCTGCTGGAAGAAGAAGAGCTGAGATCCCTTTCCAGTGCACTCCCTTGGGAGAGGCCTGGTCACTGCTTTGCCACAAAAGGGACTGGTGAGAAGACAAGGGGCCTAATACCCAAGCCACTGCCACAGAAGCGCTTTGCAATATGCAAAGCTGTTTCTAACTGCAACTCTGGCTGTTTTGGACTGGCAGCTTAAAGTCACAGAGCAAAAGAAAGGCACTCTCCCTGGAACGGGGAGCCTTCAGGACCTTGAGATTCTCCAAGAGAGGAGTCTGACTGAGGGATGGCACAGATCCTGCCGGGTTGGAAATATCTAAGGCCACATGTTAAATTTATAAATTACAGCTTTCTAAGCAGATTCCCAAGCCCAGTTATGTAGGGGTTAAGCTGCCTGTTGCAGCAAAACAACTTTCTCCCATGCCAGAATAAATTTTAAGAATAGACAGGACATGTTTGTGGCTAGAAAGAAGAACTGGCCACCATGCACAGCCCTGACAGTGGCCTGCAGAAAACTGTATAATAGATTTAGATGATGCCTGCGTCTTCATGGACATGACTCCAGAAAGACAAAGATAATTTTGCTTTAGTTAGAAGGTCAAGAATAGACCTTAGTCATCTCTCTAAGATATTTGTATAGCCCTACCATGTGTCACATATGGTAGCAGAAGATTTGGCTACCCAAGATGGTAGCAGCCACAGCTATATTTATCAGAAAAGCAAATAAATTAACCCTAGGGCAGTAACTAATCCTAACTGCCCCACATGAGGCCAAGGCTTTACTCCAGACCATACTAGAACACTGGATGTCAAACACTCGAGTCACCAGTTTCAGGCTCTCTGGTAGACAAAAGAAAAATCAGTAACAATTTTAATGAAGCAGGTATGCATTTACAATGGATTATGTACATAGTGCTATTTACAAGGTAAGGAGTCTCCACAGAAGCAATAGGGAACCAGGCTACAGATAAAGCTGCCTGGGAGGCTGCCCTAAAACCAGTGGGGCCTCTACAGATTCTAGTGACTCTTCTAGACCCTGATCTACCCAATATAGAAAAGCTGAAATCCATAATCAGTCTTTATTCAAGTTCTTACAGACTTTACAGTCTATCCAGGAAACAATCAGAAGCACATCTAAGACAATTCACCTGTACTAACTTGTGATCCAATTCATCCCTTCCACTCAGGTGACTCTGTTTGAGTAAAGAAATTTGCCATCTAAGGACTGACTCCTGAACCTGGAAAGGACCACCTCTACGGCAGTCAAGGTCAACAGAATCCCAACGTGGCTTCATCACACCTGGTTTAAGATAGCTCAGAAAAAGAGAAAGTCTAAGATTTTTCAGACTCTCTAAACATTATTCCTGGCCCTCATTCTGGGCCCTTATATAAGCAGGCCCACTATTATAGCTCTCAGGGGTAAATATAACTCCCTTCTTGACAATAACCAAAAGTCAATGATTTGACTCATGTACATAAAACCAGTGGGGAATGAAGCATCCATCTTATATAAAAACTGCTGTTTTGAAATTTTAACCTTGCTATTTGGATTCTGTAAATATTTACTTGCTTAAATAATAAGGAAAATGAGACTATTCTCACTTCAGAGAGGCCATTAAACCCTCCTTGGACAAAATTATCAGTGCTGGCACCAGGTCAGGCCTTTGGTTGAGGTCTCAAGGCCTCAGCACATAGGGGCCCTTTAAGAACTTGCAAAGGGGCAGGAAAAATCCAATATTTGGGAGACAAAGAAGGTAAAAACATATAAATAGAGAAAATTTCTGCATGTTGGGGCCCAGAATTTGAGAAACATTTTCTTCTGGACCTGCATATAATATATGTAATTCCAAACTCTCCGAGCATGGTTTGATTATTCCAGTTTTCTGTAACACTATAGAGAACCAACTCAGTCTCTTAGTGCCGTAGGTCCAAATGCCAGAGAAAAAAAACCCAAACACCATCTGGGGTCAGGTGTCTGTCCCTCTCAATCAGATGTGGCCTCAGAAGCAGAGTCATCTACCATGACATGGACACTTCTTTAGCATAGGTGGATTTTTTTCAAAAGGGATTATGAGCTTAAGGTAACATCTAATATCTCTAGGACAATCACAACACCAGACATTTTTTTTTAATTTCAAATGTATGTATTGGCCCTTCCCTACCCAAAGAAGCTTGAAGATTCTCACTTCTCTTGAATCTGTTTCATTAGCTCTTATCTAATGCGCTTGTTCATTGTCTATCAACATGCTAGGTTAACTTTGTCTCAATACCATGTCTCTCACTGTTCCTCCAATTATCTGAGTTTTGTCTCTGTTTCTGCCCTTAATTCCTACTTTCTCCAAGAATTCCAATCCTCCCCTAATGCCCATAGTGATGCAAACATTCCAGGAGTTCAGGAACCTGAGGGTTTTCAACCCACTGTGGGTTCTTGGCTTTGCGCAGGAAAGAATTCAAAACACAAGCCAGCAGAGTTTAAAGTAAAAGTGAGTTTATTAGTGAAGCGGTGAGACAGAAAATGGGCTACTCCACAGACAGAGAAGGCCCCGTTTAGTGAAATTGGCTTTCTTTATTAAGGTTCCTTTAATTGGGGAGTAAAGTATTTAACAAGGAGGATTATTCAGGATCTTCCTGGGAAAAGAATGGAGATTTCTCAGAGTGAATCTGTGGGCCATTTTGTGTCCTCATATGGGACTTATGTTTCAGATTATTGTATCATTTAGTATGCTAATGTATTACAATGAGCAGATAATGAAGCTAAGGATTACCATCAGGTGAAATCAGTTGCCATGTTGGTTGCAGCTGATCTCTGCCTGTTCTAAGCCATAAATCTGGGGGGAGGTGGGGAGAACTTCTTTCTTCTTTACAGTTTCTGTAGCTTTTATCAATTGCAGCTGCTCTGACACAAACCCTATTTCAAGTAGTACCATCATATTTTGTCCATTTGCCCATGTTGCATGTTACATAGGGAATAAAATCTGGGAGAGACCAAACCTCCCTCCTACTTCCTCTGCTTCCCCTGCAGCACTTGGCATCATTCTGAACACACAGGCAACAAAACATAGCTGCTTCTGCTTTATGTGCTGATGGAAGAAATTGGGCTTTTCTACAGCTCTATGTCAATGCCTAACTCATAGGCTAGAACTTTGTATTACTGGCCCTCAGGCCTTACCACTGCAGCATGAGTTTGCTCTACTTCCAACTGCCAATATCTGCATCTCTTTGCCAGAGGGCTTCCTACCAAACAGCAGAAAGCCAATCTGGCCTCAGCATAGTAGACTGGACAGAATCTCAGACAGCCCTCATCTACTGATCCTTAGAAACTGGTGGAAATATAACCCAGTTCCTCCGCCCTCTGTAAGTCAACTCTGGGTCTTCTACACTGGCTCTCTGAATTCCCCAGGGGAATTGAGCTCCAGTTGCCAATATTGGTAACTGACTTATGGCTGCCTTTCCTTCCTGTCTCACTTCTGTGCGACCCTACTAGTGTTTCCTGGGGTCAACTCCCAAACAAACTGCTTACGCTTATATTCTTAGCTCAGGGTCTGCTTTTGAGGAAACCCAGACTAAGACAACATTCAATAAATTCTTGTGGATTGAATGATATTTTCACCTTTAACTTCACAGGCAGAGAAGCCAAACCAAGGACAGAGCTGGCTTCCTCAGAATGGTGGGATAGAAGACTCAACTCATGCTGTACCTCAACAGTGCAAGCATCCAGAAAGGGGAGACAACATGGGAATTAGTTTAAAACAAAAGGAATGCTTTCCTGTGGGCAGTTGTGAAGTTCCCAGCACCCAGCTAGACCTAGAGAAGGCAGGTGCTGACAATGCAGTGGCCCACAATTGACTGGCCCAATTTGGAATGGGTAATATGTATTTTGGCAGCCCAGAAGCCACACCCCAATTGTCCTGGTTTCCACTATTCAAAAAAAAAAAAAAAAGAGGAAAAGTCTGAAAAAAATAATAACTACAGTATATTAGACTTCTTGTTATCTTTATGAGCCATGAGCAACATTTGACTTGAGCTCTGAAATCAGAGACATGTCCCCTTTTGCGCCTTACATTTTGGAACAATTTCTACCTGATAAAGAAACAAAGCGCCGAGACCCGTTTGGCTCAGTGGATAGACCGTCGGCCTGCGGACTGAAAGGTCCCAGGTTCTATTCTGGTCGGGGGCATGTACCTTGCTTGCGGGCACAACTCCAGTAGGGGGCGTGCAGGAGGCAGCTGATTGATGTCTCTCTCATTGATGTTTCTGACTTTCTGTCCCTCTCCCTTCCTCTCTGTAAAAAATTAATAAAATATATTTTTTAAAAAAAGAAAGAAACAAAGCATTACAGATGCTTGAAGGATGATGGGGAAAAGCTGTTATTCTTTGATGAACAGAAAGAGCAGCTTAAATATTTCTGATGGTTGATTACATTATTCAAATTCTTTAACTTTTAATGCATTGTTCCTTTGTTTGCTTGAAGACAGCAATTGCTCAATGAAATGTGGAAAGACCTGGCAAAGACTGTTTTCATGATTACCTCCCCAGTTCTTGTTTTTACTTGTTTGCTCATGTCTACTTGTGGTCTCTGGGAGGTTTTTAATTTTATTAACTCTTTTCTTAAAGAAAAGTTAATCTACTAGGAAGGCAGGCTTATTTATTCTAGGTCAGTGAACATTAACACTTTCTAATAATTAGTTCAAAGTCCCAGTTTCTAGACAACTACCCAGTTCAGCAAAATTGTGGTTCACAAGAAATTGACCTGTTTTTAGCAGAACCACTGCAATCCAATGAAAAATGTAATATCCCACAGAATCACATTAATTTGTCATTACAGCCAAAACAATTTGCAATATAGCAAAGCAATGATTAGAGCAAACGGTGCTTATTTTTTCATTGGGGAAATTCTACAAGACAGCTCTGTCATAATTTTAATTTGAGATTTGCCTAGCTATCCCGGTAAAAACCATTTTCTTCCATTATAAAATGTACAACCAATTTCCTGATCAGCTACGCATAATCAAGAGATGAACACCCTCACTTATGTGGACTTGAACATGAATAAGAAGTTCTTAGAAATATAGCATACTAGATGAAGAAGGGGCTTACGAAACCTTTGCTTTACAGGGAAAAGGATGTTTTCCTACTTTAAACTATCATGGTAGCCAAATATCCACATTTCAATTCCTGGAACCTGTGAATATGACCTTCATGGCAAAAGGGGTTTTGCAGATGTGATTAAGGTAATGATCTTGAGATGAGGAGTTACCCTGGGTTATCTGCATGGGCCCAACCAAATAATGAGTCCTTAAAGTCATAGAACCTTTCCCAGCTGCAATCAGAGGTAACTATGGAAGAATGATCAAAGATAGTTCATCCTGCTGGCTCTGAAAACAAAGGACAGGGCCACAAATCAAGGGCTATCGCTAGTTTTCAAAAGCTGGGAAAAGCCAAAGAAACATTTTCTTCTGGAGCCTCCAAAAAGGGTCACTGTCCTGCTGATACCTTCCTTTTTACCCAGTGAGACACTTGTCAGAATTCTGCCCACCAAACTGTAAGATAATAAGTATGTATTGTTTTAAGCCAATAAGTTCATGTTTTAAACCAATGATTTGTTGCAGTAGCAACTGAAAACTAACAGTTATAATATTTAAATAATTCTTGGAAAAATTTATGTAAGAATATGTGTGTGTATGTAGATGTGTGTGTGTGTGTGTGTGTGTGTGTGTGTGTAGAAAGGTGGTTTTTCTTTTTCTTTTTTATATATTTTTATTGATTTTTTACAGAGATGAAGGGAGAGGAATAGAGTTAGAAACATCGATGAGAGACATCGATCAGCTGCCTCTTGCATGCCCCCTACTGGTGATGTGCCCGCAACCAAGGTACATGCCCTTGACACGGAATCGAACCTGAGACCTTTCAGTTCACAGACCGATGCTCTATCCACTGAGCCAAACCGGTCTTGGCTGGTTTTTCTTTTTTCTTTTCTTTCCTTTTCCATCACTTGGAATTAACAGCAATTAACACTTTGCATTATGACCTTTTATTCTGTTTTATAAAATAAAATAAAATCTGCCGAAACATTGCCGAATTCATTTATTAAGTCTATTAGTTTTTGGATGGAGTCCATTGGGTTTTTTATGTACAGTATCATGTCATCTGCAAATAAGGACAGCTTTTCTTCTTCTTTTCAAATTTGGATGCCTTTTATTTCTTCTTTTTGTCTAATTGCAATGGCTAATACTTCCAGTACTATGTCAAACAGGAGTGGTATATGTAATATTTTAAACAATAAAATAAAACTTAAAAATAAAATTAATCATAGGGGAAAATAATAGCAATAGAAGCTATGAAAAAAATAAATATTATCTATAAATGCATAATTAATTCATAGTATGATTTTGTGTGCACTTTCTAAATTTTTACATGTAATGTCATAGAATGAAGGGCCATTTGACAAGAGCTGAAAAAAAGAGGACATGAAGCCACTACCAAAGATGATGCATCTTAAGAAAGAAAAGAGAGGTCCTGGCTTCTCCCTGGCGTCCCTTTGCTATCCTATCTCCAGTCTCCATGCTTCTTATGGCCTGAATCCAGCCAGAAGGCAATTGGCTGGGAAGTATGAGAAATGCAGCTTTCAGAATGAACTCCCTGCAATGCGGAAGAGAGCAGGAGAGTGCACAGAATGGACCTGAGAGCAAGCAGGCTAATGTCTGGCACATGTTTTACAGGGTATATTTACATTCCTGATTTACAAAGAAGATGTTTTTGTTTTTTTAAACCTGAAAATTTTCAGCTTCCAGAATGAAGATCATTTAGGTTTGTTTTGCTGTTTATTTGGGTCCAATGACCTTTGAGTGCTTAAAAAAGGGGGTGGGGAGATTCTGTGCTTCAGAGTTTCAATCTGTAAATTGGAAACAATAGTACCCATCTCAGACATTTATAGTAAAGATTAAATAATTTTATATTTGTGAAATACTTGCAATAGAATCTGGCAAAAGACAAGTGCTAAAAAATAAATTCTTTAATAATTATGCAAAAATGTGGTCATATATATTTTCTTAGAAAAGATGATTCATTGATTTCTCAAATTAGTTCATATATGCTTCTTCCTGTCAAGGCAGCCTTTTAGAGAGAGATGAATAATCTACTGATCATGCTTATTGAATGAATGAGTAAATTCCACTTTTAAAATAAAGGCTGTATGCACACTTTTCAGAGACACTGAAGCATCTATCTTATATAAAAACTGCTGTTTGAAATTTTAAACCTGCTATTTTGGCTTCTGTAAACACTTGCTTGCTTAAATAATAAGGAAAATAAGACTAACTCCCATTCCAGAGAAGCCGTGGACTATGCCCCAGACAGAGTTGTCAGTGCTGACATCAGGCCAGGCCTTTAGATATGGTCTCATGGCTCCTTCCCAGAACGTAGGCCTTCTTTCCCAGAAGGCCCAGAAGTCTCATTCCAAATTTGGGAAACAAAAGAGCTAGGAAAAGTATAAATAGAAAAGGTTTCCTCCATGTGGGGGGACAGAATTTGAAAGGCACATTTTTCTCTGGCCCTACGCTTAATAAAATGTAACTCCCTTTCTCTAAGCATGGCTTGGTGTTTTTCCGGTCTTCTGTAACAACACAACTATGTTCTTAAATAGAGTTTGCCTGTATTGCAGTTTCCCTCTGTGAATGTGTTAGAATCTAATGAAAGGGATTGTCCAGGATGCTCTGGTTAATATGATGGCACAACAAACTATCTAGGCATTATGAGCATTATGAGGAATTGTCTCATAATTCTATTCTTATTATTAGCTGAGAAAAGACTCCTTGAGAAATGAAAGGAGAATATCTTGTCATTACTATTGGTAAAGCAGAATCCAGTTCATTCTTGGGGTATGAAAACTCTAAGACATATAAGGAGACTGAGGCTAGGAACTGCCTGCTCCTGATAATGGCACATGGCTATGTGATGGAAACTGAGCCTCAGCAGCCCTTTCTTTGGATATATTCAACAAATAAAAGCTACCTATGACAAATTAGTCAAGGTACAACATGCTCTGCCTTCCCTAAAGGACTACTCTGCTGCATCCCTCCCTTCTCTCACACCTGGTCTAAAATTATAACACTGTGGTCGCTTCACTGATTGGGCATTGCCTTAAGTAGACCATTGCCTATTAAAGACACCTTTGTCATCTTCAGAGATACACAATAACCTTGTAGCACCAGCACTACTTCCCACAGATAATTAGATTCCCCAGCTAGAGTAGGGGGATTCTCCATACCTCACACCTCCCCATCCCCACACCCTTCTCTGAGTAACTCTGCTGGTTTTTCCACTAAAAAGTTTGCTTTGGGCCCACGTGGCTTGCTTTGGCCAGTGAAATGTGGAAAAAAGTGGAAGCTATACCTGAAGAGACAACACACCTTTCTGCCTACTTCTCTTATGCTTCTGCCACACCATTCTGGTTCCAGAGAATGAAAGGCAGTTGGAACAGAGTTACCCTGCCAATCAGCAAAGCTATGAGCATGATAATGCATGCTTATTATTATGTGCCACTGAAATTTGGGGTCAATCGTAATACAATGTGTCTATGGTAACAGTTGACTACTGCTGTATACCAGCTATCAGCTAAGTGGGAACAAAGCACTAAGAGTCTTGGCCACAGCAGGTGAAGTTTCCTGCAAGAGAAGCAGGATTTGTAGGAATTTTATTGCAGCCATCCCCTGTCCCTCTTTCTTACTTTCTGTAATTACAACATAAAAAAATGAAATGTCCAAGTTTCTAGAATGTTCTACATCTAAGGGCAGCCATATGAACCAAATAATGATATATAAGTATAATTTTGCATGCTCTGGTTGGTGGTGGCTCAGTCGATTGAGTGTGGAGGTTGCCAGTTTGATTCCCAGTCAGGACACATGCACAAGTTTCGAGTTTAATCCCTGTTGGGGGGGGCATGCTGGATGCAGCAAGTCTCTCTCTCTCTCTCTCTCTCTCTCTCTCTCTCTCTCTCTCTCTCTCTCATTCTCCTTCCCCCTTTCCCTTTATTTCCCTTTAAAAAACTACCAATGAAAAAATATTTTTTAAAGTCTAGTTATGCAGGAGACTCTTATAAAACTTTTGTTGCCTTGGTAAGAGAAAAGGGACTCTGTTATTGCCCTTCTCCTTCTTCCTCTCTCAAAGACAGTTGTGGTGCCTGGACCCATAGCAGCCACTTGCAACCAGGAGGTGAGCAGCAGGAGGAAGGCAGAGTAGGAAGATGCAAGACAGCCGGATCCTTGATGATGTTGCTGAGTAGCTAAATCTGCAACAACAAATGCTTATCTCCAGTGTTTTGTTTAAACATGAGGTACAATCAGTATCTATTTTGTTTAAATCCCTGTTAGATGGGGTTCTGATATCTAAAATGAAATATGTTGCTAACTGATATATGCTTATGTTAAAGTTTGACTTAGGTCTGGCTCAGTTTGTTTACATCAGAAAGATAATATTGTTTCTACGGGGAGTACTGGAGATAGAAGGAAAATGGAGTTTTCATAATTTACTGTAGGGACATAGAAGGGAACAGCAGTCTCACTTTTTAACATAAAAAAAGAAGTCTTCTAGGAATTGAGGTGGAAAAGCTTAGGTTACTTCTCTCTCTGTCTTAATCTATTTGACCGACTAACTTCCAATCCACCCACCATTCTTAGCCTATTCCATGAAATGCTTTCAAAATCCAGCCACAATGAATCAGTGCTTTTCTTAATAAAAGTCCTAGAATTGCTTGTTTTGCTCTATGTGCACACTCAATTGACACGTCACACTTGGCCCTGCACAAGTCCAGCTGTTTGTGTGTGTTATCTTCCCTACCAGGATAGTACCTTATTAGAGCCTTCAGAATTTTTTGTAGAACCTAGTAGAGTGTTCAACACACATCAGGCCTTCCCTAAACTAGTAGTAAATATTAAATAAAATTAATATGAACTTGATTTGTATCATATGCTAGCACTACTCCCTGGCTTACGGGTATATCTGGAAATCTAATTAGGAATTTGCAACAAAAATTGTTCATCCTAAAATACCTTCTACTGCAGAGGTAGCAGGTGGAGAGAGAAATGAGAGGACAAAAGAGAGGAGGAAAATACAACAATCCAGAGTCACTTCCAAATACACCAGAGTGTCTGTATAATACATTCCCTGTCAGGAGCATTCCTATCACATGTTCCGATGACAAAGAGTCTGGCATGCTGTGGCATTTTTACCCTGTTCCTGAAAATATAAGTTGGATCATTTAGATTTTTTAGCTTGCACTAGTCAAAAGGAAGATGGAAACTCTAAACTAAAAAGTGCTAGAACTTATCATTAAGAAGTGGTATGGTGGGGTATCTGAGACTGGGTTCTCCAGAAGCAGGCTCAAGTACAGGATTTGAGCCCAAATGGTTTATTTTTGAGATGACCCCAGGAAGCACAGCAGAAGAATGTGGAAACGAATCAGTGAAGGACAGGAAGTTAATATAGGTGCATTAATGAGTAAGGTATACCTATGGTAACTGGAACTCAGTCCTAGTGAGGAACTGTGTGTAGAACACATCTCCAAGTTGTACCTCATAGGCAATGAGGAGCTGAGATATTTGTACATAATTTTCATTTCTCATTGGTAGAGAGCTTTGTCTGTGGTCATGCTCCTGCAGCCAAAGAAAGTCCTTAGGCAGAGAATACAATGGTGCTGGCAGTAGAGAACCATTGGCATGGACAGGAATGCTGATGTTGGGAGTATATGGGCAGGACATCAATAGTGTCTGCTACCTGGGGAGAAAGAGAAGATGGAGGAGCAGGGGCCTGAGGATGAGGAATGAGAAATGATGACCACTCACTTGGGTAGTCTGACATTTGGATTCCAGGATGGTATACCAATGAATGAAGGTGAGTATTTCAAGGAAACAACTGGAAGAGTCTCTAATACAGCTCCCATTTATCTTTGTTGGCTTTAGGTTTTAAAATGTCTTCAAAATCATAAGGGTCAAAACTCATATTTATTAGCCTTCATGTCCTATAAGGGGGGAATGATAGAGCACAACCACATGTGGAACATTCTGGGGCTAATTTTTTTTATAATGAAATGTGTTTATAATTTAATATTAAATGATTTTAAATGAAAAAAAAACCGGCCTTGGCCAGTGTGGATCAATGATGAAGAATGAACCCCCATGCACCAAAGGGTCACAGGTTCAATTCCTGCTTAAGGGCATGTACCTGGATTGCAGGTTCATTCCCTAGCCCCAGCTGGGGTGCATACAGGAGGCAAACAATGATATGTCTCTCTCACATCAATGTTTCTCTCTCTCTCCCTCACTATTCCTTCCTCCCACTCTCTCTAAATATCAATGGAAAAAAAATATTCTCAGGTGAGAATTAACAACAACAAAAGCAAGATCCAACATTGTATATTTAGTAGGGTTTCTATATAAAAAATAATAATAATAGCCTACCAAACCAATATTAGAAGAACATATTATTTTTAAAGCCTTTGTTAGAGTAGTGCAGTTACTGTTCTCTGTATCCTTATAATTTTCTAAATTTTATATATTTCCACAATAAAAATATACTACTTTATAACTTACTCACAAATTCCTTGAGAAAATATGTCACTCATTGCTAATAATAACTCTAAAATGATTTTGTTGATTTGGCTCATCTGAGCTTCTGCTGTTAGATTCTATTTAAAACTTTGCTTAAAGGTACCACCTCTTAGGAGATTAACATCCTCAACTGTGTTCTCCTAATTCCCCAAGAAGTCTACATCACATTCCAGTTCAACTATCCAACCAACATGTACTCGTTCATTTAGATAAATACTTACAGAGCACCTACTATCTTCCAAGCACTGCCCTAGGCACCAGGTAAAATCCGACATAGTCCCAGCCCACACTGAGGGAAGGAAGTAACAAAATAAAACAAATTAAATAAAAATGTATATCTTTGAGGATTCCTATGTGGGAGAGATGGGAGTTAACCAGACAAATGTTAACTGGGTTTCTAATGTATGCATGAGGTCACCATGCTGGGGGATAGCCATCTAACTGTCAAGCCACCATCAAGTTCTTTCACAGAGTGAGAGAAAAGCAAACAGTATTAGATTATGTCCCTCAGTGTCTATAGAGAGATGTGAGAATTCCAAGGAAGGGATAATCAATAAGGGCTAAGTAATCAGAAGAGATGCTTTGGAAGGAATATAGCTTTGGTTCAGCTTCTTTGCCAGAAAGAAGGAAAGGTGTTTCAAGCAAGGAGAACAGTGTGTGCAAACTGTTCAGAGGGATCACTATCAGGGATCTGTTTACTGGATGGTGAGATGACCAGCAGGATGAGACAGGAGAGGATGGATGTCAGAGAGAAGGGATGGGCTGTCCCTGGAAACCAAGGAAGGATGCTTGGACTTGATGTGATGGGAACTAGGGAGCAAAAAGTGACAAGATGAAGGTGGTACCTGAAGGAGGATTGATGTAGCTGATTATACTACATGGAATAAGAGGAGCGAGAGGGCCTGGCGATAGTGATCCAGATAGCAATAGAGAGTCTCACAGGAAGGATGTTCCTCCTTTTGTTTGTGTGAAGCTGGAGTATAAGAGGTTCACTTGGGAAATGTCTATTAGAAAGGGAAATATTATATCGCTTAATATAATCAATTTCATCTCATTTATTTTATCCATCTATCTCCTACAACCAAAGAAATATGCTAAAACCCAACCTATTTCTTTGCTTTTCCAGAAACTTTCTGCATAGAGAAGACCACATTTGCAAGTTGTCTGGGACTTAGCTCTCCTAGAGTAACCCTGTGGACTGGGAGACCCTTCTCCTGCTGTAGGGAACCTCTCTCTCCTACCCCAATCTTCCTTCCAACTGTGGTAGTGTAGGAATGAGGGTAGGAGGAAAAGGGCCTCCTTAGTCAAAATGCCTTGCTGGAAGGGCCACAGACACATGAGAGTGGGGAGATGAATGCCTTCCCTGGCAGATGCCGCAGATGAAACAGTGCACATTCTGACTTCTCAGTTCCATGACCCACAATTCCTCTGGCTGGAACATTCCTTGATAGGTCATGTTCTAACATGTCCTCCTACTTAGCTGCTCCTGCTTTCTAAATATCTCCAGGACCGGGTATGTTTCTAAACTTATATGATATGCAGTCCTTGAGAAAGAAAATATCTACTAAAAGGGATCCTGATGGCTAACTGGGTTCAAATTTTTAAAAACAAAGCCTCACAGCTCTCACACAAACTGCACTTTAGGGAGAAGCCTCGCTGACCTCCTTGCCTGCACTGTGTTTCTGCCAACTGAAACAGCACTTAAAGAGTTTTTAAAATAGTATTTCAATCAATAGAACTGAGGCTTTCCCTATCCAATTGGAGCATCTTCACTGACCAAGCAAAGAAGCTCCATTCTGGACCAATCAAACTTTGAGAATTTGGAGTTTTCATCTGCATAAGGATGGACCAATCAGGGGTGAGGACTTCTGTCTTCATAAGGCAGGCCCCCTCTGGCTGGGAAAGTGCACTTTTTTTTTCCATTGAAGACTATGTTTCCCTGGTTGGAGCTGAAATAGTGAAGAACAAATACAAAGATATCTCCCCAGAATAGAGAAGAACAGACCAGCACAGGAGCAGAAGTGTCTAGCCAGACAGGGACCTGGCCCCAGGGCTGCCTGGCTGTAGGACTACCTGGCAGCCATGCTGTTCCACATTTGAACTGCTTCATTATTGAGCTGTCACACTATTGAGCTGTTCCAGAGCCATGCTGTTCTCACAGCTCTCCTATATCATAACTGAGCTGTTTGCACTGAATAAAGTTTTGTTCTTCATCACACCCAAAATTGGGGATTCCTTTTGGTGTTGAATTGATGTCAATGACCATCAGTTGGCAAGTATCTTGTCTTACTATGTACTTTAAGGGTTTTTTCAGCCATAAGAGAGAAGACACTTTTGTTTTTGCTTCAATGTACATTGCAAAGCCTCAGTAAATATAACACTAGAATTTCCATATAAGATGGATTAATATGTGGCAATCTACTTACCCAATGGGACTTTGTTCAAAGCTGTATTTGCATAGCAAAATGCTATTTTTGTTTTTTGTTTCGTTTGTTTGTTTTTTACTAGGGCAGGAATGGAAGTGATCGGGAACTAAAGTCCACAGCTATCAAGCCTGTTCTTCATACCACCACTGAGCCCTAAGACTATGTTTTTTTCAGTTACAGACTCTTTTATAAAAGTCCTACACCCTCACCTTAACTGTCACACCTAAGACAGAATGGGGTCATGGATGCAGAAATCACTTACCAGTGAATAAATTGGTAAATTAGTTATCTAACTTCTCTAACAGCGCTGATTACTTCTTTCTCCTGGAAAGGTGAACACCTTCTGAAAAAGCTTTCAGAAATCAGGTTCATGCTAAACACCAATGCAGACCAGATCTGACAGCTCTCAGGGCTCTGGGCTGGAAACACCATGCAGTTTTCCTGGTTCTCCGACGCCCTCTAGTGGTTGTCTTAGACTGAACTCGCTCCTAGAATCAGTGACCTTTCCACCTCCTCCTAGCTATTCCACCAGCACTGAATTTAAAAAGAAAGAAAAGAACCCTGTCTATTGTTTATTAATTGATTTTCTTTATCTAAACATCTAAAAAGCAAACTTAGGAATATCTAGTTTTTGACACTATCAAGGTTCATCTGCCTTAACATTGCTCTGGTTGGTTTGTATTGAATGAGCTTTGAAAGCATCTCACTGCCTGCTCTGTACTCTACCCTCCCCCAAAATATATACTTTAATTTGGTCTTTATGTTTGTTTTAGAGCATCCTGGACTGTCTTTTCTCTCAGAACACAGGAAGGGCCCTGGCCAGTTTGTCTCA
The DNA here is from genome assembly GCA_011751065.1 of Lasiurus cinereus. Taxonomy (NCBI): domain Eukaryota; kingdom Metazoa; phylum Chordata; class Mammalia; order Chiroptera; family Vespertilionidae; genus Lasiurus; species Lasiurus cinereus. Next base: position 24,179,298 of record JAAGEH010000006.1, on the reverse strand, counting down.
GTGATATAAAATCAGTCCATAGACTGAAGGGTCACAAGTTCTATTCAGGCCAAGGGCATATACCTCCATTACAGGCTCAGTCCTGGCCTCTAGTCAGGGTAGATGCAGAAGGCAACCAATTTATGTGTCTCTCTCATATTGATGTTTCTCTCTCTTCCTCCTCAATCTCTCCTTTCACTCTCTCTAAAAACCAATGGAAAAGTACCCTCAGGTGAGGATTAAAAAAAATAAAAAAGCAGAAAGGGCCTAATTAGATCCTTTGTGTAGAGGAGGACAGATTTCCTTCCCTGTCTGCCCAACCAAGGTGCCCTCCCAAAGCTTCCTCGTGACTCCAGGCTCCAGGGAATCACAGAGTTTTGGCAAGACCCATGACAGCTATTGTCTTTTATGTCTTTAATAGGTAGGTGAACCTATAGTGTGGTTTGAAATTGGCTCTGTTGGTCATTTTTATGAATTGATTTTTACAAAGCCTTGGGAAGTGTTTCTAACATAAACAGCCTGAGTTATTGCTGTATCACCTTCATCTGACCCCCGGGAACCTTAAAAGAAAATCCTATCATTCTGACCTGGCCTTCTGCCCAAACTAGGCAATTAGGCCACTGTCCAGGAAGAGACTCAAGGAAGAGGAGCCTGTGAGTCTGATGACATTTGTTATTCCCTTGGCTGAAAGGAAGAGCTAATATTTGCAGGGCTTATTTTATATGTTGACCATTGAGTGTATGGGGCCGGTATGATCATCTCTGTCTTACAGATGAGAAAACTGAGACACTGAGTCAAATGTATTTGCCAAGATCACACAACTATGTAAGTGGCAGAGTTAGGATTGGAACCCAGTTCCCCCTAAAACCCACTCATTAGCCAGCACCTGCCTCTTACCTAACTTAGCTTTAGGTTTCAGGTTTTGGACTCATAGTTCATGTGAATGGTGCCTCCTGGAGCTGAGCAGTCCATAGCCTGCATGTCTGTCCAGAGTAGCTCAAAGCAACATTGATTGCCTTGAGAGCCTGTCATGGCCAAGATTCTGAGCCTGGTCTGAAATCTAGAGCCTTGGCACTCAAAGTATGGTCCCTGAACCTCCATCAGCAGTAATATCTGCAAGCTCTTTAGAAATGTCAATTATTGGGCCCCATCCCAGATCTAGTGAACCACAATCATCAAGAATCGAGACTAGGAATCTACCCAGGGCTTCTCAACTTTGATGTGATCAGATTACCTACAGGTCTTTGTTAAATGCAGATTCTGATTCAGGAGGTTGGGGAGGTAGTGCTGAGCTTCTGCTTCTCTAGGCAGCTCTCAGATGATGTCGATGCCACGAGCCACATTTGAAATAACACAGCTCTAGATCAGTAATTCCCAAACTCAGTCCTGCATTCAAATTACTTGGAGGTCTTGTTAATGCAGATTGCTGCACCCCATCCCCACAAGAAATTCTGATTCAGAGGGTGTGAAATGGAATCTGAGAATCTGCATTTCTAACAAGTTCTCAGGTGATGCTGATGTGTCAGGTACAGAGACCCCACTTTGAGAACTGCTGTTCTAGCCGGCTAGAATTCCATTAAATTAGATAACTAATCCCATGCTGCTTGGCTTTGCATTTGCATGAAACTCTACTCAGTCCTCAAACCCTGCATTTTAGAGCTAAAAGGGACTTAAGAAACCAGAAGCAAAGCCAGGATTAAGCATTGGAACTCACTCTAGGCAATGCTATTTACTCTGCATCCTGCTGGCTCTGAAGCACCATGAATTCTCCAGCATCCAGAAGCTGCAGTATTTGTGGTGAGCTCTCCATCTCAGACCAGCTCTGCAGGCACTTGCATCCCTACCAGGTACATATGTCATCAGCACAATCTGTGAAAGCACAGTGGCTTCTACCTCACAGTTCTGTAAAAAGAGGGCTTTGGAAAAATACCAGCAGCCCAGCTGACAGCCATGGAGGAGAGAAAAATTCAGCAGCTAGCAGCAAACCCAGACAAGGTGATTCAGCACAGAGGCCCTGGAGCAAAGACATAAACCAGGATACTGACAGCAACTGGCACACTCACTCTGCTGGGCAATGCTGAGAAGGTCATTTAACCTCTCTGTGCTCAAGAAGATGCTTTTTCCTTAGGGAAAACAATACTCTCATACAAGGAGATACACACAAAAGAGGAATTTATTCATGGATGTGACATGGGGCTTGGATCAGTTAATTTCTGTTGCATGACAAATCTCACAATACTTAGTGGCTTACAAAAGCAATCATTTATTATCTATCACTCATATGCCTTTTGAGAAAAAAGCATAAGTGGCTAAAGCACCTTGAAGCATAGGGTTGGAACTGGCATGCCATCACTTCTGCCATATTCTACTAGCTAGAACACGACCCAAGGCCATCCCACTTATTAATAGAACTCTCTATAACATGACATTGTACAAATATATAGAGGGGAAATGTTTATGGCTCTTTCTACAATCTCTCACAGAGAAGTTTTCTAAGTTCAAAAGACCTTGAGACAAAGATTCCAAAGCAAATAGTTTACTTGGTTCATGGGAAATGAAGGAAATAGAGGAGGGGGATTAAGACAGAGGGAAGCAGCCAGTACAGTGTGCATAACCAAGCCAGCTAGCCCTCATTGCAGTTGGAGCTTAATTCCACTGGAAAACTCTGAAAATGTTGGACACATGCCTTTTTGTTATCCTACTTAAGGGAGGGAGCTAGGATATTTATACATCAATGTTTATCATTTGTTGAAGGCTACTCCCAGCAGACACTATTCCCCATCAATTCAACCTCTCACACTGAAAAGTAGCTTGAGAGGTCAGGACAGTCCTTGGCAAAGAAACACAGGTCCTGGCAGCTGATGACTTGGCTGCTGTGCACTGAAAAGGTAAGGGTAGAGAAGTAGAGGTAAGACCCTTACAATATCCCCTACAGTCCAATGGTGATAACAAAAAATAAAATAAAATCTCAAGCTTCAGTTTTAAGTTATTTTAATCAAGACACTTTAAAAAATCTGTTTGCTTTATTTGAGGTGATGCCTCAGTCCTCTTGCTGGCAAAGGTTAGGACACTAGATGGCATCATTTCTAGTTGTCTTATGGCTCAGGAAACAAAATGCCGGGCAATGTTTTTAGTTGTCCTTGGAATTGAGCAATTACCAGCCTGAGCTGAGAACAGAGGATTGTGTCAACCACAGCAGTGGTGGCCACTTCAGTCCTACCAAGGCCACAAACTATGGGGCAGGCAGATCACAGGCATTTTCTAAGGAGTGTAATTCACAAAATCCCTGGAAGGAAGCAATAAGGAGTGAAGCTTTCTACTTCCAGAAAAATCTTTGAACTGTATGAAAAATAGTCTAGAAGGAATAAAACTAAACTTATAGTAGAAGTTTATCCTTGGAGGTGAGAGTGGAAAAGGTGAGGATGAGGTTGAAAGTGAGAGAGGGTCAAAGATATTTAACATTTTATTTAAAAATGCTTTATAATGGATATGAGGAAATTTCCATATCATCTTTTCTTTCTCTTAAATTTCAAAAAAGTGTGTTTTTGTGGGAGTAGGGCATGGATATGATGCTGTTCTCCTATAATTACCAAGTTTTGGTAAGATTTGAGATGTTACACTGATTTATTTCTTGAGGAACCCTTAACAATACTTTCCTTTCCTGAGTCTTCATTTCCTTGTCTATAGAGATAAGAACAGGAGCGATCTCAGAGGATTGTCATAAGCCTCAAATAAGGTAGTGCATTCACAGTGCCTACTACAGTGCCTGAAGAAAGATGGTCACTCATGCGAATCCAAGATGGCAGCATAGGTAAACACCTACACTGCTGCCTCGCACAACAATTTCAAAACTACAACTAAAAGACAGAACAGACATTATCCAGAACCACAGGAAAGCTGGCTGAGTGGAAGTTCTACAACTAGAGGGAAAGAGACGGGCTCACGGAGACCCAGAGGAGCTGCAAAAAGCTGAGGTACGGAGACACGGGCGAGAAGAGAGCAGGTGCCAGAATACCTGGCTGGCTTTCTCTGGCGGGAGGGAAACGGAGACTCTCAAAGGCATTGAACCCCTTATCCTACGACACTAAACCCCAGATCCAGCCGAAACTCATATGGGGGGAGTTTGGACTGTGAAAAGGGAGAAGTGCACGGAAATTTAGGGGAGTAGCAAAAAATCAAAGGCCTGGTGGCGCGCACAGCACTGCGCGCAGGACAGACTGCTGATTGTGCCGCTGGCTTTTGCGAGTGGGTGGGAGACAGACCCTCCCAACTGCACCACTTCTAACTTCACTAAACCCCTGTTTCGGACGAAACCCTGGAGACCTAGACTCGTGTGGTCCTGGTGTGCAGGGGAGCCGGAAAGTCAGCGGTTAGAGGCACTGCGGGCGTACGCGCACAAGGACCGCTCTGGCCATTACCCAGTCACGTGAGACTGAGGGGTCGTGGAGGGCGGGGCCGACTGGAAGGCAAGGCGGTCCCTTAAGCCCTGAGACTCCACCCCTCCCAAGCTCAACAGAGGCTTCTGAGGCTTTGCACGTCTGGTATCATAAAGCTGAATTCAACACAGAAGTTTCCCCAGCATAGTAAAAATGCCGAGACAAGGGAAGGGATTACAAACAAAAGAAATGGAGGAAAAAAATGACTGGATATAGAGTTCAAAACCACGCTTATAAGGTTTTTCAAGAATATCCTAGAAAAGTTGGATAAATTTACTGAGACCCAAGAGGAGATGAAAAATGACCAACTTGAGATGCAAAAGATTCAACTAGAGATGGAAAATATCCAACTAAAGATGAAAAAAGACCAACTAGAAATTAAACATACACTGACTGAAATAAAAACTATTATACAGAGTCCTAACAGCAGACTAGAGAAAGGCAAGGATCAAGTCAAAAATTTGAAATATAAAGAAGCAGAAAACATTCCACTGGAAAAGCAAGAAGAGAAAAGAATCCAAAAATGTGAAGATAATGTAAGGAGCCTCTGGGACAGCTTCAAGCGTACCAACATCAGAATTGTGGGGGTGCCAGAAGAAGAGAGAGAGCAAGATACTGAAAACTTATTTAAGGAAATAATGACTGAAAACTTCCCACATCTGGTAAAAGAAATAGACTTACAAGTCCAGGAAGCACACAGAACCCCAAATAAAAGGAATCCAAAGAGGACCACACCAAGACACATCATAATTAAAATACCAAGAGCAAAAGAGAAAGAGAGAATATTAAAAGCAGCAAGAGAAAAAGAGTTCATTACCTACAAGGGAGCACCCATACGACTGTCAGCTGATTTCTCAACAGAAACGATGCAGGCCAGATGGGAGTGGCAAGAAATATACAACATGATGAACAGCAAGAACCTACAACCAAGAATAATCTATCCAGCAAAGCTATCATTCAGAATTGAAGGGCAGATAAAGAGCTTCACAGAGAAGAAAAAGCTAAAGGAGTTCATCAACTCCAAACCAGTATTATATGAAATGCTGAAAGGTACTCTTTTAGAAGAGGAAGAAGAAAAAGGTAAAAGTCAAAAAATTATGAACAACAAATACATATCTATCAACAAGTGAATCTAAAAATTAAGTGAATTAAAAATTTGATCAACAGAATAAACTGGTGAATATAATAGAATCAGGAGCACAGAAAGGGAGCAGACTGATAATTCTCAGGAGGACAAAAATCATAAAGCATCAAACAGACTGTGAAATTATAGCAGAAAGATTAAAGTTAGGTGAGGTAGATAAGTGATCAATCAAAGGACTTGTATGCATGCATATAAGCATAACCAATGATCACAGACACTGGGGGGTCGGGGTATGCCTGGGAGGGAGGGGGGGCAATGGGGAGATATGTATAAAAAATTAATAAAAATTAATTTAAAAAAAAAAAAGAAAGAAAGAAAGAAAGATGGTCACTCTAAAAATTGCTCTTCCTCCAGAACCTCACCATCAAGGGTATAAGGTTTAGGGTCATCCCTCACAGAGCCAAACTAGATGATGGCTGGTAGTCTAGATGTTACTAGAAACAAAAAAAAAGTCGTAAATAAAACCTACCCTGACTCCTCTGAATCCAGGGACAGAGTTGGTCTAAGACAGTGGTTCTCAACCTTCCTAAGGCTGTGACTCTTGCATACAGTTCCTCATGTGGTGGTGACCCCCAACCATGAAATTTTGCTACTGTTATGCATCATGATGTAAATATCTTCATTTTCTGATGGGCTTAGGCGACCCCTGTGAAAGGGTCTTTCGACCCCCAAAGGGGTCGCGACCCACAGGTTGAGAACCACTCGTCTAAGAATAAACGTGTTTCCTGGAAATAATATAACTAGAGGGACATCTCCCCTTATGTAAAAAGGGATTATAGAATTTACCATAAATAACTTTCCAAGACTTTAAAATCTTCTACCTTAAAGGGGTTCTAACCTTTTCTAGAATAAACCTATGTATTTCATGTGGCTTGCAAAGAGATAATTGCCTTTCTTCTTTGAATGAAATGAGAACTCTTTAAAAAAACAAAAAAAAAAACTTGATTGTTGAAAGTATTATATATGACCCCATTTTCCTCCCATTGACCTCTTCTAACCTGTCCCCACATCCACCCTAGGCCTTTACCACCCTATTGTCTGTGTCATTGGGTTATGCATACAAGTTCTTTGGTTGATCTCTTGATTCCTATGCAAATGAAAGAAATCCCAGTTAATCTTGACAACACAAAATGCAATGAGGAAAAGAGGGGGTAATATATCTCTAAGAATGGAAGATATAGAATGAAAGGAGAACTAGACAAATCTACAGTAATAATTAAACACCCCTCTTTTAATATTTGTTAGAACAACTACACAGGAAATCAGAAAGGATGTATAAGACTTCAACAAACCATCAACCAACAAGATCTAATCAATATCCATAGAAGTATCCTTTGCATCCCTCTAATCCTCCAATAGCAAAATATATATTCTTTTCAAGTGCTCACAGAGCATATACCAAAATAGATCAATTATTGGATCATGAAACAAATGTCAACACATTTAGAAAAACTGAAATCATACAGAATGTGTTCTATCACAATAGAATCAACCTAAAAATGAAGTCATTCAATTTTATTTTTATCTTGAAATTGACAAGATCTGCTAGTTACCTTTCAGAGTTGATAATAGGCACAAATAACTTAATTGAAAAAGACATTTAACAAATATATGAATGAAGTCTATATATAAATATTAGGTACCTGGAAGTTTTCTTTATAAAAGTACCTCAAAGTCCATTTCTACTGGTAGCTCAGGAACATAATTGCTGGGCTAAGACCAACTAATTTTATTGACACTATCAGTCATTAAATCCCTGCAATATAATCAAAGAATAATCTTGGACAAGGGGAGAGAGGAGTCTAATCTCAAGAGGCCAGGAATATGCCAACAGTTCTCCCTTTTGCTGCAAACCATACTGTCGAATTAGCCTCACTTAAATCTGTGTTGTAGAGCACAGACCACTTTAAGGCTAAGATACCTTTTCCAACATTTTCTATTTAAAGGCTGGTTTGTAGAGATTGCACAGAGTTCATCTCATGGTCCTTCATATAAGAGAGAAACCATTTGGCCATTTATAGCCTTAAGGAGACAGAAATAGAAGGGATAAAGCAAATTTTGGCTATTTTGAGGCAGAAGGTAGGAATTATTTACTTTACTGGAGGCAACTGGAAATACTACGATGCTTTTAGCAACCATTAATTTTTTCAATATGCCCCCAGTGGATAACTGAAATCATAAATAATACCGGACTCTTATATATACTATAGTTTTCCTATTCTTACATTCCTATGATAAAGTTTAATTTATAAATAAGGTACAGTAAAAGACTAACAATAACCAATAATAAAATGAAACAATTATAGCAATATATTGTAACAAAAATTATGCAAGTGACCTCCTTCTTTCAAAATATTATACTGTACTCAACCTTCTTGTAAGGATGTGAGATGATAAAATGCCTATGTAATAAGATGCATTTGCAGTTTGAAGTGCAATACCAAAACTAGCACAAATTTTTTTCCTTCTTCACAATTTTATGAATATAAGATTTGTTCTCATCATAGATCTTAGCAATCTCAGTATACAAACTTTATTCTTGTGGAGGGGCAAGGACCAGACTGTGCTCCCCCCATAAGGAGTCGAATTAAGGTCAGGGTGACCTCAGGCCTGGAGGCAGTAAAACCAGGAACTGGTGGTTTTAGTACACAAACACCAGGTGCCTGAGGCACACCCAGCTCTGAGGAACCACAGGGTCTGACAAAGGACCCCTAAGAAGGACATCTGCATTCCAAGCTGCTTGCTTAATCAGAGTTTAGATAAAGAGTAATGCTTAGCCAAGTCCTCCTGCGCTGAGGATAAAAGGCATTTGCTGCAGAAGTTCAGGGCTCTCGTGCTTCCCTGCTGTGTCTGGAACCGTGAGCCCGGACTCGAGTTCCTAATAAAGGCTTCCTAAATTTTCCAATTGGCTGTCTGGTGGTCGTCTTTCGCGGGTGGGTTCGAGTCCCACCTGGGTCGCCCCACAACATTTGGAGGCCCCAGTGATATACCCTGGCCGAGCGGCCAGGGCTGGACACCCCAGAAAGGACACTCTAGTCTCCATCCTGGGTTCCAAGGGGGACAGAGTGATCTCCTCATAAAAACGGCGATCCGATCGATTGAAGCCATCTGGGCCTCAGGTTGAGGTAAGAAAATCTGGTCTGGTCTAGTCTAGTCTGGGGAATGTTCCATTTGAGGACCTGAGTAGAGCGGGACACCGCGGAATCTCCCGGTCCTGGTCCCGACGCGAAGGCGTCTGGGGCTTCGGTTTAGTCTGGTCTGGTTAGTCTTTCTGTATGCTTTCTGTGTTTTGTTTCAGTAGTTTCCCTGTTCGTATTTAATTTCTAATCAGTTGTGTGAGGATACGGGAAGGTATGCATGAGAAGCCGTGGCTGACTGGGTGTCGATTGTTAGGAGAAGTGTGTTTTGTGGTGTTCTGGATTGGTTTTGGAATTGGTATTTGTGTAACAGTTTATAGAATTGGAACAAGAAAAATGGGACAGGGACCTTCCGGACCCCCTACTCCTCTTCAATGTTTCCTTAAAAATTTTCAGGAGTTTAGGAAGCGGGCGGAAAGCTATGGAATGCCAGTTGACAATTTCACTCTCCAAAAATTCTGTGAATTGGAATGGCCTACTTTCAGGGTAGGGTGGCCATCCACTGGGACTCTCGACTTAAGCATAGCGGGAGGGGTCCGCCGGGTAGTTTATGGCGATCCAGGCCACCCAGACCAAATTCCTTATATTGACATATGGATTGATATTGTGACTAATAGTCCCCGGTGGTTAAAAGGTTGCCTAAAACCGAAAGGGAAATTGGAAAAGAGACGGATGATCCTTGTGGCCCAATCCCAGAAAGCCAAATTAAGAGCAGCGGCTAAACCTGTCTTAGAAGCGACGAAGGACGACCTCCCAGGGGGGCGTCCACCTCCTTATGTGCCGCCAGTCTCCCCGCCACTCTTCGGCGTCATCAGGTGTGGTTACTCCTGTCGGGACGGGCACTTCCCTGCAAGGGTCTCTCGGGATTCAGTTGGGAATGGCCACGGGCCCAGTGGAAAAGACAGGTCTTTATCCGTTCCTTTCCAGCACCAATCCCTTTAGCCCTTCCCACACCAGTGCAGGGACCGCTTACAGCGGGGAGTCTGGAGGAGCAAGGCCAGTCACCCCACCGGCCCCCGTCTTACCACTGCGTTAGGCAGGGCCTACTGACCTCGGACTGGATGGGCAGCCTTTTATGGTCTATGTTCCATTTTCTACCAGTGACCTCTATAATTGGAAGAATCAGAACCCCTCTTTCTCCCAGAACCCTCAGGGCCTCATTACCCTTCTTGAATCAGTATTCTATACCCATCAGCCCACATGGGACGATTGCCAGCAGCTCCTCCAGACCCTTTTTACACCAGAGGAGAGAGAGAGAATTAAGGCAGAGGCCAGGAAACTGGTCCTTGGACTGGATGGGCAGCCCACCTCGGATCCAGATCAGGTGGAAGCCATTTTCCCTGCAGGGAAGCCGGCATGGAATGTGAACTCCGATAGAGGTAAGGAGGCTCTCGATCGGTATCGCCAGACTCTCTTGGGTATCCGAGCAGCTGCACGGAAACCCACAAACCTCTCCAAGGTAACAGAGACAGTACAAGGGCCGGGTGAGGGGCCTGCCGCATTTCTCGAAAGGTTATGTGAGGCGTACCGGACGTATACTCCTATTGATCGGACGCCCCGGAAAACAGGCGGGCACTCACCATGGCCTTTGTAGCCCAGTCGGCCCCAGATATTAGAAAAAAGTTATAAAAGTTAGAAGGCTTTGCAGGAAAGTCGCTCTCAGAGCTGGTCGAGGTAGCCCAGAAAGTTTTTGACAATCGAGAGGACCCCAGTGTGGCATTAAATCAGATGGCAAAGGTTCTCCTGGCAATGAAAGAAAGAGAAGACCAAGGAGACAGATGGGCAGACCCGCCCAAGGGAAGAAGAGAAGCCAAGGGTAAACCTAGACTGGGGCGGAATCAGTGTGCATACTGCAAGGAGGAGGGACACAGGAAGAGAGATTGTCCCAAGAGGCCTCAGAAGGCTACCCTGGTCTTGGTAGAGGAAGTGGACTGATCCGGAGGGAGGAGAGTCAGGGCAGCTCACCTGGACTCGCCTTCCTCAGGGGTTTAAGAACTCCCCAAATTTGTTTGATGAAGCGTTAAGCCAAGATCTGAGGGACTTTCGTTTTAGCCACCCAGACGTTACTATACTCCAGTATGTGGATGATCTCCTGATGGCCACCGAGGAGGAGGAAACCTGTCGAGCCGCTACCAGGGACCTGTTGCACACGTTGGGCGACCTGGGGTACCGTGTCTCAGCCAAAAAGGCACAACTCTGCTCCACGGAGGTGACGTACTTGGGCTATCATATCCAAAGAGGTGAGCAAACCTTGTCTGGCAGCAGAATTCAAGCCATCAAATCTATCCCCACCCCAAAGATGAAAAGGCAAGTCAGAGAATTCTTAGGGGCAGTGGGATACTGCAGGCTGTGGATTCCAGGTTTTGCTGAAATTGCCAAGCCCTTGTATGTGGCCACAGGAGGGAAAGAACCTGACCTGGTTTGGACTGTTGAGGAGGAAGAGGCTTTTAAAAGCTTAAAACAGGCCCTCATCAGTGCCCCTGCACTAGCCCTCCCTGACCTGGCCAAACCTTTCCAACTGTTCGTTGCTGAATCGAAGAGGGTGGCCAAGGGCGTGCTCACTCAGACTCTGGGCCCTTGGAGACGGCCAGTGGCCTACTTGTCCAAAAGACTTGATCCTGTGACGGCTGGATGGCCAAATTGCCTGAAAGCCATTGCGGCCAACAGCCATACTGGTGAGGGAGGCCTCCAAGTTAACGTTTGGACAGGACCTCCAGGTGGTTGCACCCCATAATGTGGAAAACCTCCTACGTAGTCCCCCGGAGCGGTGGCTTTCAAATGCCCGCATCACTCAATACCAAATCCTCCTCCTAGACCCACCCTGCGTAAGCTTCCTGAAGACCACTGCGCTAAACCCAGCCACCTTGTTGCCTGATGAAGGGGAGGACCAGAGCCCCCTGCACGACTGTGAGGAGGTCCTCACTGCCCTTACATCCCTGCGCCCCGACCTTACAGATGTGCCCCTCTGGGACCCAGATGAAACACTTTTTACTGATGGCAGCAGTTTTATAGAAGGGGGAACGTGATACGCTGGGGCAGCAGTTGTAACCGAGGACAGGGTTATTTGGGCGCAGGCCCTAGGACATGGTACCTCCGCCCAAAAGGCTGAGCTAATAGCCCTCACACAGGCTATTCCGCTGGGGAAAGGAGAAAAGGATAAACATCTATACAGACAGTAGATATGCCTTCGCCACTGTACATGTCCATGGGGCCCTGTACCAGGAAAGGTGACTGCTCACCTCAGGGGGAAAGGACATTAAGCATGCACAGGAGATTCTAAACCTCCTATCAGCCATATGGGGGCCAAAGGAGATTGCTGTCATCCGTTGCCGAGGGCATCAGACAGATGATTCTCCAGTGTCAAGGGGAAACAGGTTTGCAAACAAGACAGCAAGGGACGTTGCCAGTAGGGCCCCCACAGGTGCTGACGGTGGTTCCCAAGATAGAACTGGAGCCGAACCCCACTTACTCAGCTGAGGAGAAAAAGGTTGCTGACAGATTGCAAGTCCGGGAGTTGCCGTCCGGCTGGCTTCAACTACCAAGTGGGAAGCTTTTTCTTCCGGAAGTTCTAGGGCGCACAATCACCCTCCAGACCCACAAGAAGACCCACCTCGGGGGAACCAAGTTAGCAGAACTCTTGGGGGCAAGGTACCACATCCCTCGGCTGTGGCAAATAGCAAAGGATACGGCCAGAAGGTGCCACATCTGTGCCCAGGTAAACCAGGGACCCCCGATAGCTGAGCCAAGAGGCAAAAGGTTCCGGGGTTCCAGCCCGGGAGAACACTGGGAAGTGGACTTCACCGAGCTACCTGCCACACAGGGAGGATACAAATACCTCCTTGTAATGGTAGACACCTTCTCTGGCTGGCCTGAAGCTTACCCAACCAGATCAGAGACTGCTCAGGTAGTTAAAAAGCTCCTCTCTGAAATTGTCCCCCGGTTTGGCCTACCACTATATATGGAGTCCGACAATAGCCCGGCATTCATTGCCAAAATCACTCGATCGGTGGCAGAGATCCTTAAGATCTCCCGGAAATTACATTGTGTGTATAGACCTCAGAGTTCTGGGCAGGTAGAAAGGATGAATCGGACTTTAAAAGAGACTTTAACCAAATTGAAATTAGAGACTGGCGAAAACTGGGTGAGCCTCCTTCCCTTTGCCCTGCTTAGAGCTAGGTGTACCCCATATATAAAAGAACTGACTCCTTTTGAGATTATATTTGGACGGCCTCCCCCTCTCCTCCCATGCCTAAGGGAGGAGGAGTTGGCCACCTTTTCTAACAGAAATCTCCTCAAGTCTCTACAGGCTCTACAAACCAATCGAGCAGCTATCCACAAGACAGTGTGAGCTGCCCACCAGGAGCGGACTGCCTCGGGAGACGTAGACCACACCCCAGCCTGCCAACCTGGAGATTTGGTCTTAATAAAGAGACACAACCTGGACTCCCTTGAACCTCGAGGGGACGGACCCTTCCAAGTCATCCTGAGCACCCCTACTGCTGTCAAGGTAGCCAGGAAGAAGCATTGGATTCACCGAACTCAAATAAAGAAGGCTGAAGATAGAGGAGGACAATGGAGGGTAGCTCACACGGGGGATCCCCTCAAGGTCAGACTGCAGCATTCCTCTCCCTCTTTCTCCTCACCAACTGTATGCTGAGGGTGACCGGGAACCCCCATCGAGCTCCCACATATGTGTGGGAAGTAACTCGGACCGTGGATGGAAAAATTGTGGGTAATGTTACCAGCCCCGGGGCTCCCCAGATAAAAACTGACTTATGTAAGATATTTGGGGAAAATTGGAACAACTCTCCAATGAGGGCCCGAGGGAGCCAAGCCGGGGTTAAATCATATGGATGTGGGAAGCTTAGTTTTGAACAAGGGCTGTGGAGGACCCCCCATTATATCTGTCCACGGGAGGGACCTCCCGAATGTGGTGGGGAGGAAGATTACTACTGTGCCGCATGGGGCTGCGAGACCCTCGCCCCATGGAGAGCCGTAGACCCCCAACTACGGTTTAGTAGGATTATACGGCCGGGGGCACCGGCTAAGAATTGCTCGGTAGGGGACTGCAACCCCATAACCATTCAGCCTCTGGATTGGAGGTCTAGTTATTGGGAAGGAGGGAAAACTTGGGGACTCCGCCTATACGTGTCTGAGATGGACCCCGGAGAGTTATTCACCATTCAGAGATGCACGGTGCCCCACGCTCAAAACCCAGTAGGACCCCTACGCCCCCTGCTCCTGCCAGAGTCCCCAAGGGCCCAAGAGCCACAGCCGGTACCAGAGACAATAGGTACACCCCCGACCGGCACCTCTGGCAGCCCAAGTCCAAGAATTTTTGGCCTACTAGAGTCCACTTTCAGGTTTATAAATGACACCTCTCCTAACCTAACTTCGGACTGCTGGCTTTGCTTAAACCCCGAGCCACCCTATTACACTGGAATTGGGGCAAATGTCTCCTTAGGAGACAAAAGCACTAATGTGCAAAAACTATTCTGTCTCCTCCCTGCCAGATTTGTGCAAGTGGGGCCGAACCTCCCGAAATAACCTGAGGAGATTTACAGGGGAGAGGGACTTGCTTGATGCCCTCTAACTATGACCTACAGTCTTCTCCCTACTCCTCCTCCTGCTCCCAAGTCATAACCTTAGAAGAAGAAAATGTGAATTCTCTCACCATATACCTGGTAGCCCCTGAAGGCACTTGGTGGGCTTGCAGCAATGGGATAACGCCCTGTGCCTTCCCGCACACTTTGGTAAATCAGAAGGACCCAGGCATCTGTATTTTAACTCACATTCTCCCCCCAAGTGTATTATTATTCAGGAGAAGGCGGCTGAGAACACCTCGGACTCGAACCACGGAGATTTCGACGGGCACCGGTGTTAGTCCCACTGCTTGTAGGGTTAGGCATAGCTGGATCAGCCGCCGTTGGGTCTGCTGCACTAATTACAGGGAAGGATAATTACAAACAGCTAAATCAACAGACTAACCAGGATCTTAGTACCCTAGAAGAGAACATTGGTAGATTAGAAAATTCCCTTAGCTCCCTAGCTGAAGTCGTACTGCAGAATAGACGAGGATTAGAACTTTTGTTCCTAAAACAAGGTGGACTATGTTTAGCTTTAGGGGAAACTTGCTGCTTTTATGTTAACCATTCAGGTGTAATCTGTGAGAGTTTAAGCCAACTGAGAAAGCGTATACTAGACAGAGAAGAAAAACTTAAGCAGGAGGGGAACTGGTATGAAAACCTTTTTAACTGGTCTCCATGGCTCACCACATTGCTCACTGCTGTAGCAGGGCCCCTCACGCTCCTCATCCTCATACTCCTGATAGGGCCCTGCATTATTAGGGGATTAACCTCCTTTATACAACAAAGGATCCAGGCTGTAAAGCTCATGGTCCTACACACCCACTACCAGTCCATAGCAGACGGGGAGTGGGAACAGTCGGAATCAAGGATTTGATTCCCCTATAAGACCAGTAGGGAATGTGGAGGGGCAAGGACCAGACTGCGCTCCCCCCATAAGGAGTCGAATTAAGGTCAGGGTGACCTCAGGCCTGGAGGCAGTAAAACCAGGAACTGGTGGTTTTAGTACACAAACACCAGGTGCCTGAGGCACACCCAGCTCTGAGGAACCACAGGGTCTGACAAAGGACCCCTAAGAAGGACATCTGCATTCCAAGCTGCTTGCTTAATCAGAGTTTAGATAAAGAGTAATGCTTAGCCAAGTCCTCCTGCGCTGAGGATAAAAGGCATTTGCTGCAGAAGTTCAGGGCTCTCGTGCTTCCCTGCTGTGTCTGGAACCGTGAGCCCGGACTCGAGTTCCTAATAAAGGCTTCCTAAATTTTCCAATTGGCTGTCTGGTGGTCATCTTTCGCGGGTGGGTTCGAGTCCCACCTGGGTCGCCCCACAACATTCTTCCTTTCAAGAGTTTTTTACTTAAAGGAAGCCCTTCACAGCTTCTCTTGGCATATCTGAATTGCCAACATAATTACTCTTGCAATTTGAAGCCATTATTAAGTAAAATTATGATTACTTGCATGCAAGCACTGTGATATTGAGACACTTTATCCGATAACTGAGTTGCCTACTAAGTGACTAATAGGTTGGTCGCATTCCCAGCATGAATACACTAGAAAAAGAGATGATTCAAGTCCTAAGCAGGACAGAGTGGGATGGTGCAAAATTTCATCATGCTACTCAATGGCATGCAATTTAAACCCCATGAATTCTTTATTGAGTTATTTCTGGAATTTTTTATTTAATATTTTTAGACCATGGTTGATTGTAGGTAACTGAAATCTGAAAAATAAGGGGCAATATTATAGCTTTTTAAATAAGTGAATGTATAAGTTTATTTAATAGGAATTTTAATAAGGAGTTGGTTGATCTAGCATCCCAATATTATTATCTGAAGCTTAGGTTCTTTGAAATTCTTGGCTTTGCTATTCACATTTATATACCTTCATTCAAATGTGGAGAGAGAGATTAGTTTACTCTTATGAGCAAGACAGAACTTCCCCAAACAGGTACCAAATAATCTCTCATCACTTATGATTAGCCAGAACTGGGTCACATGACTTTTCATAAACCAGTTACAGATAAGAGGGTGAGATCCATTCCAGTTAGATTTTTTCCTGAAGCTGAGAGGATTGTCTGAGTCCTATGGGTTACATAAAGATGGGATACCTGAATAAAACAGAGGTTCTATTAGGGAGCAGCTCAAGTCTCACATTTAAATTTGGATGTCAGCTGAGACTTCAGTGGAATACCTACATGGGGCTTGTCCACATGGCTTGGGCTCCCTCACTACATGGTGGCTGTGTTTCAAGAGCAAGCTTCCTGAAAGAGAACGGATACATAGTGCCTTTTAGGACCTGACCTCAAAAGTCATTCAAAATCACTTCTGTTGTACTCTACTCTTCAAGGCTTTCATCAACATTGTCTGATGGAGGACAGCAAGAGCATGTGGTCCTGAAAATATTGCCAGGGTTACCCTGGCCAGGTGGCTCAGTTGGTTGGAGCATCATCTTATACACCAAAAGGTAGCAGGTTCAATTCTGTCATGCCTATGTTTTGGGTTCAGTCCCAGGAAAGGAGGAAACCAACAGATCTTTCTATTTACCTCTCTCTCTCTAAAAATCAGTGAACATATCTTTGGGTGAAGATTAAAGATTTAATAAAAATATTGCCATGGTTATTTTTGAAAAATGCAATCCTCCATTCATCCTTACCTTCCTACACAAAGAACTTCCTTGTTCTGGAGCTTTCTTCCATTGAACACTGTTGGGTTTGTGATTTTGGATCTTTATTTTATAATACTCAATTCCCAGGGATAGGAAGATAAAATGATGCATTTGGTAGAAAACATTTGAGAAGACCTTTATCAAAGAACTCCCAAACAAAGCTCTGGTGTGCATTATGATCCTCTTCCAACTAGACACACAAAGAAAGGGTTTTGACTTTCTGATTTTCCCAATCATGCCTCAGCACTGCACAGAGAACTCAGATTTTCCCTCTACTGTGAAGACTAGAGATGAAGAAGACCCATAATGCCCTTACCAGCTCTAATAGTCTATGAAAAGAGGAGAAAAGGATAATGAATTAAGAAAATTTAAAAGTATTATGCTGGATTCATCAAAGAAGAAGCTGAGCTATTGCTAGCTTTATATTTGAATGTGGTGCCTGGTTTTCATGATGGCAATAATAATTTATTGACAAAATGTTTATTGAATTGTCTTTACTGAAGAGGCCCTACATGCTTTTCACCTGCTTGCTCCAATTAAAAGCAGCAGTAAACAGAACCTTTCTATTTAGATTGAAAAGCAACAATTAAGCGTGCTCAGTTATAATAAATAGGAGGCAGTTTCATATCTATGGCCCCAATTATACACATTAAAGACTCTAGCCCAGATTCCCCCAATTCATTTCTACAGGATAAGCCAATAAATTGTCAAACTCTAACCTTAAAATTGATAATTTCTTAGAAAATGGAAGGAGGCATATTATGCATATTTCTAGATAATTACTGGGATGTCCATGAGGCCAGGAAATCATAATACATGCTGAAAAATATAAATTTATAGGCTTTTAGCCTTTTCATTTTACGACATCAAGCCATGTTTTGCCTTGGGCAGCTATGAGAACTTTATAGAAAATATAGTATTTTTAATATTTTCCCATTTGTATGAGTGATTTAGTAAAGAGACCAGAATGTGGGCAGTCAGTGTTGAATATTTTTTAATTTAAAAAACTGCAAGTGCCATTAATGTCACCTATAAGCTATAAATACTGAGTAGTTGTAAAGGCATGTGGTTCAACCTCTTCATTATCTGCAAGAGGAAATTGAAGGCTCCAAGGGCACAAAACTTGACAGTAACAGAACTGAAACTCAATAGCTTTTCTGACTACTATTCCAGGTTCCACTGAATGAAAAAAAAAATTGCCCTTCTCTTGTTCTTTTCAGTACAAAAAAACTAGATTAATGAGACCTAAGTAATAAAATCTCCAACGCATACAATATTTCTTTGAGTGCAAGACAACCTTTTTGAAGGGAACACAGGATT
Organism: Lasiurus cinereus; assembly: GCA_011751065.1. Lineage (NCBI taxonomy): Eukaryota > Metazoa > Chordata > Mammalia > Chiroptera > Vespertilionidae > Lasiurus > Lasiurus cinereus. The sequence goes on along the minus strand of JAAGEH010000006.1, from coordinate 24,161,037 downwards.
TTCCCACTTGGAGATACAGTGTCCCCTCTCCCTTTGTATTTTCCATATGATCCAAGAGTTGTATATTTCTAAAAACCCCAAAAGAGTGATTTTCCAAAATCTGTCTTGAGTTACCATCCCCCTTTTAAGACTTGTGAGTTTTGGTTTTCTATTTATACATGCCCCATGTCTCCCAGTGATTTACCAGCTGCCTCTGACACCTCTTGGGCCATGTGCTGGATTGTCTCTGTTGATCCCTCTCCCTTTCTCTATCCAGCTCTGTGCCCCAGGGAATTGATATTTATGACTCATCAACACTAGTTCTTTGGCTAATGGGAAATGAAGGAACAAATAAGAAACTAGATACCAAGAGTATAAAAAAAATCAGGATTTTCAATCCCCAATCTCATTCCCTGCAGTGTGAAGCAGAGGTGACCAGCTGAGTCCATCCCACCATAGTCAAACTCCAGTCAAACCTCAGAAATGTGAGTGGAAATATATGACTACTATAGTAAGCCACCCTATTTTTAGGAATTCTATATTATGCAGCAATAGCTGACTGATACAACATTAGACAACTAAAGAGAGAAGTTTAAGCCTGAATTTAGGCTTAACTGCTGATTTGTTAGCTGAATATAAAATAACTCCAATATCAGTGTAGGTTGGAAGCCCTTAACTACCAGTGTAAGATCTGGTTTTAACTAAATGTTCTTAGGAGATGGTAGGAAAGGGGGTAAAATATAAATCTGTAAGACTTTGAAAGATAGAGTGGGGGGGGAGAGAGACAGAGACAGAGAGAACATTCAGCCTCCATTCAATAATAAAATCCTATAATGTGAAAAAATGATACAAAGAAAGATAGTATCAAAATCAATGACTGGAAATAAATTCACTCCAGATGAAATAAAAATAGTAAAAGAGATTATTACCCACAGATCTTTACTGAATTAACTACTGAAGGATATAGCTTAGGAAGAAGAAAACACCCTGAGAGACAGAAGTGAATGGAGCGGAGTCAGAGACAATAGTTTGTACAGAATACAGTAGAATATATTGATAAATTTAATTTACTATTACATTTTTAAAAGAATGGCATTTTCCAAATAACTATAGATAATTCAAATAATTCCAAGAAGTTGAAGAACTCACCCAGAGTCACAAAGTTGTATGTCAGAGCCAGGGCTAACACATCTTCTGATGCTAAGTCCTCTGCCCTCTCATTTCATATTAAAACATATAAAATAAGCTGCATATTTGCAGAAATGACTAACCCTTTCAGTCCCTAAAACTAAAGTGTGATAACCCAGCCATTAGTGATCCACTCATATTCCCTTGGATCCTTTTGAAAAATGTGTCTTTGCTAGGCTTTTAAGTGTTCTGCTTCTAATTGTCCATTTTTGCGATGCCCTTTGTAGAAGCACACTTGGGCCAATGGGGTAGCTACTCAGAAACAGAAGCTCCTGAGATTTTATGTCCTTTACAGTAGCCCTTACCCAGTGATTGACTAGGGCAAGGAACTTACAGACCAGTTCCCTTACTTTGGATTTAGGCCGAAAGCTGAGGTGTAATTTACATTCCTAATCTCCTATGTGAGAACAGGCTGATGCTGGAACTCAGCTTGGCTTTTTTTCTTCGTCCTGTTTTTGACACCCAGTTTTCCTCAAGAGAACCTTCTTTTCTTTTTTTTAATTAAATCTTTATTATTCAGATTATTATATTTGTTTCTCTTTTTTGCCCTCCATAGCTCCCCTCCACTCGGCTCCCACCCTGCCCTCTACCCTTTACTTCCTCCCGTTGATCTCATTCATAGGTGTATGATTTTTGTCCAGTCTCTCCCTGTACACCCCTCACCCCTTTCCCCCTGAGAATTATCAGTCCACTCCCTTTCTGTGCCCCTGATTCTATTATATTCACCAGTTTATTCTGTTGATCAAATTTTTAATTTACTTAATTTTTAGATTCACTTGTTGATAGACACATATTTGATGTTCATATTTTTTATCTTTTACCTTTTTCTTCTTCCTCTTCTAAAAGAATACCTTTCAGCATTTCATATAATACTGGTTGGAGTTGATGAACTCCTTTAGCTTTTTCTTATCTGTGAAGCTCTTTATCTGCCCTTCAATTATGAATGATAGCTTTGCTGGATAGAGTATTCTTGGTTGTAGGTTCTTGCTATTCATCAGGTTGAATATTTCTTGCCACTCCCATCTGGCCTGCATCATTTCTGTTGAGAAATCAGCTGACAGTCATATGAATGCCCCTTGTAGGTAATGAACTGTTTTTCTCTTGCTGCTTTTAATATTCTCTCTGTTTTTTGCTCTTGGTATTTTAATTATGATGTGTCTTTGTGTAGTCCTCTTTGGATTCCTTTTATATGGGGTTCTGTGTGCTTCCTGGACTTGTAGGTCTATTTCTTTTACCAAATGTGGCAAGTTTTCAGTCATTATTTCTTTAAATAGGTTTTCAGTATCTTGTTCTCTCTCTTCCTCTGGCACCCCCACAATTCTGATGTTGGTATACTTGAAGCTGTCCCAGAGGCTCCTTACATTATCTTCACATTTTTGGATTCTTTTCTCTTCTTGCTTTTCCAGTTGAGTGTTTTCTGCTTCTCTATATTTCAAATTTTTGACTTGATTCTTGCCTTCCTCTAGTCTGCTGTTAGGTCTCTGTATAATATTTATTTCAGTCAGTGTATGTTTAATTTCTAGTTGGTCCTTTTTCATCTCTAGTTGGATCTTTTCCATCTCTAGTTGGTTCTTTTTCATCTCCAGTTGGTGTTGGTTCTTTTTCATCTCCTCTTGGGTCTCTCTAACTTTATCCAACTTTTCTAGGATATTCTTGAAAAACCTTAGAAGCGTGGTTTTGAACTCTATATCCAGTCGTTTTTTTCCCTCCATTTCTTTTGTTTGTGATCCCTTCCCTTGTCTTGGCATTTTCACTCTGCCGTGAGAACTTATGTGTTGGATTCAGCCTTATGATACCAGACCTGCAAAATTGCAAAAGCCTCTCTGTTGAGCTTGGGATGGGTGGAGTCTCAGGGCTTAAGGGACCATCTTGCCTTCCAGTCGGCCCCACCCTCCATGGCCACTGAGTCTCACATGACTGGGTAATTGCTGGAGTGGTGTCTGTGTGCGCATGCGTGCGCTCTCTCTAGCAGTGCCTCTAGACTGCTGCCCCTCCGGCTCCCCTGCGCTTCAGGACCACAGAAGTCTGGGTCCCCAGGGTTTCGCCTGAAACCGGGGTTCAGTGGAGTTAGAAGTGACGCAGCTGGGAGGGTCTGTCTCCTGCCCACTCATGAAAGCCAGAGGCACAATCAGCAGTCGGTCCTCTGCGCAGTGCCGTGAGCGCCACCAGGCCTCTGATTCTCTGCGACTCCCCTAAATCTCTGTACACTTCTCCCTTTTCACAGTCCAAACTCCCCCCGTATGAGTTTCGGCTGGATCTGGGGTTTAGTGTCGTAGGATAAGGGGTTCAATGCCATTGAGAGTTTCTGTCTCCCTCCCGCCAGAGAAAGCCAGCCAGGTTCTCCGACACCCGCTTTCTCCATGCATGCGTCTCCAAACCTCAGCTTTTTGCAGCTCCTCTGGGTCTCTGTGAGCCCCTCTCTTTCCTTCTAGTTGTAGAATTTCCACTCATCCAGCTTTCCTGTGGTTCTGGATAATGTCTGTTCTGTCTTTTAGTTGTAGTTTTGAAATTGTTGTGCGAGGCAGCAGTGTAGGTGTTTACCTATGCCACCATCTTGGATTCTCTCCAAGAGAACCTTCTTATAAATTGAGTTGCATATGAATTCTTATTTCAAAGTCTGCTTCTTGGAAACTCCTCCTAAAATAAGGGCCATATCACACTGTATTAGGAGAGAGAAAGTAGTGAATTTCCTGGGGAAAAAAGCATTTGAGTGGCTGAGAGTTCCTCATGCTCTTGTCTTTGGGAATTTCCAGTTCGATCTAAATACTGAGAATCTGGCATTGTGATTGTAGAGTCTGCCAAGATAAAGAAAAACTCTCTTGCAATTTCAGACTTATGAGTCAATTATTGGCTAACTTGCTGGCCCCAACAGTCCCTCTTGGATCCAATTCTGATTGAATGGTGATCAAATCTGGAGGATTTTTGGCTTACAGCTATCCCTCCCTCTCTTTCTTTCTCTCCCTCTCCCACTTAGAATTGGTTCTGAAAATGCAAAACTGGCAACTCAGGGTTCTGGGCCTTCTGATCAGAACTATGGGCAGCAATACAAGCATCACCATGCCCTTTCATGGCCATTATTTCAGCCTCTACTTTGTCATTTCTTTACTTTCCAATTCTATATGTATAGGCAAGCCCTATGTAGAAATCCAGGTATACCATATAGCAGGCAAAAACTCCACTCCTCACCATGGCTTAGAATATTTACATTATTAATAAAATAGTTATAATTACTTGAATGCATGTTATGTGCCATTTTACAGATGAAGAAATTGAGGTTTAGAAAGGAAGATTAATTTGCTAAGATTTATATATCCAAATAATATCTAGGTCTTGTACTCACAGACCAAGGATATGTTAAGCCAAACATGAGCCCTGAACCTCCATGTATCCTACAAGCCATAGTGTTTTCTTCCCTGGCTTTGCTGACCCAGGCTCTGGACTGGGTTTGTCTCGCTATCTTGTTGAGTACTGTACTTGTTCTTTCCTGGTTAAAGCCCTAATATTCATCCTCTACCCACTCTTTTTTGCTGGGAGCTAACACCTGCATCTCATAATCTGTCTTCAGCCTCTATCCTCAACTACAAATCTATGCATATAGCTGAAAATTTTGCCCTAAATACCTATCACTGGGGACTACCTGCTTCAAAGTTCTGCCCACTTCCTGCCAGAATTAGCTGAGAAAATGGGGACTTAAATCCCTCAGTGCCATCTTAGGTCAGCTTCCCCAGAAGCAGAGCCCAAGATAGAGAAAATAATGAACCATGATATGTTGAGGGAGGACTCTCAGGAGAAGCACCTAAGGCAGGAAAACAGGATATGGGAAGAAGCCAAGTAAACTTGGCTGATTCATGAAAGGCTCTGGAGTATAAATCACAATGTTGACACAATTGTCTCCTCCTTAAAGCCGGGGGGCTGGCCTTTTGTACCTCAGTACAATGAGTCATTGCTATTAGTTTCTCCCCATGGGGGCAGGATACTGGGGTATAACTTCCTAGGCATTAGTTGCAGACAATTCTTGGCGAAGAGAGGGGCTTTGTTAGTCCTTAGCAGTCAAGATGGGGACTAGGGACCACTGCCCATCTAACAGAATTTACTACAAATGCCTAAGGCTCTGAACCGGGAGGTTTCAGCAATTCTGATTCCTTTCTCTCTCACACCACCTCCCTGCTGCTGGCCTCCTCCTGCTCCCCACCACCCTGCCAGCCAGTGTGGCTGGCATTCCTCCATGCCAGCTACTCATTCACAGGTTACTTGACTTTAGTACCTGCACAGAGTCAACCACATTGGCGCCTGACACTTTATTAGTGTTCTAAATCTTTGTTTACAGTTACTAAGACTCCCCAGGTAGCAGCAAAAAAAAGTCAACAAGGAAATAAAACAACCGCCAGCTGGCATATTAGTTGAGGCTAAAACCACCACACAGGAAACAGCTGGGAATGTGCCCACAAGCCTCTGGGCATTGCTGGCCCTGAAGGCTCATCTGGAGTTGCATGTTTGTATCCCCTTTTTCCAACCGGCCTGTTGACCCTCCACATCTTCCAGTTCCTTGGCACCATGTGAGCCTCAGGAAGATGAGGCAGTAGTGAGCCCTGAAGCTATTCCACTGTCTTTGACAGTGTCTGTCCATCCTTAGATGCAATTGCTTGCTGCTACCTCTAATAATCCCTTGGCAAAATCTGAGCCACTGCATCCCATTGTTTCCTTATTCTAAAACTCAACTCTGAGGCTAAAGCCTATGTGCTTCCTATTGTATGAAATTAACACTTTATTGTAATCATGATCCCCCCAAAAAATAATCTAGTCCATCTTATCTAGGACTAGAGAAATTAGGGTGGGTGCAAAAAAAATCATACTGAGGAGCCAAGAGAAATATGCTAATATTGCCACTCCTGCTTCTTCCTCCACAGTTTGATTTCTCTGCCCACATGCATGCAACCCATGGACTAAAAGACCCCCTAGTCCATGGGCTTTGACACCTGTGTTTGAATCCTGGTTCCTGAGTCAAGTTACTTACAATCTTTATGCATCAAATTTCTTATCTATAAAATAATAGTAACTATTATATAATTATTGTGAGGATGACATTTGAAAATACATGTTAAAACTTAGCCTTGAGGCTGTATCTAGATTAGATGGAACCTGAAGTTCATGCAAATATACCCTTCAAACACATTTCTTTTCTCTAATGCTTTCCACCTCTTAGTTTTTTCTCTTTTCACCTTTGATGAAGAACACAAACACCTTACTCTCTCCACTCCCTTCTTTGTAGCGCTTTTCATATTGCAAGGGTTTCAGCCTAAATTAAAGTGGGCCTTTAAAAGAATTGTGGGGCCGAAACCGGTTTGGATCAGTGGATAGAGCTTTGGCCTGTGGACTGAAAGATCTCAGGTTCGATTCCGGTCAAGGGCTTGTACCTGGGTTGCGGGCACATCCCCAGTAGGGGGCGTGCAAGAGGCAGCTGATCAATGTCTCTCCTCATTGATGTTTCTGACTTTCTATCCCTCTCCCTTCCTCTCTGTAAAAAATCAATAAAATACATATATTTAAAAAAAAAAGAATTGTGAGGTTTTTAACTATTGGAGCTCCTTTAATTCCTTTTTGAAACATCTCTGAGAAATACAATTGATTTAAGGGTTGTTTAGTATGGCCTTTAATTGACCCTTCAATTTCAAATAAATGTGAAGGAAATTTTGATTCTCTTCAACAAGATCACAACAATTTAAGGAAAATGAGACCTTGATTCAAATCATTAGGAACTTAGAAAACAGATTAGAATGTTTTTGGATGTGGTCAAAGAAAACACTCCAGGAATTTTTAAATCATGTCTTGTTTTGCTTTTAAGAAAAACATCAAAACAAAAAACTAGGAGATATTATCCCAAATTAAATAGATCAGATGCAATTATTACAGTTGGCATTGAGAAATACTGATAAACAAATTTTTACCTTTTTAGAAATAAAAATGGTGGTTCTCACCTAGCCTGTAGGCTTGAAGCTTGGGAAAAAATATATTTCAGTATCCTGCTACATATGCTGAACAACTGACAGAATCAGCGAAATTTCAAGGTCCTTGGAATGACTGGTTGCTATGATTCACACTGACCACTAGGGGCAGATGCTCAATGCAGCAGCTGCCCCCCAGCTGGTCACCCCTGCAGAGGGAGGCAACAGGAGGCAGTAGCAGAGGGCAGGGCCAGTGAGCGGGTGGCACCAGGCCAGCGAAGGTGGGTGCCAGCTTGACTGTTGCGCACAGGTCCTCTAGTTTAGTATAAAAATATCCAACAATCTAGAAAGGAACACTTCCTCAATCTGATAAAGACCATCTATAATAAGAACACAGCTAACATTGTACTAACAAAGGACTGAAAAGTTTCCCCCAAGATCAGAAACATTACAGGAGAGATCTACTCTCATTATTTCTATTCAACATTATACTAGAGCTACAAGGCCATATAGGACACCTAGCACACAAAGCTACCAACTCAGGGAAGCAGTGAAAATGTGGAGACAAAGGAACAGATCACAAAAGAAAGAAATGGAGGAAAATAAACGATTGGATATGGAATTCAAAACCACAGTTATAAGGTTTTTCAATAATTTCTAGAAAAGATGGATAAATTTAGTGAGACCAAAGAGGAAATTAAAAAGGACCAACTAGAAATTAAACATACACTGACTGAAATAAAAATATTATATAAAGACCTAGAAGCAGACTAGAGGAATGCAAGAATCAAGTCAAAGATTTGAAATACAAAGAAGTAGAAAATACTCAACTGGAAAAGCAAGAAGGAAAAAGAATCCAAAAATGTGAAGATAGTGTAAGGAGCCTCTGGGACAACTTCAAGCATACCAACATCAGAATTACGGGGGTGCCAGAAGAAGAGAGAGAGCAAGATACTGAAACCTATTTGGAGAAATAATGACTGAAAACTTCCCTCACCTAGTGAAAGAAATCGACTTACAAGTCTAGGAAGCGCACAGAACCCCAAACAAAAGAAATCTAAAGAGGACCACACCAAGAAACATCATAATTAAAATACCAAGAGCAAAAGACAAAGAGAGAATATTAAAAGCAGCAAGAGAAAAACAGGTAATTACCTACAAGGGAGCACCCATATGATTGTCAGCTGATTTCTCAACAGAAACTATGCAAACCAGACAGGAGTGGCAAGAAATATTCAAAATGATGAAAAGCAAGAACCTACAATCAAGATTATTCTACCCATCAAAGCTATCATTCAGAATTGAAGGGTAGATAAAGACCTTCACAGATAAGAAAAAAATATAGGAATTCATCAATACCAAAGCAGTAATATATAATGTGCTGAAAGGTACTCTTTAAGGAGAGGAAGAAGAAAAAGGTAAAGATAAAAATTATTAACAACAAATACATAACTATCAACAAGTGAATCTAAAAATCAAATGAACCGAGACCGGTTTGGCTCAGTGGATAGAGGGTCGGCCTGCGGACTGAAAGGTCCCAGGTTCTATTCCAGTCGGGGGCATATACCTTGCTTGCGGACACAACTCCAGTAGGGGGCATGCAGGAGGTGGCTGATCGATGTCTCTCTCTCATTGATGTTTCTGACTTTCTATCCCTCTCCCTTCCTCTCTGTGAAAAATCAATAAAATATATTAAAATAAATAAATAAATAAAAATCAAATGAATTAAAAATCTGATGAACAGAACAAACTGGTGAATATAATACAATCAGGGGCATAGAAAAGGATTGGACTGACACTTCTCAGGGGGAAAGGGGTGAGGGGGGGCAGAGAGAGACTGGACAAAAATCATACACCTATGGATGAGAACTGGAGGGAGGTAAAGGCAGAGGGAGGGGTGGGATCTGGGTAGAGGGGAGCTATGTGGGGAAAAAGAGGAACAATTGTAATAATCTGAACAATAAAGATTTATAAAAAAAAAAGAACTATATGCGTTAAAAATATCACATTTTATAAAAGACATTATAATCAATACAGTATGTTTTATATATCTCATATATAACATGTATTGTTAATTATATGTACTATATTATTTTATACATTTATATGTGCACTGGCATATATAATTATATCATATAAAATTATAATAAATAACTAGGCATTTTATCATTGTTAATGAGCCCTGTAGCTCTTTTTTCTAATGTCAAACTTGAAGAAAGCTAAGTTGGTTTTTTTTTATTAATTTTTTATACATATCTCCCCATTGCCCCCCTCCCTCCCAGGCATACCCCGACCTCCCAGTGTCTATGTTCATTGGTTATGCTTATATGCATGCATACAAGTCCTTTGATTGATCTCTTATCTACCTCACCTAACTTTAATCTTCCTGCTGTAATTTCACAGTCTGATGCTTTACTGCCTCTGTATCTATCCTTTTGTTCATCAGTTTATAATGTTCTTATTATCCACAAATGAGTGATATCATGTGATGCTTCTCCTTCATTTACTGGCTTATTTCACTAAGCATAAGTTTCTCTAGTTCTAACCAGTTGTTGCAAATGGTAAGAATTCCTTCTTTTTAATGGCAGCATAGAATTCCATTGTGTAGATGTACCACTGTTTTCTGATCCACTCTCTGCTGACGGGCACCTAGGCTGTTTCCAAATTGTAGCTATTGTAAATTGTGCTGCTATGAACATAGGGGTTCACAAATCCTTTCTGATTGGTGTTTGTGATTTCTTAGGATAAATTCCTAAGAGTGGGATTACAGGGTCAAATGGGAGATCCATTTTTAGTTTTTTGAGGAAACTCCATACTGTTCTCCACAGTGGCTGCACCAGTCTGCATTCCCACCAACAGTGCACAAGGGCTCCTTTTTCTCTGCATCCTCGCCAACACTTGTCGTTTGTTGATTTGTTGATGATTGCCATTCTGACTGGTGTAAGATGGTATCGCATTGTCGTTTTGATTTGCATCTCTCGGATGATTAGTGACTTTGAACATGTTTTCATGTGTCTCTTGGCCTTCCTTCTGTCGTCTTTCGAAAAGGTTCTATTTAGGTCCATTGCCCATTTTTTTATTGGATCGTTTATCTTCCTTTTATTAAGTTGTATAAGTTGGCTGTAGATTTTGGAGATTAAACCTTTATCAGTGATAACATTTGCAAATATGTTCTCCCATACAGTGGTCTTTCTTGTTGTTTTGTTGATGGTTTCTTTTGCTGTACAAAAGCTTTTTATTTTGATGTAGTCCCATTTCTTTATTTTTTCTTTAGCTTCCATTGCATTTGGAGCAGTATCAGTTAAGTTCTTTCAGCATATGTCTGAGATTGTGCTGCCTGTGGATTCCTCTAGTAATTTTATGGTTTCCCTTCTAATGTTTAAGTCCTGTATCCATTTTGAGTTTATTTTTGTATTTGGTGTAAGTTGGTGGTCCAGTTTCATTTTTTTGCATGTATCTGTCCAATTTTTGCAACACCATTTATTGAAGAGGCTATCTTGGCTCCATTGAATGTTCATGCCACCTTTGTCAAATATTAGTTGAGCATAGTGGTTTGGGTGGATATCTGGGTTCTCTATTCTATTCCATTGGTCTATATGCCTGTTCTTGTGCCAGTACCAGGCTGTTTTGAGAACAGTTGCTTTGTAATATAGCTTGAAATCTGGTATTGAGATCCCACCTACTTTATTCTTCTTTCTCAGAATTGCTGTGGCTATTCGTGGTCTTTTTTTGTTCCAGATGAATCTATGAAGAATTCTTTCTAGGTCTGTGAAATATGTCATTGGTATTTTAATGGGTAGTGCATTGAATCTATAGATTGCTTCTGGTAGTATGGACATTTTAATGATGTTGATTCTCCCAATCCATGAGCATGGTATGCTCTTCCATCTGTTAACATCTTCCTCTATCTCTTTTTTTCAATGTCCTGTAGTTTTCTGTATATAGGTATTTTATCTCTTTAGTTAGGTTTATTTCTAGGTATCTTAATTTTTTTGGTGTGATGGTAAATGGGATTGCTTTTTTAGTGTCTCTTTCTGTAATTTCACTAATAGTGTATAGAAATGCCACAGACTTCTTAGCATTAATTTTGTATCCTGCTACATTGCCAAATTCATTAATTCAGTCAATTAGTTTTGGAATGGAGTCCTTTGAGTTTTTTATGTACAGTATCATTTCATCTGCAAATAAGGACAGGTTTACTTCTTCTTTTCCAATTTGGATGCCTTTTATTTCTTCTTCTTGTCTAATTGCAATGGCTAATACTTCCAGTACTATGTAGAACAGGAGAGGTGAGAGTGGGCATCCCTATCTTGTTCCTGTTCTTAGGGGAAATGGTTTTAGTTTTTAGATGTTAGCTGTGGATTTGTTATATATGGCTTTTATGATGTTGAGGTATGCTGCTTCTATTTCCACTTTGCTGAGAGTTTTTACCAAGAAAGGGTGTTGGATTTTCTCAAATGCTTTTTTCTGAGTCAATTGATATGACTATGTGATTTTTATCTTTCAATTTGTTTATGTGATATATCACATTTATTGATTTGCGGATATTGTACCATCCCTGCATTCCTGGGATAAATCCTACTTGGTCATGGTGTATGATCTTTCTGATGTGTCCGATTTGCTAGAATTTTGTTGAGGATTTTGGCATCTATGTTTATGAGAGATATTGGCCTATAATTCTCTTTCATTGTGATGTCTTTATCTGGTTTTGGTATTAGGGTGATGCTGGCTTCATAGAAGGTGTTTGGAAGTGTTCCTTCTTCTTGAATGTTTTTGAATAGTCTGAGGAGGATAGGTTTTAATTCTTCCTTGAATGTTTGGTAAAACTCTCCTGTGTAGCCATCTGGACCCGGGCTTTTATTTGCTGGAAGCTTTTTGATGACTGCTTCAATTTCTTCCATAGTTATTGGACTATTGAGATGTATAGATTCCTCCTCGTTGAGTTTTGGAAGGTTATATTTTTCTAGGAAAATGTCCATTTCTTGCAGGTTGTCCAATTTGTTGGAATAGAGTTGTTCATAGTATTTTTTAACAATCCTTTGTATTTCCGCAGGGTCTGTTGTTATTTCTCCTCTTTCATTTCTGATTTTATTTGGGTCTTCTCTCTTTGCTTCTTGGTGAGCCTGGCTAGAGGTCCATCAATCTTGTTTATCCTTTCAAAGAACCAGCTCTTGGTTTTGTTGATCTTTTGAATTGTCTTTGGTCTTCAAGTTGTTTATCTCCGCTCTTATCTTCACTATTTCCTTCATTCTGCGTACACTGGGCTTATCTTGTTGCTCTCGTTCTAGCTCTTTGTGTTGTAGGGTTAGGTAATTTATTCCCATTGTTTCCTCTTTTTCGCAGTAGGCTTGTAGGGCTATAAACTTCCCTCTGAAGAATGCTTACACTGTGTCCCATAAATTTTGTATTGTTGTGTTGTCATTGTTATTTGCTGCCACGATGTTTTTTATTTCTTCCTTGATCTCTCTGGTTACCCAGTCATTGTTTAATAGCATGCTGTTTAGTCTCCATGTGTTTGATTTCTTTCTATTGTTTTCATTATAGTTGATTTCCAGTTTTATGCCACTGTGGTCTGAGAAAATGCTTGATATGATTTCTATCTTCTTGAATTTGAAGAGACTTTTCTTATGACCCAACATATGATCTATCTTTGAAAATTACCCATATGCACTGGAGAAGAATGTATATTCTGTGGCTTTGGGGTGAAATGTTCTGAAGATGTCAATTCATTCCATCTGGTCTAGTGAGTCATTTAGGATTGATGTTTCTTTGCAGATTTTTTGTTGAGAGGATTTGTCTAGTGGTGACAGTGGGGTATTAAAGTCTCCTACTATGATTGTATTGCTGTCAATCTCTCCCTTAATACCCTCCAGGAATTTTTTTAATGTATTTAGGTGCTCCTATATTGGGTGCGTATATGTTTACCAGAGTTATATCTTCTTGTTGGATTGTTCACTTTAGTATTATGAAGTGGCCTTCATTATCTCTGGTTATGTCCTTCACTTTGAGATCTAATTTGTCAGATGTAAGTATTGCAACCCCAGCTTTTTTTTTCATTTCCATTTGCCTGAAATACCATCTTCCGTCCCTTCACCCTCAATCTGTGTGCATCTCTTTTCCTGAGGTGGGTTTCTTGTAGACAGCAGATATGTGGATCATGTTTTCTTATCCAATCGATTATCCTATGTCTCTTGATTGGAGCATTTAATCCATTTACATTTAAAGTTATTATTGATAGGTATTTATCCGTCGCCATTTTTATTCTTTAGCCCAGAGTTCCTTCTTCACTTCCTATTTCTTTTATTACAGCAGACCCTTTAACATTTCTTGCTATGCTGGTTTGGTGGTAATATATCCTCTTAGTCCTTTTTTGTCTGTGAAGCTTCTGATTTCACCTTCAATTTTGATTGAAAGCCTTGTAGGGTACAGTATTCTTGGATTCAGACCCTTCCTTTGCGTGACTTTGTATATTTCATTCCATTCTCTTCTGGCCTGATGAGTTTCTGTTGAAAAATCAGTAGCTAGCCTTATGGGGGTTCCTTTGTAGGTAACTTTCAGTTTCTCTCTGGCCGCTTTTAAGATTCTTGCTTTGTCATTGCTGTTTGCCAATTTAATTATAATGTGCCTTGGTGTTGGTTTTGTGGAGTTCATTTTGCTTGGGACTCTGTGAGTTTCTTGGATTTGTATAGGTTTTTCCTTTCCTATATTGGGGAAATTTTCTGTCATTATTTCTTCAAACAGGTTCTCTAATCCTTGTTCAGTTTCCACTCTTTCTGGAACTCCAATTATGGAATGTTGTTTTTTTTTTTTCATGTTGGCCCAAAGTTCCCTTAGGCTCTCCTCTTGCTTTTTAATTTTTTTTTTCTAGAAGCTGCTGTACTTGGGTATTTTTTCCTACTGTGTCTTCTAGCTCACTGATGCCGTCCTCTGCTTCTTCTAGTCTACTTTTGATGCTTTCTATTGAGTTCTTTAAAGCAGTGATGTCATTTTTAATTTCTTTGTGCATTTCTTCATGCTTCTTCTTCATTTCCTCTTGGCTCTTACTCAGATTGTCAATTTTGTCTTCCATTCTTTTCATCCACCTTATGATCATTTCTCTGAACTCTTTCTCTGGTAGGCTTATTTCTGCTTCTATTTCGTTTACTTGCTTTTCTGGTGATACCTGCCTATCTGTCATATGCGGGCTGTTTGTTCTTCTGCCCATGGTTTTTCTTCTCCGGGTGTCTGGTTATGTAGTTCTCTCTCCTACGTTGATTCAAAGGCACAAACTACAACACGACCCGGTACAGCACATAAGGCACTTATCCCAGGCGAAATCTGACCTTTCTGTGTGCCGTGTGGATCTCTGAATTCGCCACCCGCATGTCTGCACTGATTGGAGAGTGGTGTTCTGGGTCCCTGGCTGTTCGGTTAGTGATTCAGTCACAGCATTCAGACCGCCGCAGACATCCACCTCCCTCTGCAAGATGGCGTGGTCTCTGCGTTCGTGCTGGTGGCTCCAGCTGACAAAAACCCCGAGGCAGTGGGGCTGCCTGGCCAGGAGAGCCCCGTCCAGCAGTTCCCCGCCTTCTCCTGGAGGATAACTGACTCTTAATTTGCCAACAAACACTCCCCATGCGACTCTCAGCTGCTCTCTCTCCCTCTGCCCAGCGACAAAGCTCCAGACGTGTCCGTGTATTCTGCCTATCCCATTTTTTCTGTATGTCAAGCTGTTATTTTGATCCCCACAAAACTGTCTCCTTACATAAACATGCCACCCCAACATCCTCCATAGGTCTAACAGTGAAAAAGAACTTCGAGACTAGTTTTTTAATTATTTGTTTTCTCTTATTTTGGTTTGTTTTGTTCTGCTCAGTGATTAATAGTTCTGCAGTCAGCCTGCTGGATCTCTGCCTTCTAGCTTCTCCACTTTAAGAGCTGTGATTAAGGTCAAATTAGCTCCCTTTCTTTGCCCAGATTACCACTCTGTAAAATGGGAGGAATACTTGAATTCATCACCCAAGGTTATAAAAAAGTCTAAATAACTTGCTAAAAATTCAAGGTTCTGTCATAAAAAACAGGGACTTATGCTCAATAAATGATAACGGTTGTATTATTTTTAGTTATTGTCCTGTTCTGCAGAGTGACAAAATCATCTTACATTTAAATACTGCTAAGACCACTGATAATCAGAGTAGGGTCAGCCTCATCCCTAACTGGAGAAACCCAAGAATTGTGAAGGCAAAGGCTCAAGAGTCACAACCAGGACACAGGCCTGAAAACCCAAATTTGGGGCATCCCTTTTTGCTGCTGTGCAAATCGACTGTTTTTGGTTTTCCTATCTAACCTCAAGATTAATTGCTGCATTAGGGGAAAGACCTTAAAGTTTGCTCATACATTTTCTGAGTTTAAAGGAAAGTTTTTATCACAGAATTTCTGCAGTGAGCATGAGGCAAGGAAAGTGACTCAGGCCATCCTCTCAGAAGAGATGACCATAAATCAGTTTTTGCAGAAAATTAATCTCTCCTGACTCCTTTAAAAAGTTAGCAATTGTTAGTAGGCAGAGTGAAAGTCTTCAAAAGGAGAATGATAAGACAATCTGACCTGGAGCTTCTTCTAAACTCAATGATATTAGAGAAAAGTCATCCCTCAAGTAAGCATTGGGAAAGAATCCCAGCAGGCAGATACAGCAAAAGGAAATTGTTGTTGTCTCAAACTCACTATATATATAAACTGGATCCTGAAAAATAGCCTGGTATCTTCAGGGGAAGATAAGATATCATGAAGCTGTTGGACCCAACAACAGGTTTTTTCTACTCCCTATTGAATACCTAGAATGTCTTGAAAATATTTACTCAACCAGTTTCACCAGTGGCACCCACCAGCTGTATATGGATGACATCCAGGACTTTCAGCTAGTGTAACAGAGACACAGAACCGGGGGTTCAAGAAACTGAAGTGTCTCCAACTCCAAGCTGTCATTTGAGGTAGGTTCACATTGAAACCATCGCCTGGCTTTTAAAGTGTGCTTCCCAGACCAGCAGCATCAACATCCCCTGGGAGCTTATTAAAAATGCAAGTTCTCTGGACTTTCCCCAGATGTATGTACGAATAGATATTTGTTTTTCAACAAGCCCTTCAGATGATTCGGATGCATACTAAAGACTGAGAATTACTGCTCTACTCTGGCTGTAAAAAAGGCTCCTTTAAGGAAGTAAATGAATTGGGATTGTTTGGGCTGCAAAAAACAGAAAATGGACCATGGTAGTTTGTCTAAATGAAGATTTTTATTTAATTAATTAAGTTAATTACTCTGGTCACAAGAAGACTGGTTATCAGCAACCCCCAGCCAGTGCTACAAAACCAGGATGTTAGCATGATCTCAGGCTCCTTTTTACCTTACCTTTTTACCTTGCCAGCATTGGAAGTGGCTTTTGTCCTCAGGTACAACACTCCAAGGCTAGGAAATGGCCTCTCATCTGTGTTGAGAAGGATGAGATAAGAAAGATGATGAAAGACGAGAGTAAAAGGTACCTACGAGCTGGTCCCTTCACAGCTGAAAGGTTTCCTAAAAGCCTCACATTTCATTGGCCAGGACTGCCAACTGTGCAGCTGCAAAGCAGGGTGATGTGGTAAGCATTTCAGCTGGGTGCTTTGCTGTTCTGAAAACAAACAAACAAACAAACAAAAACAAGTTTCAACTAGTAACAGTGGAGAAAGAGTATTGGTAGAAAAGTAACAGAGCTGTTAAGTTGGGTTGGTAAAGAAGAAATCATTAAGGTAAAAAATATTCAAACCTGTAAAGAATTTTTGTGAGTTTATTTTGAAAGGGCAGAGCAGGACTGACTCTATTTCGTACCGTGTCCTCCATCTTGTATAGCTGTGTCTCTGACCTGACCCCTCTTCCAAGAAAGGCTGCAGAATGTGTCAGTTACCGAGCTCACCCTTAAATCAGCCAATGGGGATGCAAGGGGAACTCCAAAAGTATCCTAAGCACCCTGCCTTTGCATCACTAGCCCCCAGCCCTCACCTAACCAATCGGGATCGGCCAACTCAGCGGTCTGAGGAGGCCCCACCTCCGCCTATAAAATCTTTGTAATTTTCAAGACTCGCTCTCTTTCTGCATCCTCGCTACGACGTTGGAGGCGGAGAGCCAGACCCGGGCTTTAATAAAGGCTCTTTGCTTTTGCCTCGGACTCGGCTCCCTGTTGATCTTTGGGGATTTTGAAATCTGGGCATAACATATTTGAGCCAAACTATCGACAATTGCTGGGAAACAGAATGGCAATGTATCTAGATACTACTCTGGCCTGGCATTTTTTTCACCTTGTTTTATACATTACAATCAAAGGGAGGATGTTACATGAAATCCATTAGTGATAGATTAGGGAGGCAGGAGAAAGCAAAGTGAGAGGGCTGGGAGGAGAGGGGGGGGGGCTCTGGGATTGGATAAAAAGTAAAAAGATAAGACACATTTTTTGTTTAAGTGGGTACAGGATAGTTACAGTCAACAATTAACATGACAGCAAAAACAATGAAGAAATTTGTGGTCTCCCTCCAGGTACCTTGGTGCATTTGGTTGTGCCCTGAAGGATCTGAAAAAAGGGAAGTTAAAAGTTACCCTGACATTCCTTTGGTGTGTTATCTTAGATGCAAAAAAACTATAGGCTCAGTAAAGATCAAAATTAAATTAAAGATTTTAGTTTCAGACCATCCTTTGTGGTTACTTTAGGTCTCTTGAGTTTGCAAGGCCACCAATGCAGACCTTCCCTAAATCAGGTTAGCATGTGGCCCTTTTTTGTCCACAGAATGAATGATTCCAGTCTAAATAAATATTGATTGTAGACACTGAATCTTCAAGGCTGGAAGAGAAAATAAAAAGTATGAAGAGTTTTAAAAGAATGATTAATAACTTTATTGGATAAGATCTATCTTAGGTCAAGGCGGGGGAAGAGGGAGGAAGCCAGAGCCAATGCATGCAGCCACAAGGTAGATGGTGACACAGATAACTAGCGCCTTCCTAGATGACACCCGTCCCCAGCCCCAGAAAGTTCACAACGCTCATACCAGACACTCCCTTTTGCGTGAACTTCCCTGGCCCGTCCTCCTAGGACCAGCAAATTTCGCCCCGGGGAAGGAGGGGAAACAAGATTAAAACCTCTCCCTTTTAACCAGACTCTCTGTCTTTTGTTCCTGCCTCAGGAATTTCTCATTTGGTGCCGAAACCCCAGGAGTGGCCAGCATCCCATTTGACGGGTCCAGGGTGCCCCCCTCTTCTCTCCTTGTGGCTCAGGTACCTCAGGCTACTCCCCCGGCTCAGCAGTATCAGCGTAAGTCCCAGCCCATGCTGATTCCTGGCAGTCGTTTTTTTCAGCATCTCTGTCTATAAACCACAGCCTGCATCAGAGATTGACTTCAGGGCACATCCCTCCAGGCCCCTCTAGGAGGGGTTCTGAACCTGGGGAGGCAGCGGAGACGTTTCTGACCCCCCTCAGTTCTTCAGCCTTTTGGCCTTTGTCCATACCCCAGGAGGTAGGGGAGACATCCCCTGCTGCCCCTCGGGTTCCCCGTCCATAGCCACGGCTCAACAACTGGAACACTGGTCCTTAGCCTCTGCTACTGACCCCAGGTTTTAGTATGGGTAATCAAAAATCTAAACTGGATCCTAGCACACCTCTAGGGTGTCTCCTCATCAATCTGGCTAAGCTAGATCTGTCCCTTATTTACTTCTATAATGTGGCATAGCCTCAGTATGAATTGGACCATGGATCAAAATGGCCCAAGAACAAGACTTTCTATCTCAACATCCTCACTGATCTCAGTAATTTTTGCCAGCAAGCCAGGAAATGGCCCAAAGCCTCATATGCCCAGGCCTTTTTCTATCTGTGCTCCCATCCCTCCCTCTGCTCCTTCTGTTCCACAGCCCAGGTTCTCCTAGCTCCTGAGAAACCCCTTTGCCTATCTACACCCCTCCACTTTCCGCCTTATCTGAACTCCATGAGAATCTTTCCTCCC
Source organism: Lasiurus cinereus (assembly GCA_011751065.1). Classification (NCBI taxonomy): domain Eukaryota; kingdom Metazoa; phylum Chordata; class Mammalia; order Chiroptera; family Vespertilionidae; genus Lasiurus; species Lasiurus cinereus. The sequence continues at coordinate 24,141,934 of JAAGEH010000006.1, read as the reverse complement.
CTCCGACTTGCCCACCTCCCTATCCCACAGCTCTTCCCTCCCTTCCCCCATTCTCATTCCCAGACCTCCCCCCCTCTCCCCCACCCCCCTCCCCCTCCTACCTGCAGACCCCCCCCCCCCCCCTGCCTGCTTCCCCAGTCAGCAGGCACACTTCTCCTGGGCACCTCCTCTCCTCTGCCCCCTCCAGGAAGTTGCAGGGTCCATGTTCCCTTTTCTCTGTTGGATCTCTCCCAGATTGAGAAGCAGCTGGGGTCCTTTTCCGCCAACATCACTGCATTCATCAAGGAATTCCCATACCTTTCTCAGGTCTATGACCTCACCTGGCATGATATCCATGTCATTCTCTCTTCCACCCTAACATCACATGAAAGGTAAAGAGTCTTAGGAGCAGCATTGGACCATGCAGATCAGATCCACCTTACAGATGCCTCTATGCCAGTTGGGGCCCAGGCCATTCCTCCTCAGGAACCGGGCTGGGAGTACCCAAATAGATACCCTTGAAGGGCGAAACAGTCGCTGACATCATGACCTGATGCTCCAATGCCTGATTGCCAGCCTATAGGCTGTCTCCCACAAGGTAGTTAATTTTGACAAGCTGAGGGAAGTTGCTCAGGGACCAGATGAGAACCCCACAGTATTCCTTAACAGGCTGACTGAGGCTCTGACCTTATATACTCATCTGGACCCTGGGTCCCCTTTTGGCATGAACTTCCCTGGCCCACCCTTGCACCAGAGAATTTTGCCAGGAGCACAAGATTAAAACCTCTCCCTTTTAACCGAACTCTCTGTCTTTTGTTTCCTGTGTCTCAAATCTCTCAATCTAATTATGGCAAAATATTTATAAAAAGCTGAATTTACTTTGAAATGTTATCCTATTAAATTAAGAAATGCAACATTTGCATTGGTATTTGAGACTTCCTTTATTACTGCTTCATCCCTAGATGACTTTCATTTTTGGAAAAATTTTAGAAGCTGAATGGTTAGTATCAACTGTAATATTTGCTATAATGCTGAGTTGCTGTAGTTGAGTAAGATGGCTTTTGTTATCTTTACTTGACTGACTTTATTTTACTTAATTGAGGAATGTTTCATGTCATACCATTACTTCCTGACTAGAAAATTTTTGCTTTGCAAATAAGCCAAATAATAATATTCTTATCCCAGAGGAGTACTCCTAAGTCAACTTACTTTGACATTGAAAGGACAAAACAGAAACGAACTCTCCTCCATCTTGTCCTATAGGGCTGGGCCCTCTGCCTACACCCCCTCCCTTTTCTGGGAGTGGCCACAGGTGTGCCAGCAATGTCCTAACTTCCCCAACCACAACCCGAATGGACCAATGAAGCTCCAGGAACACAGCGAGGGTCCTAATAAGGCTAAACCACAGAAGAACCTGTAACCCTCATCACTTCCCTAAGCCCACCCAATATCCTAACCCATATAACCCATTGTTCTTCAGAGGCTAGCTCTCTCCTCTGGCTGCTGTGCCAGAAAGAGGCTGGGAGCCAAACCTGGGTTTGGATAAAGACTCTGCTTTTGCATCGGAAAAGGCTCCCTGGTGGTTGATTATTGGAGACCCCGAACTCTGGGCATAACAACATATATTCAACTTTCATCAGCCACTTTTTCTCTTCATGGCAGCAAAGGTTTCAATTTAACTGAAAAAGTATCCTACTCCCACTTACATAGGCAGCCTCCCAGCCAGCTTTTTTTCTACTCAAAAAGTTACTTGGTACTCATCACTGCCTATCAAAATTCCCAGTGGGTTGATATTCCTCTCCACCATTCCCAGCCCCCAGGACTTAACCAATTGAAAGCTAAAGGTGGATGGGCTGAGGGACAAAGGAAGCTAAAACTAGTAATCTCCAAGTGTGGTCTTCCCACCAGCAGCATCAGTATTGTTAGAAATGCAAAATCTCAGGCCCATCTCAGAGCTATTGAATCTGCCTCTGATAGGGACAGAAATAGAATATTGGGACCAGCTATCATTGTAAGGAATATTAATCATGCTCTGTTAACTGCGATTGTTTTGTTCTGATTAAAGAAAGTATAGTCTGTCTAACCTGGCTGGAGGTTGCATGTGGGACCTGGGAACTCACCTGGAAATGTGGCTCATCCTCCACATCCAGGAGCTATCTATTATCATGGACAGATCAACAACCTTGTTGCAGAAACAGGTGCTAGCCCTTTTAAAATCCCCACTTTGAAAAACCCCAGCCCTTTGCAAACCCCAGCCAGCATTACCATAAAATGCCTATTTGGCATAGCATTTGCTTACTACCCAATGTAATCCTCATCCTTCTATCCAATATAAGCAGCTGGTTTATGGTGGGCTGCAGGGGAGATTTTTGTGGATGACCTCCTGCTCTCCCATACTGCCAGCATTGTTGGAATAAACACTCATATACGATTCAATCCTGTCTCTGCTCAATTTGTTACAGAAAATCTCAATAACCAAACCATGCTGGGAGAGTTTGGAGTTAAATTTAATGCACGCAGGTCCAGAGGAAAATGTTTCTCAAATTCTGGGCCTCAACATGCAGAAATTTTCCATATTTATATGTTTTTACCTTCTTTGTCTCCCAAATATGGAATGTTTTTCACCCCTTTGCAAGTTCGTAAAAGGCCCCTATGTGCTGAGGCCTTGAGACCTTAACCAAAGACCTGGCCTGGTGCCTGCACTGATAATTTTGTCTAGGGAAGGTTTAATGGCCTCTCCGAAGTGAGAATAGTCTCATTTTTCTTATTATTTAAGCAAGCAAGCATTTAAAGAAGCCAATAGCAAGGTTAAAATTTCAAACAGCAGTTTTCATATAAGATGGATGCTTCATTCCCCCCTATTTTATGTACGAGTCAAATCATTGACTCTTAGTCATTGTCAAGAAGGGAGTTATATTTACCCCTGTGGACTAAAATTTTAATTTTCTGTCTAATAAAGTTAGTAGACCTACTTTTAACATAAGGGCCCAGAATGAGGGCCAGGAGTAATCTTAGAGAGTCCAAAAAGTCTTGGACTCTCTATTTTTCCTGAGCTGCTTAAGCCAGGTGTGATGAAGCCACGTTGGGATTCTGTTGACCTTGACTGCCATGGAGATGGTCTTTTCCAGGTAGGAGTCAGTCCTTAGGTGGCAAACCTCTTTACCCAAACAGAGTCACCAGAGTGGAAGGGATGAATCGGATCAGAAGTTGGTACAGGTGGATCGTCTCAGATGTGCTTCTGGATTGCTTCCTGGGTAGACTGTAAAGTCTGTAAGAACTTGAATAAAGACCGGTTATGGATTTCAGTTTTTCTAGATTGGGTAGATCAGGATCTGGAAGAGTCACTAGAATCTATAGAGGCCCCACTGGTTTTAGGGCAGCCTCCGGGGTAGCTTCTTCTGTGGCCCGGTTCCCTCTTGCTTCTGTGGAGACCTCTTACCTTATAAATAGCACTATGTACACGAGCCATTGTAAATGCGTACCTGCTATCAGTATAAATTGTTACTGATTTTTCTTTTGTCTACCAGAGAGCCTGAAACTGGGTGACTAGAATATTTGACATCCAATGCTCTACTGTGTTCTGGAGTAAAGCCTCAACCTCATGTCCTCATGTGGGGCAGTTAGGATTAGTTCCTGCCTTAGGATTAATTTATTTGCTTTTCTGATAAGCATAGCTGTGGCTGCTACCACCTAGAAACAGGTATGTCATCCAAATGCAAAGGGATCAAGTCTTTTGGACAAAGAGGCTACTGGCTTTCTCTAAGGGCTGAGACTTTGGGTGAATATCTTTTTGGCTATGCCCCTTGTCTCACATACATAGAAATGGAAAGACTTAGTTACACCTGGTAACACTAGTTGGCCCATCGTCCTTGCTCTGCTTATGTCTGTCTAACTGCTTAATATATTACCTCAAGGATCCTGGCTCTGAGTTCTTTTAGGGAAAATGGACGTTGAATTTCTTCTGTAGCTGCTTCATGCTGAGAAGGGACGGAGTTTTTCTCAGAGCCAGGAGATCCTGGCTGTTTGTCAGAAGGACGATGAGGCCTGGGCACAGAAGGAGGTGGGCTTGTGACCTGGCAGAGACAAACCGTAACAAATAGTCTGGTGGAAGGGAAAGAAAACATTTCAGTTTTAATAATCTCTATTGAAATAGAATTTTTCTCCTTAAAATTACCTCTATGTTTATTAAAAGAGCCAAATCAAGACAAATTTACCTATTGTATTTAATTTGGCCTGATTATTTGCATAAACACAACAAGAATAGTAACACTACCTTTACCAGAATTTCATGATTGAATTTTAGTGTGCCCCATAGGGCTAGGAAGTCAAGCCACCCAGCTGCTGTCCACCATTGCCTGCAGTATCTGCTGAGTTAGGTGAATCCCACACTTGCAGCAACTTCACCTGGACCCACACTCTAGTTTTTCTCTCTCTTTTTTTTCTATAGCTCTCTCCACCCAGCTCAGTCATTTCTCCTCATAAGCACTTAACCTAACCCATCTTCAATTTTTAAATATTCATTTTTTTCATTTCACTTAGAGTAAGATCTGAACCCATTCCCACAATGCAAAATCTACCTTTACATTTTCTCAGACCTCATTCTTCACACACACTTTTCTTCA
>JAAGEH010000006.1:24110715-24137233 GCA_011751065.1 Lasiurus cinereus | reverse complement strand
CTCTCTCTCTCTTCTTCTTCTTCTTCTAGGGCTTAGCAGACGGCCTTGGCTTCCAGTCAGCCCTGGCCTACACAACCTCTGGGTCTCAAGTGTCTCTCGGTAATCCCTGCAGCCGTCTATGTGCGCACACATGTGTGTGCCTCTAGATGTCTGCCTTTACCGTTTCCTTGCGTTCCGAGCCCCATATGAGTCTGGGTCCCTACGGTCTCACCCAGAACTGGGGTTTACTGCCGGAGGATAAGGGGTTCTGGGCAGTTGGGAGTTTCTGTCTCCTTCCCGCCAGAGGAAGCCAGCCAGGCACTCTGGTGCCCGCTCTATCCATGTGTGCGCCTCCATACCTCAGCTTTTTGCAGCTCTTCTGAGTCTCAGTGAGCCCCTCTCTTTCCTTCTAGTTGTAGAATTTTCACTCAGCCAACTTTCCTGTGGTTCTGGATGATGTCTATTCTTTCAGTTATAGTCTTGAAATTGTTGCGCCAGGCAGCAGTGTAGGTGTTCACCTATGCCGCCATCTTGGTTTCTCTCACCCTAGGTTTTAAGGCCCATCTCAGTAGCCCTCCTACTCATTGCAGTGCAGAGTGCTTGGGGATTCTGCAGGGACATAGAGGCATCCTTATTGCTCCCTTTCTACTCTGACCAACCGCCAGTGATGATAGGGCTTGGGCCTGATGCTCCAGTGCTAGCCATTTTCAGGGCTCCCAAGCAGGTTATCAGGCTTTTCCTTGGCACTCTTATTGGCTTCAAGTCTTTAGAGTTCAGACAGGGCTCTTTAAAATATGATACACCAGTCAAAGTTTCTGGTCAGTAAAACTACTATTGGAAACTGGTCTTATTGAATTTATGCAAAGAAATGTATTGCCATGATTTATTAAGCATTGCCAAATTTCAGAGGAATTATATAAGGAGAAAAATACACTGTCCTGCTTTAAGATCTTCTGATTTTCCTTGTCAGTCCTTTGTATGGATTCTTCAGAGTAATATAATTGTCTTTAATTGACAAGGAGAAATTCAAAATGTGTCTATATTCAAATAGATCATTATAGCTGTGCTAGTAGTAGGGTTCCCTCTACTTGACTTGTCCTTAAATTTTCATATGGTCTCTGAGAGGGGTTACATGCCCTTTGAGAAAGGACTAAGGAAGCTTTATTGCTTTACAGGGTCTCATATGTCACAGGATCTCACAGGGTCTGTAATTCCTATAACAAAGGGCTAGTACTCACCACTTCCCTCTGTTCTAAACAGGCCTTCCCCAGTTTCTTAAAGTTGAGGTTTGTGCCACACCTGACATAGTTATGACCACACAGACCTGTAAAACAGTATACAGGCTGCCAACTGCCTTTCAATAGAGATCAAAACCAGATGGGTATTTTTCTTGTCCATTTGGGCACTTGCCCTTTTGGCAACTGCATTCAAATCTGTAAGATTAATGCAATATTATTAACACAATGAAGTATAATATTGGCACTGTGGCCATCTTAGGTAGCCAAATCTTCTGCTACAATATATGACACATGGTAGGGCTATACAAATATCTTAGAGAGATGACTAAGGTATATTCTTGACCTTCTAACTAAAGCAAAATTGTCTTTGTCTTTCTGGAGTCATGTCCATGAAGACACAGGTATCATCTAAGTCTATTATACAGTTTTCTGCAGGCCACTGTCAGGGCTGTACATGGTGGCCAGTTCTTCTTTCTAGCCATAAACACAGCCTTTCTAATTTCTTAAAATTTATTCTGGCACAGGAAAAAGTTGTTTTGCTGTAATAGGCAGCTTAACCCCTATATAACTGGGCTTGGAAATTTGCCTAGAAAGCCGTAATTTATAAATTTAACATGTGGCCTTAGATCTTTCCAACCCGACAGGATCTGTGCCATACCTCAGTCAGACTCCTCTCTTGGAGAATTTCAAAGTCCTGAAGGCTCCCCGTTCCAGGGAGAGTGCCTTTCTTTTGCTCTTTGACTTTAAGCTGCCAGTCCAAAACAGCCAGAGTTGCAGTTAGAAACAGCTTTGCATATTGCAAAGCGCTTCTGTGGCAGTGGCTTGGGTATTAGGCCCCTTGTCTTCCCACCAGTCCCTTTTGTGGCAGAGCAGTGACCAGGCCTCTACAAAGGAAGTGCACTGGAAAGGGATCTCAGCCCTTCCTCTTCCAGCAGCAACAGGTACTGAACCCTTTCATTACATTTGCAAACAGGGAGCTTTCACTAGCTCTGTCTGCTGCTTTTACAGATCCTGGGCTCACTGCTCCATTCCTGGGGCTGCCAGAAGGCCAGTAGCAGTCACTGGCCTCTGGTTTAACTGTTGTAGCCAGCAAGCCAAAGGCCTGAGTCTTATATTGCTTGTTGTAAAATGCTCATTATACACTGGGCAGCAGCGGGGCAGCTCTAGTATCAGGTATATATCTGCTGTCCCCCACTTTTTTTTTTCTTGCTGCGGCTTCTTCCAGGGTCACTGCAGGCAGCTCAGGCATCTAGCCCCCCTTCTTTCATTTGGCTCTCAGGAGCTGAGTCTGCCTAGCTACCATTTTTAAATCACCAGGGTAGCTAGATTAATTATGCTTGCAGAAAACTTGCAACCTTGAATCTAGTGAAGTTCTGATAAGACACCTGGACCAGACCCCTACACCAGCAGAATGGTTTGGAGCCAGTAAAAATCAACAAAAACCTCTCTCCCCCTGCTTCATGATTAACTACCGACACCCTCCCTCCTGTCTTTTCTGCATTAACCATTTACTCTGTCCTGAAACAAGGCAAATGGCCTGAGATCCAGTATATTTAGGCTTTTTACATTTAAGGATACTTCTTTCTTTCTGTAACCATTGTTTTCCCTCATAGATTTTTCCTGATTATTTTAAGCCCCTAGACTCTAGGGCCTAGAGTATCTTAAACCTTCCTGCTTTACCACTTGTGATTTCTTTGACCATTCCCGTTTCCTAGTTGCTTATCCCCCTTTCCTATTGTGAGTCAGAGGGAGACATTTCCTACAGTGGGGAGAAATAGAAACAGTGGGAGTTTCAGAGAAAACTATAGACTACCACTGTAGTAGTGCTCCCTTTCAAAGCCTGAGGTCCAACCTGTGAAGAAAAATGACTCTTAGTCAGCCTGGAAAGATAAGGGTGTGTAAGGAGATTTCTTGCGAATTGAAAGCCTGGATGCCTCCTGAAAGAAAATATCTTTAATCCAGTTACAGATGCTATTGGAATCAGGATGAGGGAGGAAGGGAAAGACCAGGTTATGTCCTCTATGAGGATAACTCCATCCTTAGTTCAGCCTTAGATGGCTCATGTTGGACTTTGATGTCACAGGAAGGGACAGGGCCTGTAAATCTCTCTGCCCTGCAGAGCTCTAAGCCCTCTTGCTGGAAGTCTCCAACCACCAAAAGAGATAAGAAAGCTATAAATAAAAGTTCTTTGTTCTTTGAAATGTCACAAATTTATGCCTAGGACTTTAAAATTTAATATAGCAAATTCACAAATCAGAACAAACTGAAACCCTTACTTATACAAAATTAGAGGGGAATTTTTGTTAGCTAAATGGGCTGATTCCTTTTCTGACAGAGAGCAAAAACTCAGAAAAAGAATTCCAGCAGCTTCTAAAGACTTTTGCACTCTGTCACAGCAGGTCCACCCCATCCTTAAACAAATTAAACAAGAGATAAGAAATACTCTCCTGTGTACAGCCAGAAGGCACAAAGTAGCTTCAGCCTCACACAGACCAGTTAATGAACAGATAATTATTCCAAGACAGACAAACATCCATACTCACACTCTCTCAGTAGACTAGCCCAGATTGGAGTTGAGCAGATAATGCCCAACTCCCCAAATGGGCATAGGAGCACTCCTGGCACCCAGGCCCAGACCAGAATTCTCAACCAACGTGTTGGTGAGAACCTACCAGAGGAGTTAAGACTGCGTCCAGTCCCCTTTCTCAGTAGCAAAGTGGCTAGTCTTCCACACAAACAGCAGAGTGAACTCATAATTCCTTAATTGAATTTAAATTCATCACCTCTAGAGTCCGACATTTATATACTAGCTAGTCCAAGTCTTTATTTCTACCAGATAGTTACCCAGTTTAAACAGTCTACCTGACACCTGATTCCTGATACCTGAGGAAGCTCCAGCTTCGGGGAAGGTGATCAAGCTCCCCCTTCCACTCATTGGAGTGGGCCAAACTGACAGGGCCCCTACCTTACAGATTCTGTCGACAGGTCCAGAAATGTCCGTCTGCTCTCTCCAGATGCCCGCTGGGTCCTGGGCTGAGGTCCGGGAGGGCCTGGAATCCCCCGATTCAATTCTGCTAAATCAGCAGAGTGGTACCTCCCTGAAGCCTATCTGGCTCCCCCCGGGCCTCAAACCCAGTCCACTCACCAAAGGCTAAAAAGCCAACTATGGGTTGGTTTTCCCAGAATCTCAGGGAACCAAAAATGTTACAGAAAATCGGAATAACCAAACCATTCTGGGAGAGTTTGGAGTTAACATTTAATACACGCGGGTCCAGAGGAAAATGTTTCTCAAATTCTGGATCCCAACATGCAGAAATTTTTCGTATTTATATGTTTTACCTTCTTTGTCTCCCAAATATGGAATGTTTTCCACCCCTTTGCAAGTTCTTAAAGAGCCCCTCTCTTCTGAGGCCTTGAGACCTCAACCAAAGACCTGGCCTGGTGCCTGCACTGATAATTTTGTCCAGGGAAGGTTTAATGGCCTCTTTGAAGTGAGAATAGTCTCATTTTTCTAATTATTTAAGCAAGCAAGCATTTAAAGAAGCCAATAGCAAGGTTAAAATTTCAAACAGTTTTTATATAAGATGGATGCTTCAAATTGGCTGAGGTAATGACAGGCAGCCTACGCCCATTGATTCTCTGGTTACAGCTCTGAGGGTGGGACACAGTATTCTGTTTTAACAAACCCTCCAGGTGATTCTGATGTAAACTAGTCTGAAAAGTGTTGCCCCAGTGGTCAGCAAATCACGGTTTGCCGCTCTGTTGATTAATCAGTTTGCCAACCACTGCCCTAGACTCTCGATTCCAATAATTACAGGCTGTTGTTGTTCCTTGTGATTAAGCACCTGTCCAGTGGTCAGCAAAATCATTAGTCAACAGAGCAGCAAAGCATGGTTTTCGAGCAGCAGTTTGCCGACCACTGCCCTAGAACAATGGTCTTAGATCTTAATTGACAATGAAATTACCTATGCCAGTGGTCGGCAAACTATGGCTTGTGAGCCACATTCGGTTCTTTGGCCCCTTGAGTGTGGTTCTTCCACAAAATATCATGGCTTAGGTGAGTCTATTTTGAAGAAGTGGCATTAGAAGAAGTTTAAGTTTAAAAAATTTAGCTCTTAAAAGAAATTTCAACCGTTGTACTATTGATATTTGGCCAAGTTTGCCGATCACTGCTCTAGAACAATGGTCTTAGACCTTAATTAACAATGAAATCACCTAGGCGGAGGGGAGAGATTGAGCAAAGAAAAAGTACTGTTACCTGTCTCTTGCTTGCAGAAATTCTGGTTTTGTTGGCCTAGGGAGCACTAGACAGTGCAATTTTTTAAAAATATATTTTTATTGATTTTAGAGAGGAAGGGAGAGGGACGAGAGAGAAACATCAATAAGGAGGTTTACTGGAGATTGAGCCCACAACCCAGGCATGTGTCCTTGACCAGAATGGAACACAATACCCTTCCATCCACAGGCTGATGCTCTTTCTGACAGTGCAATTTTTTTGAACACGATTTTATTGTGAAAATGAATTTATAGTCCGACAGGAGTCAAGAGAAACTCCACTCAGCCCCACGGAAAAGACCCAAATATTTGAGGGCAGTATCTCCATCAGACTCAAAGCCAATCCTAGACCGTGTTGCTGTAAAGACAAAGGAAACTGCATTTAAAATGGAATCAGAAAGCCCTGGCATGGACCATCTCCCACAGCACCAACACCACTCAGTGCAGCCAGCATAACCAGCCGGAAGGGGGAGATAAGAATTATTTTTACAGGGAGAACATTACTGTACTCACATGGGAATTTCATCTGCTTTTTTTAAAAAAGAGGAAAGAGCCCTTCCTGCTCCAGGAAAACCCACTAACCACCACTTACAGCCAATGAGAAACCGCCACAACCTTGAACTCTTGCTCTTCTCCAATGAACTTTTGTTCAAAACAACCCTCCCCAATTTTCTCCCAAAACCTAATAAAGGCAAGCCCTCCTTTATTCTCTGGACTTGCCTATGGTTTTGTCATAGCTGGCTTCTCTATATTGTATTTCTATACTATCCCTGAATGAACCCATTTTGCTGGTAAATTAACCAGCTGCTTTATTTTTAGGGTTGACTTTGCTTTAGGAGAGATACACACAATGACCCTTCTTATGGCCTATCTTGGCTTTTCTTTCAGGGCCCATCTTTCTCTTCTGTGTAGCTGGTGCTATATGAGCACCAGGGTTCACTCGGACTATAAGAAGGTCCATTCACTCAGTTGACATGTGGTTTAGCCAGCCAGAGTCGGGGGTGATGAAAGGGGGATTGAGGTCAAAGACCTATATTAACAGAAAAAGTGTATGTGCCCTGAATGAATGTCCCCTTTGCACATCTCCCTCTTGAATCTCTGGCCAGAACATCAAAGACTCAGCTATCATCTCTCTTTCTGTCTTTCCGGAACCTAACTAATGTCCTAAGCCAGTGGTCAGCAAACTGCAGCTCTGTTAACTAATGAGTTTGCTGACCACTGGACTAGACTAAATATTATCATGTAGTTGGAAGCTGTGAGGATTAGGCAATTGTGGCATATTGTGTGCAAAGAGGTAAAGGGTAGTATGTACAGTGGTTGGTAAACTCATTAGTCAACAGAGAGGCAAACTGTGGCTCGTGAGCTGCATGTGAAGCTTGCTAGCTGCAGTTTGCCAACCACTGTTATATACTAAGCTATCATCCTGCCAAATGGAGCCTCGTCTATTTTTTGGAAATTCATTACTCCTAAGGCATTCCTTTTTATCTTCAGATTGCTCTAATTATGCAATGTTTTCCCCTTATGCTGAGCCCAAATCTGCTTCTATGGAAGGCCCAATTATGGATCCTAGATCAGCCTGCAGTATGGGTTCCTCCACATGACATTACAACTCATCAAACTTTTAAACACAGTTATCAGGCCTCCTCTAAGTTTTCTCTAGTTCTGACTTCAGAATTCACTTTTTAAATAGTGCTTCTCTGCAGGAAATGTTGTGGAGTCCCTCCCAGACACACCCCTTTCTGGATAACATTCTCATTTCTGAGCTGCTCTGAGTGTTGGCTGTAATGAGCTCACAGCTACATTCTCTAGAAAACTGCACAAGACTGATGGGAGCCATAGCAATGGAGATGTGTGCATTCCTCACCCATAGGCAGCCAGGGCCAATAACAGGCTGAGATGGAAGCAAAACAGCTCCAGGTGAGACCATATCTATACCTCCTTAGCCCCTCCTCTTTTTCTGAGAAGCTTCCATCAACAAATCACTTGATGAGAATCCTCATTTCAGGCTCTTCTAGGAAGCTTGACCCAAAAATCCTCCCATGAGCAGAAACATTTAAGATTGCTCTCTTTAGCCCTAATCTGTTTGTCTCAGTGGATAGAGCATCGACCTGTGGACTGAAGGGTCCCAGGTTCAATTTCTGTCAGGGGCATGTACCTTGGTTGTGGGCACATCCCCAGTAGGGGGTGTGCAGGAGGCAGCTGATCGATGTTTCTCATCGATGTTTCTAACTCTCTATCCCTCTCCCTTCCTCTCTATAAAAAATTAATAAAATATATTTTAAAAAATAGTGCTCTCTTTACATGCTTACCCACATTGCACACATTTGTTTGATTAGTCGAATTAAATAGCCTGCTGAGCCCTGAAGGACTAATGTATAAAGAGGGCTGGAGAACTGGTTTGATTGTTACTGTGAGGGCAGGATGAAGGCTGAAGCCTGGGAAACCTGGATGACAACTGCTACCTCACAGATGCTCTGCAGAAGGGAAAAGGCTCAGTTCTCAGTGCCACTTTATTAATGCCCCAACTACATGTACATTCATTACAAAAAAAAAAAAAGACTCTGCTTTTCTAATCCTCCCTGTATGCATACTCATTGCAATGTGATTTTGCAGTTCCTCTAATCAAGAGGTAGAATGTTTCCCAGCCTCTGAACATGGGCTGATCTGTGACTTCTTTTGATGGACAGAATGGAACAGAAGGAATGGTTTGCCATTTCCAAGCCTGACCTCCGGAACACTTGAGTACCTTTATCTCTCAGACCGTTGGCTACCACCTTGTGACAATACCTGGAGTAGCTTGTTGGAGACATGATGAGAGGCTCATGACCCAATCAAGTCTTGCCTTCAGACAACAGGCACCTGACTACCAAACATGTGTGAGACCATCCTGGAACAGTCACCCTCCAGCTGACCACCAACTCACAAGAAAGCCCTGCTGAGATAAGCAGTGCCTGGACCAGAGCAGGAGGAACAGCCAGCTAACACATAACCTTGAGAACTAATAATGGTTGTTGTTTGAAGACACTGAGTTTGGAGGTGGTTTTTAGGCCATGTTATTATGATAACAATGAACTGATTCCCCACAACTTTTAGAACCTGCTTGGGGACAGCCAGATATTGGACAGAAGCACTGAACAACAAACTACGAACAGTTCTGCATGCCTGATCTGGACTTGCTCGGATGGGTTTACAATTCAGAGCCATGGAGAGAATAGGGCTTCTGGGGGCCAGAGGACATAGCTCCTGAGGCAGAGAGGAGCAGACATTGAACTTAGAGGGGGCCCTGTGAATGGCAAACTACACAACCTGAAGCCTTGTGTGCAGTCACAGGGAAATGATGACATGGCAGCTTCTATTTTTATTGCCTGTTCTAATGAAATACCTGGGAAGCCAGCAGGGAACACATCAGGGAAGTTGACTGATACAAGACTTCTATTTTGTGAAAGGTGTGAAAGGGATAGAGAAAGAAAAAGAGAGCAGGGCCCAGAAATGCAAAATTCAGGAGTAAAATTAGAACAAGGCCTTCTCTTTTTGTATCTCTAACCGTATTTACTATATTATAGCAAACATGCAGTAAATTATATAAATCTTAAGAATCTGGCTCAGTGAATTGGGTATATAAGCACTTAGAGCAACATGAAAAAGTTGGCCACACCAAGAAGGCTCCTTAAGTGCTCATTCCTAGTCAACACAACTTCTTCATAAAGAAGAAATCTTGTTACTTAGCTTTGCCCATTTTTGAACTTCACATAAATAGACTCATACAGCATATGTTCTTATGTCTGGTTTTATTCCTCTCATCATTTTGCCTATAAAATTCACATAGGAGGGAGCATGTTATAGTACTTTTTATTATTATTATTATTATTATTATTATTATTATTATTACTATTATTCTGCAGTGTTTCCATTGTATGGATAAACCACCGTCTATTTATTCTATCCTATTGCTGTTAGACATTGGGGTTCTTTCCGGCTTTGAGTTTATGACTAGTGCTGCTACAAACATTCTTGCATGGGTCTTTTGATGCACACATGTTCTCTTTCTCTTGAGAAAACAGTGGCTTTCAATCAGCCCCTCTTTCTGTCCATTATCTGTCTCAACACCCTTGGCCATCTGTGGACCACAGGTTTCAATAAGAATCTGCCTTTGTGTCAACTATGGGAGGAGGAAGAAAAAAGAAAAAAGGGAGAAGAAAGGAGGAGGCAGCTTCATCAACAACAGAAAGGATGACCAGTCCCTCCTACCTTCATGTTTTCTCTCCAGTAGCTGCTGAGATGCCTAAAATAATGACATTCATGTGAATTAAAAATGTAAAGAACCCTTTTAAGATGCAAGGATGTTTTTTAAAAGGGCAAATACACAAAATAATTAAAATGTTCCATTGTCCTTGTGCTTGTGATGTTTAGATTGTCCTCTGACTTACCAGCCCCTCTCCAGCAGCACCCATTAACCTTGGAGCCTGGTAGAAATGAAGAATATCAGGCCCTGCCCAGACCTGTGGAACCAGGACCTGCATTTTGACAAGACCCCAGGAAATTCCCATGTACATTAAAGTTTATGAAGCCTTCTCTCATCCCACTTGATACAAGACCTTATAAAACAGAGAAGGGAGGGGTAAGTATTCCCTTTACAGATGGGGAAATCAAAGCACAGAAAGGTCAACTGGACATGCCAAGAGCACCTACTGGTCCTATGCCAGGGAAAGGTCCCTAGATGGAAACTTTGATTTTTCATCATGTCACTCTGACACCCAGTGACACGCTTGGCCTGTTTCTCTCTGGAGAGCACTATCCTGAAAGGATGCACTATGATTTGGATCACTTTGTTTAAACGTTGGCCTGAGGACCCATCAGAGGACACAAATGTGTCAGCATGGAAAGGAGAGAATAGGGTGGAAGAAAGGAAGAGGAATCAGAAACTGCACAAAACAGCAGAGAGGCAGGTAAAGCAGAAGGAAGCAGTGCCAGAGACATTTTAAGTCTTGGCTTTGCTGTCTTCCGCCTCCTTTGCCTGAAAACCAGAGGTGTGTGCTGTGATGCAGTCTGCAAGAGGCTGTTGGCAGCCATCCCAGAGTTGGCCTGGGCACTCACTGCAGGAAGACTGAAACTGTCCTGCGCACCTCTGCTGAGCCCCTCAGAGCATCAACACCATCTGTGCCAGTGGGGATATAGCTCTGCCACAAACAAAGGCAGCCAGACTGCAGAGCTGGCTAGGAAGCTGGGTGCAATAACCTAGCAGGTCAGCTCAGGACATGCCCGTATACACCAGCAGGGCTCGAGGATCCTAGGCTTTTGCCATCCCTTGCTGCCCCTCCAGGAAGTGGCTTCAGGTTTCAGACTTACTCCCCAGACCTGAACACATCTGGATGCTCCCCCTTGACCCTGAGCCTGTGACAATCCCACAGCCAGGATGACTCTGGCTCAGCAAAACTCAGGGCTCAGATCAGTGAAATGTTACTGGACTCAGTGGACTCCCCTCAAATCCAGCTAGAGGGAGGTTGAAAAATACCCAGGGCTCTGCTTGCCTGGGTGCTAACATAGGAAGACTCCAAGGACACCTATAACTTCTCTCACCATCGCCACAGTTGCCAAATGTCAAAGCTACAGTTAATAGTAGCCTCCCAACACTGCTTTGTTCCCTAAGGCAAAAGGATGGATCTCATGGCAGGAGTTCCAGAACAGGCAAAGTGTATGGGGGTACCACAGGCTGGTGAGAGAGCTACTCAGGAAGGTGAGGAAGCTTTTGAGTCTGTAAAACCACTTTCTGTCCTGAGTTGTCCCCATGGAGTGTGAGATCAGTTATCTCCTTACTTCCTTGATCTTTAGCCTCCCTGGTTCTCTTGGCTACCCAACTTACTTCCCTACAGTTCACCTTTCAGACATCAATATTTTCCATCTCCAGTGTTGAGAGATGACTCTATAATAAACAGCAACAGCCTGTTCATTCAGTCAGGGTCCAGTTATGCAGCGAGGGCCCTGACCAACCTCCCAGCAGATGAAGCTATGCAAGAAAGAGGGCCAGGTTTCCAGGCCAAGGTCAAAAACTGGTCTGTGTGTCAGGGTGTATGTTGGTGGGTGGCCAGTAGTAGGAAAGAAGGAAACAGGCGTCATTTAAAAATATATGTCAAAAACCACTGTTGGAGAATTAGCTGCTTTTCAGGCTGCCCAGGACTTCCCACAGAGCTTTGGCAGAAAAAATGCTACTCTTTCCTATCCTTGCTGTGCACCTCCACACAGCCCCTACAGCAGAGCCAATCAGCGAATACACTCAAAACCCTGTTGTGACTGTGGAAATGCTCTGAAAAATCTTCAGAACAGAAATGATTTAGCAATGTATATGTTAGATGCAACATGACTAGCATGTTAATCAGTTAACTCCAGGCACTATATTTTCTGAATTTACATGGATATTTTCCCCACTTTTTTTTTTCCTTGAGACAAACAGAACTTAAAAATGCCTCTTAGATTTAGCCTTATCTTGTTTGTTATTCTCCCAGCAGCCTCCTAAACAGTTGAGTCATTCATTCATTCATTCAATTAATAATTAATCAGTGTATGTCATATGTGAGTTATTGTGTTCATGGAGAAATTGACAGAGTTTCTGCCATAGAGGAGCTTCTGACATAGCACGATGTGAGGTGCCCGGGTTGGGGGATAAGAAGAGAAGGGCATACAAAGTTCTCAAGAAAGCTTCAGATACATTGGGAGAAATGTGCAAAGTCATAGACAGCCCATTTCCATTGTCACAGAAATGGATCCTTGAAAGCTTGTGAAATGTGCAGTCTCAGACCCTACCCCAGATCTGCTGAATAAGAACCTGCATTTTCACTGAATGTGCAGGGGGTTCCCAGCACAGTGATGTTTGAGACCTACAGATCTAGACAATTGAAGCTGTAGGCGTTTAGGGGAGAGAATGATTATTATGCACTTCAGTGGTCAAGAAAAATATTCATGCAGGAGTTTGCCTCTGAGGAATGACTAAGCTTTGACTGGGTACAGAGGACTGAAGGAATAGTAATTTCCCGCCTCCACAGAATTAGAAGAAGAAGGAAAAAAGTCTGCAAACTGCAGAATGCAGTAAAATTTTGCAGATCCATTTTCCACAATAGCAAAAGCTGTGAGTCAGGTAGGATGAGTCTGCAAATTCTTAAAGATATCAGGATCCCAACTGGCGACTTGCCCGAATTAGACAACTTCAAGGTCGGTTTGCCTGGTGTCCTGGAATGGACCTGCCCACACAATATTCCTGGCTAGACAATAGCCTGCCTGTCAGTGAAATAAATCAACCAATGAGAAACAGGCTCATTATTGTCCAGCAGTTTCTCAGCCAATTGGCAGCTTCCAGCACATTGAGTTCTGTATTGGCATCCTATGAACATCGGTGGCGTTGCTGCTTTATCAAACTAGCTCAGGAAAGCAGATAAATCACTGTGAAGTGATTACAGGCCTGTGTGGGTGGGTGACTCAATCTTTCTTTCACTCATCTTCCCATATTAAAGAATTATGATTTTTTGTTTTAAATGGAAAAACGAAAACAAATGAATAAACAGATCAAAATATAATTGTTTACTGTGATGTCCTGTTTCTATTTACTGCTCAACATGTGTATTTGTCCAAAAATTTAATCAGAAAAAGATGATACAGAACTTCACAATTTTATTGAATGCATAGTTTAAAAACTAAGCCTATGCTCAATAGTGATTAAATATGCCCATCATTTTACAAGTCATGCCAAGGAGAGTCTATTCTATAGCAGGTAAGCTCTAAAGACAACATGGCCTCAGGCATCTACCACTGGACAGATTTATCCTTGAAATTATTTTCTAGTAGAAAATAATAACATATAAAAGGTTTGTCTATGCCCTCTAACCTTTGCAGCCATGGTTTGTTTTATGAGGCAGTTGCCAGGGGTAGAAGCTGAGCTGAGGCTGGGAAGCAGCACCCAACTGGCTGGCTCACAGGAATTGGTACCTAGGACCTGTGACTCATCAGTTCTATTCTAATCCCATTGATCTGATGCTTAATTAATAACACAGCAGCAAGATCTCTCCTGACTCCACCTCTACTCACTGCTACCCCCAACACTTCCTGCTCTGTTTCTTTCTTCTCCACCCCAGTGTCCAGAGAACTGGAAGCACTAGGCAATCAACTCGTTCTCTTATCCCTTACCATGAGTTTGCATTTAAGTTGGTGTAGGCTAAGGCTCTACCAAGCAAGATGGCAGGAAGGGGAAGGCCCAGGATAAGAAGAGTAGACAGGCTCTTTTTTATCTAGGGACTCTGCTTTTAAGAAGGAGCTTCTGAGTGGAAGAGGTTCAAGTCTCAGACTGAGCATATTGTGTTGTATTTTTTTAAATGATCAAATGAAAGTGTGAGAAATCTAGAAGCCATATAAGTACAGATGCTTGAAGAGCTGATGGAGCTGAGGTGAAAATTATTCCGAATGTTGGAGGCATTATCCTGTGAAAGAGGGAGCAGGTGAGTTCTTTTTGGTCCTGTCAGTAGCATGTAAGTTCAATGGACAGAGGAACTTCATCACACGCCAAAAAAGTCAAGGCCCTACTTACTGAGATAGGACAGCCTCCTCATCATGACAGTTAAGGAGAACATCCATGGCTTTTTTTTTTTTTGAGACATCAGCATTATATGGGGAAGATTGGAAAGAACTTTATCATTCTTTCATCTCTGAAATTCTATGATACATGCAGAGTTAACCTTCCCAGTGTAGTTTCTATGGTCTTATTTTATACGTATTATTCCATAGAATTCATACAGTATGCCAGTAGATGGGCACACTTATTATGTTTCATTTTCATTTCTGCTCTCTCTGTCTGATACTGTGTAGCTCACCTCCTTCACATTATGTTGGTGTTTTATCTCTTCTAATAAACTTTGTTTTCTGCCCTTTGTAATGTAGCCATCTCTTCCTCTATCTCTCCATCTCCTACCCTGCTTCATTTGACTTTATGGCATTTAGCACAATCTAAAATTATGTTACAAATAGCTCTGTTTATCACCTGTCTCCAACATGAGGACAGAGGACTTAGTTGGGTTTGCTCAGTGCTCCATTCCAGCATATGGAATCAAGTTGTGACACATGTCAGAATATATGTATAGAATGAATAAATGCTTCTGTTTTATAGATGAGGAAATTGAGACATTAAAAAAAATAAAGGAACATCCCCAGGTCATACATGAGTAAATAGAAGAATCAGGATTTTAGCAATGTGGCTTGAGAGTCCACAAATGTTTCTGCTCTAGTTCATTAGACTCTTTGAAGAAACATGTTTTCTTTCTTCCTTTCTTTCTTTCTTTCTTTCTTTTTTTTTATAAATATTTATTATTCAGATTATTACATTTGTTTCTCTTTTTTCCCCTCCATAGCTCCCCTCCACCCAGCTCCCACCCTTCCCTCTACCCTTACCTCCCTCCTGTTGACCTCATCCATCGGTGTATGATTTTTGTCCAGTCTCTGTACACCCCTCACCCCTTACCCCTTAGAATTATCAGTCCACTCCCTTTCTGTGCTCCTGATTCTATTATATTCACCAGTTTATTCTGATCATCAGATTTTTAATTCACTTAATTTTTAGATTCACTTGTTGATAGATATGTATTTGTTGTTCATAATTTTTTATCTTTTACCTTTTTCTTCTTCCTCTTCTAAAAGAGTACCTTTCAGCATTTCATATAATACTGGTTTGGACTTGATGAACTCTTTTAGCTTTTTCTTATCTATGAAGCTCTTTATCTGCCCTTCAATTCTGAATGATACCTTTGCTGCATAGAATATTCTTGGTTGTAGGTTCTTGCTATTCATCATGTTGAATATTTCTTGTGACTCCCATCTGGCCTGCATAGTTTCTGTTGAGAAATCAGCTGACAATCGTATGGGTGCTTCCTTGTAGGTAATTAACTGTTTTTCTCTTGCTGCTTTTAATATTCTCTCTTTGTCTTTTCCTCTTGGTATTTTAATTATGATGTGTCTTGGTGTAGTCCTCTTTGGATTCCTTTTATATAGGGTTCTGTGTGCTTCCTGGACTTGTAAGTCTATTTCTTTTACCAGATGTGGGAAGTTTTCATTCATTATTTCTTTAAATAGGTTTCAGTATCTTGCTCTCTCTTTTCTTCTGGCACCCCCACAATTCTGATGTTGGTACACTTGAAGCTGTCCCAGAGGCTCCTTACATTATCCTCACATTTTTGGATTCTTTTTTCTTCTTGCTTTTCCAGTTGAGTGTTTTCTGATTCTTTATATTTCACATTTTTGACTTGATTTTTGCCTTCCTCTAGTCTGCTGTTAGGTCTCTGTATAATATTTTTTATTTCAGTCAGTGTATGTTTAATTTATAGTTGGTCCTTTTCCATCTCTAGTTGGTTCTTTTTCATCTCCTCTTGGGTCTCACTAACTTTATCCAACTTTTCTAGGATATTCTTGAAAAACCTTATAAGTGTGGTTTTGAACTCTATATGCAGTCGTTTGTTTCCCTCCATTTCTTTTGTTTGTAATCTCTTCCTTTGTCTTGGCATTTTCACTATGCTGGGAGAACTTCTGTGTTGGATTCAGCCTTATGATACCAGACTTGCAAAACTGCAAAAGCCTCTCTGTTGAGCTTGGGATGGGTGGAGTCTCAGGGCTTAAGGGATTGCCTTGCCTTCCAGTTGGCCCTGCCCTCCATGGCCCCTGAGTGACTGGGTAATCACTGGAGCAATCCCTGTGTGTGCACGCATGCTCTCACAGTGCCTGTAGACTGCTACCTTTCCAGCTCCCCTGCACTCCGGGACCATATGAGTCTGGGTCCCCAGAGTTTCGCCTGAAACTGGGGTTTAGTGGAATTAGAAGTGGCACAGTTGCAGGGCTCTGTCTCCTGCCCACTTGTGAAAGCCAGTGGAACAATCAGCAGTTGGTCCTCTGAGCGCAGTGCTGTGCAGGCCACCAGACTTCTGCCCTTTTGAGACTCCTGTAAATTTCCATGCACTTCTCCCTCTTCACAGTCCAAACTCCCCCCATATGAGTTTTGGCTGGACCTGGGGTTTAGTGTCGTAGGATAAGGGGTTCAATGCCGTTGGGAGTCTCCATCTCCCTCCCACTAGAGAAAGCCAGCCAGGTACTCTGGCACCCACTCTGTCCTCACACGCATCTCTGTACCTCAGCTTTTTGCAGGTCCTCTGGGTCTCTGTGAGCCCCTCTCTTTCCTTCTAGTTGTAGAATTTCCACTCAGCCAGTTTTTCTGTGGTTCTGGATAATGTCCGTTCAATCTTTTAGTTGTAGTTTTGAAATTGTTGTGTGAGGCAGCAGTGTAGGTGTTTACCTATGCCGCCATCTTGGATTCTCTCTCCAAGAAACATGTTTTCTTAAAAAGACAAAAACAACAAAAAACTGTGACCCTTGATTTTCTCTTTAAATGTCAAACCATTGTTTTCCTGCTAGCTGCTTTCTATTCTTTCTGTGGCAGGGTACAAAAAAAAAGCATTATGTGAAGGAGATATTGGAATTGAATCCAAAACAGTGAAGTTGAATTAGCAAGAAGATCTGAACATTTCAGTGTGTTGTGGCTAAGAAAATACTACCTTTGTGTATTGTCTGCATCTTCAGATCTATGGGTCAGGTCCTTAACTGTTTTCTTGCCCAAGTTCTCAGCTCTTCACACGCTGGCTACCAGGATGTCTGTGGCTTCAAAGGGGCCAAGCAAAAAGAGTGATGAGGCAGGAGCTTTCCTGACTGGAGACTGCACTGGCCAACTCCTCTCTTGGAATCTGCAGTGGGAACTGAAGACATCTTCAATAGGTTAGACTTATTTGAGGACCCAGTTTGGCCTTGAGCCTGGCAGAAATTCCTTCTCTTTCAGATTAACAACAGCCTTTTGTGCATCAGTTTCAGGTTCAACCTAATATGTTCTCCCTTGGGGTCACCATTGTTTTTTACTAAAATATCACCATCATTCACCTGATGATATCAGATCTGCTGGTATGCCTTTTACTAACAAAGCATATGGAATATCCTATATTAAATAAGGGTAATATACAAATCAACCAAATGGCAGAATGACCATTCACAATGATGTGAACTGACCACCAGGGGGCTGACGCTCAACACAGGAGCTGCCCCCTGGTGGTCAGTGCACTCCGACAGGGGGAGCGCCACTCAGCCAGAAGCCAGGCTCACAGCTGGCAAGAGCAGTGGTGGTAGTGGTGGTACCCTGTTTCCCCAAAAGTAAGACATCCCCTGAAAACAATACCTCCTTCCAGTTTTACCTCTCTCTGTAACATAAGGCATCCCCCCCAAAAAAATAAGATCTCCCTGATAATAAGGCCTTCCCCCAACATAAGGCTTCCCCAGAATATAAGGCCCCCGAAGCTACCGTAAGGCAGCTGAGTCCTGATTTAAAGAGACCTCGCACTGCCTGAATAGCTCCAGCTGCGCTGCAGCCAATCAGTGAGCTGGTTTGTGATGACAACTACTACCTTACCGTATACAGGTAATAAATTTCCTTTTTTGTTGTTCAATAATAAATGTGTACCGTATTATTTTTCATGGAAAAATAAGACATCCCCTGAAAATAAGACCTAGCACACCTTTGGGAGCAAAAATTAATATAAGATGCTGTCTTATTTTCAGGGAAACAGGGTAGGAGCTTCTCCTGCCTCCACAGCAGCCTCTCCTGCCTCTGTAGCAGTCAGACATCTCTGGAGGGCTCCTGGACTGCAAGAGGGTGCAGACTGGGCTGAAGGACCCCTGCCCCAAGTGCATGGATTTTGTACACCAGGCCTTTAGTTCTATATAATAAACGCCCAATATGCAAATTGACCAAATGGCAGAACAACCAGTTGCTATGATGCACATTGACCACCAAGGGACAGACGCTCAATGCAGGAGCTGCCCTCAGTCTACAGGTCCCAGGTGGTGCCAACGGGGTTCCCCATCACACCACCAGTCACTTCGCAGAAGGAGGCTACCAGTGGTGGCAGCAGGGGACGGCGGGGCCAGCCAGCGAGTGGGCAGCGCCAAGCCAGTCAAGATGATGCCACTGTGGGCCCCCAACCGCCCCACCAGTCACTGCACAGATCAGCCCTAATTGTCAGCCAGGCCTAGGGACCTTACCCATTCATGAATTTTTTGCACCAGTTCTCTAGTTTGTTTATAAAAAAGATACTAATATAAAATACAGTGAGATGTTAACTATACTAAATAAAATATGCTAAAAAGTGAACTTGTGCTTACAATCCTACCACTAAAACTTTTGTGCCCACCTCTAGCCTTCACCTAGGTTCTAATACAAATCCACTAGGTTCTAATACAAAATCCTACATAGTTGTGTCTGATAAAGAGGGTGAGAATATGCTTTTCATATATATCTAGTGAGGAGTAAGATCTACTTTCTTTCCAAACTCTTAACGTAGGAAAAGGTGTTCAAAGGTGCAGTGTGAACAGAAAGATTATATTCACTATTTGTGTGCTTTAAAATAAATGTGAACTTACATGCACTTTTATGTACTCAATTTGAATCAAAACAAAACAAACACATAATTAAACCTGACATCTTGGGAATGAGAAATCCTGAGTACCTGCCTGGTACATGGCAGGTACTCCATAAATAATTTGAATGAATGAGAGTAAATAAATAACTAAATCACGAGATCTCTGATGTTGAGTGGTATATAATTCTCCTGAATTGCTGGTGAAAACAGGAACCCTCATGGAGACATTTAAGGATCCAATTAAAGATTTTTTAAATCTCAAAAGGAAGCAGATAATTGCTTTTGCTTTACATATTTTAATAGATAAATAAACAAGAGAAGAATTTTGCTTTCTTCTCAGAAGACAGAGAATGATATATATACTTGGCCAAGTTTTCTTATTTCTTTCTAATGAATGATATCAACTTTAATGCTGTACTATCCAAATATAAAATTTAATATACCCTGAGAGAAAGATATAGATACTTAGGCCAGGGCTTTTCAAACTTGAGACTGTTGACATTTAGTACTGGATAATTCTTTGTAGTGAAGAGGTGTGCATTGTAGAGTGCTTAGCAGTGTCTTTGGCCTCTACCAACTACAGTGGTACCTTGAGATACGAGTGCCCTAACATACGAGATTTTTGAGATACGAGCCGTCAAGCGAGCAATTTTTGCTTTGAAATATGAGCAACATTTGAGATAGGAGTAATCACGCTGACCAGCCAGCTGCACACGACCCACCAGTTTACTGCAACTAAAGCGTCTCATAGTTTCCCACGCCTCAAGGTTATGGAATGAATTAAACTCGTATCTAGAGGTACCACTGTAAATGCCCATAGTATCTCCATGCTGAGTCAAGGCAATAAAAATATATCCAAACATTGCCAAATATCCCTAGGAGACAAAACTGCCTTTGGTTGAGATTTAGACCTTAAAAATGGCCAACTGCTATAAAGGTAAAATTGACATTGGACTTAAAAAAAAATATGAACTAATTTTTCTCTAATTACAGTTCTGTCAGAAACCAAACATTGTTTTCACTAAATAGGTGTAAACAGGAGACCAGAAGGCTGGTCAACCTTAATTGCTCTGAAAGGTCAGAGCTAATTATTCACTGTTTAGTTGAAAACATTGTTAGCTAAAGCAGCCTCTACCTGTTTGTTTCATGTTAATTTCTGTTTTTATTATTTCCTGCCTAAAGGCTAGGGGTGTGTCCAAAAGCCTTAATAAAAGGGAGAAAAAGGCCAGAGCAAGTAGTAGTCCTTTCCACTAGAGGAAGGCTCCTGCCTGGCCCCCCCCCCCCCAATATCACCAAATTAATATTCTCTAGTCTCTCTTTTCATTTGCATGCGGCCTCCTTAAGAACCCGAACCCTGAACCGGGAACCCTGAACCACGCAGGATGTGGAAAGAGGTTCCCATACAGTTCTATCTTAATTTTTGCCACAGGTCAATTAGACCCTGAATAGAGTAGTTATAGAGATCAGACATCTCAAAGGGCATTGAATCTACAGGGAAGGTTGTTATGCTATAAATGATACCATTTTCAATTAACTATTGACACAATCATGTTGCATTATAATGCAATTCAGAGATTTACAATCACAATAATTTATTTTCATGAGTCAGAGTCTACAAGTTGGCTGGGGCCACTCTGAGTTTGCAGGTTCATTGGGGCAATTTTGCTCCATGAGTCTAACTTTGGGACTCAGGCTGAAAAGAGAAAAGCTACTAGGCGGAAAGTCCTTCTCACAATGGAGGAAGAATCTTCCAGAAACACTAGCAGAAAGATGCACTGTCTCCTTCAATAATAGACACCATTTCAAATAGGTGAAAGCCAACAGTGTCAAATGTCGGAAGGATATCAAGCAACAGTGACACTGTCATTTCCACCCACATTCCATTGGCCTGAGCAAGACACAGTCAAAGCCAATATCAGTTGGGCAGAAGAGTCCATACTTCCCTTGGATGTTGTGGGAAAGGAGTGGAGATAAGCTGAACAATAATCTACTACAGTTGAACATATGAACTTCAAAGACCCCATTTTTAATAGCACCTTGAAAAGAAGCCATAGTTTTCAGTTTTCATTGTTTCCATTGCTTTAAGAGGCACAAAGGGAGAATTATCACTGACATTTGAATTACGTTTGGAAAACATAATAAGATCTTAGTTGGGAAAATGCACAACATAAATACCAAAATTGTCTTGGCTTCCTTTAAGAAGTCTTACTATAAAACCCATAAACTGCTCATTTCATTGTTGTGTTTTCTTTTCAGGACCCTTGGTGAACATTGTCTTCATTTGGGCTAACTACTTTAAAGGAAAACTTAAATATCAATGAAATGATTTAACCTCATTTCTGTGCAGCCAGAATACTAAATAAATCACTAGCAGCTTCACAACAGCCAGCAGCCTAAAACAGAGAAATACAGGAGTCTTAGTTTGTTCCACCTTCTTAAATATTCTCCTGCATTAGTCATGATCACATTCCGATATCTGTGTACTGTTTAGGTGCTATGTGCTTTAAAGAGTATATAGAGGAATTAGAATAAGTCCAACAGCACAATTATTATTGGAATGGAACAGAAATTGGATACTTGCAGGATCTTTAATAAATATCTAATGTGAATTTCTTTAATTCACAATGTTAAAGCTAAAAGATTGCTCACTACCCCTATTACATCTTCCCGGGGAACAACCCCATACTTTTATAGATGAGGAAAATGAAATCTTATTAAAAAATCTGTGTCCCGCCCTAACCGGTTTGGCTCAATGGATAGAGCGTCAGTCTGAATGAAGGATCCCAGGTTCAGTTCTGGTCACGGGCATGTACCTTGGTTGCAGGCACATCCCTAGTGGGGGGTGTGCAGGCGGCAGCTGATCAATGTTCCCCACTCATCGATGTTTCTAACTCTCTATTCCTCTCCCTTCTCTCTGTAAAAATCAATAAAATATATATATATTTTTAAATCTGTGTCTTCAGCTGGTTTTGCTCAGTGGAGAGAGTGGAGAGGTTTTGCCTGTGTACCAAAGGGTCCTGGGTTCAATTTCGGTCAAGAGCACGTATCTTGATTGCAGTCTCCTTCCCAGCCTGGGCCTTGTCAGGGCTCCTATAGGAAGAAACCAATCAATGTGTTCCTCTCACATTAATATTTCTCTCTGTCTTTCCCTCTCTCTTCCACTTTCTCTAAATATCAGTAGAGAAATATCCTCACTTGAGGATTAAAAAAAAACAAAAAACAAAAAACACTATGTGTTGTTCAAGGTCACCCTTTAGCCAAAGCAGATCTTAAGCTAGGTCAGCAGAAATTTTCTGGCTCTAAACTCAGAATTTCCAGGCACACCATGTTTGTTAATAAAGTAAGGGAATTGTGAGTATTTTGCCTGAAGGAAACCATAGTAGTCTCAGATTTTAAGTAAATAAATACCTTTTCCATCAACCAAGATGCAGAACTCTGGGGTCTCAAATGGAACATGCAAAAGGCTTCAGTTTTAGAACAATGGGGCCTCCCTAGTGGTCCCATCTATGGAGAGGTGCGATGAGAATGCAAGTGCAGACCTTCAGATTTTAAGTTAGAATGTCAGTTCTGTCACCTGGGCCTTTATGTGCCAAGTCCAATGGGAACATTTCATTCTTTCTGACATCTGATGTGATTAGCTTCTCCCATTTTCAGAAATTTCCCCTGGTTTTCTCCTGCTTTTCTGATTGCTCAAAATTCTCTTTTTAACTATTTTTTTTTTTGCATTTATCCTAAACTCTGATGCTTTCCTTGGCCCTCCCTTCTCCCTATTCTGCATGCTGGTCTTGGAACCTAAGGTTGTGGCTCTCAAATAGTTACTCTCAGCCTAAATTTCTCTTCTAAACCCAGAACTATATACTCAACCTCCTGGTGAACATCTGTTGTCCCATAGGTACCTGACAACAAGTTCTCTCCCCATGCTTTTCCTTTAAACAACCATTTCCTTCTCCAGTATCCCCATCTCAGTAAACATCACCATCATCCACTCAATGGTACCATCCAGAAAATAGGGATTTGATGTAGGTTTCACTTTTCCCAACACACCTCACATGTAAGCCATGAAATGCTATATTCCAAATATTTTCTAACTGTCTTTTTTCCTTCAATCACAGGCACTTTGTTAATTTACTTTGTCATTTCTTGCCTGGGTTATGTACTGGCCTCCTAATTGTTCTCTCAGCCCAACTCCAGCCCTTATGTACAACCCATCTGTATAGAACACACATTCGTCAGCAAGTTTTCTCTAATAAAGAATAAATTTGAGTTTTATGTGATAGCCTGGTTTATATCAACCCTTGTATTCTGAGCATGGGACATTTATTCATTAAACATTATTTTTTAAGTGACCATTATGGGGCAGGCCCTGCATAGACAATAACAAAACAAACAAACAAACAAACAAACAAACCCACCAAGAAAATTACACAATCATCTCTCTCATGGAGCTTAAAACCTAGTAGGGGGTGACGAATAATACAAAATTAAATTAATACCTATAATAAATAATATTAATACAGTACAAATTTAGTTAGATAAATGAAAGCACTTGTAAGAAAAAATAAAAGCAGTGAAGGAGAATGAGCAATAGAGGAGGGAGGGGCTGAAATGTCACATAAGATGGTTATAAAGGATTATACTGAGAAGATGACATTTAAAGTTCTTCCACATAGTAGGCACTTACACACTACTCAGATGATGAAATACATGAATAAGTGCCTAATTTTATATGACCCATGCAACTAGTGGTGAATGAAGCAAAAAAAGTAAATCTTCCCCATTTATAGGGAACTCAGAGAATTAAAGTAACTTGCCATCAAGAAGATGGTGGAGTCAGGTCTCAACCCAATTCTTCATCCTCTAATACAAAAGAGGAAACTGCTAATGTTATCTCAAAATTGAGTTTACAACAGCATGAAGGCCTCTGTGCTATGCAGGTGGTCTGGAGTTTGAGTGCATTCTGTTGTAAATAGTTTTGATCCATCTGATGTTCGGTGAAACACAGTAAGGTCTGAAGAGAGGCTGAGCTGGGTGGTTTCTTTCTGGGGTTCACCTGGCTGAGCCAAGCAGGCCTGCAGCTCACTCACCCAGTTTGTATTTGTTCAACCAAGTGAGAGTTGAATGTTTATAACAAGCAGTGCTCTAGATGCTGTAAATTCCTCTGTGAACAAAATAGACAATCGTGGAGCTCTTTGAAAAGTAGGCAGTAATATGTAATGAAGTTTATAATAACTGCTCTGAAGAAAAATGAAACAGTGTTGGGGATGGAAGATTAAAGGGTATGCTGAGAAAAATCAAGTGGAGAAAGCTATGGTCCTCATGGCAGAGGAGGGTTTGGTCAGCTGGTTACAAGAAGTATAGACTTAAAGCACCAGGCATGGAATTGGGTTAAATGGATAACTTTTGTCCAGGGTTTGTGGCTCAATCTGCAGGAGAGAGCCCAGATCCCCCAAGCCCACCCTAGACTAAGGCAATAAGGCCCTGCTTTACACTGACCATTGGTCTTTTTTTAAAAAATATATTTTATTGATTTTTTACAGGGAGGAAGGGAGAGGGATAGAAAGTCGAGGAGAGAGAGACATCGATCAGCCGTCTCCTGCATGCCCCACACTGGAGATGTGCCCGCAAGCAAGGTACATGCCCCCGACCGGAATCGAACCTAGGACCTTTCAGTCCGCAGGCCAACGCTCTATCCACTGAGCCAAACCAGTCTCGGCATTTTTTTTTTTTTAACCCACTCCCTGAAATCCCCTGAGTCATCTTTCCTGGTTTTCTTCTTTCCTGGATTTATAACACCAGATTGGATTTTTTAAATGTGAGATCCATCCTAGAACTTAAGAAAAAAAGGAGATCAAAGCACCTTTGAGGTGCTTATAACTAATAAAATATTTCCCAAAGTGCATTGATGTGCACTGCAGGTGGGACCAAGAGACTCTGTATGGTTCTCTCCATCCCTCCACCAGGGGAAGAAAGTATTGATTATGGCTTGCATAGAAGTCTGTTTTACTTCAGACCTCACCTATAGTTTAATTGCAAATATTAGCTTTTGGCTCACACAAAGTGGATAGAGGGTGGCAGAGTGGGGAAACAATGCAGTTTTGGGGTAACCTGGGAGAAGAGCCTTTTTAGAGTTACTCTGTTGTCTCAGCAAGGAAAAATATCTATGGGAAACTTAAGGTAAAAAAAAATAAAATAAAGTAAATGTCCTTGCATTTATTTTGACAAATACCTACTATTAATGGCAAATGGTCCTGGATTTTCATTTACAGTATAAATATAAAGTCTCCTTTTTAAATAACTTTTAATTTGGAAAGAGAGTACAAGTGGGTTGGTTCTCTCAACCTCCTGTTTTCTTTCCAAGAGGTTGGAAGTCTTAAAATTACACTTTCTAGACACCCTGGCTGTTTGGGTTCTGGATATAAATTACATTGTACCCATTAGATGAAGTTGCCTGGGTTTTGTAAGGGAGAATAAGGTGGAAACAGTCCTGCTGCAGTAGAGGCAGCTAATTTGTGACCTTTGAGAGATCTGAATGCATGCTATCAGAATCAGAGATTTACTCTGTAAAGTCTCATGGGAATGAGGTGACTATGGAGGTAGCAAGAGTAGAAAATGTGATAACCATTGGTTTTTGTGTTGTTGTTTTTTACTTTGACATTGGAACAAAAATTCCACTGATGCCTTTTACTTCCATTCTTCCACTCATTTTGTAAGCACTTATTTCCCTGTATTTTAATCACCTTTTGCTTGAAATATGTAGAGTGCTTTCTCTTCCCTTCACTGAGCCCTGGTGATATGGCTCATATGACAAAAACTGTGAGGTGTTAAATTCTGATCTTATGGATGTGTAACTAGAAACATATTCTCAGAATTTACACAAAAAAGGAGAATTTAGTGGATTTCAGAAATGTTACAGTTAGGGAGGAGGCAAAGTAAAGCTGTACATGCTGAAGCAAACATCCATTATCTTTGTAACCTCAAATAGTCCATTTAATTTCTCTTATAAAATTTGTTTTCAATTACTGAATAAATTGTGGGATAGTTATGCAATGAATTACAATAAAAAAGAAGAATTAATTATTTACAGCTGCATGTAATAATATTAATACACACTACAAACACTACATTGAGAGAGAGAAGGGAAACAACCAGTCACAAGAATATATACTGTTGGAAACCAAATATTGTTCTCACTAAATGGATGTAAACAGGAAGCAGGAAGGCTGGTCAACCTTAATTGCTCTGAAAGGTCAGAGCTAATTACTCACTGTTTAGTTGAAACATTATTGGTTGAAGCAACCTCTATGTTGTTTCTTGTTAATTTCTGTTTCTGTTATTTCCTGCCTAAAGGCTAGGGGTGTGTCCCAAAGCCTTAATAAAAGGGAGAAAAAGGCCAGAGCAAGGGGCAGTCCTTTCCACTAGAGGAAGGCTCCCGCCTGGCCCCCCAATATCGCCAAATTAATGCTTTCTAGTCTCTCATTTCGTTTGCGTGCGGCCTCCTTCAGAACCCGAACCCTGACCCGGGAACCCTGAACCACGCGGGACGTG
>JAAGEH010000006.1:24097285-24110705 GCA_011751065.1 Lasiurus cinereus | reverse complement strand
AAAGAGCTTCCCACAATATACTAAATAATTCTATGTGAAAGATTCAAAAACAAGCAGACTCATCTAGAATGTGAGATCAGGATAGCAATTACACTTGAGGGGTTAGTGACTCCGAAGGGGACATGAAAGAGTCTCTGGGTGCTGGTAGTGACCCATGACACTTATGGGTGCATATTCCCATATTTATTTTGTATTCCAATAAAAGTTTATTTAAAATTTTCTTCATGAATTTAAGGAATTTTAATCCAAGAAAATTAAGAGAGCCTCTTTCACAAGTACTCACAGATTGATATGCCAATTTTCAAACCCCTCACAAGCATGTGTTGAAAGGAAGTTGCATCTTTAGCTTAACCTCACATTTTTTAGAGAGAAAATGGCTTGGTTTTCAGGATCCCAAGTCATACATTTTCTGAAATCTCACACCTTCTCTACCGGTCATTCAGCAAATCATATTAACTCCCTAAAATATTTATGTTTGTGTGTGTGTGTATATATATATATATATTTAACTGAAGAGGAAGAATGGTGATGGACAGAGACATCTTATTTTTCATCCTAGCTCAGGTCATGTAATGCTGAGAGAGTTCTGCATCTATGAGCATGGCTCAACAAAGAGTTAGGAGAAGGAGGGCAGGAAGATTCTGTCAGAGTAAATGAGGTAATCACCAAAGAACAGAAAATAGCGCAATGTCTGAGAGAGGTGGCAGTTCAGATATTGTTCTCTTAGTCAGTGTATAACCAGGAGCTGGTTATATACTGACTAAGTTTATAAATTACACTAGCTCAAGATTTCTGCCTCTAATAATGGGAGTCGAGGTAATTTGGATTAGCATTATTACTAGGAACAACTAAAAAAAGCTGGAAAATATGTTTTAAAAATTAATACTAAAAGTCATCTTGAAAGAATAAAATAATAAATAATATAGTGAAGAATTACCAAGTAAACATCCAGGGAAAATTGGAAATTCAGAGAGGTGAACCACTATTTTGTGCCACTTTTTACTCAGATAGAAGATGTATTCCCAGAGACAGTAAAGGGTTTTGTTAATCTCACTGTACCAGGAAGACAAAACTTGGAATCAAAGTCATCAAGCTCTCATATACAGTTTAGCTTTGAGTCATGTGGGTTGTCTAGATAATTTCAATTTGTTAATGGATTATGGTGACCTCAAAAATGCTGGAATCCCAGGCATATACTAGAAAGAAATAACATTTCTTTCTAGAGAAAATAACATCATCCCAGTTGAAATAACTTCCACAAATATTTTTTTTCAAATATAATCTTACATTAAATAAAATCAGATAAAAATAGAAGATCATTAAAAAGGAGCATCAAAAACTTCAGACAACCAGAAGAAAATCACAGTGGCAATTTACATATGAATATAAGAAACAGACTTTACACTTTACTATATAAAAATTAAAGTTGAAAAATATGACAAAGGGTTGTAAATATTTTTTAAAGAACAAAATGAAATTCTAGAACTGAAAGATACAATAGCCAAAGCAAAAAGTCATGAAGGATTGTAACAGCAAAACAAACAGAGGTGAAGAAAGAATTTGTGAACTGAAAGACAGCTTGGGTAAAAAAATAACCCAAATGAAGCATGGAAAATGAAACAGTAAATCACACTAGTTTACTCAGAAACATACTCCTTTGTAGCAAATTCCTCTACATTGCTCCCATTCTATTCACCACCTCCTTCTTCACTACTATCACCACCAGTACCTTGAACCAATATACATTCACTCTGTAACTTTTCCCCTCACCAACACTAACTTTATAGCAATTTTACTAACTTTATGGCAATTTTAATTTGATTTGGCTTGTGTGTAAAGATTCAAAGATAACAAACTTAGGAGGAAGTGATGTAAAAATAATATAAAGAGAGCCACTTTAAAAGAGAACCAGGGCTGCTATCCCAGAGGAACAGCCTTGCACAGCATAAGCCTCAAACTTTTGGAATATTAAAACAGGGCAAAATAACTTTTGGACCAGGGCTAAAACTCAAAGGACTGTTTGCAAAGATAATGAAAAAGCAGATATTATGACCACCAGGCTGATGGCTACCAGACAGAAAATAAAAAACATTCTTAAGAATAACTGTCACTATGTCAGCTTATCTGCACCAACAGAAAAGCCTTCCTTCTATTTATGTAATTGCTCCCCTTCCTTTTCTCATAAATAGCCTTTTCCTTTATCTCTATCATATCACTATTTGCACTTCTGCCTGAACCAGTGCTTCCCAAGTAGCTATTTTTAAAATTTCAAATAAATTATTGTTGCCTCCCACTTTGAACTTTTATTGTTAGGTTAACAGTGGCTATGAACTTTGTTCCACCTACAATTAATTAATTATTGAACTAATCTATGTATGTATATATGTATGTATGTATGTAATGTATGTACGTATGTAGGTTTTCACAAGGTATTTTTTAAATGTTTGAATGTCTTTAGGCTCATAAAGAGAAACAAGGCTAATGATATAGGATCACCCAGGTCCACATTTCAACCCTACTAGGGAAATGATCAGATATGATTATAACATACCACGTTCCCCACTAAAACTGGCTTTGGAATAAAAAGCACTTAGGTAAAACTCCAAATTACTTATGGTATTCCACTACTCATAAAAAATCTTATGATACTTAGAAAATATTAATTCTAAACATCAACCAAGTTGGTGATAAAAAGAAAAAAGCTATGCCCTGGCTGGTGGCTCAGTTGGTTGGAACATCATCCTGTACACTAAAAGGTTGGGTGTTTGATTCCCAGTCAGGGCACATATCTAAGTTGTAGGTTAGGTCCCTGGTCGGGGTCCCATATGGGAAACAACCAATCAATGTTTCTCTCTCCCCTCCTCTTTCTACAAAAAAAATCAACAACAAAATACAGTAAAATTATTGGGTGAGGAAGGAAGGAAGGAAGGAAGGAAGGAAGGAAGGAAGGAAGGAAGGAAGGAAGGAAGGAAAGAAGGAAGGAAGGAAGGAAGGAAGAGACACAAAGAACCCTGTGCTAAAATCCAACAACATGAAATTAGCAAGCACCTTGAGTGTTGACTTCATAAAGAGCTTCTAGAAAGGAAAACAGTGGCCCTCTCCCCACAATTCAGACTGAAAATGTCGGGGTCCCCGTTCTCTATGGGCCTGCTAGTTGAGAGTTCATGATTGTCAGTAACTGCTGTATGGCCTGTATAAAACTACTTGCCAATTCTAAGCCTTAGAGTTTTCATCTATAAAAGGGGTGCAAACCAGGTGATTTTAATTCTCAAGGTTGCTTTCAGTTCTAAAATTCCACTTTCTAAAATGCATCATTTTATTTCTTAACCTAAGTAGAGGTTACACAAGTATTTGCTTTGTAATTATTCAATATATTGATTTTTTACTGAGAGGAAGGGAGAGGGATAGAGTTAGAAACATCCATGAGAGAGAAACATTGATTAGCTGCCTCTTGCATGCCCCCCACTGGGGATGTGCCCAAAACCAAGGTACATGCCCTTGACTGGAATATCCACTGAGCCAAACTAATTTCGGCTATAATTATTCTGTAAGCTGAAGATATACATTTTATACAACCTTCTAAATAAGTAATGCTTGAAAATGTGTTGAAAGAAAAAAAAATGCTATCAAAGGAAGCCAGTCTCATACGATTCTTGAATTCATAAAAGTAGGTGTGAAAATTGAATGTCAGGAGGCAAAAAGCCAAGAGTAGATTGAAGCTTGTAAAACTCCTGAAGCTTCAAACCACTTTAGCAATAAGATAGAATTGAAGAAAATGGAATGAATGGGAACTTGCAGGACAAGTAGGACTGTTAGAAACCCATAAAAGTCCCCACAATGGTCCTTGGAGGAAGTTGAAATTCAAAGGTTGTTACTTACTGGCTAAATTTCATCTTAGCAGAAGGTGACCTTGGACATTTATTACATAGCCTACGAAACAATTTTTTTCTAGTTTATAAAAAGAAGCATCTTAATATGCTCAAAATAACTTGGTTGTAAAACTTTTTTTACAGCATTTACTTATTTTGCCAAGCACTATTTTGGGCCACATAGGTGTGTGTATATCTGCTCTCAAGGAGTTTGCAGAACTATAAACCTCTATGTCATTAAAAAGAAATTCCAAAATCCTTCCTCCTCTTTGACCTCATCTAAGAACATTTCTCCCAATACCCACAGACCTGTTTTTGCTTTAGCAGGCTCCCAACCCAGGACCTTTGCACTTGCTGTACCCTCTATCTCACATTCTCTTCCCACCCTCCCCACCACTGCCCCATCTTTACCAGGCAAATCCTTCTTATTATTAAGGTTTCAATTCAAATGTCATAAATTCTTTCCTGACATCCCAATTAAGAAAATAATAATGTTTTTTCCCTCTCCCCAGTCATTCTCTACTTTATTTTTCAATGTTCTTCCAAATACTCAATATTTGTAAATATCTGTTTAACTTATTTCTAGTCTTCCTACTCTCAATATAAAGTTCCAGATAGCAAGACCAAGTGACTTATGGCTTAGAACCAGCAAAGGACCAGCTTGATTCAACATGGTGACTAATTTCACCTTGCAGTAACCCCTAGCCTTATTATACACACATTATAATACATTAGCATACTACACAACACACCCCCACAGCCAAGATCAGAAATGAAAAGCCTATATAATGACACAATATGGCCAATGGAACCCTTCCAAGAAGTCTCCACCCCTTTCCTTGGAAATAACTTGAATATTCCTCCCCTTCTTGAATGCCCTACACCTTGATTAAATGGGGTACAATAAATCAGAGTACAATTAATCCCACTAGGAAAGGGCTTCTCTTTCTGTGGTTTAGTCTTCTTTCTGTCTTATTGCTTCATTAATAAACTCTCTTTCCCTTTAAACTCTAAAAAAAGTTCCATGTGAGTAGAGGCTTTATCTACATTGTTCACTATTTTGACCCAGTGTCTGGACCAGTGCCTAGCATTTAACAGTTGCACAATAAATTTAAATTTTTATTATTATCTACATATATAAAAGCCTAAGTGACTGAACAAATGACTGGTTGCTATGACATGCACTGACCACCAGGGGACAGACACTCAACGCACATGATCGAGCTTCCTCTTGTCTGGATTGGGCTTGTGGGGATCAGGCCAAAACTAGCTAACATCCCCTGAAGGGTTCTGGATTGCTAGAGGGTTCAGGCCAGGATGAGGACCCCACTGGTGCATGAATCTGTGCATTAGGGGTGTGTGTCCCTCAGCCCAGCCTACACCCTCTCTAATCTGGGATCCCTAGAGGGATGTCCAAATGCTCGTTTAGGCCCCATCACAGTAGGATGGGGCCTAAACGAGCATTTGGACATCCCTCTCACAATCCAGGACTGCTGGCTCCCAACTGCTCACCTGTCTGCCTTCCTGATTGCCCCTAACTGCTCTGCCTGCCAGCCTGATCACCCCCTAACCACTCCCCAGCCAGCCTGGTTGATGATTAACTGCTACCCTTCCATCCTGTTTGCCCCTAACTGCCCTCCCCTGCAGGCCTGGTCCCCCCTCCTTCCCCCAATCTGCTCTCTCCTACAGGCCTTGGTCCCCCTTAACTGCCCTTCCCTGCAGGCCTGATCACCTCCAATTTTCCTCCTCTGCCAGCCTAGTCACCCCTAACTGTCCTTCCCTGCAGGCTTGATCACTTCCAACTGCCCTCCCTTGCTGGCCTGATCGCCCACAACTGCCCTCCCTTGCAGGCCACCCTTCCTGCTGGCCATTTTGTGCCTGCCATCTTGTGTCCACCTGGGGTCAGCCATGGTCAATTTGCATATTACTCTCCTATTAGATAGGATGAAAAATATGAGGCAAACTCAAAAAAAGTTTTATAACATTATTTTTAATGTTCTACTTAATCTGCAGATTACATGCTCCTAAATACTATCAAAAAGAAAAGCCTTAGGGAGTTAGTTGTAAGTTAAAGAAAGGAGAGGTTCATCCTGATTGCATTTGTGTCATCTATGTCAGATGAGATAATGGAGACATTCACAGAAAGTGCCATTAGTGGGACTGAGAAAGGTGTATGTGATTCCTCAAGGTGCAGTGAGGTAAAGTTATTCCAAGTCAAGAGAACAGCCTGAGCAAAGGCATCAAGAAACAGGAATACACAAAACATGTTAGAACAGAAGATGAATGAAAATACAGAGTAATTTGAACAACAGACATGAAAGACTATGAACTTTATTTTTTATTCTGAAGGTGACAAGGATTAGGAAAATAAGATTTTGTCACTCATCTTATGGAACTGTTAGTCTGACAGCAATGTGAGGAATGGATTTCTATGGATATGAGCATCAGTGGGCACTTTGAGATCTGGCCAAAATGGTGTGTGTATGTGTAATATTTGAATATTCTACTGAAGAGAGATAATTCATAGATTTCATCAAGACTTGATATAAAAGAAATAAAAATAAAATAATAAATTAAAATATAAGCACTTATGTAGAGTGAAAGTAAGAAGTACTCATATTGAAGATAAAGAAAAAATTCAGCAGAATAAATATTTGTGTATTGTTTTTTAAAGGTGATCTCAATGAGCAGAAAAGCCCCCATTAATTGATTCTTCATAGTTGGAAAATGCTCAATTATACATCTCATAAATATTCAGATAGGTTAAAATTTTCTAGGAGACAGGAGCATGGCAATTTTTTTAATTAATAGTGTAGAAAAAGCTTAGATCGCATCATATAAGGCAGTGGTTGCTTTAAGGCAGAAAAGAGGCAAATTTAGATATTAACAAATTAAGATAGGACATAAAAAAGTACAAACTAGACTCAGGCATGTTCTATGTGATCCTTGCCTCTGCCTCAATCATCCATTCTTTTGTAGTGGATTGCTCCTCTATGCTAGGCAATTGCTCCCATACCCCTATAGATGAACGGTCAATTCCTTGGTCATCCTTGAGCCTGCTCTTTGGTAATATAATTGCCAAAACTTCTTGAAGTTTAAAATATCAGTTAATTCACCCACCTTAAGTTATAATAATGCCCCAAAGTAGAAAAGAGTGGGATATTATTGAGGAAGTTGAGGAAACAAGAATTAGGATGAGAAAATGACCAATAGGAAAACTCAAGAGAAGTCAAGCCAGTCAGCTCTCCTTGGGGATCAGCTTGGGGAAAACCTGAGGTCAAATAAGGACATTTGTAAGAGAAGACAACAGGCAGTGGAGTCAGATGGCTTCATCCTTGTAGAAGCTATGCATACCCTTTGAAGAGGAGGAAGTTCGATTTCAGGAATTGGCTTCAATTCAGTCAGAAAAAGTTGCAGGAGCCAGGAGGCTGAAAGATGTCTGCCATCTGGAGAAACTGGAGGAAGGAGAATTGGAAGTCATGCAGATCAGGATGGGAAGATGAGAAGATTTGCCGGGATTCCTTGGGTGGGGTCAGATGCCTTCTCAAGGCTCTTATTCTGGGATACAACCTGCAAAGTCCTGAAAGCTTCGAGTCAGCAATAAGAGAAAATAATTTCATTGTCAAGTCCTCATAAATCTCTATTTTGAACTGACACTTTGGAAAACTATCTTTCAATATGCAAATACAATGTTTTGAGATCCTCTAAAAAGAAATACCAAATCTCCAAAATCATTAACAGCAATTCTACAAAGTACAAAAAACTTATTATGACTTTTTGGTTAAAAATGGAAGAATACCAGATCACTCATTATATAGGATCTCTTTTTGGAGAAGCAAAATCTAGCAGAAGTCATTGAAACACTGGCAGGACTGAGAAGGAAAAGTTAAAGTTAGTAGTGTTTACAGGCATAGGCTCGGCTCTTGGAGACCACATGAAATCAGATCCTAGCTCCACTATTTACTAATTTTGTGTTCTTGGGCAAGTCCATAAAATCTGCAACCTCAATTTCCTCTATCATTAAGAGTTTCTGAAGATTAAAATTTAAAATAATAATGCATTTAAATTACTTAGCACAGTGCCTGGTACATTTTGAGAGCTAAATAATTATTATTTATCATTCCCATCATCACTATTAGTTCATTAGAGAGAGCTTCCAAAATTATTCATGGACAATGCTGAATAGGATTGGAGTCTTCCATCATCTACTGACTTGCAGTATGAATTCCACCAAATGACTCAGCTGTTAAAGGGGAACAAGATCTGTGAACAAGCTAGATCTAAAACATTGAATTGGTGCAAGGGAGGGTTGAGTTCTTGCATCAATTCTACAACTAACTCACGGTGAGGTGAGACAAACCACACATCTGTACTCAGTTTCATATGGTTGAACTACATAATCTTCAGGGTTCATTGAGTTTTAACAGTCTTTGATTCTGCAACTACTGTTTCAAATGCAGCACTTGTGAACTAAAAACAGTATCACTCCCCTTTGCCTGTATTGGTCTACATTTATGGGTTTTGAGAAAGCAAAATATGTAAGTGATCTTTCATCACAGGTAAGAAGTGGTTTGCCCTCCTCAGCCAAGCCTGCCTGCTCAGAGCAGACATTTTGCTCTGCCCTTGGCTGGCTGCTCCAGGAATTTTCTACAGCAAGCTCCATCCATAATGCACCTGGCAAGAGGAAAATGAATTTGCCCAGCAGTCCCAGACATCCCTTGGGGTTTCAGGGAGAGACCATGCCAGGCATTTCACTGTTAATTATCAGCACCCTGGCTGCCGTGGCCCCTTGCTGTGCCAATTTGAGAGATGAGACTCTTTACTCTGCTTATTAGGCTCAGCTAAATAAATATTTCCCAGCATTAGTGCTGTCAAAGATACAGTCTGAATTTAGCTCCCTGGTGTGGCTATTGGTACCCAAGTTTTTCACCATTACTTTTTCTTCTTGCCTCCCCCACTACTCCCATCCTATTCCACACAGTTAATCACTTTCTCACTGGACATTCAGCTGGATTCTGACATCAGGGAGCTGAAATACAATATTATTGATTTAGCTCTTTTGTTTAAGGTTATCAAACACCTCTTCTATTAGATTTAAGGGCCTCAGTATTAACTACTTCCTATTCCTGACCCATAGGCTAAATTTCTCAGCCATGTGTTTTTAATTAGAATCACCATTCCCACACTTTTCAAAAACTCAGAATTTTGGTAGAATTAAAGGCCCTGGATGCAGTGATTGGTTTAAAGGTGGAAACATGACCCTAATCAGGGTAATCATAGTCACAAAAACTTAATTCCAAGACTTGTTTTCAGCTATTTGGAAAACAAACTTTTTCTTCTTGGCTGGATGTTGAATCTAGAAAATGCAGTCCCAAAAAGCTACTTCTTTTAGTTATTTTGTAACCCTTAAGGTAGAAACTACTGAGAGAAGAGCCAACACATAATAAATGATGCAAAGAAATTCAGAAAAGAAACCATTGAAGAGCCTAGACCAAGTTTTACCTGAAGGCACCCAAATCTTCAGATATTTCAGTTTTAAATGATTATCGCTCCTTTATTATTTAACTTTGAGTGGGGAATTCTAATACCTTAATCTACATTTACCTATTTGTTATATGCACTCTCCTTGAGGTGTTTATTTGTAGCAAGTGCAGGCCCATATCCTTCCAGATATTACCATTGTAATGCTTTCCTACCTGAAAGCGTACTTCTGAGGGCTTACTCTAGTGCTTCTGCTTTAGCATAATATTAGTACAAAGGGTCATTAATATCCCTCTGAGAAAGCCTTCAACCAATGACTGGCAGGGGTTCTTAGATATATACTCCAGCTTCCTTGATCCCTTGGGATAACTCTGAGATATGTTTTTTATCTGGGTTCTCAGAGTTCCCCAGTGAGATTGAGCCTAATTTGTTTGATAAGCTTCCTGGCAAAGACTCGTGCCTGCCTTTCCTTGTCTCACTTCCTCACTTCTC
Source organism: Lasiurus cinereus (assembly GCA_011751065.1). NCBI lineage: Eukaryota > Metazoa > Chordata > Mammalia > Chiroptera > Vespertilionidae > Lasiurus > Lasiurus cinereus. The sequence goes on along the minus strand of JAAGEH010000006.1, from coordinate 24,100,863 downwards.
TATGGGCTTGTTGGCATCACCTTCTAAGTAAATTACTTGCACTTGTGTCTTTGCATGCTGAGACACCATTTCACAGAGCAGCAAACGAAGGCTACACTGGTCTGCAGAAATTTACAAATAACATCTATTTGGAACTTTAAAAATGCACTTCACAAGTTGTCGAACTTACATAATTTTCGTATTTGCACCCCCAAACAGATTGATGTATACAAGGACCCTTTTGGCATAGTCTAGAAAGAAACTATGAATTCAAAAGCCTGTAAGCCAGTGTGTTATTTCCTATTAGTGCTGGCCAAACAGAGGGTGATGTACTAGATAGAAGATTTTAGGAGAGAAAGAGAAGTACAGGCACAAACACTACAATATGCAGAGGATGCTCATTGATCCTTGGGCTCAAGCAGTGGCAGTGAACTGTCTAGATTCTTCCATTGGAAGAATTGGAGTCTCTGGTGGTCTTTTTTGAAAATATATATTTTTATTGATTTTTTGCAGAGAGGAAGGGAAAGGGATCAATGAGAGAGAAACATCGATCAGCTGCCTCTTGCACACCCCCTACTGGAAATGTGCCCGCAACCAAGGAACATGCCCCTGGACCGGAATCAAACCTGGGACCTTTCAGTCAGCAGGCCGATGCTCTATCCACTAAGCCAAACCGGTTTTGGCATGGTGGTCTTGACTTATTAATTGGTGGTCTTGAAAGCTGAGCAACACAGACATGTTTAAACTCTGAATACGCTCCCTCCTTTGCATAGTCTCTCCCCCAGTTCCTAAACCCTTTATGCTAAGCAAAACATCACCAGGCAAGGGGCTTTGCCAGAAACATGCATTTGCTTTCCAAATGGTACCTGACAGATGAAACATGTACTTTTAAATAATGCATTCTCGGACTAGTCTCACTAATGGAATGTTGTCTATTATTTACGTGAAAAATGTTAACATGCAGACTCCTTTGTTTTATTTTTATTTGGGGCATTTTAAACCAAACATTCACTTTAATGCCACTGGGAAATGGTCCATGTCTCTTCTGTGTTCCTTTCCATCTTCTAATCCTAAATTCCTGCCAAAGAACCCATATGGCCAACAGGGCTTGCAGTGAGCCCAGTGCAATTCCATTTCACTCTTATTAGAAATTACAATCATGATACAAAAAAGTTAGCACCTTTGAAGAAAAATGGCTTAACCTCTTCATTTTACCAATAAGGACAAGAAAGGCATGAAGGTCTTAGATGACAAAGCTGGATGGGCCTATAAGGGCATCTATTCCATTTCACTCCTGGCACAGATGAGGAAACTGAGGCACAAATCAAGACTTCATAGCTAGTTAGAGACCAAGTTGGGATTGAAACTAAGGAATCTTGATTCCATCTATTGCCCCACCATTAGTTTTGGTTTAGTTTGGGTTTTTGTTTCACTTGCTTATTTGTTTTACCTTAAGTTCACAGTTTGACCCTATAACCTACCTTGAATGTGATGTGGGATTGTGGGGTATTTCTTACAAAACCTGAAACATAAGCCTTTCTTAAATAACTTCAATGAGAAAACTTCTCAGTAATGAGTTTTGGCACTGGGAAACCACAAAAAATAGCCTCTGTTCTTTCCTTCTCCCTTCAGATACAGCCAGAAAAGTCAGATCATACTTAAGATCCGATCTTAGTCCATTTGGTGTGATGCTCATCCCTAATCTCGAACCACTTTTTGGGCCTGAGCCCAGGTGCTGGTGTTGCCAGAGAAATGCCAAAAGCCATATGGACTCCCAGGCCACCTCCTAGATGAGGTTGGATGGTGTACACCTAGAAACCAACTCACTCCAAGGGGTATAACAGATGGCATTCCAGATATTAATATGCATAATGCAGATTGCTAAGGTTGTTAAATAAGTAAGTATACTTTTAAAAATATATTTTTATTTATTTCAGAGAGGAAGGGGGAAGGAGAGAGAGATAGAAACATCAATGATTAGAGAATCAATTGATTGGCTGCCTCCTGCATGGCCCCCACTGGGGGTCGAGCCCACAACCTGGGCATGTGCCCTTGACCAGAATCAAACCTGGGGCCTTTGGGTCCACAGGATGATGCTCCATTCACTGAGTCAAACCGGCTAGAGCAATAAGTATGTATTTTTTTAACTGCGTTCATAAAAATTAAGAATTTTATGGCTAACATGAAAGCAAAGCAAAGGAAACCACAAGGCACTGTTTAAAGTTGTGCATTATTCTGTATTTGTTGGCATTGGCTTCCCAGCATGTTCCAACCTCCACAGAAACTGCAAAATAAACAGAAAGAAAAGTTAAAACACCAACCAAAGATGTTGACTTCAGAACCCTATGCTTTGAGTCACTAGAAAGGCTACTGATGAGAGAATTGGCATTTGATGGGAGAATTGGCATTCGTCAGAACAAGAAGTGGGCAGAATTTCTTCTTGACTTTACCACCTCTTTCTATTGCCCTTTTCTGGTAATTCCACCTTCACAATCCCAACCCCAACTCAAACTATGCATACTTCATTTTGGCTACCTTGGGAACAAGATTTAAGGGGGCACAATAACAATAATGAAAGTCACGAAATCCGTGAAATTAGATAAGAATCTGGACTTCTAAAAATCTTCATTACAAACAGTAGCTGTCAGAAGGTTTTAACAAAAATAATACTTCCTTGCATGTACAGTTATTTTCAGTTTTCAAAATACTCTCAAACACATGATCTCACTTAATTTGACCTTTTAAATAATCCTATGAGATACATAAAGCATGAATTGTTACCCTCATTTTATAGATGAAGAAATGGAGGCTCAGAGAGGTTCAGTGACCACTCAAAGACACACAGATTATAATAAGTGGTGCTACTGGAACTTGAATACAACACTCTTTGGTTCTATGTCTAGCAATGTGTCTGATTTAGCATTTGCCAATTAATTAATAAACAGCCAAAAAGGCCTTCATTGGGAAATAATTCCAATTGCTGCTGAAGCAGCCTAATCCTTAGATTAACTGATTCTAATGAGTTAGAACGTCAGGGGGTAGAATAAAGTTATAGTCCAATATTCAATAAAGTTATAGTCAAATATTTGGGATATTTGGGAATATCCCAAATACAAAAACTAAATTCTAATTTATGCATTATTTGAAAATAGTGTTTCACCTTTCCTTGTAACTATGACCTTTTCAATTTTTCCCATTAGAGGTAGAATATTTTCTCCTTCTTCATTGATAATGAAGGAGACAGTGTGATTTGTTTTATGAAATATTAGTAAGCATGATACAACAAAGTCTTGACATAAATTTACTTAGTTGGGTGTGAACTTTTATGCTCTGGTTATCCACGCAAATTGGCTTGCTGTGCCAAGTAAAAAGACCTGTGTACAGATATAGATCCAATCTGCAGCTTTAAGCTAAGTCCATCTAAACCCAATTTACTAGTAGATGATCCAATCACTGATATATAAGCAAGAAAAAACCCCACATTATTTGAAACTACTCAGTTTGAACTGCTTTCTCATATAACACTAGCTGACTGATACCCTATTTTCATCTTCCCATTCAATACAAATAGGCTCTCTGTTTTGTTATTATTACTTTTT
>JAAGEH010000006.1:24041698-24097275 GCA_011751065.1 Lasiurus cinereus | reverse complement strand
TTTGAAAATAGTGTTTCACCTTTCCTTGTAACTATGACCTTTTCAATATCAGGATTTGTATCGTCATGAAGTTATGATGTATCAGTAAAACTAATGGTAAAAATAAGGTAGGTAAAGGTACATCCAACAAAAGAGAATACTGTAAGTGCCAGATGAATATTCAATGAATGACTGAAAATTTTAGGCATTGAAGTCTATTTTTGTAGTTAGTGAAAGTGCATTGTCATTAGAAAATATTTTCTATGTGCTTCTTTACATAGTGACTTGGTATTTGGTGTGCTAGAAAGACAGGCTTATTGATTAAAACAGAGGCAGGCAACTGGTAAAAATCATAGACTAGGTTATCCTATATAATAAAAGGCTAATATACAAATAGACTGAATGGCAGAACAACCAAACAACTGAACAACCAGTCACTGTGCAACATGGCAGGCGTTGATAGGTCAGTGAGGGCGCCAGACCAAGGCGGGGTGCCAGTTCCTGTCATTGGGGCAAGCCTCTGGTGATTACTGAAAATTCTTTACTCCCACATGCCGCAGTCCCACCCATTACTTGCACCTGCTGCCAGTGACGGCCCCACTTGCACCCTCTGCCAGCCCTGTTCACCCCTGAGGGCTTCTCTACCTCTCCCTGCTCCTGAGGGGTAATCAGGGTAGCAGCCTTTGCTCACATCTGCTGACAGCACTGGCCCCACTTGCCCTTGCTGCTGGCGCCAGCTCCAATCACTCTGTGACATTAGGGGGTACAAGTGGGGCCAGCACCATCAGCACATGGAAGCAGTGGCAGTGGACCGGAGGCTGTGGCAGGAGGAGCTGGGCAGAGATGCGGAGGATGAGCCAAGACCCACCCATGTGCCCATTGCAGCCTCGAATTCATGCATTGGGCCCTTAGTTGATAATAAAAGGGTAAAAGTAGATATTTTATGAAAGAAAACTGTAATTGAAAAATAAACATTTAAATTTAAAAATTAAAATACCAAGAGATAGAAAAAAAAAGAGTAGATATTTTACTTGGCCTGATTCTGCCATTTCAGCTTTATAGGATGTAACCTAATCTCCAAAGCCCTAGAAAAACAATTTTTCTGCCTCCCAAGAAACCTACAACAAGTTTCCATCTGTAGAAAATTACATGCTTTTCTAGGTGTTTAGTAGGTTCAAATCACCTAGTTCTTTACTCAACCATTCCAAGCTTAGTGTGGGAACAGTTCCACATCTATAAAATTAGGGTAATAATTCATGCTCCGAATACCAGCCCACTTTAAAAAGATGGACTTGGCTATTCAACAGTTACCTGGGGACAGTTTCCTAGAGACAATGAAAAGACTATGCCTAACACCTGGTCAGCATTCAATAAGTCAGTCATTCTTCAGTATCTGGAGATTGGTTCCAGGGATCTTGCCTGTGTCAATGGATACCGAAATTCGAGAATGCTCAAGTCCCTTATATAAAACTAGAGGACTAGTGCACAAAATATGTGCAGGGGTTGGGGGGTGGGAGGGGCAGGTCCCCTCAGCCTAACCTTTACCCTCTCCAATCCGGGACATCCCTCTCACAATCCTGGACCACTGGCTCCTAATCACTCACTTGCCTGCCTACCTGGTCGCCCCTAACTGTTCCTCCCCACCACCAGCCTGATTGCCCCTCACTGCCCCTGCGAGCTGGCCTGATCAACCCTAACTGTCCCCACTGCTAGCCTGGTCACTCCTAACTGCCCCCTGATGCCGGCCAGGTTGTCCCCCACTTCCCCCTCCCTGCTGGCTTGGTTGCTCCTAACTGCCACCCTCCTGCCCCCACCACCCTTGTCACCCCTTTCTTCCCCCCACTCCTGCCAGCCTTAATGCCCCTCCTGCCAGCTAATCACCCCCAACTGCCCCCCTCTGCTGGCCTGGTTGCCCCTAACTACCCCCCTGTTGGCCTGGTTGCCCCCAACTGCCCTCCTTGCTGACTTGGTCACCCCCATAGGCCCCCGCCCCCGCCATCCTGGTCACCCCACACAGTTGTTTGCTCATCCCTCACTAACTCCCCTGCTGGCCTGGTCATTGGCAGCCAACTTTTGAGGGTCAATTTGCATATTTCCTCTTTATTATAGAGAACTAGTGGCCTGCTGCACATAATTCATGCACGAGTAGAGTCCCTAAGCCTGGCCGGTGATCAAAGCTGATTGGAGCCTTCTGGCTGCTGGTCAGGAGCTCCCTTCGTTCTGCACCACACCCTGGTGGCCAGCGCACATCATAGCAAGCAATAGAACTCCCTGTTTCCCGCTTGAACTCCCTTGGGGACACTTTGCATATTAGCCTTTTATATATAGAGATGAGGTACTATTTATACATAGCCTGCACACCATCTCCTGTATACTTTTAATCATCTCTAGATTACTTATAATACCTGATGTGTTGTATAAATGTAAACACTATGTAAATAGTTGCTATATTGTATTGTTTAGGAAATAATGACAAGAAGGAAATGTCTGTACATGTCTACACAGACAACCATCCTAGGCCTAACCACATAGTATACACCTCAGCAAAAATGTAGCATTTTTTGGAAAACTTTTTATCTGAGGTTGCTTGAACTCAAGGATGCAAAACCCAGGGTTATGAAGAGCCAGCTATAACCCTAAAGGAAAGAAGAGAGGAAGATAGGAACCAGCACAGTTTTACCCTGCCCTCTATCCTTCCACTCTGTTTTATCTGTTTGATCAACTGTCATCTATTTGTCTGGTCACGCCAACTCTCAGCCCTGTGATTCAATCATCACAGTGTCTTCACTGATCACATTCCCCCTGAGACCCTAGGTCATTTCAGACTTGACTCTTGATACCTGCACATTTTCCATTTTAACTCTTAAGCCCTTTCTTAGTATGCCCCTATGCACTGTGTTTTCTACATAGCCCCCTCTCTGACTATAACCTCCAAAACATGAACTTTCATTCTCAATTTCCCTCATAATATTCTTTCTGAGTGCAGGATGCTTGTTACTCAAGCTGTACCACCTACAAAGCACTTTATTCCATGCTACCTCATTTAACCCTCTCCACAGTGCTTCAGGAAGAAAGTAGAGTTCTACCTGTTCAAATGAGGACCTGGAATACAAAGAGGGTCATGGAGTCTGTATATAGAGCAAGCAAGACACAAACCCAGTTTTCCTGCCTCCAACTCTGGGGATTTCTGAGAATTTTATTTTATATATATTTATTTAATCCTCACCTGAGGATATATATATATTTTTTTACTTTTATTTTTTATATATATTTTATTGATTTTTTTCAGCAAGGAAAGGAGAGGGACAGAGAGAAACATCGATGAGAGAGACATCAATCATCTGCCTCCTGCACGCCCCCTACTGGGGACATGCCCGCAACCAAGATACATGCCCTTGACTAGAATCGAACCTGGGACCCTTGAGTCCGCAGGCCGATGCTCTATCTACTGAGCCAAACCTGTTTTGGCGGATTTTTTTTTTATCGTGCTTCTTTAAAAAGTACTATCACTAAGAAAATTCTCAGACATCATTTATAATATTCAAACTTAGATGAGAAAATAACAGTTAAGAAAAGGAACTAGTTGTTATAGCACAAAAAAATGGCAATATTAATCACTTAGCATGGCCATCTTTGTCCAAAGGACCAATAGTCTTGTTTCAGTGCCTCAATACAGATCTGATTCTGGGTTCAGTTGGCAGTATTTACTCTTCCAAAAATATCTCCAGGCTTAATGGATAGGATGAGCTTCAGTACATAGATCCTAAACTATAAACCTCGGCTTCCAGCCAAGCCTTCAAAGGTGACTAAAGAAGAAATGTCAGGAAAGACCAAAGGTTGGCACCACATCATGCACTAACTGTCAACATCTATTAGAATTTACTACTTTCATAAATATTCACATTCCAGAAGTGAATAATGGGGCATCTGGGCTTTTGGAGGACCCTAAAAACTGCATCTTGAGAAGGTGCCTGGCTTTCTTATGGCCATTGTCCAGTCTGATTTCATCCTGAGGTTATTTCCAAAGCTTGAGCATGAGATACTAGAAAATGTCTAAGTCAGAAGAAGGTAATGGGGGTTCAGCTCCTGGGGGTTCCATTAACCAACTACTAGTATGTGATGTTGAGCAAATTCCTTGGCCTATCCTGACCTCATTCTTTCCAGAAATATATATTGAGCACCTATAATCAGCCCACAAAAAACAAAGTTCTTGCCCTCAGGGAACTCACATTCTAGGGAAGATAATATAAACACATAACGAGGACATGAAACAGTGGAGATTTTTGCAGAGAAGGAAGAAGAGGTGCTATGGACAAGATGCTATTTTGGATTCCATGGTCTTTTGAGAAAAGTAAAGTGACATAAATATCTGGGGGAAGAGAGTTCCAGGTGCAGGGGACAGCATGTGGAAAGGTTCTGAGGTAAAGTGTGTTCAAGAAACAGGGAGGGAGGGGAGAGGGTGGAAGGGGTGGGGAGAAATAACGGGACCCATTGTGAAAGGGATTTTAGGCCTGGTTATGTCTTGGGATGAGAACTCATTGGAGGCAGTATCATCTGATTTGGGTTCCAGGAGCATGGCTTGGGCTTCTCTATGAAAGTACAGCCTTTTCCCCATCTGGAAGCAAACTGGTATGGACAAGAATGAGGGCTCCTCATGGCCCTTTCATCCTCTGAGATCCCAAGTCATATGCCTTGGTGAACAAATCAAGCCCATCTTCGACAAATCGCATCTAGGTTTGAGGCAGTTCTTTCATTCAGGATGACCAGAATGGCACCATTTCTCCACCACCAGCCTGTTTGGGAAGGACAGCAGAAGTTCCCATGGAACCTGGTGACCCCATCAGCAGGTCCTGGAGCTCAGGGTGGCTTTTCCAAGATGGAGCCTTTGGCTGCTGCTTGTAATTCCCATCCAACCACCAACCAACCTTTTTTTCCCCAAAAGGTCATCTGGGAAGGCCATGGGGTTAAGGCCGTTGGCCCTTGCCCCGCAGAGTGATTGTTCTTTGGATGCTCAAGCCTTTGGAATCTTATTTCCTTTTTCTGGGTCACTTGCTTGGTGTGAATGCATCCGAATACATCAGTTTGATATTTGTAGAGCTGTGTTCTAACTCCATTTCTACTTGCCTGCAGAATTTCAAGCTAAGGGTTGGAACAGGGCCCCTGTGTTTGAGACTTGGAGACTCCCCAGGCTTCTGGCCTCCCACCTCTCCCTCTGCACAGCTGTGTCTTTGCTGCTTCAAGAACCCTGAGTCATGTCTCACCATTTCGGTTTCTCCCCTACCCCTGCGCACTATTCCTGACGCAAAGGAACACTGCGTCTGGGCCACCGCCTCCCTTCAGCAGGGAGGTCACCGCTCCGCCTGGCCTTGCTCCTGCAGCCGAGCTGAGTGCTGCAGGCGGAAGGTCGGGAGCCAGGCCTGGGCGAGCGAAAGGCTAGGGCAGGAGCGAGGCGGGGAGGAGGAAAGCGGGGAGGAGGGGGGCGGGGAGGAGGGGGGCGGGGCTGGCGTGGGCGGGAAGGATCTGCCGCAGTGAGTTGCCTGTCGGTGATTCGTCCGCGGTCACAGGCTGGGAGGCGGGGATCCTGACTCACTGTGGCTCTGGAGGGGCTGCGGGCTGTCTGGCTGTCTGTATCGGTGCCTCCCCCGCACCCTGCTCCTGTTATAGGAAGAGGGGCATCCCCTGGGTCAGGGTCCTCCTGCGGGCTTTCCAAACAGCCGGTGCTCCTTTCCTCGGGAGCCCTCGGGGCTCTGTGTTGTCACTGTTTGTTTATTTCCACATCTGCCCCTCCTCCCCCCACCCAGACTCCTTCAGAGCGGAGCTTTCTAATCCGCCCCTTGATGAAGTCGGGGCCCTGGCACTTGGCACACTGCCTGGCACGTATTGTGACTTGGGGCATCAGTCAATCGCAATGAAAGGAAGGAGGAGGGCCGGGAGGAGGGAGAAGGGGTAGGAGAAAAGAACAAAAACAAAAACAAAAAAAAAGGAAGAGGGCTCAGCCTCCATATCTGCTAAGTGCAAAATAGGCCTCAGTGTGTAATGCACCGGAATAAAAGCCCCTCACAACATCCTCCCCAGTGCTTATGCTCCTAGAATGACGATAATGGGGGCCTGAGGACAAGAAGAAAAGGGAGTGTCTCTTGCTCTTAAAAATGAAGGTGCTTATATTTGTTCTCAAAAACCACCAATAGCATGAGGCGAACAAGAGGGAAAGCCACAACTTGCTGGACTGAAGTGTCAAGGTGAACTGTGTCCAGGAAGCCAATGAGGAAGAGAGCAAAGAGGAATGAACAATGTGATTATTGTTAATAAAGACATTTTAAAATTAAAACAAAATGAGAGGGAAATCATGAACATTCCAGTAGCTTCAAAAGACCAGGCAGGCTGAAAGGTCCCAGGTTCCATTCCTGTCAGGGGGCACATTCCCACTGGGGGGCATGTAGGAGGCAGCTGATGGATGTCTCTCTCTCATCAGTGTTTCTAATTCTTTATCCCTCTCCCTTCCTCTCTGTAAAAAATCAATAAAAAATCAATGAAATATATTTAAAAAAAGACCATTTGGCCCCAAAGCAAAACAGGCGACCCCATCCTTCCTTTCCAAAACCTCAGAATTTGCAGAGCCTGGAGGATTTTCAGCTGGTAGCTAGAACCCCGTTTTACAGATGAGGAAACAGATTCAGGGAGGCTCTGTCACAGGCCCAGATCAAGGAAGACAGGGCAGGAATCAATGTTAAAGATTTGACCAATCCATTACCGGCCCTGACCCTGGAAATGGAAGATGTATAATTCTGGGTGCAGAGATCTAGGCAGCCTGCAGCTTCTGACACCCCTTCCCCCCCACCTCGGGCTGTGAACAGCTGCCAGTGCCTGCCTGAAAACAAGCTTTCTGGGGCAGCTCGGCACTGAGAGGGGTGTCTTTTGCAGCTCCAAAAACAGATTTTGCCATCTCATTCCCACATTTGCAGTCTCCAGTTGGCTTCTTGTGATTGGTCAGAACTTTTCCTCACTAGCAAGATGAGAAGAATCTGCCTCCTACAACCAGATGGAAGAAAACACTGCAGTAGCAAAGATGGAAATGGTTGTTCCAACCCCTCTGATGAGTATAGAGGAGTCAGGTGTGGGCTCATCAGGCAGAATGATGCCAGGGACCTCAAGGGTCTCTACACTTGACCTTGGAGGAGAGGGGAGCTAACCTTATATCTTTCATTTTGTAACTGGGGGTGTCATAGTGGATATTTTTGGTGTTCTGGAGCAAACAGTTTTACAAAATTGAATTCTAAAAGCTATCAGGGCTGGCAGTTTGTACACACAGAAGCGGGTAGCTAACATACTTAGAATGGAGGAAAATTGGAGCTTCCTGTCTGCCTACCCCAGTCTGCTTCCACAACTACTATACCACACTGACTCCCAGCTTTTTCCAGTGTCCCTGCCTAAGAGATTCAGTCTGTCAGGCAGGGACCCTAGACCCATAGCCCTCCAAGGCATTCCCCAGTGTTATACTTCACTATTAATATCCCTAATGCTGAGATTCTCTGCTGTGGCTGCTCTAGAACCACCTGGAGAGTTTGAACGAATACCGATACTAATACTGGTGCCCAGGCCATGCCTCTGACCAATAAATCCCTACTTCTGCAGGTGTTTTCTAGGAGTTCTCCCAGGCAGCCATAATGTACAATAAGATTGAAAAACCCCTGTTCTCTTGCTAACTGCTGGTTTTGCATGCCCACATCTGTTCTCCTTCCTAATAACTGCACCCGGTGTTAATTTGAAAACCTCGTTCTCTGGATTGAGTGAGGTTAACCCCACCATCACCTCCAACAAACACCACACTTTCCCCCCGGGGACTAGCAGGTTACTAGTTTAAGTACAAGGATATCCAGTGAGAATCAGCCTCCAGACTTCTGACGAAACTACTGGGAAGGGAAAACATCTCTTTGTGTGGCAGTTATTCAGCAGAAAACTTGGGCTCCCAGTGGCTATTTTTGTCACCACATAGAGAAAACTGCCTGTAAATTAAGACAACATCAAGGAAAAGATACATTACTAATGGAGTGAAAACGATTTGAAACCTAATTAAAACCAGGTGTGTAAGGGGTGGAGGGCGGGAGGAGACATATGTACTACTATTTATAATATTTTAAACAATAAAAAAATTTTTTAAACACCATATGTGAAGCAAGATACCCTTCAGTAACAGAAACAAACCCCTTACCCCTATTCTCTCAAGCCAATCTGAGCTGAATTTTCTATGAGGAGCTACATTACAGCAGAATCAATTTATTACATAACCAGGTATTACCTTGAAATGTAGAGAACAGGATTCTAATTTGAAGGGTCACCAAACAAGTAAGTTTTGGTGTTAATGGTGAATGCATTTAAAAACAGCAGAAGTATGTGGCCCACCCTTGAGGACAGTAGTTCTCAGAAGAGAGGGCTGCAGACATGTCCTACTTCATTATTTCCTTCAGTGAATATCAGGAGTAGCTTGGTCTTAGTTAAATAAGAAAGAGCTTGAGGCATAAATGAATAGGCTACAAGGACAATGTGTGGACTAAATTTTAGCCAGGTCTTTTGCGGTTTTTAAGTAGCCAGTTTAACAATAATACAGAAAGTTATATGGCCAAATAAAAGCAGGCAACAGATCATCACAACAATGAATTGGATGCTTTCTTGGTCAGGGAAAGTACCCTGAAAAACAGGCCCCTGTCTGCAGGTGTAAGTGAATAAAGAGTAAGTGACTCACTGGATTTTTTTTTTCTTTTGAAAGTTATATCAGCGAGCAATTGCTGCCTAACAAACTCTCCCTCAACTGGATGGCTTAAAAATTATTTATTTGGCTCACCAATAAATCAGCAATTGGAGTTATGGTCTACTGGATGGTTCTTCTGCTGTCATCTGGGCTCACTCGTGTATATGCAGTCAGCTTTGGTCAGCTAAGGCGCTCTGTTTCTAGAATTGACTGGCTGTTGGCTAGGGAGTTCTCATGTTCAGCATGGTGGGCAGACATATTGGAGAGTCTGAAATCAGGAAATGGCAAGTTACATGATGCCCAAAGGGATGTGTGGGAAGAGAGGGAGAAACTGTAACCGTTGTTCTCACCAGGAAACTTTGGAGGAGTATCTGGAGAGGATGTTACCTCTGTTTTCTGAGTCACACACAATGAGAAGCCTCTGTACCACATCTTTGAGGAAACTTATAATAAAAATTTAACCACAGAGAATAAGATTGTTCCCTACTCTACAGCCTCTTAACTGGTTGGTTGTTTTGTGGTTGCTGTTTCTAGCACGTTATGTGCATCTGTGCCCAAGGATAAAGCCTTATGACTTATACAGAATAGTCCAGCATGTTGAAGGAGATCAAATATCTAGTCTTCCATTAGAAAGATTATTTCAATGCTTAGGGAAGAAATAATCGTGTTCCAACAAGAATCTTGCTGTCAGCCTTAAAGAGGTGCATGGTAAATGCGTCCTTTCTTAAGAATTGCCAGAGCCCCTGCTCATATGCTGCTGGACCCTCTGAGAGCACCAATTAACAGTCTGGCAGCCATCCACAGAGATGCTTGGCTGGGAGGCCTAAGCAGGACACTGAACAGGTGCCCCTTTCCACTATTCCTGAGCACAAAGTCTCATTTCCAGTCCAAGCTGTGGCCGCAGGAAATGCAGCAAATCAGCCAAGCTCTGTTTCATCCCAAAAGTCCTCTGTGAACTCATAATGCAAATTTAAGAAACTTAGTTCCTAAAGGATAAAAATAAATGCCAATTGTTTTTAAAAAGCTAGAACTTGTGATAAGCCTGGGACAAGCCAACAATCTCTTAGTGATTCAGAAAATTACTCTGACACAGAGGCCAGTTTCCAAGTGACATGGTAGTGCCAAATACAGCTTTTTATTTGTTTTCTACTGGCTTATTAGGATGAAGACACTGAATACTGTTTGTTATCTACATACTAGTGTCCAAAATGTCATCAATAGCAATGGAGCAAACCACTTAGAGGTTGCCACCTATGTGCCAGAAGACAGGATTCCTCTCTTCACCTGTTTTCACTGGTTCCTGGGACCACCTGTGCTGTGAGATGGAGAAAGGTTGTCAGTCCACACACTGAGTTCTTGTCTGAAATATGTTGATCACCTAGACCCAAATTTCACAGGGGCCTCAGCTTGATAACTCCTGAGCTCTCAGCGTTCCAGGCTTGCTATTCAGGATGGCTGAGGTGTCAAACTCAGCAAGCATTTAAGTTTCCCTTAAATGAAAATAAAATTCTTTGCTTCAATGTCAAAATCTTGAGTGGGGTGGGATATAAACCATAGAGGAAGACTAACCCTAAGAAAAGCCTATTCTGAGGCCAGAAACAGTATGATTCCTTGGGCCAAATGCCATGCTGCCCCCAGTGGTCTGGATGATAATGTTTTGTGAGACCAGGCTGTATCAGTCTCCAAAAGCATCTACATCTCTGTCAAATAAAAATGTCTATACTAGTCCATACCCTTCTTATCCTGGTGGCAGGTGAGTGCAGTGTGGACTGTATATGCCACAGTGGGGTTCATCAACTGTCTTAATCAGCCAGCTTCTTTTTCTCTGCCCTGAATCCACAATAATGGGTCCATAGGTGAAAAGATAGAGGCAGAAAATAATGTAATAACACTCAAATCTAAATCATTTCTAATGAGCTGGAATATTAACACTTGCCACTTAGTACATTTTTTTAAAAGGCAGTCTTTTTATTATTTTTTAACTACATAATTTTTATGTTTTCATGATTGCAATGAAAGTAGCCCCTTTCATTAAACATAAATTTAAGTTAAATGTAACATGCTTATTGTAGAAAATATAGCTATACTACCCATAATGCCAACAAATACAAAGCAGATCAATTTTATATACATATATGTAAATATATGTATATGTAATTTTGTACCCTGTTTATATAATTTGATAGTTTATTGTGAACATTTTGCCATACCATGAACTATTTTTCAAGAACATGAATTTAATAGTTCTTTAATATTTTCCCCCAAGCTAGGTGTCAATTGTATTTCTAGACATTTAAGGTTTCTTCAATTTTTTATATAGTAAACCATGTTCAATATTTTCCTGCAAGTGCCAAAGCACTATGGATTTCTTTTTCTTCTCCTTTATATATTAGATATTTCAGTAGAATCAGAATTTTGGCACTGAAGGAGATCCTACAGAAAATATCTCTCACTTTGTTTTAAGGAACTGTTCTTTAAGATTTTTTTAGAACAGAAAATTAGACAGGATGATAAAACAAACATTAATTAATTATAACCCCTTCAGAATTTTTAATGAAAATAACTAGGATATCACAGATAAAGCTAATGTCTCATTTATTCTATTTCTCCATCTCATCTTTTCCCCTCTCAAACTGACTGTTATAACTATGGTGTATATAACCCAGTTCACATTTTTATATTTTTGCCACATACATATAGGAAATATAGAGAGTTGGGCTTTTATATGGACAAATGTTATCAGACTGAATGTAAAATTTTTTCATTTTTTTTCCAGTCAACATTTCAAAAATCTATGTTGATTCATATGCTTCTAATTCATTCATTGTAACTGCTATATAGCATTTCATCATGTGAATATATAATCTATTTATACTTTCCATTTTTTTACAGCCATTTAGGTTATTTTTAAATTGTCTCTAGTATAAACAGTACTGCAGTGTATATATAACTTTGTTCATATCCATAGTGGCAATGTGCAATGCCAGCAGACTTCTACTATTGGCCTGATACATCAAATGCCTTTCCATCCATTTGTTTTTAACCTTTCTGAGTCTTGTTACTTTCAGTACCTCTCTGGAAAGTAATAAATTGATGGAGCAAATAGATGGATTTTTTTAAACCAATTTGATTATCTCTGCCTTTTATATAATTTTCGTATTGTTATGATTACTGATGTTTGGACTTCTCTCTGCCATCTGGTTTTGTGCATTCCATTTGGGAGATTTCTCTTTGCTTCTTTTTCCTGTCTCTAAATTTTTGTTGAATCTAAAGAAATCTGTTTATTCTGCATCTTTCTTCTTCTTTCAAACAGTACAATATTTTAGAATGTACTTACTCTGACCTCCTTTCACCTATTATTTTCCAATATGTTTGTTTTGGTATGTCTAGATGTTTAAGATAGAAGGAGAAATTTCTTAGTTCAGGTCAATCTTCAATTGAGAATCCCAGAAGAGAAATTCCTAGGATTGAATATTTGAAAATTTTTGGATAGATATGCACAAAAATATTGATAATAATTATCTCAGAATGATATGATTATAAGTGCTTTTTATTTTTATTTTTCCAAAATGAAAAAAAATAGGAGGAAATAAATAAAGAAAAGGAAAGTAACTTGCTTTGCTCTTCAATTCTCATTCTATAGTTTTCATTTTAAGTGAGAGGATATAATTTGAAACTTATCTATTAAAGGTAGCTCAATCTCTACTGTGTTTCAGTTATCAATTTATATGACAATGCGATATCAAAAATGATCTGAAAACCCAAGTCACACACAACAATGAGCATTTATTTCTCTCATATCTGTATCTGATGATCTTGGTCTAGCTTCCTCATATACCTGGAACGGTAGACAGAATAATGGTAACAAAAGATGTTCATGTCCTAATCCCTAGAACCTGTGAATATATTACCTTACATGGTAAAGGGAACTTTGCAAATGTGATTAATTTACAAATTTGAGATGAAGAGATTATTTTTTATTATCTGGGTCAGCTCTTATAAAAGATTGGCAGAAGGTCACACAGGAGAGATGCTATTTTGCTGGCTTTGAAGATAGAGAAAGGGTCCATAAATGTAAGAATATAGGCAGCCTCTAAAAGCTGGAAAAGATTTATAGTCTCCAGAAGGAATGCAGCTCTGTGGACCTCTTTTAGACTTATGATCTCCAGATCTGTAACAATAAATGTGCATTGTTTTCAGCCACTAAAATTGTGGTAATTGGTTGCATTGGCAATAGAAAACAAATACATCTGGGCTGTCAGCTAATCTAAGATGACTTCAGCTGGCATGACCGCACAACTCTTAACCCTGGGCATTTTTCATGTTGATGGAAGACGTGGAAGTGCAAGGAAATGGAAACACACAGATCTTTGAGATGTAGGCTTAGAACAAGGACATGTTTCTTCACTTTCATTCTGTTCATTATAGCAAGTCACATGACCAACTCCAGATCCAGGAGTAAGGAAATGGAATTTACCCAGACTCTATCTTGTTAGAAAGAGGAGTTATAAGGTCACATAACAAAGGACAGGGATACAGCCTGGTGAAAGAATTAGGGCAAATGTTACAATATATCACAATGTTTAACCTAGTCTCATTTGGGTAAATGATTAATCACTTCCAATTCCAAATGCCTTATCAATGCTGATGGGTCCTGTATAATACATGGTCTGTCCCTAATGAATTGTCCTTCCCTTCTGTACAATACCTGGTCTGTGCCTACTGAATTGTCCTTCTCTTTGGGTCTTGGTGGTTATACTTCTTTTCTGGGACATGGCAATGATTTCCATTCAACCTTAGTCTGAGTGGTCCACCCTGCTGCCCTCTACTACAAAATATACACACACTTTGCTCCAAGAGTCCCCTGATGGGGTCACAACTCAGCTTCTTAAACTTTCTTACAAGTCTCTGTATCCCCTACCTTCTAGGACACCCAGGAAATTCTAAATTCCTTATAAGGCATTTTCAGACTAAAGCAGGTGTCATAAGCTTTCTTGATGATTAACTACATCATGCCATGTAATATGTCTTTTCTGCCTTCATCTCCCCATGCTGGCATAGGACTCTTATAATAATCTTGAAATTTTCCTAAGGTCTGCTCTTACTAGTAAAAGTGAAAAAAATTTCTCCCTGTTCTGGCACTCCTCCAAAACAATCTGGTTATGTCTGCCATTGTATAATCTTGGATGTTTTTAGCTCTTAATAACAGAAAGCTTAACTCTAACTAATTAAACAAAAAAATAAAATTATATCTCATAATGGAAAGTTTAGTATTGCAGTTGGTTGGTTCAAGATCTCAGCAATATCAGGCAGGACATGAATTCTTTCTGTCTCTTCACTCTGAGAGCCACATTGTTGATCTAATGCCAAAGCTTGTTTCCTACATGGAAAGGAATTGGCTGTAGATACTACTGCCAGCCTACTTTCTTCATCATCAATGGGGGAGAGGAGAAAACTTCTTTGTAAACTTGTATTAAAAGGTTTCTCCTTCAGCCTGATTGGACCAACTCAAAACAAATAAGTGGACAGAGGAATGTCATATGCTGATTGGTTAAAGCCTGAATTTCTGAACCATTTGCCATCAACAGGGTTGAGATTATAGTATTATCATTTGCTTTGATTAAGCCCCATCCATAAAACTGGAGAGCAGTTCAGTTTCTCTAGACCAGTGGTTCTCAACCTTTCTAATGCCGTGACCCTTTAAGACAGTTCCTCATGTGGTGGTGACCCCCAACCATAAAATGATTTCTGTTGCTACTTCATAACTATAATTTTGCTACTGTTATGAACTGTAATGTAAATATCTGATATGCAGGATGTATTTTTGTTGTTACAAATTGAACATAATTAAAGCATAGTGATTAATCACAAAAACAATATGTAATTATCTATTGTGAAATATTTATTTCTAATTACAAATAATGAAATTTTGTCTTGAATCATGGTGTAGCATGGGTAACAGTCTTCATATGATAACAGTAAACTACATTGCTACATTTTGCTACACCGAGGAGCGGTGTGTTGGTTCCTAAGACCATGGGAAATAGGTGTTTTCCAATAGTCTTAGGCGACCCCCGTGAAAGGGTCGTTCAACCCCCAAAGGGGTCATGACCCACAGGATGAGAACCACTGCTCTAGACACACGCACTGTGTGAGGTAATGATGAACACCTAACTGCTGGAAACCAAACATTGTCTCACAATGAACAGGAGACCAGAAGGCTGGTCAACCTTAATTGCTCTGAAAGGTCAGAGCTAATCACTCACTGTTTAGTTGAAACATTGTTAGCTGAAGCAGCCTCTACCTGTTTGTTTCATGTTAATTTCTGTTTTTGCAATTTCCTGCCTAAAGGCTATGGGTGTGTCCCAAAGCCTTAATAAAAGGGAGAAAAAGGTCAGAGCAAGTGATAGTCCTTCCCACTAGACTAGAGGAAGGCTCCCGCCTGGCCCCCCAATATCATCAAAATAATATTTTCTAGTCTCTCTTTTCGTTTGCATGTGACCTCCTTCAGAATCTGAACCCTGAACTGGGAACCCTGAACCACGCAGGATGTGGAAAGAGGTTCCCACACCTAACAAAATCTTCAATAAGGAGGCAGGCAATTATGGATGCTTGTGATTTAATAATAATGTCCCTAAAACCATATTTCAAGAAGTTTTTTATACTTACTAAAAAGAACTAGTATATTTTTATTTGACCACTTGTCCTTCGGTTCCTCTCGCTCTCCCTCTTTTAGTGGTGGGAAAATATCTTTTCCTTTCTGTCTCACTGAACTTCTCTTTATAAATATAGCTAAATTCTCTCTATATCTGCTTTATTGTGGAACCCTGTGTTCAGACTCCAGTTGCTCTTAATATGTAAAGGAAATGTTTAACATTTTAAAATTTCTTTTTGCCAACTAAAACAAGTTTTCTAAAAGTTTGTTTCTTTAGACTTATGAAGGTCCCCTTTGTAATTCAATGACACTCAACATTTGACTAGCAGGTGGCTGCCTTTCTCATGAAGATATACCAGTAGATAGCAGTTGTCCAATGAATAGAGAATAGCAAGACAGAAAAACAAATAGATCTACTGAAAATTCAGAAGGTATTATAGAAAGATAGTAAAAAACAAAACAAAAACCCAAACAAACAAACAAACAAAACCAGTTTCCTCTATCACACTTATTCTTGCCCGCTTTTTCACTCCAGGCATCAAGGATTAGATCTTTCCATTCTCAGATGATGTTAACTCTGTCATGTTGTTTAATAAGCAGTCCAAATGGCTTTTTTCAATTATTCTCCAGTTCATTAGTATATTGCCTTCCTTTCTAGAAAGCATTATAACTGATTAATGTTATAATTACACTATTATGTAATCATCTATTTATTTGCAATTATGCCTCTTTTATGCTAGTTCGTTGCTGATTTTCTGCACTAGAATATAAGACCTATGAGTATAACACGCTGATTGTAAACAATTGCATTAAACCTCAACTATATTGTTTACTACCTTATTCTCAGCATCTAGCAGAGACCTGGGAAAAAATAGGCTTCCAATATTTATTAATTGTATAAATTAATGATTTTTTTATTTCTAAATAGAATAGCCACTTACACAATTTAGCACTCTCAGGTTCACTATCTTAGTGATTCTAAGAGTGAAGTTACTCTCTCCACCAGATAATATTGATAGTAATATTAGGGTACAGAGATGTTGAATGACTTGTTCAAAGACACACATTAAGTGTTCCATATAAATCTCAAACTTGGGTCTTTTGTCTCAAGTTTTGTGTTCTCTCCATTCTGACCTACACTTTAAACTTCTTAAAGTTTAAGAACCACTACTATAGATAGGGAAGGTAGGAAAGCCCTCTCTGGTCAAAGAAAACTGAGTGACCAATGTTATGGCACTGAGAGGCAACAGAGAGAATCCTGGGAGAAATCTGGTGGTGCATTCTGGGAACACTTACATGTTCTTAACCCCATAAAAAGGCCTGGGGAGATATGAGACTTCCTATGAAAGGAGAGGATAGTCTCTCTGCAGGTTTGGCTGCAAAACTAGCTACTATTGCCTCTAGCAATGCCTAGACCAAGTTCCCTGCATAATAAATGAATCTGAATGAAGGACACAGTATAGAAATCACAAAGTAAGGGAGATTAATTTTAGCCTCTGACTTCTGGAGCTAGAGCTACTTGGGAACAAAGCCAGCCATCAGAACTCAGAGCTTCTCCTTCAGCAAAAGGAAACATCCCAGGTCCTGCGGGCATGCCCTATTCCATGCTCAGGGATCCATGGAGGCAGATATCTATCAGGAGCCTGGAGAGCTGACCACATATCAGGAAGAGGCTGATAGCAAGATAAGTAATGCTGGCTTTTTCCTCCCTTAGGAACCCAAGGCGTCTAAAATCTGAGATCTGAGGTAGTTCTGATGATGCTGCAGGAGCTGTACAACCTCATCCCTGCTCCCAGAGTTCTTCCAATATGAAATAGGATTGGCTTTATCTCAGAATATATTACCTTTGATAAGGCTAGAGCCTATCCATCAGCAATCACTGTTCTCAATGGTCCTTGAAAAAAAGCTTTGCCAGAGGTCTTAGGCTCTGTATTAGTTTCCTAAGACTGGTGTAACAAAGGGCTACAAATGATGTGGCTTAAAACAACAGAAATGTATTGTCTCTCAGTTCTGGAGGCTAGAAGTCTAAAAACTAAGTGATGGCAGGACAATGTTCTCTCTGAGACTCTGGCTGGAATTCTTCCTTGCCTCTTTCTAGCTCCTAGTTGTGGCTGTCAATCCTCAGCATTCATGGGCTTGCAGCTCGATCATGACAATATCTGCCCTCATCATTAGATGGTGTTCTCCCTCTATGTGTCTGTCTTCACATGGTCTTTTCCTCTTCTTATAAGGACACCAGCCATACTGGATTGGGGCTCACCTTAATGACCTCATTTTAACAATTATGTCTGATACCATTCACAGGTACCAGAGGTTAGGACTTCGAAGTATAGTTTTGGGGGACATAAATCAACCTATCACTATCACTGTCTCCATTTTTTTGGAGGAAGAAGCTAAGTCTCAGAAAAACCAACAGATTTGTGTGATGTCACTATGGTTGACCAATTGTACTAGTGGCCCTAATTTTTCATGCCCCTCTGTATCAACATCTTTTGGTAGTGCTATTGCATACTGACTCTGGGCTTGGCCATGTTTTGTTTTGTTTTTTTGGCTAATGGGATAAAACAAATGTGATGTAAACAGAGGTTTGAAAATTGCTTTCATGTTAGCATTTGCCACTGGAACTCTGACCATTATGTGAATAAGCTCAGACTAGTCTACTTGATGATGTATGACCATGTGAAAAAAGACCTCATCATCCCTAATAAATCAGCTTGCACCTTCCAAACCCCTAGTTGATGACAAATGCATGAGCAAGACCCACTAGATCAGATGAGCTCAACTCAAATCAGCAGAACCCATAGCCGATCCACAGATTCATGAATAATCATGCATAAATGGTTGTACTTTAAGCCCCTCCCCCGCCCAAATTAGGATTGTTTGTTACACAGAGAAAACTAACTGACATAGTTATATAAATGGTAAATTGTATAGCTGGTTGTGATAAGGAGGGAGGAGCAGGGCAGTTGGGAAAGGAAATATGCAACTGAATCAATTGGTTATTGCTATGCAACAAGCCACCCCCAAACTTAGTGGCATAAAACAATAATCAATTGTTATTTTTCATCAGCCTCTTGTTCCATTAGGAAGTTCAGCAAGTCTGGATAGGCTTGACCAATCTAGGCAGGGCTTACTCAGGTATCCACTATGAGCTGCCAGGTTGGCTGTCAGCTGGCTGACCTAAGATGGCCTCAGCTGAGATGACTTGGCTCTGCTCCATGGATCTCTCACGTCCTTCCAGCAGGCTAGATCAGACATGCAAGGGTCCAAGAGAAAAAGCAAAAATGCAAATATACTTTTTCAAGCATTTTCTTTCAATAAGATGACTACCATCTTATTGATTAAACACACCTCATAGTGAGGCCCAGGACCAGTGTGGAAGGCTACTCACCAAAGCTGTGGAGAAAGAGAGGCATGGAAATCTGTGTCTATTAATACAATCAGTCTCCAATAATAGTCCAATAATCATGAAGCCATACAGAGAAATGGTGCTTAGAAAGAACAGCAAAATACCTGCCAGTAAGAGGAATTGGGTATTTCAGGTAGCTCAGAAAACAATATGATAATAAAGTGAAAGTGAGTTCATGAATCAGTACCTGAAATAAATATGTAAATATAAGTCTGTGGATATTTATCTGTAGGTGACCCTAGCCTGGCCCAGATCTCCTCCTACTGTTTACTGAGCAACAACTACCTCACATTGACCAAACAGAAGGGAAGCTTCTAAAGGCCCACGTGCAGATCCAGTATGAGCAAAGGTTTTCAAGTGTGGTCTTGGCCTGTGCATGCCTTTAGATGGAGGCAAAGTTTAACATTTCTTGGTTTCTATGACCTTATAATCATTAGCACCTCTTGACTGTGAACATGTTGTCATTTCCATTTCTCAAACTGTAGAATAAAATACTCTCATCTTAAGGAAAAAACAGCAAATAATTCAAAGAGTATATAAGAAGAAAAAATTGTAGTGTATCTTCTACCCCATCCCGCAGGGATAACCACTGCTTTTAATTTGGGCACTTCTTTCGTTCTTTTTCCTACCCATTCACTTTTTGCATATGACTTTTGTGCATTATTAAACAGGCTGGGATAATGAGGCCAACATTATACATCACTTTCCGACAGTTCATAAAGCCAGTCTTTTTCTCTCTGTTTAATTCTTGTACCAACCTTCTCTAACCAGAAAAATACTCCCCCTGGTAATTAGTCCCATTCTGCACCTCTGTGAAGGATAACACAGGAAAATCTAATGTAGAAATGAACCCCCAAAAGTGGGTGAGAGTGACAAGAGGAAGAAAAATAAATTAAGTAGAAAAAAAAAGATATAATAAAAATCCTGGAAAATGCTAAGATCATCTTCTGGTATAAAATTGAATCTAAGAATCTAATGAATATATATTGCATCCTGAATAAATATGGGTGATTAATCTAAAAATCAAGTACTCTTAATAGTGAGCAGGCCAAGTGGGGATTCACACTTCCCATTTAATTTTTAGTCTATGTTTAGTCTTATTAATTGGGCCTTTTAAATTGTAGAAGTCTCACCTCCATAAATGTTTTCTACTTTCAAAGTGTATGTGTTTCACTTAGGACTTAATTCAGATGCACATGCATGTGACAATAAAATGAAAAACAATAGTGACTCAAAGAATATATATGTTTATACTCACTTGTATAAAGAAAATCTAGATTTAGATAGCTTAGGACAGGTTTGGCACTCTATGATACCAAATAGCCAAGTTCCTTTTATCTTGTTATTCCATTATCTTTGTTGTATGGCCTCTACCATCTGATCCAACCTGGCTACCAAAATTCCAGTCATCAACTCTACATTGAAGTCTGTGTATTGGAGAAAGAAGTGAAGAAGGGTAGAGACTTTTACTTTCAGGAAACTCTATCTACCTCACATAACATATCTTCTTACAGTTACATTTGCCAAAATGTAGTCACATGATCATGGTTAACTGCCAGAAAAGCTGAAAAGTATAATCTTTGTTCTCATGGGAGGGGCATGTGCCAACTAAAAATAAGATATTCTGTTTATCTCAGTAGATAGAGCATCAGAGCATCAGCCCATGGACTGAAGGGTCCTAAAATCAATTCTGGTCAAGGGCACATGCCCAGGTTGCTGGCTTGATCCCACATAGAAGACATGCAGGAGGCAGCCGATCATTGATTCTCTTTTACCATTGATGTTTCTATCTCTTCCTCTTCCTTCCTTTCTGAAAAAAAAAAAAAATAAAACATATATTAAAAAAATAATAATAATGTATTCTGTCACTGATGAAGAGAGAAAAGGGGATATTGACAGGCAACTAGTAAACTCAGACATATAAAGTCATCAAAATTATTTTTTACCACCTGAACTCTTTTGAGAAACTGAGGACATGAATACAGATGATGACTGGTCATCTCAAATTTGTTTTAAAGATACAATTTATCTTTTCTAAAAGAGGATAGAAAAAATGTTGTGCAAGTTGAAGAATGCAGATTTCAAATGATCGAAGGCCAATTGGTCTCCACACTCCCAGAGGCCATCCCAACCCAAGGAAGTGTCTTTCCCATAGAAAGTGGGGAAGATCTTAATTTTCTGGAAAGTTTTTGGCTGTGAGGAAAGGCAAGGCTCTTCTTACCTTCAAGGGGGAGTACTACTTCAAGTGCCCTTCAAGAAGGAAGAAGAGAAGTTCGTTCTATTCCTTGGGCATAGAACCTCACCTCTAGCCAGGCTTCCCCTGCTCTGCAAGGAATGGGAAGCGGAAAGCCTGTATTGTGTTGCCTGCACCTGAGCAGAGGAAGTTGAGTGTGCTCTCAGGTGTTTGGAGTAATGTGTAGAATGAGATGAGGAGGACAGGGGAGAAAACTGAAGGTGTGCTTACTCTTTTCTCTTTTGGAAACCACTGGAGAGAGAGAAAGATGCCATGTGTTTGCAGCAATTTCTCTCTCTCTCTCTCAGCTTTCCATTTCCCAATGTATAAAATGGAGACAAGGAAACTGGTCTCTTAAGCTCATTATAAAGTGCTATTCAGAAAATATTTGCCAAATTATCTGGCATACACCACCACTAAATGTGTACAAGCTCCTTTCTCTTCTTACTTTTGGAACAACATAAGCTGAAACATTTCATAAGCTAACACAATGAGAAAAGTTTGGCAAGATATCTAGAGCTGCAATATGGGTAGCTAGCCACTGGCCACTTGTGGCCATTAAGCACTTGAAATGTGTCTACCATAATTAGAAACTGAATTTTAAATTATATTTCACTTTAATTTATCTAAACATACATTAAATGCTTAATTCAAGTATTGGAAAATATTTAAGCATGTTTGTAACAACTGGAGTATGTGAATCTCCTTTTTGAACTACAAAGATTTTGAAATTGAAATACCGCTCAGGGATTTCCTATGAAAATCTAATATTTAAATTAAGATGTGCTCTGAGTATCAAATACCAGATTTCAAAAACTTACTACAAAAAATAAAGTTAATGTAAATTTCCTCAATAATTTTTACATTCATAATTTTTTATTGAGTATATGTTAAAATGTGTTGTATGTATTGGATGAAATAGAACACATTATAAAATTAATTTCATCTGTGTTTTTCTTTTACTTATTTAATGTGATGACTAGAAAATTTAAAATGACATAAATGGCTTGCATTATATTTGTATCAAATGGTGCTCAACAGAAGACAGCAAATAATCAGATTGAGTTTTCTTACCAGACTGGTTGGCAATTTTGATCTTGCTCAGAAATTCCATTAATGAAACACCTATTCTGAGCTAGGAATAAAGTAGCAATCAAAAATATAAAAGGGCACAAACTTTGTAAATAAGACAATTATAAATAATATCATGAGTACAAGAAAGGAAATAGAGGAATGAATAAGGATATTATTAGCCAGAGATGGGGAGAGTTTCCTTAGATGAGAGCAGACAGAGAAGGTCCCTCGGGTAAGGAACATTTCATTTAAGACTTGAAGATAAAGATGAACTAGAAGTGCAACAATCTAGAAAAAACATTTTTATGAAAATATTAAATGGTTGTACTTAAGGTCAGAGAATTAGTCAAGAGTCAGGCTAGGATTATATACTCAGATTGGTCTGTCCCCAAAGCTTATGATCTTAACTATTTGTGAAAAATGCTATTTTTGCATCTGGTAATAATTTTGTCCTAGTCTTCCAAAGAACAAAATTGTTAACACTATCTAACTGACTGTCCCCTGCCCAATTATATAGAACGTACCTCAACATGTTGTCAGTGGGGCATGTCACAGTTAAGATTCCTAAGGTAAGAATCCAGAATGATCCATGTAAGTGTATGGTGTATCTTGGAGGAAAGCATCCTTTTCTACTCTTTTAAGCCTTTTTATTTTCTATAACAAGGACAAATTACAAAGATTGCAGAAATTATGGAAATGATTTCTGAGAAAAGGAGTTAAACAGTTTTGTATATTTGTATGTTTCCAAAACTATGACTTAATGGGATCAGGCTAACAAGTTTGGGGGACTAGAACTGACCTCATAGGAAAATAATGGCAATTCTGAGATAGACTGTGAATTTGGACCAGGGTACCAGCCAGCACTACAGTCCAATGGGAGTTAATTAATAGGTCTGGAGGAGAAGTCATTCCTTAAGGCTTTTATACACTTAAAAATGGATGCAATCCACCAACATTGGGTTACAGAATTTTACAGTCAAAACTCATGAGAGGCACTACCTTTTTCTCAGACTTTAGGTCTCAGTACTTCTCTTGAACTTCTCGGGGCTGTTGTGAAGTTTCAAATGTATGGTGTGGAGTTTAAATAAACTACAAACCTTGATTTTTTTTTCTAATTCTGTGGCTAAGAGCCCAGAAATCTGATTAGCCTTTACTTTCCTTCACAAAAAGAGAAAGCTAAAAAACATCTACATAGGTACAAAAACAGAGATGCAGTAAAATGACCCTGGTTTTGCAAGAAGCCCAAATCTGAAGTGATTGGGAAGTCCAAGAGCATACTGAGATTCATGGGTTTGGAGAAAGGCCAACAAAGCTGTGTCAAAAATAAAAATAATTCAAGTTGCAAAAACTAATTTCTATCATAAGAGAAGTTCTATATCCAGCTCAGATCACTTCCATAAACTCCAGATTTGTAGATCCAATTGTCCACTGGCTATCCAAACACCAGTAGAAATTAGCATATCTCACAGTCATCCCAAATAGAACATGGCTAAAATAAGACTTGTTATTTCTATGCATAGTTTTTCCCTTCTGGGGAAAATTAGCAACATTTAATTGTTCAAGCCATGACTTCCCACACACACTCTACCACCAAGTTCAGTTAATTCTACCTCCAGAATATAGTTAAAACTTCTTTATTTCTTTCTATTTCCAGAGTCACCCCTCCAGTCCAAGCTGCCATCATTCTGTATGACAGTAACAGCCTCTGAACTGGGGGCCTGGCTTCTATTCTTGCTCCTCAGCCTCTCAATCTGTGCTTAAGATGACACTTACAAGCCAGCCCAGATTTAGGAGAGGCAGTGTAGACCCCAAGCTCTCAATGAAAGAGGTGTCAAAGACTTTGTGGCCATTTAAAACAAAAAAACTGCTGCATTCACCTTTACAGAAATTGGCACCCACTGTAAAATTCTTTCTTTGGCATTCCCACTGTTTCTAGTCCCAGGCCTTGCCCAATATGAAAAAAAAAAAAATCCATACCAACTGTATCTTCCACAATGTCAAATGTTCCATGGTTTACCTACAAAAACACAAGCCTGTCTGTTTAGACTTTGAGGTGATTAACTCAGACCAGCCCTGCACCCCTTTATTGTTAGTTTAAATAGCCTTCAGCAAATCATTTAACCACTCTGGGCCTCAGTTTCCTCATCTGCATTAAGAGTCCTTGTTGTTGTTTTTTTAATTAAATCTTTATTATTCAGATTGTTACATTTGTTTCTCTTTTCCCCCCTCCATTGCTCCCCTCCACCTGGCTCCCATCCCTCCCTCTACCCTTACCTCCCTCCCGTTGACCTCATCCATAGGTGTATGATTTTTGTCCAGTCTCTCCCTGTACACCACTCACCCCATTTCCCCTGAGAATTATCAGTCCATTCCCTTTCTGTGCTCCTGATTCTATTATATTTAACAGTTTATTCTATTGATCAAATTTTTAATTCCCTTAATTTTTAGATTCACTTGTTGATAGATATGTATTTGTTGTTCATAATTTTTTATCTTTTACCTTTCTCTTCTTCCTCTTCTAAAAGAGTACCTTTTAGCATTTCATATAATACTGGTTTGGAGTTGATGAATTCCTTTAGCTTTTTTTAATCTGTGAAGCTCTTTATCTGCCCTTCAATTCTTAATGCTAGCTTTGCTGGATAGCATATTCTTGGTTGTAGGTTCTTGCTATTCATCATGTTGAATATTTCTTGTGACTCCCATCTGGCCTGCATCGTTTCTGTTGAGAAATCAGCTGACAATCCTATGGGTGCTCCCTTTTAGGTAATGAACTGTTTTTTTCTTGTTGCTTTTAATATTCTCTGTCTTTTGCTCTTGATATTTTAATTATGGTGTGTCTTGGTATAGTCCTCTTTGGATTCCTTTTATATGGGGTTCTGTGTGCTTCCTGGACTTGTAAGTCTATTTCTTTTACCAGATGTGGGAAGTTTTCAGTCATTATTACTTTAAATAGGTTTTCAGTATCTTGCTCTCTCTCTTCTTCTGGCACCCCCACAATTCTGATGTTGGTACACTTGAAGCTGCCCCAGAGGCTCCTTACATTATCTTCACATTTTTGGATTCTTTTTTCTTCTTGCTTTTCCAGTTAAGTGTTTTTTTATTATATTTCAAATTTTTGACTTGATTCTTGCCTTCCCCTAGTCTGCTGTTAGGTCTCTGTATATTTTTTATTTCAGTCAATGTATGTTTAATTTCTAGTTGGTCCTTTTCCATTTTTAGTAGGTTCTTTTTCATCTCCTCTTGGGTCTCACTAACTTTATCCAACTTTTCTAGAATATTCTTGAAAAACCTTATAACCATGGTTTTAAACTCTATATCCAGTCGTATGTTTTCCTCCATTTCTTTTGTTTGTGACCCCTTCCCTTGTCTCAGCATTTTCACTCTGCCGGGAGAACTTCTATGTTGGATTCAGCCTTATGACACCAGACTTGCAAAACACCTAAAGCCTCTCTGTTGAGCTTGGGATGGGTGGAGTCTCAGGGCTTAAAGGTCTGCCTTGCTTCCAATTAGCCCTGCCCTCCACAGCCCCTGAGTCTCACGTGACTGGGTAATCGCTGGAGTGGTCCCTGTGCATACACACGCTCTTGCAGTGCCTCTAGACTGCTGCCCCTCCGGCTCCCCTGCACTCCGGGGCCATATGAATCTGGGTCCCCAGGGTTTCGCCCCAAACCGGGGTTTAGTGGAGTTAGAAGTGACACAGTTGGGATGCTTTGTCTCTCGCCCATTCGTGAAAGCCAGCAACACAATCAGCAGTCGGTCCTCTGCGCGCAGTGCCGTGCACGCCACCAGACTTCTGATCTTTTGCGACTCCCTAAATTTCCATGCACTTCTACCTTTTCACAGTCCAAACTCCCCCCGTATGAGTTTCGGCTGGATCTGGGGTTTAGTGTTGTAGGATAAGGGGTTCAATGCTGTTGAGAGTCTCCGTCTCCCTCCGGCCAGAGAAAGCCAGCCAGGTTCTCTGGCACTTGCTCTCTCCGCGCGTCTCAGTACCTCAGCTTTTTGCAGCTCCACTGGGTCTCTGTGAGCCCCTCTCTTTCCTTCTAGTTGTAGAATTTCCACTCAGCCAGCTTTCCTGTGGTTCTGGACAATGTCTGTTCTGTCTTCTAGTTGTAGTTTTGAAATTGTTGTGCGAGGCAGCAGTGTAGGTATTTACTATGCCACCATCTTGGATTCTCCTGAATTAAGAGTCCTTGTATTGCATCCTCTCTAAGTGCCTGGCAATTTAGTCAACTCTATGAGAGTTCAGTCATTGACTAGGCTCACAGGCTATGAATATATAGTTTATAATAAATCTTTAGTTGCATAAGTTATATGAGATATGTTTCTATTTTAACTTTTCTTAAAGTATGAAATAAGTTTCAAGAATATTTGAGCTTTCTTTCAAGCCCTCCTCCTCAGCATCCCTAAATTATCTAAACCAACTTTAGATACTGTGATTATTGCTACAGCCAATTTTCTAAAAGCTGCTTGCTCTTTTTTGACCTAGCCAATTTGTTCCCATTCTAGTTTTGCAAGCACACTCCTGATCTGACCTTTCTTTACATTCCTGCAAGGTCTTCTTTTCTTTCAAACCTTTCCATTTCTTTTTTTCTTCAGTTGCCTTATTCAAAAGAAACTTACCTTTTGTTAGCATAAATTTATAACAAAAACAATTTCTCTATTTGAATTTTCTTTTGTTCTATGATAAAGTACAGTGTATGCTGAAGCAGAGAACTAAAGTCCCTTTTTTACATATTGTGGGTTCATTTAAGCTGGGGTAGAAGACAAAGATTATATTTGTTTTTCAAAACTCTTCAAAGTTCTTAAAATCAATTGTGATTAAATTGTTTATAAGGAGAAAAAATTATTTTGTTTATTCTCAAGCCTTTTTTTCTACATTTTGGTCCAGAAATATATGTAATTATATTACATATATGTAAATTAATATAAAAAGTAAGTTCTTAAGACATTTAGTATTTTTAATCAAATTAAATCACTATCAGTTATCAACCCAGAGAGTTGAGGTCAGCATTTGTTAAACATTATTTTTGCAATGCAGTATGCACATGGAATATTACACAAATAGTAAGGATATGATTTGATTATTTTTTTCACAAACTGAAAACACCCATGTAACCAGCCAAAGGATTGACTTTTTAAAATCTTTGTGAAAAATTCTCAGTGATGGGCTCTTGAGAAATAACTGTATAGTTGTCATACATTGTTATTAATTTTATGTAAGTACTAGGAGCCCAACGCACTAATTTGTGCACCTTGAAAGGAACTGTGAGTCTCGAGGCTGTGGTGGGCACAGGGGTGAGTCTCGGGCCATCCTCTGTGTCCCTGCCTGGTCCTTCCCACTGCTGCCCTGCTCCCATGCATCGATGGTGCCAGATCCACTCACACCTGCTGATGGCACTGAGTGTTCGGGACCAGTGTAGGGCACTGGCAGTGGGTACGAGTGGGTCTGGTGCCATCAGCAGGTGCAAGTGGCAGCGGTTGTCCCAATCATCCCTCAGGAGCAGAGGGAGGTGGAGAAGCCCTCAGGGGTAATCAGAGCTGGCAGCCACTGCTCACACCTGCTAATGGCACCAAGTAATCAGGATCAGCACTGGGCATCAGCAGGGGGTGCGAGCGGCAGCTCCAGAGCTGGTTGCAAGTGTGAGCAGGGCAGGCTCTGGCAGTGGGTGCGAGAGATAGCTGCTGGCCCCGATCTTCCTTCAGGAGCAGGGGGAGGTAGAGAAGACCTGAAGGGTGATTGAGGCCAGCAGCCGGTGCTCGCACCCACTGACAGCACCGAGAGCGCTGGATGGCACCACCGCACAAAGAATTTTCAGTAACCACCAGAGGCTTGCCCCAGTGACAATGACCATGCCCTTCCTTGGTCTGGTGCCCATTCACCTGCTCCACCATCCCATGGCTGCCGCCAGCCACCATATTCTGCACATGCTCCCTGGTGTTCAGCGAACATCATAACTACCAGTTGTTTGGTTGTTCCAGTTGTTCTGCCATTTGGTTTATTTAGCCTTTTATTATACAGGATGAGGCTGTTCCTCCAACAAAATTATACATTCTACATAATTTCTACAGTAAGACCATATTTTATATGTTATTTTTTTCTACCACAGAGCTAGCAATGTACCCTGAACTGAGGACACCCTGAATAAATTAATATGATCTATATTTATATTCATTTTATTAAACATTTATTTGTGTTCTACAACTTCTGCTTCCTGTTTTACTTTCTAAGGCATTTTTTTCTGGTTCCAATTTCATTGACCAAATGCTGGAGATCCTTAAGACTCTTCTTTACACTTTCTCTTTAGTTAAGCTCATTTGTTCTCACTTATATTGTATATAAATGCTGAAGACTCAACATATAACCTGTACTATAGTTAATTAATTGCATTGATGGCCCAATTAATGGCCCTCTGTTTTCATACCCCTTTCCAATGTGACATTGCAAGAGGTCCCATTATTAAGTGGAGTCTGTTTCTCTGTCCACTGAATCTGGACTGGTCTTATAACTTTCTTTGGTCAATAGAATGCTGGGGACATTGATGGTGTAGAAATTATTAGCTTAAGGATCTGCTTAATCTTGGAACCCTCCTTCTATCATGTGAACAAGCTCAAGGCAGCTCACTAAAGAATTTAAAAAGCACCTAGATCATTATACTATCTGACAATTAACCAATTACCAGAAGCAAAGTCACATAGACAACTCACAGCTGAGTACTGAAGTATTTGGGAAAGGTGGGACCAAATAGGACTACCAGCATGACCCAGAATAATTCACCAACCTGAAGACATAGAAACTAACAAAATAGTTATTATTTTAAGATGCTGACTTTTGTTTCACAGTAATAGCTGACACAGTAGCTTAGACTTATAAATAGACATACATTCAATTACCAACCTGACATCTCCATATGAATGTCTCATGCCATCTTATACATGTTCACTTCTAAGATATTACATGTTTTTTTCCTAAGGGAAGAAGTTAGGCAACCCAATAAGAAAGTGAATTGGCCAGGATCCTATTTCTTCATCGGCCCAGGAGAAGCAAGGACTGACAATCAGAAAGGCCATCTGGGCTGGTTATTAGAACTGTTTGTAAAACCTCCAGTTCTACTTCTACAGGAACACTGGGGACTCGACTTTCCCATCACGTAAAGTAAGGGAGGCCAGATAACTTGATATTCACAATTAAATATGAGCAGGAGTGACATGTGTCTCTTCCAGTGAAAGCATTTAAGTTTCTGGGCTTGGCTGATTCCCCTTTCTCCCAACATTGACAATTGTGGAAGCCCACACTAGAGTCTTATCAGTAGATTCAATGTGAGTGATTATAATGAAGAAAATCCATGCTTATCTGTACTGGACAAATAGCTTGAAAAATAATAAATTTTTGTTAGATTAAGCCATTGAACATGAGGTTGTTTATTATTGCAGTATAATCTTGCTCATTCTGACCAATACATCATCCATATCCAGGTCATGTGGTTCAAAATGGAAACAATGGGTTTTGAGTCTTTTATTTCTATGACTAAAAATAGAAATGCTATGTCTAGTCAGACCAAGATTTAGAGACAAGGGATCAAATTTGACAACATCTATTCTAGGCTTGATTTCCTATAGGCATTAACTGTTCATTTGAGTAAAAAATATGTAGAGAAATTCATTTAAAGTCTGCTGTAAGCTTGGGCATCTTCTGCTCGGGAAGGAAGGAAGGAAGGAAGGAAGGAAGGAAGGAAGGAAGGAAGGAAGGAAGGAAGGAAGGAAGGGAGGATAAGCTGTATGTTTCTTTTCCTACAAAGATGCTTTTCCTACAAAGACCTTAACATTTTCATTGTCTTCTTTCTAGTTATGCTAAGATAATTTTTTGTCCTTTACGAATAAATAAACCACCAATATTAACATCCAACTTGCTAAGTCACTTGCCTTCTGCATGAATTTTAACTACAGGGATCTGAAGGCAGCAGTGGGGGAGGTTGGGGAGGAGAGAGACTCATTCTAGAAAGAAAAAAGAAACATTAAATCAAATGGAAAAAGAAAAATATAATCTTTGAAAATTTTGGCTAAGACATATATTTTCTTATTCTGTAGTGAGAATCTTGAATGTAATATTTTAATAAAAACAATAAGGTTTGAACTGGATTTTATTGGAGAAAGAGCAAGGTCATTAGAGTGAAAAGACCTAAGTTGTTTCTTATTCCAGGGCCTTCTCTATTAGCTGTCTGATTCTGACAAAGTCAGCTAATGTTTCTGAGTCATGGTTTCTTCATTTATAAAAAGGGAAAAATCAAACTTACAAGTTTGTATGGAAAATACAATGCTATAAAGTAGGACACCAAGCAGAAATCACAAAATGTTTCTTCTGTCACTCACACCATTGCTTAATTCCACCAGAAAGTTTCTTTATACATAAAGCCTCTTGAAGACTAGCTGTAGAAGGTCAAATTGTAGTCCTAATTCTGCCATTTATTGGAATATTCTGTTAAGTTCTTTACCTTCCTCATCATTCACTATTTACATAATTCTGTAAGTTTACCAGCATTTTACAGAGGAAACAAGCTTAGAATTAAAAAGTTGCCCAAGTTCATAGACAGAATCTTTTAGTAATATATTGTCACAATAATGCAATATTACACACCTTCCCAAAACTCAGTGGATCATAACAATAGCCATTTGGTATGGTTCATCAACCTGTGGGTCAACTGGGCAGTTCTGCTGATTTGAATTGGCCTCAGCATGGCCCACTCATGAAATTGCAGTCATCAGGGGTTGGCAAATCTCTCTAGTTTATAGCAAAAGAGCTATAAATAAGTAGTAAGAAGTAGAGTACTCTATGGCTCTTTTATTGAGTAAAATGGTGATCATTGACCTGCTAAGTAATATTCCCTGAACCCTAAGCCAGGAATTTCCTTTGGTCCAATGCCTTAAACCAGTGCAGGCCTGGAGAAGGGAAATGGTGAGATCCATGATTCTGATGGAAGGGCTGCCTCCATCCCCATGCTATCCCGAGAGAGGTGACTGATAACAGGATAGAGCCTACTAAGGGCACACAGAGCCTTCCAACCCCACCATTTCAAGAGAAAGGCAATCAAGATGGTGAATTTACCACAGTTGGAGATGATTGAATGGAGTTGTCCTGATAATTCAGCACAGCCCCACATCAAACTGTGGTCCATGAGCCAGCAGCATCAGCATCAATTCACGAGCTTGTTAGAAACACAGATTCTTGAATTCTACTCCAGACCTCCCAAATCAGAATCTGAGAAGCACTCCTTTAGCAAATATCACAATAGTGAAACACCTTTGGAATAGCATCTGCAGTCAGACTTGCTATCAAAGGTTATTTAATACTTCAAGTCTCAGCTCCTTGCTGAGCCTCTGACTTACCACCCAAGCTTTAAACACCTTCAGTTAATCAACTGGCCCACTCTCTGGAATGAGCATTTGTTATTTTTTTCTTGTTCAGAATTCATTCCCCCTTCTTGTTTAGCTCATTCTGATTTTTGTTTGAGACAACTTCCTCTCCCACTCCTAGTCCATGTATTTTGAATGGGACTTAACCATGGTTCTGAGCCAGGCTAGCCAATTACATCACAAAAGCCTGCTAGCCACAATGGTTGGTTATGAAAGGAGCACATGACCCAGGCCTGGCCAATGTAAAAAGTAGTCAGAGATTTCCCACTGTTGGGAAAGTGGCATTTTTTTCTGCCAATGAGCACAGCTGGTAGAATCTATCTAAGAGTAAAGTTAACACATAGAAGACCAGAGATAAATTTTCAATGACATTGTTTGAACACCTGAATCCAAACTTTCTTGAAGCCAGACCTGACTAGACTTTTAATTATGTGAGCCATTATGTTCCCTTTGTGCCTAAATTATTACGATTTGAATTTCTATAACTTGTAAGCAAAATAGTCTTAAAATAAAAAGCTGCCCCATGTTTCAACTTTGCTGTCCCCACACAAGTCCTGGCTGAGCTGCCAGTCTCTCTTTCATTCCTATTCAATTTGTTAATATCAATCTCTTTATTGGTATTCTCTATTTGTTGATTTATTTTTCTCATGTTTTTCTTACTTTAATTTTTTAGAAGATTAATACAGTTTCATGAAAAAAATTAATAAAATCATGCATTTTAGTCTTTATCCTTCCCCAAAGTGACCATCTTTAATTAAACATTTCAGTTTTAGGTTCTTCTTGTTTACAATTTTAATTTTAAATGATATATTTATATTTTTTGATTTGCCAACTTTAGATAACATGTATTAACTCTCTTTTAAAGATTAGAACATGATCTAATTGACTATTTCTCTCTTATTTTAAGACACAAACCTTATTACACATATTAATATTTGGTTTTCTATTGTCTAATTTTATAATATATATAACTTTATTATAGCCATATAATATAAGTAAACTTTATTTTTTCTTCTATCAACTTTATGCCAATTCTCTTAAACCTTTAAAAGGTATAATGAGTATATAGGGGCATTTACATTAAATAACACCTCTTCACCTTGTACCCTCTCCAGCAACCTCTTTTAACCATCACATTTTGAGAATTCTACCACCATTTTTATATATTAGGCCTCATAACATTTAGATTCCATTAGGTAAAAGTCATTATCTTTTGTGCTTATCCTCAACTTGATTATAAACTTTAAAAATCAATAAATTGTATTTGCAGCATTTTGATTATATAAATACTACTCTAATTCAAACTTATTTATTTACTTAATCCTCACCTAAGGATATTTTTCCATTGATTTTTAGAGAGTGGAAAGACAGAGAGAAATATTGATGTGAGGAAAACACATCGATTGGTTGCCTCCTGCATGCACCCTGACCAAGGCCCAGCTGGGGATAGATGCCCTTGACTGGAATAAACCCCGAAACCCTTCAGTCCACATGCCCATGTTCCATCCACTAAACCAAACTGTTAAGGGCTGAACTGATTTATTTTTATACTTGCTCCCTAGTTTTTATTTTAGGAAGGAAATTCTACATTAGTTCTAATATTTACTAAATTCCTTGTCTTCCTACATTTTGTGGAGTCTTTTGTGAGTTATTGTCTTTGCTGAGATACAATCCTCAGAAAATGGTTTTTATTTTATTTTAATTTTTTATTAATGTGTTACATGTGTACATATCTTCCCATTGCGCTCCTCTCCCCCCACAATTCAGAAAATGTTTTTATTTGCAGACAGAGTGCAGAGAAAGTAAATCTCCTGAGTCTGTGTATGTTTGGAAATGTCTTTATTTTGTCCTTCATTCTTTATTAATATTTTGGCTGAGTATAAAGTAAAATTTATTTTTCTTCCAATGTATGAAGACTTATTCCATTGTCCTCTACCATCTGGATTTGCTGATGAGAAGTCTGATATTGGTGTAATTCATGTTTCTTTGTAAGCAACCATCCTCTTTTCCTCTATAGAGGCTCTTAAAAATCTTCCCCAACGAAAGTAGAAAATTACTCAAAAGAAGAAGCATATTTATTATGTGGTACTAACTCATCAGTGAAAAATACTTACCGCATCATATTTTTTAAAAAATATATATTTTATTGATTTTTTACAGAGAGGAAGGGAGAGAGATAGAAAGTCAGAAACATTGATGACAGAGAGACATCGATCAGCCGCCTCCTGCATGCCCCACAGTGGAGATGTGCCCGCAAGCAAGGTACATGCCCCTAACCGGAATCGAACCTGGGACCTTTCAGTCCGCAAGCCGACGCTCTATCCACTGAGCCAAACCGGTCTCGGCACCGCATCATATTAATGGCTGAGTGATTATTTAACAAGTCCTGGTATTAAAAAGGATGATTCAAAGAAAAAGAAATGATATAGAAAAGCTTGATTATCATCAACTATAATAGGAAGTTAAATGATAGTCTGTTTTATAAGTCAAGAATTAGTAGTGTCTGCATATTATTTAAAAACAAAAAGAATTTACCCAAAAAGAAAAGCTAATGTAATTGAAAATTGTTGCCTTTGAAATAAGATACAGATAAAATACATAAACAAATATATAATCTCAAAATGAGAAATGTCCTATAAAAAAAGTAATTCCAGGTAAGAGAAATTAGCAGGTTTAGCTAGTTTAGATTGCAGAAGATTCCTTTGAAAAAAAAGTAGCATTTGAGAAAGTGAGACATGAGAAGTCTGGGGAACAGTGTTTCAGGTAAAGATAATAAAAATGCCAACGTCCTGAAGTGGGAGTGAGCTTGATTATACAATTAACACAATGTGATCATTACAGTTAGGTAGGTATTAGGAAATGAGTTTGAAGAGGTGGCCAGGAACCTGATCTTGTAGGTTAAGACAAGGATTCTAAGTGTTATAAGAGCCTTTAAACATTTTTGAGGAAGACTTGTCTTTTTAAAGCATTATTATGGCAGCTCCATGGCAAAATAGGAAATAGAAGACAAATTCAGTGGCTATTATTATAGCCCAAATAAGACACGATGGTGGCTTAAACCTAGGTAGCATCTGTGGAAGGTAGAGAAGTGATTAGACTTAGAAAATGTATTGAAAGTAGAGCAATTTTGTTAAGGGTTAGATGTGCATGTGAGAGAGATCAATGAAATAAGATAAGATTTTAATCCTGAGGAACTAGCTGCCATTTACTAATATAGGTAACACTGGGGAGGGGAGCCATTTTGGAGTTAAAAGTCCTAATTTACATATGGTAGGTTACACATCCATATTTGCTTTATATTTCAGTGTGGTTATTGAGTAGGAACTTGGATATACAAGCTGGAGTTCAGAAAATAAATCAGGACTGAATATGTAAATATGAGATTCCTAGAGGCCTGATGCACGGAATTCATGCAAGAGTAGTCCTTCCTTCCCCTGCCTGCTAGCACCGGCTTCTCTCTGGCACCCAGGACCCGGGCTTTCCTCCTAGCCCTGGCTTCATCCAGCAGTTCATCAGGAAGGACATCTGGAAGGATGTTCAGTCTAATTAGCATATCATACTTTTATTATTATAGATTAACACATAGATGCTATTTGAGATTCTAGAATTGGATAAAATCACCATGAAATGAGAGTATAGAGATGAAGAGAAGCCAAAAAAGAGAATGAAACATGTTTCTAAGTGTTAGCATAGTAAATGGGACTCAGTGAGATTGTTGCAAATGTAAATGTAAGAAGAGTGGAGGAAATCATATGAGATGCCTTGATCCTTCAGAAGAGAGTATTCAGTAAGAAGCTAGGAATATGATTCTGAAGCTCATGAGAGAAGATGGGATGGGAATTTACAATCATACATATATAAATGATGGTCAAACTCAAGGGCCTTGATCAAGTTCTTTTAAGACAACATGTGAAGGAAGGAATGGGACATTGGGTTCCCTGGGCGTATCTGGTCAGTACAGGAGTCTGGAAAATCAATCAGAAGGTTCACATATTAATTGGAATTTAAAATAATGATTATTTTTATATATACCTCAGAGAATTGTCAGGATAAAATGAGATCATGTGTATGACAGTGCTTTAGAATTTGTACAAGGCTGTATAATTATGAGCTGTTTGATACTCTTCCCTTTGGCTTAGAGTACTGAAGTTTCATGGTGAAAAATCAGGACACATTCCTTCAACCCATCTGCTATGGAAAATGAAGAGCCAACAATAATAGAGAGAAAGAGAGGTAAGGACACCTAATAGAGTAATAAGAAATGGAATGATTGGTACAAAGTATCAGGTGAAGCCAGATGATAAGCTAGATGAAAGCTCATTGAATGGGACCATGAAATCATTGATGTATCTGCTAAGATATTAGAGTGTGCCTTGCCCAGTCTGGGGCCTATTAGCTGGCAGAACTGTCCTACCCTTCATGGCCAACACTAATAGAATAGTCCCAGCCAAAATCCTGAAATATCCACCTCAATCCATCTCAGCCTGATTTTCACTGCCAAAGTTGTTGGCCCTTGGAATCAATTCCTACTTAAGACCTCATATCGTTCTCTCAAAACCAGTGGTCAACATGGTTGTTTTGTTATAAATCCTGGATGAGTTCCTCAGATATTTTTTTCATGCAGTTGATGATCCCATTCTTATTTATGCTCCTTATTAGGTATTGATCTCTGAATTCCCTCCTTGATTATACATGGCATTCTTTGCCTTTGAATATGATGCTTCTGTTTACTCCAGGTTATCATGTTTCCAGACTAGATCCCTCTCTTGGAATTCACCTCAACAAAACCTTGTGGTCAGTGTCCTATAAACTCATCCCATTAGCAAAGGACCTGTAAAATTACTAATAAAAAAGTCATACACAAATCACAATATGTTGAAGCAGAGTGGTTAACTGTAATATGAAGCGTTGATAGGTAATTTTATGTCAACTTGACTGGGCCAGCTGCTCAGATATTTGGTCAAACATTATTTTGGGTGCTTCTTTGAGGGTGTCTTTGGATAAGTTAATATTTAAATCAGTAGAGTGAGTAAAACAGATTGCCTTCCTTAATATGATGGGCCCCATCCAGTCAGCTAAAGGTCTAAATAGAACAAAAAGGCTGATTCTCCCCAAAGCAAGAGAAAGTTCCTCTTGCCTGACAGCCTTTAAACTGGAACACTGGCTTTTTCCTTCCAATTCAAACTGGAACAACTGCTCTTCCTAGGTCTTGAGCCTGCTGGCCTTTGGACTGGAATGACACCACCATCAGCTCTCCTGGGTCTCCAGCTTGCCACTCACTCTGCAGATCTTGAAACTTGCCAGTTTCCATAATCACTTGAGCCAATTCATTATAATAAACATTTTTGTATATACAGAGAGAAAAGAGAGAGAGAGAAATTTTATTGGTTCTGTTTTTCTGGAGAATCCTAGCTAATATAGAAGGGATGCATCTGAGAGGCTGGAAGAGTCTGCACTAAAGAATAGTGATTATGAACTTTTACACTGGGGTTCAAATTTAGCCATACCATATATTAGCTGTGCCCTTAGTTAGGCTGTTTAACTTAATTCTGAATGCCCTCTTCTGTTTCACCTAAATCCCAATATATTCCAGTGCCAAGCAAATGGCAGGTAAATTAATACAGATGAAGAAACCAAGGTCCAGAGCCATTAAATGATACATATCTAGTTAGTAGCTAACAAAACAAAACAAAACATTTACTCTCCATATTAAAGCAGT
Organism: Lasiurus cinereus; assembly: GCA_011751065.1. Classification (NCBI taxonomy): domain Eukaryota; kingdom Metazoa; phylum Chordata; class Mammalia; order Chiroptera; family Vespertilionidae; genus Lasiurus; species Lasiurus cinereus. The sequence continues at coordinate 24,060,049 of JAAGEH010000006.1, read as the reverse complement.
CACATATTATACTTAGAGGATGTTAAAAATATGATCAAATTGATATATTTACCTTATTTAACCAATATTTCATAATGCCAGACATGATGACTTAAATTACTTCACAATTTCCTTGTCCTCATTTTACCTCTGAAAAACTGAGAAACAGAGAGGATACAGAGCTAATAATATTCTTAAAAGACTTATTGAAGAAATGCTGTGATCCCTTTCAAAGAACCTTTTTGTGGTTTGCTCATTTTGGCTACTATTTTCTCCTTCCCTCTAACCCTAAATGTCACAAGGTTCTTCCTTCCTACTTGACCACAGGCATGTTTCAGCATCACAGTGGTCCTCAGATGCATTCCTGTATAAAAGAGAGCCTATAATTTGTTGCATTAAGGAACAGGAATGTGGAAGTACCTGGCTGCTGAGCACTCTTCTCCTTCCTTCCTACAATGCAGTTCTTAGTAAAGAATAAAGTGTTATTTTAAAATTCTGGGTGTGCCATCTTTCCTCCCCCCTCCCCCTCTCTCTTTCTCTCTCCTCTCTCCACAACAAGCCAGAAACAGAAACCAGTATTCCTGGTGGTCTTTTTACCTCTTACAAGATATGTCCCTATCTCAGAGGCTTCAGGGAACAGAGACAGCCTGGGGAGTTTATATCTAAAACATTTATGCTTTTGACAGTGCTATTAGGTCATTATCAATAAATGGGGTGGGGGCTGGGGTAAAGGATGGAAGAGCTATAAAGAGAAAGAGGCAAGCAAGTCATGTGGAAAACAAACCAAGGAATCAAAACAGTTGATCTGTCAAATTTTATATTCTTCTGCCCAAGTCCTATACCCTCATAGTGTTGAAATATTGTCACAAGGTACCAGATATGCCCCAAAGAAGGACCGTGGAGATAGGGTTTCTGAGTTGGTCTCTTTCTAAACTACTTTCAAATTGACTTTGGAAAGATCATATGATATTTTACAAATCATATATTTTATTGTTCTTCTTTATGGAGATGTAGTTATTAATTCAACTGTAAATCTTGAACCTTACCTGGGAAATACCATTTAAATATTTTGGATCTAGAGCTATATTTGGGGCATAGTATACCAGAAAAAAGCTTTCAGAGACTGAATTAGCATAGTGTAAATATCCATCCAGCAGAGCAGGTGATTTTCTCATTACTCATCAAATGAGTTCCTAAGCATTAGTTACTCTGTATGCTGGTTCTTTGTAGAAATAACTCACAGGCAGGTGAGTCATTTCTGAGCAACTTTTTCATCATCTTCCTTCTCTGTGGGATGTAGGGTTTATAGACCCTGAATAACATCAGTTTGCTGGTTCCCTGTTGCCAAGAATGACTATGGGTGTTTTGTTTTTTTTAAACAAGCATTGAGAAAACCCTACATGGAAAGTCTCATTATATTAAAAATAGATTTAGGGCTATCTGGTCATCCTTAGTAGACTTATATTTATCCAGTGTTTATGCTCCTCAAATTAGCCTGCTACCTCTCCCAGAACAAGATAAAGAACCTCTCAAGCAGCATCATTTTTAACACAAGCACAGGAGGATGCAAAATGCTGCTGCCACCATGAGATAATCCTGTAGGGCCTGTAGTATTTTCTGTGATGCTTCGAATCAGCTTCTCTCCTCTTATCTGTAATTTTTAAAGATGTCAGTGTGGGGCATCAGCAGTTAAAAACTCAGAATACTGAGCCACTTCTCCCCAGTGGCTGACATACAGCTTTTGCCTGCAGGACAAAAATATATCACTGACGTAGTTCCTTTTTTGTAATTCTGGAAAATCCCCCATCTCCTCCATTCCTTCACAAAACTTTAAATCTGAGGGCCATAAACATGTTTTATTTCTCCCCCACTGCAGGCTTATTCCCCCCAAGCTTCCACATGTCAAAAAAGCAACACATTTTAGGAAAAAGAAACAAAACCCTGACTATAAAGGATGTTGTAGTAACATTGCATTGGCCACTTCTCCCATCCCAGTTTGCTTCATAATGAAAGTAAGAACTTTAACTAGGAGTTTTATTGGCCATTATGTGTCTAAGGACCTTGAAGATTTTGTTCTTTATTGTCTAAGAATCTTAAATGTTTAATGAATATTTAAGCAAACACATTTCAGCAGCATGTCTTGTTTTAGGAATCCAGTTTTAATAAAAATTCAGACATTATTTGTTAATTATTATTGAAAACATTAATATTTCAAATACCCTTTGGGTTAGGGAATCTTTATGAAACAATGCCTTCTATTTATTTCAATTAAAGGCATCCTTTATTAAATTTTTATAAATCTGCTCGCTCTATCCTCCCAACCCTTTTACAACTCTGCTTTCCTCCTTTCCTGAGATTTATTCTCATTGTCTTTTTCCTTCTTCCCCATCCTCCTTCCCTCCCAATCTACTCCTTCTCCCTCTTTTACCACTTCTCTGTTATAGTGAGCAATTAAAAGGCTAAGCTTGGTTCTCAAGCCAGCGAGTGTGTGTGTGTGTGTGTGTGTGTGTGAGAGAAAGAGAGAGAGAGAGGGGGGGGGGAGGAGGGAGAAGGAGAGGGAGAGGCAGAGAGGAGGGAGAGAGTTGGGGATGGGTAAGGGAGGGGTAGAGACAAGGATTTTCCATTGCCTAAAAGAGTCCAAGTTTCAACACTGCAAGGCACGACTTCTAATCACATCTTTCCCGGAAAAGTACAAGCAGTTCCTCAGCCGAGATCCCCCACCTCCCACGCGCTTCCCAGCCCGCCCTCCCCGTGGAGAACCCCGCGGCAGCCTCCCAAACACCTGTGACTCATCCGAGAGGCTGCCACCGGGGAATCATTTGCATAACCCCCTCCCTGGGCGCCTAAGGCGCAACAAAGAAGGGCAGTTAGGATTATTGCTTTATGATTATTATTTTAATGTCTCATGTGACCTTACAAATAGGCTTCTCGCCCACGCCCTGCTTTGAGCATCTGGGGGTCCCCAAGACAGCCTCGACTAGTACCCAGGTTTGAACGAACTAACAGATTTTTGTAGCGTCCCAGCGATCCTTGAACCCGCAGCCCTCTGCATTCCCCCGGAAGTCTGGACGGTTCTATAAGGCGTGCACGCGCCTCTGCAGACTATTCCTAAGAAACCCAACATCAAAAGCCAGGTTCTGATTGCGAATTCAACTGAAAACAGCGTCATCTATTTTTGCCCTCCGCAAACTCTCAACTCTTCATCTTAGAACTCCAGCAAACCCACGTTGTTGGGGTTAACTACCCTTTCCTCTCCCTTCCCCCAACTCATTTGACATCGCCCATCGAGAATTGCTCTGACGTACTTTAAAATAGCGTGCGCGAGTCTCTCCCCCCCACCACCACCACTGACTACATTAACACGAACTCCAAGCCATCAATGCTGCTTTGATGACAAGAAAAAAATCACCCATAAAAATAGCAACCTACGTAGCTTGTCCATATTTGGAGCTGGTGATGGTTGACAGGAATGCCCCGTTGGACCCTCTCCTTTAGAAAAAAGAAAATGCAGTTGAAATGTTCACACCTCCGCCCTTAACCCTCCACTCCCAACCAGCCCTCGCCTTCTACTCCTCCTCTGCCCCCTGCTTCAACCAAAGATTCAACTCACCACGGGGAATTTTTTATATATAATCGCATATATATCGCATATCTATATACATATATATCATATACACACTTTACATACGCATACATAAATAGCACATATACAAAGAATATCAGAAAACCAGTCGCGAGATAAACGTGTTTGTCCTGAGACCGACTGTTAAAATGGACTTAGAAGAATCGTCCCATTCGGTTGTTTAAAAAAGACTAAAATACAAAGGTTTGCAGTAAAGTGCACAGGGAGCTGAATCTAGCACTGGTCACCGAGTGGGCTCCCCTCCTCCCACCCCCAGGCTCGGCCCTCCCCCCCGCCCCCCGCCCCCGCCCCCGCCCCCGCCCCCGCCCCCGCGCTCCCCCTAACTCGCCCCCCGCCCCTCCAGGCGGTGGCTATTAAAAGCTGCTGACGTCAAAGGGACGGCCATCTTTGATGAGGGCAGAGCTCACGTTGCACTGAAGACGAAACCTCAGGGAGGTCAGGCGCTGTCCTTTCCTTCTCTCCCAGCCCGGTGGCTCCTCCACACTTGCAACCTGCTGGGTCCGGGAGGAGAACACCAACCTCGGGAGAAGCCAAGGTAAGGAGCCCAATCCCCAGGTCGCGGATCTGGCTGGCTGGCTGCAGACCCACAGGAATCTGTAGCTGGGAAAACCAAATGAACTTGGGCAAATTCAAGTATTTGTGCACCTAGGGTGCGGTATTCAGTGTGTGCGCGTCTGGCTAGACTCCTGCCTGGGGCTTTTTAAAGTGTTTTCTAGGTGAGCTGCTTGGGGAAGAGATGAATGGAGACACTGCTGATGGAGCGATTCGGAGGAAACGCAAGGATACGTACTAAATAATAACTTACTCTTTTGAAACAGCAGTGGGGTCCTCTCTTCCATTTTGCGATGCAGTTTTCAGAGATGTTTAGACTGTTGTTTTTTTTTTTCTTTTTCTGTAGTCCAAAATAAACAAACCCTGTTGTTCTGACCCTATGATTATGACTTTGATGTTAGGGCGCTCTTACCCAGGGAAGAATTGGGGAAAAGGCAGGGTGTGGACGCTAAGAAGGCGAAAGGAGACAGGGGAGTTCCCGCCCCGGGCAAGCTGAGCCGCAACAGCGGCAGCAGCCTCCATGCCCTACGGACTTGATTTATGCCGCCTGCTCCTTGTTAACTGCGGGCTGGCGGGAGGCAGGCGGGTCGTGCTGGGTGGGAGGCTTCTGCGGAGAGCTGGTGGGGGTGGGCTACCCTGGGGACTGCAGACGACCTCACTCAGTACCCCGGACAGCAATACCAAAGGATGGCGCTGGGTCCCTCGACCTTTCAGCACCGCGGACAGCGATCCGACACCAGTGTTGCATCTGCGGCAGAAATGCCTGGCCAGTCATGGCTAGATGTTCCAGGGCTGCAGGCCAAATTGTCTCTCTCAGACCTGGGTCCTACAGAGACCCCCTAGTAAAGCAGACATAGTAGGTAAAAAGAAAGGAAGGAAGGAAGAAAGAATAAATAAATCCTGCCCACAGGTACTCCTTTGCAGGCAGTTTACCTGCTCTCTCATCCCCTCAGCTCCTGCATAGCCACAAAATAAATAAGTAAATAAATAGTCCAATTGTGGAAATTTTATGTGTGGCCCTGTTTTCCTTTTTTAGATATAAAATAAACCCATTTTGGAAATAAAAATCTTCATTTATCCTCCAGTTAAATATCAAGGTTTTCATTTGTTTTTGTTTTAGCAGAGTAGTGCTGTCTATAGATTTTGGTAGGCATAAATGAGGTATACAGGAAGATGAAAATAGGATTTGCTTATAGGAGAGCTGTATCTCCATACATATTTTTACTTGATAAAAATATAAGGGTAGTTTAAGCAGAATCAACTTTAAGAATAAATCTTTCATCCTTTTCCTTCTTCCTCATGTTTATACGTAGGCATGAACCCAATCACATAGCCAAAAAATACATCTCTGAGAAATATTGCAGGTCTTAGAGGATATATATTTAACCTCTTTGGCCATGGTTTCAGAGTGAGTGGAAGTATTTCCTACGGACATTGGTTTTCTTAGGTGATAATTTCTGATTTTGACAACACTAAGACTGGTTTTCCTTGGGAGAATCCAACTGTGTCCTTCACGGTAATGTGAATGAACCATGGTGTTAGACTGAAATTGTACACTGACCTACAGATCTACTGCAGTTTCTGTTATAGCACTGCGGGATTTTGCTGAGGCTGGTGATAAGAACTTTAACCATTGTCTACTCTGAGAATTGGAGACTCCTCGTGAGCACAAATTATCACAGGGATATTTCCAACTGTTTAATACAGTTAAAGTATGCATATAATGATCAGGAGCAAAATTGGACTATATGAGTAGTTGTTAAATAACAGTAATAGTATATTATATAAGGACATATACAACGCATTGAAGAAATGCCATTATGATCTCCTGAGAAGCTTCAAGGTTTTGGGTTGTGTTTGGTTAGTTATATCTCCATTCATTTATATACTAAAAATGCTCAAGTGCCCTATCCACATAGAGAAGATACTTTCTCTTGGTTATTTACTTCCTAGTGTTTTATAATTATTTGTATGGGTAACCGTGTGCTTCCATGTAAGCATATATTGATTTGTGATTGTATATGGGTGTGAAATTATTATTCAACAATATATAACTACATGGAGTCGTTTTATAACTCTTCAGTATGCAGATAGTTATCAGAAAGCTTTGACTTTATGCTGCATGTCCAGAAAGCTCTCTGCGTAGTTGCGTCAAATGAAGAAGTCTAGTGCTGTGGGAATTACGTGCTTGGACATTAGTAATTACTGCTGGGTTTGTTTGGAGGGCTGGAGTGTGGGGGCAGGAAGGCGCGGAGGTAGAAGACTGCAATGAAGCTGGCAAAAGGCACAGATCTGGGAGGAAGTGGCGATGTGCACAATTATTGAGCTAGTTCTAAAATAGCTTACTGAGAAATTAAAGGAAAACATAATTGAAACATGAATTTAATATTTACATTATTGATAAGCTTTAGGGAAAAAAATCAAGAGATTTCTTGTTTTAAATTTTGAAAATTCAGAGCAATATGAAGAGAAGAGACAGGGGCAGATGGACATAAGGATATTGCAGGAAACATTCATGCAGACCCTCTAATGGTACCTGCTTTTTTGTTTATTGGCATTTTCTGCATCACCACCTTAGCATTCAGAATACAAAACATCATCTCCTTAACCTTTCCATGATAAAATCCCAAGAATTTATAATTTTATTTTTACTTTGTTAAACTTGCACAACGACACATATACAAACACAATACAAACTGCCCCTTAATAAGCTTGTCTAAAGACATTGCTAAGCTCTGAGAGTTAAGCCTGGACTGATTATTATCAACCAGAGGATTGATGTTTCTGCCGCTAGAACTTCTTCTTATAGCAACTGGCCTTGAAGAACATTTAGGTTTTGAAGATTAGTTGAAATGAGAGATAATTTGAAAAATAAGTTGAGAGGATAAAATAGATAAATCTGATTTTTAGATGATGTACTATGAATGAACTATTTTCCCCACGTCATGGAACTGCTTTACAATGCTGTAAAGATAAGAAAATTGGTGTGTACATCCTCTGTGCTAGATACATTTCTGCAATGTCATCCCTTGTCAGCAGGGACCAACCTGATAGGAAGCTATTGATCATTCAGTGAGCACTAGATACCTAAATGAACCCCCTGGAGGATATAGTCTCATGTTTATATGGACAGCTGACTACTGTGATGTGAGAAAGGAGACAAGACTTAAGCTGGCTTTTGGAAACTAAAGAGAGGAGAGAGAGATCTGCTAAGTAAAAGTTATAGCATAGACAGAGCTAAAATTAGGCAAGCCCAAATTATGGCCAGCAAACCCTAAAAATGCCCATCCATTTGGGTGGAGTGTGAAGCTTGTGTAGGGGAATATGTGGGAATGGAAAGTTGGAGTCTTCTGTGGAAGGCCTTGAATGTCAAGCTCGGGATTTGGTACTTTATTCTCTAAAGTTGATTTCTGAACAGAAGCTGATGTAACAAAGTAATCAGCTCTTTTTTAATATCTAGGAGTTGTTACTGACAGAGTGGATTAAATTGGCATTCTTCCAGAAACAGAGGGAGGCAACTGGTATCATAAGGGATAATTAATTAAAAAAAATAATCCATCATCATTTAGGCATCTTTTAGGATCACTCTTCACGATGCAGATTCACTTATATGTCCTGCCCAGAAGTTAAATTATAAATTTCAATTTTCCATTTCTAACTAGAATTATTCAAGATGAGCACCCACCAGAGAGATTGAAAAGCAGGTCAGGAATCTAGTGATAAAGGGTACCCAGAAGGTACACTTGAATAATTATTCATAACACTCTCTTGTACCTTCTGAGTATGCTACACTGACTTGATGGATAAAAAATATATACCAGTTTCTCTGTGCATGTTTCAGGCATCATGATACATAGAAACAGCCCCAAGTAGCTAAATCAGGGGAAAAAATGAGATACTATAGTAAAATTTGGGAAGACAGAGGTGAAATGGGCATTAATACTACAATATTTCTTTTCCTACCATCCTTGCTGACATTGGCTGATTACCCTTTCTTAAGGGCTAGTTTGAGGTCTGAACTGTACCATTTCTCTTTTAATCTTTTACTCTCACAGTGGAGCTTCAGAATTCCAAATGCTGACAAAACTGCTGAACCCAAATAGTCAATGACTTTGTGTAGAGGAAGAAATGGCGATTGCAGACATAAATCTAGTTCCTATTTCAATTCTGACTCTGAAGTGTCAAGGGACTATGCTCATCTGTTCTTTACCAAAATGCTTGCAGAAAAGACATCCTTAGGATAACGTTAGGATTTTCAAGTGACTCTCTGGGGGAAATCTGAAGGTAGTGACGTTTGATGCTTTAGAGGAGGTCACACTGGTAGTGTTATGCTGAGTGCAGAGGGCTTTTCAAATCTCAGTTAAGAGGGAGGGAGAAGATGTGGCATAGCAATGAGGAAGCTAGGACATGAGAGTGGACAAAGAGGTGTTTTGTTTTGCTTTAAATTAGTCCTGCAGGAGGAAAGAGATTTAAGAGAAATTTCCAAAGATCCCCAGCTCCACTCTAAACTCTTCAAAATTGCTGTTATTGCTGTAATGATTGTAGCTACCCATTTCTACATTTTTTTTTTTGCAAGGACCTCATAGCCCTTTACCCAATATAAAAGACAAGTTTTTGATATGTAAATGAATGATGCCAATTATAGTTGTATGAGTTAATCTATATATAAAAGGCTAAGTGACCAATCATACTTACATCTGACCAGCTGACCAAGCAGCCAATACATATGACATGCACTGGCAATTTAAAAATAAACGTTGACTCACACACTTCTATTATAGAAAAAGGGTGAATAGTGATATTAAAATATTTTGTATTTTAATTTTATAATACTATATTTTATATACTATTTTGATATGTAATTTTTTGCAATAATGTAATTACCACACGAATCTTTCTTCTAATTAATTTCCTTTCAATGTGCACAAATCCGTTCACCAGGACACTAGTATGTAATATCAGATAACATTTAGTAAGCCATAAATCTGATTTAGAAGAATAGAGATATTCAAAGCAGTGACTAATCAGAGTAGGCCTGTGGGGGAGAAGAGTGAGCTGTAATTCTGAAAGCTTTTATCTGTACTAGCTCACTAAAACTCATAACAACCTTGTAGTCAGGGTACTGTTATTATTTTTATTTTACAAATAGGGAAGGTGAGGCAGAAAAAAGCTAAGCAGCTTGCCTAACATCACAGAGGGGAGTCAGGATTTAAAAGCAGGCACTCTGACTCCAGAGACTGAGCTTTTAACTATATATTGTGCTACTTCTTGTATCATTCACTTTTTTCAGATTGGTCAAAGGAGGCACAGAGAATGGACATGATTTTTTGGCAGCATCTTTTCCCCTCAGTTGAGCAGCAGGGAGTGATGGCAAAGGATGCTCAGGAGTCAGGAGACCTGGTTCTAGTGCTGAACCAACTGCTTGTAATTTCCTGTTTTGGAATTACACCATCTTTAAATAAGTCACTCAACCACTATTGAACTCAGTTTCTTCATCTGTGGAATGACAGAACTGAACTAATGGTTTCTAATATTCCTACCATTCAGAAGTCAGTGAAGTCAGTGCTGAAAACTGATAGGTCTAGGTCTGGTGCCCTGATGGTCTCATCTGGCACTGCCTTAGTACTGCTTTCGGAAATGACCGGACTCTCCCTCCCTCAACATAATATTTCATCCACAGCCCTCTCACTTACTCAAAGTCCCTCTCTCTCTCTCTCTCTCTCTCTCTCTCTCTCTCTCTCTCTCTCTCCCCCCCTCCCTCACTTCCTCCCTCTCTCAATAATTGCTTTGTCATCATCTCTCTGGAGCCTTCTTTCTGGTGGAGCCTAAGAAGTCCTGTCTTTCCCCCCACATCCCTGCTGAGTCATCACTGCTTTAGGGATCTCCCATCCTTCTCAATCAGATTCATTGCTGTCTGGCACAGACTATTCTCTACAACTTGCCTAAACATTGTATCAGTCTTTTTTCAACTAATTAAATACTTTTTTATTATTTTCTGCACCCCTTTTGATGATCTCCTATAGCCACTTTAAGTCTGAATTAAAGTAATTTACTAGCTGCTATTTCCTCACTCCTTTTTCTTCCTCTGTCACTTTAGAAAAGAGAAAACAGAAGCTTTTGTAGAATCTGTGAACCCTTATGTACTTAAAAAGTGACATTTCCATATGACCTGAATTACATGATATTAATAGCCAGCTCAAAAACTAATCAAATCTAGTGGATGGAGGGGGCAGGGGGTGGTGATGGTGGCAAAATAACATTTCAAAACAGTTTTAAGCACAAAGGATGAGAAGAGGAGGAAGTTTTAAAGCCTAGGAGTTTTAAAGGTCAGAGGCTAGCAACTGGCAGTATGATATTAATTAGATTCATAGTCACATATGAATTAATTCACATGTTTCCAATAAGCCATGTTCTTAGTGCTACAGCTCCATTTCTACTGCAGATGTCAACATCTTTTTCGGAGTAAAGCTTGATGTTACCAGAGGAGATCCTAGCTGTTTTCTTCTTGCTGACTCACAGAGGTTGGCGTCACTGATGACTAATTGTTAAGAACAAATCTATATGCCCAAAAAGGGATGGGAGAAAATCCTGTTTAAAGAACTTTCCTGTAATGTTTTCTTTTAAATGTTTAACCACCATTCAGAAAAACTCCAAGTGAATTCCCATGTCTGCACTAGATTGATGCTGAGTGACAGCTGCACTAGGGTTTATGAATTGTTTACTTTAGTCTGGAAAAAAATACATTTGATCCTCTTAGGTAATAAAAGTTGAATTCTGATCCACTGAAGGGAAAACAATAACAATTTACTTATCTTTACTTCTGTATTTGGGTTTTATTGTTATTGAACTGATTTTGTTTCTATACGAAGTTGCCTAATTCTTGTTTCTTAAATTGAGAGTTTGTACTTTTTGCTGACTCACTTCACCTTGTCCTCCAAGATGGCCCATTTTATACTTGAAGAATAAGGTTATTTTCCTGCTAAAATGGTAGGTTCTATCAAATGACCATCTGGTCTCAGCCTCCCCATCACTTCCTATATCCAAACTAGTCATAGATTTTGAACGTAGGAGATGATTTTTCATGCCTGTAGGCTTGAATTAGTGCTTCTGTCCTTTACTGATGACAGCATGTAAGAAAAAGAGTCTCTTACATGCCCCCCTGAGACCAGAGTCACTCTGCTTTCTGAACACATCAATCTCCAACTCCCCTTCCCCCCAAATATCCAGTGCCTTTTTGCCTAGGAGATAAAAATAAGCCTAGTTGATATGCTAAATCAGTCCTATTTATCTTTTTAAAACTACATATGTTTAACAGTTCCTATATAGACCCATTTATCCTTAAGAAAAAGCCATCACCAAGTGAATATTGAATTTTGCATTTCTTTTTCCTGGTTCTTCTCTTGAACCAAGTCAAAAACCACTGGTCAGTTATTCTGCACCCTACTTTCTTGGCTTAGAATGAAGATATTATTATAAGTATAAGAAATGAAGTAATTAACTTATTGAATGCCTATGGTATGCTCTACTATACCCTTCGCATGCATTATCTCATTTAATTTTTATGGCAACCTTCAAACAGTTTGGAATTCTTGTCTTCCTGACTACAAAATTCATGTTCCCTACCACCCCATGAGTTTTTCAGTGAGGTGTGCACAATCCAATGAGATTTTCTGATAGAAAGCATACTTCGAGCAGGTAGAGCATGAGACAGCAAAATCCAAAGGACTCGATCCTCTGGGCTAAAAAGTCAGGTCAGATATGTTAGTATGAGTGACCAAGAGAAACTCAGTATCCAGACAGGCCCTAGATTGAGAGTCAGATGGGTGAATACTTACCTCATCTCTGCCACTTCAACAGTATGACCCTAACCTGAACCAAGCCTCAGTTTTCACATCTGTAAAAAGAAAGTAGCTGTCATGCATATGTCACATGGTTTCATGAAACTTAAATGAGCTAATGCTAGTGAAATATTGTTACCTGCGCCATTCTGGGAGAGAGGAAGGGACTGTTGCTTATCATGTTTCATTATCTGCCATTTGCCCTGCCAGATTTCTAATATTCTTCATTACAGGTTACATGAGGGCTCTACGCTTCATTTTCTGATGTTGACTTTGCTTTAAGAAACAACAAATCTTGGAATCACATTGTTTTTTTTAGCTTGAGCAGTATGAATGATAAAATGGGAAAATGTGTTAATAGTCTCTGATTTTTCTATTTGAGGAAGGGTTTCTAAAATGCCTTTGAATAGTATTTCTGGGAATGGTCTCATAGTTCTCAGGATAACATTTGGAGACCAAAGAGACTTGGTTATGGTTCAGCTGAACACTGGTCCCCTTTTGCTCAATGCCTTGGGTTTTTAAGGCCCTCAAGGAGTTAAAAGAAATGATATGCAAAATTTCCTGCTATTTCTTAGCTTACAAAAAATAAATTTGCCGTAAGCTATTTAGTGAAGCATTATTAAAGCTACATCTGTTAGCTTCATTTTGTATTCAGCTTTGTGTTAAGGTTTGTGGGGTAGGGTTAAGTTTCTTATTAAATATTGTGTATGCACATGCGTGTTCTTGTATCTGCATGCAATATGCAGAGAGGTGCAAACACAGACTTTCTTACAGTCAGCCTCCTACATGCCTCATGTCATTCAGAGCCTTTAGTTTTATTTATAACTAATAAATATAAAACCTGCATCAGCTAGCTATATGAACTAAAATCTGTATGCTCCTAAACCACATTTACAGAATGATTTCTCTTCATAGTCGGAAGCAACTGTGTTTGCAGCATTGACCTAAAATTCTGCTTTTGGGAAATATCATGCAACTCCAGGCCTACAAGATAAGAGAGAACTTTTGAGCATCTACCATGTGCTAGTTATTATATATTACTGTCTATTGTGGCTAGTGTTATATTTAATTTCTACAGCAACCTTCTAAACGGTGACTGTTATTTTCCACACTTGACTAGAGAGGATACTATTTGGTCAAGGTTCTACCAAAGATTCCAAAGAGATAATTGCCACCACTACTTCCTCCTTGAACCTACTGATACATAGACGGGGTAAGTGATAAAAAAAAAAAAATCAGGCTTTTTTTTAAAAAAAAAAAAAAAAAGGCCTGAATCAGCAGCCAGAATCAGCATACAGTTCTTACTCCTAATCCTAGACATTGGGATTCACCAAAGGAGAAAGGGCTACAGAGATATATGTAGTAAGACAGGAGAGCTAGAACACTTTACTTCCTGCTTCCCTCCACCATCTTTCCCAAGGTGCAGAACATGTCTCCAGAGATTTGTGGCTTAGAGGAGCAGTAAATGTTAGCTTGCTGTGGGCAGGCAAATGCTAGAGAAAAAAAGCCAAGTGGAGGGCCGAGCTATGCTTGCTTGCTGCCTATTTCTCATCTCACAAAGCACTTAAGTTGGGGGTGGGAGTGGCAAATAAAGGAAGGGGCAGAAGGGATGATGGAAGCTATCTTTCCAATACTGGTCTTCCCAAAGAGTGGGGGTTCCCATCCTAAGGGACATGGTAGAAATCGATAAGTCTTTGAGAGGGAGAAAATGGTTACTTATCTTTCACACAGCTAATAAGAGAGAGAACTTGAGTTTGAATTTAAGGTCCCAAGTGCAATGCTACTGACCCTCCACAAGCAATAATGCATTATTCTAGTACACATTCTCAAACTGGGGCCTTTGGATCAGCAGCATCAGCATCATCACCCAAGAGTTTGCAGAAAGACATTTCTCAGGCCCCACTCCACACCTATTGAGTCTGAAACTCTATGGTTGGGGCCAGGTTGTTCTGTATTTTCATCACATTTAGGGCATTTTGGTGTCTGCTAGTTTGAGAACCAGTGTGTCCTAGAAATTTTAGCAGTTCTTTCAAGTGTTCACATTGATCTTAAACTGGGTCTGATTTGGATGCATAGTTTTCCACTGTTTTCTACCTTGCAAAAGCTATGACTAGATGCTTGGAGAGAGAAAAGCTGTCCTGGGCCACTGCATAGAGTTTCCACTCACCTTTCTAGAATTAGTAATAAAGATGCTATTGTTTATCTGATTGATTTTGAAGGATGAGGAAAGTGAGAATCCACTGAATAAGGATAGGGTCTTGGGAAAGGAACAGAGGACTCCTTTGTTATGCCCTTTCCCCCTGCAACAATAAATATGGCTCCCAGAATTCTCCACCCCAAAAACCTACCAAATGTAAAATCTCACCAGAGGATACAATAGCCCCTTCTTTCTGTCTAAAGTCCGAGCTTACAGCCTCTAAAGGATACTCAGGAACAAAAGATAAAGCAGTTCCCATTGCTTCTCCTCTGGGCCCCTCAATAAACTGCCTCAGCGGCAAGGAAGCGGCCTGGCCCTTTTCCATTCATCCCTGCATTTTCTTGTTTCTGCCCTGGATCAGAGCTCCAACTGACCTTGGGAAAAGGATCCTCTGACTCACATCACTCTCCTTTTCTGCCCTCCTCTCATATATAACCATAGGTTTGGGTTGCTCGAACAGACCTTATTAATGGAATTTTTTTTAAAAATGACAAATAGCCCTAGCTAGTTGGCTCAGTGGATAGAGTGTTGGCCAGTGGACTGAAGGTTCCAGGTTTGATTCTGGTCAAGGGTGCATACAAGCTCTACCTCTAGCCCTAGTTGAGGCTTGTGTGGGAGGCAACCAATCGATGTGTCTCCCCCTCCCTTCCACTTTCTCTGTAAATATATATATATAAATGACACATAACTAGACACAGAGATAAATTACTTGCTAAACTTGCAATGTGAGCATTGCAGCCGGGGCTGCTGACTCACAATTCAGTGCTCTTCCCACTGCCTTGTGCTGCCTTGCCACTTCTGCTTCCATCTCTTCCAAATTTTCTCTTCAGCACAGTGCCATACTCCAATCAGAAAACCTCTCAGGCTGTTGTTATCCTCAGAGACCTTTGGCCTCAAATGGTGACATACCATCTATAAAAGTAGGGTATGAACATTCCTATAATTCTGCACTGCCAGGCAGAGCTTTCTGAAAAAATTTAGCTATGTTGCTTATATCTATTTGAATTTTATGCATGACAGAAATCAAAATATAAGTTGTTCAGGCAAAACTGGACATCAATTGGCTCGAAAAATCTGAATAAATATTGAATAGTTGAACCATTGGAAGAACAAAGAGGTAACTAGAATTCAGAAATAACTCAAGCCCAATGTTTAAATATTGCTGATGCTTTCTCTCTGTGCCTATCCCTTTTTCTTTCATTACACAGACTTCACTTCTCTAGCTAAAAAGCCAGTTACTCCCTCCACACACCAGAAACATGAACACCCAATTTGTACTTCTAACACATCCACTATGGAAAAGGGACTGCCATTTGTTGTCTATGTCCTATGCTCAAAATCTCAGAGAAGGGCTCTATTTGGTCCAGTTGGGCTTACTGACCAGCTTATACCAATCAGTTGTGGGCATGGTTTGTCATGGAAGAGTATATTTACATGCTAGAACACACAATTCAATTGGGACAAGAATCAGTTTCAAGGCAGATGTAATAAGTCATCCTTCCTTCTCTGCTTCAAAAGCTTGGGATGGATAACAAACCATAGGTAAAATACCTGCTTCTTCAGAAGAAGAAACTAACTTGACTCAAAGAACATGGAATAACTCAATTGAAATGAAGGATGGCTCTTCAGATCTTTCTGTGCTCAGACTTTTCTGATTTTGTAAGATGTTCTCTCCTCATTATAATTCATTCATTCATCAATATGTATTGTCCTCTATTATATGTTAGGCACTGTCCTAAGCAATGGGAACTGATCAAGTCCTGCTGTCACAAAGCTTACATTTTAGCGGAGAATGACAGACAGTACTGTGAATAAAATAATAGGACAGAGGGGATAAGTAATGACCTCAAGAGGGTAGAGTGCTGATTTTGAGAGGGTCATGTAAGAAGACCTTCCTGAGAAGTGGCATTTAAGCAGAGACCAAATCACCTGAAGACCCAGTGATTTTTATTTCCCACTCACTCTACACCTTTATTAGAACCTTGGCACTTGATTCTATCATATATCAGCAATAAAAATAAATTGGACCTTGGTCTAAATAATACAGATTATCCCATTATCTTCTCATTTTTCCCATTATCTTCTCATTTTTCTCTCAGATTTCAAAACCTGGAGCACTTATAGCTTCAGGGTACAGTAAGAGAAAGTGACTCTATGAAATCCAAACAGCCCACAGTAGCAGAAATGAAGGATTATGGTCCTCTGGTCCAAGTTTTTCTTCCTTTGGCTCACTTTGCCTCTTAATATGACCTTGCTATATGCACAGATATTCTGATGAGAGGGGCACTTATGGCCTCTGCTAGGATGATGAACTCAAAATGAGAGCCAAACCAAGAATATTGATACAGGATAGTTAACTAAGTGGTGAAGTTCCCTTTAAGCCTATAACTCGTCCTTCTAGTTCCTACTATAACTAGTAGGCTGTGTTCCATGTGGGCTTCATAAGGACATATTGGTATGTGGCCCAGTGGGGGAAAATATGGGTATATCTAGTATGTCCTTGCCTCAATCAATCATAATATTGAACTTGCTACACATTTCCTTGAATACAATAAGGGATGGGAAAAGGAGTGAAGGATGGGGAATAAAAAGAGAGTCTCTTGTCTCTGCATTCATTAACTGGAGTTCCTCTTTCCATCAATCACCAAAAAGACCCAGTAGAAAGCCAAGTCATTCATATATATATATATATATATATATATATATATATTATTGATTTTTTACAGAGAGGAAGGGAGAGGGATAGAGCGCTAGAAACATTGATGAGAGAGACATTGATCAGCTGCCTCCTGCACTCCCCCTACTGGGGATGTGCCTGCAGCCAAGATAAATGCCCTTGACAAGAAATGAACCCAGGACTCTTCAGTCCACAGGCTGACGGTCTATTCACTGAACCAAACTGGTTTCAGCCCAAGTCATTTTTGATCCCATGAAGAGGTAAACATGAAGAGTTGGCATCTGATTGAATGATAGGATGCAAGAAGGCACACAGACTCTAAAAGAGGAAGTGAGCGCAAAGAAGCTATTGGGCTACAAAATATTTTTTCTAGGCCACAAAAAAATTCAGGTTCAAGGCCATGTTCTCATTCCACTTGCTCTAGGCCCAACTTTCTCTAGCATTCCGGGAGTCTAATTTTTCTTTCATTTGTTTGTGCTATTTGAGCTTATTTTTAACTTTGGTTTCCTAAATAAAGCTTTTGTGTATTATTAAATTAGAAATAAGTCTCACATGAGTGTCTCCTTTATGTTTTTTGTTTTGTTTTGTTTTGTTTTCTCCTAGATCTACTCACAGTTCTAGCCAAATAGATCAGAGTTGGTCTCTGGGTGGAGCAGGCAAGGAACCCTTGATCATTATTGAGGTGCCTCTTTTGGATGCAAGTTGGTGACTTAAAAAAAAGTCTTATATACAGAGACTGAATTTTTATCAGGTCACTTACCAAACAATCAGATATAACTAGAAGTTTCCTGGGTTATTTTGCCACAACTTTTTCCTATAGTTGTCTTTATAAGTAATAATATTTTGAGAGACAGAACTGTGCAAATAGGCACTAAAATAAATCAACCAAGTTTTAAGTTCTTTTATCTGAATATACTGTAGTTAGCTTTTTTTTTTTCCAATGGACCCTACTGGCAGTTTGGTAAAGCCTATAGACCCCTTTTCAGAGTGATATCTTTAATGTATAAAGTAAAATACATAATTTGTTATGCAACAAAAAAATTGCATCTGCATTTCCTAGCTATTACCCTAAAACTTAACTTGAATAGCAACCATTCAATTTCTTATTGCTACTGATTCTGAATTAAGTAGGTGGTTTTCTCAGTCCATTGATAGGTTGGGTGGGGTCTTCTTGGTACATGAATGGTGATTAGTGTTGGCTTTCAGCTAGGGTGACAGGTGATTAAACCGCATATCTCTCATCATCCAAGAACAGCAAGAGAGGGCACTCGCCAATGTGTAAGCACTTTCAAGTCTATTTATGTCACATTTGCTATTGTTTCATTGGCCAAAGTAAGTCACATGACCAAGCACATAGTCAGTGTGGGAGGGGCCATCCAAGATTATGAATACTGAGAGAGGAATTATTAGGGCCATTTTTGAGAGAGAGAGAGAGAGAGAGAGAGAGAGAGAGAGAGAGAGAGAG
>JAAGEH010000006.1:23902404-24030921 GCA_011751065.1 Lasiurus cinereus | reverse complement strand
ATATATATATATATATATATATATATATATATATATATAGTGAGAGAGAGAGAGAGAGAGGAAGGGAGAGGGAAAGAGAGATAGAAACAACCATGAGAGAGGATCATTGATTGGCTACCTCCTGCAGGATAGGAGTCCACAACCCAGGCATGTACCCTTGACCCCAATCAAACCATGACCTCTTGATTCATAGGTCAATGCTCAACCACTGAGCCATGCCAACTGGGCCTGAGGGCATCTTTTATTAAAAAGTTGGGTGACTCTTTGAAAGGGGGCTTTGCCTGGTCAGGGCAGGGAAGCCCAGTAGGGAAAACAGTTGTGAAATCTTGGGGCAAGCTTATACAAGGCAAGTTGGAGACAGGGATAGGGGAAGAGAACTGGGGTGTATGGAAAAATTAAAGAACCTCCTGATTCCGAAAAAGTCAGCAGACATTATGTATCCTTTCCATAGGAAGTTTCTCTCTCTCACTTTGTCTCATGTTTTCAGTTTCTGAACGTGTCCTTGGGAAAATTGAGCATGTCTTTTATTTTAGGGAGATGGAAGGAATAGGACACGTCTTTCCATAACTGGAACTGAAGGTCAGCATAAGAGAATCTGGACCAAATGCATTCTTGTGCTTTGTCTTCAAAATTTAAGCAAGCTGAGACCAGTTTGGCTCAGTGGATAGAGCGTCAGCCTGTGGACTGAAAGGTCCCAGGTTCAACTCTGATCAAGGGCACGTACCTTGATTGCGGGCACATCCCCAATAGGAGGTGTGCAGGAGGCAGCTGATAGATGTTTCTCTCTCATTGATGTTTCTAACTCTCTCTCTCCTTTCCTCTCTGTAAAAAAATCAATAAGATATATATTTTTTAAAATTTAAGTAATTCAACCTCCTGTGGAGGTTGGTAATGCAAAAGAAGTTTCTGATTGTGAGAATTTAGATGCTATCAATTATGTCTCAGGAAAATGAATGTTCACTGGGATTTAGGAGTCTAAAATAAAAATTGTTTCTGTCAGTGTGGGTTTCAAAGTATTTCATTTAGGTTCATAAATCCATATTCTTTATTTAATATGTTTTTGTTGATTTCAGAGAGAGGACTGGAGAGGGAAAGAGAGATAGAAACATCAATGATGAGAGAAAATTACTGATCAACTGCCTTCTGCATGCCCCCTTTTGGAGATCAAGCCCACAACCCAGACATGTGCCCTGACTGGAAATTGAACTGTGACCTCCTGGTTTATAGATCAATGCTCAATGACTGAGTCACATCAGCCAGGCCCTAGATCCATATTCTTGCACCTGAACTCAACTACAAAATTCTTGGTGACAGGAGTGCTATCTTATCCCTCTTTTACATATACATACACTGACAATTCCCACACAGTAGGTGTTCAGTACATGTTTTTAAATGAACTTATAAATAAATAGACTCGTGCTGTGATTTATTACATATTTGAAATTGCATAGTCATCAGCTATGTCCTTTCCTTTGCTTCATCTTGTCCCCATATAAGAGCATATTTCTGCTTCCAAACTTGAGGAGGAATAAAAGTGTATAATTCACATCATGATTGAAATTTTAAACATACCATTACCGACACCTGAGAGCTCAAAGCTTCACCCCAGGGAACAAGTGTCCTTGAGCATCGGTGTGGTTAGTGACGCTCACTGGAATTCATTTTACATTTGAATATATTGACCCCACTTCTGTCTGAAGCCTGCTGGAAGAACTCAGAATTCCAACAGTTTCACTGGGCATGTGGTTCAGAGCCAATTCTGACCCATTCTATTTCCAGAGTGCCATATTGCATTTTCCTGGTTTAGAGCAAATAAAAAGATAGTGAACATGTGTGTTCTGTGCACATCTGTATATTCTGTGAGGATAGGACTAGGACATGGAAGTAAAGAGATAAAAAGGGCTGATCTATTTATTGAGAGGGAAGGAGATCAAATTGCACTTGTAAGATTCTTCTTAGCAACAAAGACTGAATAAGTGCACAAAATGTTGTTGTTTGGCTAACACATCTTATACAGAAGAGAAAAAGAGGTAAGACACCATGACAATGGCAGGTGAGGGTGGTGATTTTGCCATCCACCATCCATAGAATATCCATCAATACCCCAGCCATCTTCCACCCACAGAACCTAAGTGAAAACTGCATGCTTTCTGGGAAAACTCACTTGCCAGACAATCTCCTAAACTTCCTACCTAATTGCCACTTTTAAGCTGTAAAGAATTTTAGGTCCCCTTGAAATCCAGAAAGTGTCCCTTTAAGTGGAAAGATAGGAACAGAAGAGGAGAAAACATAAACACCTGTCACTAATATTGATTCTCTGGGAGTGTTCATAACCCCCCGGGGGCAGCATCCTTGCTAGAGCTCACCTGGTCAGGTAGACAATATTTATTGAGCACCCACTATGTCCCAGGTACTGTCCTGACACCTGGTTGAGTTCTAACTTAAAGGTTAATGGGGGGGGGGGGCCTCAGGCCTCAGATCTAGGGGGAAGCTATTCAACCTTCCCTTTCCACAGTTTCTTCATGTATAAAACAGAGGTAATGATAATAAAGTTGCTATGTATTAGCCATGGTGCTAATTCTCTCATTTAAATCCATACATCCCACATGTTAGAAAAGAATAGTAATTTCTCAATGGCTAAGGCTAGGGTCTTTCTTACTTCCTAGAGTTCCAGAGAATACCTTAGATTTGCATTTGAGTTCTCATTAATTGATGGCGGCCATTAACAGAGTGGACAGTAGTATCATCAGTAATCACTTGGTCAAATCAGTGGGTCCAGCCCTATATCAATTTCTTTCAGAATCCTTAAATGAAATGGATGACATTTTGTTTACTAACTACATTCTTCCTGTCCAGCCCACATTTTCAGCATGACCAAGATAGACATTAAACTGGAAATAAACTTCAGCTTCAACAGAGAAACAGACTAAGAACAGAATTTCTGGTTATTCTGGAGATGCTATATGAAATATTTATATTAAGCCAGGCTGTTCTTTCCCTCTGGGCCTAGCTTTTTTTATTAAAGGACTGGAAGGCAGCACCTTTCATTACCAACATGCCTTCCAAGCATGCTTTGCTTCTGCTCTACTTGCTGCCTGCTGCTTACTCATACTGATAGCCCAGATGTTTGTAAAACACTTAACATAAAACAGTGAAAAGAAATTTCACTGCTGTTGTGGAAAAAAGAATAGGGATAATGGCACTACAGCACTCCTAAAGTATACCCAGTATATCAGTTAGCTTTCCTGGGTAACAAATAACCCTCCATTAGTAACTTCAAATAACATTCATTTATTTAGCTTTCAAGTCTACAAATCAGCAATTGGGCTGAGCTCAGCTGGGTAGGTTTTTCAGTCTTGATTGAGTTCACTCTATGGTCAGATGGTGGGATAGCTGGGAGCTAGTTGGTCTACAGTGGCCTTAACTAAGATTACTTATTTCTATTCCATATTGACTATCTCAGGATCAATGAGGCTAGCCTGGGTTTGTTCACCTAGTGATTGCATAGATTCAAGGAGAGATAGAGAACACGTCCATTCAGGCAATCATCCTGAGCCTATGCCCATGGGTAACGAGGCCCATGAGGTTGATTGCATGAGAATGAGAAAACTCACATGTATATACAGGAGCCAATAAAAGGTATTCTTAGCTCTAAGGATAAGGGCATGGAGGCAGGGAGACTCATGAGGATCCATAGAATATTCCATAGCCAACCTCAGTACCTCATTTAACAGTTAATATTTCCCCCTTTTTAATTAAAATAATTTGATAGTGTTTCTTCTGGTCATTAAAGCAATTTATGATAATTGCCCAAAAAGTGTGTAAAGTATAAAAAAGAAAAAATAATCAATCCTGATCTTATGGTCCAGAGGCAATAATTATAGATAATTATTATACATACTAGAGGCCTGGTGCATGAAAATTCATGCACTTGGTATGGGGGAGGGATCTCTCAGCTGGGTCTGCCCCCTCTCACAATCCAGGAACCCTCAGGGGATGTCTTACTGCCAGCATAGGCCCGTTCCTAAGCCACAGTCTGGCCACCCTCTGTGGGAGCGACTGGGCCAATTAAGGGAAGTGCTGCTGCCCCTGCCAGCCGCTATGGCTATCAGCCTCATTCCTCGCAGCTGACGAGACTCTGTTTGGAACAACATCCAGAAAGACGTCAGGAAGGACGTTCAGCTATCCAGTCTAATTAACACATTATGCTTTTATTATTACAGATGGCATAACATTTGCTTTGTTTCTACCTATATTTAAATAACCAGTAACATAATCTGTGGAGCCCTTTATGTCAGGCTTCCTGCTAAATGCTTTACATGTATTAACTCATCTAACCCTTACAAAAATCATTTTTGAGACAATTAAAACGAGGGTAACATCATACCCGAGGTCACAGAGCAGGTAAGTAGTGGAGCCACATTTGAAGCAGTGCAAACTTACCCCTCCATCGGATCTTGACCATGAGAATCGACTGTCAGTCCTCATATTCCGTGTTATTCAAACTTTAGTGTTTGTCAGAATCTCCCGAAGGGCTTATTCAAACACAGATTGCTGAACCCCACCTCCAAACAGTATGATCCATTCAGTTTGAGGTGAGGCCTGAGAATTTGCATTTCTAACAGACTCCCAGGTGATGTCAAGGCTGCTCATTTGTGAACCACACTGAGTAGCTGTGTTCACAGCAGCATTAGGTATGCACTGTTAATTCTGCTTCACAGATGAAAGGACAGAGGTTTGTGGAGGTTCAATTAGTAGGCCATGGACACACTGCTGGCCAGTTTTGTGTTATACCCCTTTTCCAGTTTGCTCTCATGGAAAACAATGAGTACAGGCAATTTTCACCTAATTTTGTAGCCCATGCTTTTCTTCTGTTATGGCTCTGGTGCTTAGAAGATAGTTGAGAACTTAGATGCAGCTAAGAGTTGGGCATTTCTGTGAGATGCTGAGATTGCAGTCATTCATCTCTCACTTATTCATTCCCTTACTTCCTTGAGGAACTGCTCTCACTGGGAAGCCCTGGGATGGGAGGGTTATAAGCCCTGCATCCAGAAGCCTCTACATACTGATATATGTGATTATCCTCATCAAAAAAAGATTTAAAAGAAAAAAATACACAAAGATTTTGCCTTTTGAAGCTATAGAAAGGAACCTGCTTTAAAGGACTCTATGCTATTTTAAACAGCAAGAGCCTGCTAATATTTCTCTGGGTTTCAAACAAGGAAAAGGTAAACCTTCTTGTAATTAGCAAGCCTTCGTAATGTTATGACCAGATGCAGT
The DNA here is from genome assembly GCA_011751065.1 of Lasiurus cinereus. NCBI lineage: Eukaryota > Metazoa > Chordata > Mammalia > Chiroptera > Vespertilionidae > Lasiurus > Lasiurus cinereus. The sequence goes on along the minus strand of JAAGEH010000006.1, from coordinate 24,025,641 downwards.
ATAGCTTTTGTAGCCAGCCATGTAGGATTGGCTCAAAGCTTTCTGGATGTCTGTCATCATTGCTCTAATTGTGGTCCAGGGAGCAATAGAATCACTTGATAGAAATGCTGATTTGTAAGACCCACTCCAAACCTAGAATCTCTAAGGTTGGAGCCCAAGAATCTGTATTTTAATAAGTTCTCCTGGTGATTTTTCTGGGGCTAAATTTTTAGAAGCCTGGTCTATTGAGAACTCTGTGGAGATAATTACTTTGCCTTAAAGGAGGACAGCTGGCCCTCTGAAAAGTTTTAAATCTGCGTGGAAAGTCTGTTACAACATAAATTCCTGGGCTACCCCCTCAGAGCCTTGAGTTCAGCAGGTCCAGAGTAGGGCTCATGAATTTGCATGTCTAACAAGTTTCCTGGAAAAGCCAAAGGATACTGAGAGTCCTGGACCACACTCTAACCAGCGCTCAGCGCTCCTTTAGCTAACATCCTTTTTATTCTTTTTTTTTTTCTGTTTAATCCTCACCAGAAGGTATTTTTTCCATTGATTTTCAGAGAGAGAGAAAGGGAGAGGGAGAGACAGAGAGAGGGAGACTCATCTTTTGGTTGCCTCCCACATGGCTCTGGTCAAAGATTGAGCCTGCAATTCAGGTACATGCCCTTGACTGGAATCAAACCTACAACCCTTCAGTCCACAGGCCAACACACTTAACTTCTGGGCCAAACCGGCTAGGCCTAGGGCATCAACGTTCTTCTTGAAGAAGGCAAAACAAAAAACTGACTTCCACTTATAAGACCTTTTTAAGATCTCTGATTCTATAGTTATGCATAGAAATGATAGTTTCTTGATTGGGGAACTAATTTTCTTCAGAAAACCACTTCTAAAACTTACTTTGCAACCAACATTTATAAACTGTTTTGAAAGAGAGCTGGTACTGTGTCCAGGTTGTGAAAGAGCTAGTTGAGACTATAAAAGTAGTGGTGTGCATGGTACAGCTGCATGATTTCATGTTCGGGAGACTTTGATCACCTTCTATCTGCTTAGAACCAGAGCTCCCTGTTAAACATTGCATGTGGCTACAGTCAGGCCCACAAAAGTGACACTTAACTGGCCAAGAGTGGTCTCCAGATTCTCAGTAAAGGAAACCTTAATGCTCTTCTCCAACACTTACCTTTACTCTTAAATCTCAGTACTTCACCTTCTGTGATACTGAGGCCAGTGATTAAGTGTGTGTGTGTTTTCTTAAACTGCTATTGGACTCTTCAGTATATATTAACATGTTCGTATTAATTGAGAATGTATTGCCTTAAATAGTCAAAGGAAAATTGAAGCTGAAAATTGCAGGAAATGATTAAGAACCATATACATGAGTGCCTACTCAAGTTTGAGATCTAGCATCAAGTAAAAAAAAAAAAACCTAAAAAAGTGTGATCTATGATTCTTGTCCACAGAAATATTTACTCAGTGTTTCTGTGAGCTAGCCTCAGGGACCACAAGGGTACCATGTAAGGACCTATCACAGGATGGGGGAGGAGGATGTAGATACATAAAGAGGTCATGTAGTATGAGTTGAGAATGACTAGGAAAGACACTTGAGAGCACAAAGGGTCCAGGGGGTGCCTTGGCCCAGGCCACCAGCATCTTCCAGGAGGTGATACTTATGCTGACTTAGGAAGGCTAGGTGGAAGCTGGCCAGAAAAAGAAGGCAGGACAGAGTTGAGAAGTGATGTTATGGCAAAGGAAATAACAGGGATTTGGAGGATTACAGTAAAAGTAAGTAGATACGAATTTTCATCAGCTTTGTTCCTGAGGGAGCAGTGATTAATAGGCATGAATCTGAATCTTTGAAAAATGTTAAATAAACCGGCTGCTACCTCCAAAGAGGAACATGGAAATCTATTTGAAGGAGCCGTGTTTGCACTTGTGAATAAAGTAAGCTAACCTTTCCTGGGTGCCTTTGTCTTTCCACTTTATTATGCATGAAATCTTCCATTTCCATCAGTCCCCGTGAGGTTCTAGCTTAAGTGAACTTGAGGCAAGAAAAGCCTGTTTGCCTATAATACCTGCCCCCTAGAAAGCGAATTTATGGAAATTTTGGATATTTGTGCAGCTAGGAAAAAAGAAATCTCAAATCAGAGGGGATGGAAACAACAGGAACCTGGAGAGACTCAAGGCACAAATTCTCCGTTTACTCTTGTTTGCCAGGGCCCTCCACCAGTACATGCCAAGTAAGAAAGAGTAAGAATCATAAACTTGCTTTCTAACATGGCTGCCATGACCTTCTAGAACCATCTAGAGCTTTATCATCCTTAGGTGGGTAAGACAATATATTGCCTGATTTGTTCTCTGGAAGAGACTGGAGATACATTCTGAGACACACCCACAAACTCAGTATCAGCAAAGTTTAATTTCCAGAGTGAAAACATGATTCTCCTATCAACATATAGTGTATATATGTCAAAGGTTCATTTATGCTCTTAGTGAGAAAACCAGTAAGCTGGTCAAGGTCATCCACAGAGTATTAAGGAACAAAGATTTAGATAGACAATCAGGAAAGGAATGTTAAAATAAGTTTGTTCAGTTAAGCATGAAACTGATTAATATTCTATAAGGCAATAAAACTGTAATACTTGGGATTATCTTTTTTACCAAAGAAATGATTTGCATCTGTACTGGATAAAAACCATATATACTCAATCTCCTATAAAGTAACATCTAACTTTATAACCTGGTCTCTAATTAAGAGTAAATAGTAACAACTTTAGGGATGCTATATATATTTCTTACTTTGATTGTAGTGATGGTTTCATGGTGATGTACATAGGACAAGATGTATCAGATTATAAATGTTAAAATGTTCATTTATGGTATATCAATGATGACTCAATAAAGCTGATAAGAGAGAAAGAGAAAAAATAGTAAGCCAAACAAAAGCACTTTCCCCTAGATATTGCATAATCACTGGGTGAGCCAATTAGATAATGATCCAGTATGGTATAAAAGGATTCTATCATTCTTTTGTTGTAGTTTCCAGTTTGGGATAATTTTTTGACACTAATTAAAGCAATTGAATCTAAAATAAAAGAGATTTAGGTTTTGGCCACTGCTAACTGTGTAGTGTTGGGAAAAATATTTAAATCTCCCTGAAGCTCAGATTCTCCATCTGGAAAAAAAAAAGAAGATAACAATAGATTTCTATGTCTTAGGCATATAACTAGGATCAAATAAAATAATGCATAACAAAGCACTTGATACATATTATATTAAGGACCTAGTAAGTGTTAACTTTTTCATTATTGTTTCTAAGGAAGAAGATAGCTAAGGAGACTGAATGAGACAATATGGTGGGTAGAAAGACCATTGACCAAGAATGAAGTGCTAAGGATTCTAAGAACTGTGTGATCTTGACCAAGTCACTTTTCTTTGCCTTATCTTGCAATCTTCACCTATAAACTGTGAGAAGAGTAAGTGAGGACTAAAATAGGATCTAACTCTTAAACTAGAATTCACTCACCAGCAGGCTTGAACCAAATCCTAGGGGAATTCTGGCTTCTTCACATCCAGAATCCATTCCTAAGTGCTAAGGGCTGCATGTCCACCATACTCTAGCTTTGTGGTTAATTGTGAAGACCCTGGATTCAGGCTCTCTAGCTTCAGATCCCAACTTTGCCACTTACTGGCTATGGAACCCTGATCCATTCACTCAACCCTCTGAGCCCTGGTTTTCTATCTGTGAAACAGATAATAAAGGCACCCATTTCACCGAATCACATACAAGGATCTAAACAGGGCTTGGCAGACACTAAACGCTCTGATCATTTTATTATTATTAGTGTCTTTGAATGAGTGGCTGAGCAGCCAAAGGTCCTGGACATATAGCAAAACTAAGGAGTATTGTTAAACTTCTCAGAGTGATGAGAGTGGAGAATGTGATCTCTGGGTGTCATGAAATGATAACTCTAAAGATGTATTTAGGGTACTTACACAAGTTGTCTGACAGCAGCATGTACAGTTTATGACAAAAACGTTCTGTGATCTGCATGTCACACACATACCTTGGGACTGGAGAAAAGGTGTGAATGCTCACAAAGGGCCTGACCAGGCAGGTTTTAGGGTGACCTGGCCAAGCCTTTCACCCTGCTGACTGGCAGTATTCACTAAGCAGGATGTGCTCTTGTGTTCCCACAGAGCCCACAGATGGCTCACCACCTGCTTTTGGCAAGATGGCTCCTCTCTAGTTCTGGAGTATGCTTAGCCCAGAACTACAAGAAAATCTGTCCCCAGAGAGTTTCTATAGCAGTCACTGTGGAACACCAATGAGGTTCCCTTAGGTCCTTTTTACCAGCCCCTTGCACAGCTTCTGCAGGTGTTGCCTGTGTGTAACACCATAGCACAGTGGTCGGCAAACTCAGTCATCAGAGCCAAATATCAACAGTACAATGATTGAAATTTATTTTGAGAGCCAAATTTTTTAAACTTAAACTTATTCTAACACCACCTCTTCAAAGTAGATGCACCCAGGCCGTGGTATTTTATGGAAGAGCTACACTCAAGGGGCCAAAGAGCCGCATGTGGCTTGCAAGCCGCAGTTTGCTGACCACGGCCATAGCAGATTGCCTCACCCATTCAGAGAGTCAGAAATGCCTGGGAGTTTTTGTGACCTTGCCACAATCAGTGATTTTCACCAATAACTGACTGATGTGGGAAGGAGTCTAAAACCCCATCTCTCCAGCCTTGAGGTGCGTTTTACACCCCAGAGCTCCCTGTGGTTTGCTTGGCTTCTTCCTTTTGTTGACCTACTTCCTCCACTCGCTGCCTGGTCTCCCTAAGAAACCCCCTGCACACAGATTCTTGGCTCAGGATTGGATCCTGGCAGAGACCAGTCTAGGATCACCTCCTTTTCCCTTTATTATCATGGCCAGGAGAGATTTGCGTCTCTGCTGAGAGCTTGTGGAGCTCTAAACAGAGGAGGAGGCTCCTGCTTTGAAGTTCCTATAAAGCCCAGGCTTGCTCTGAGCAATTGGCCCCATCTTGAGCAACTTGTTTTGTGAGCACTGGTGGGGAGGGGGTTGAGGGGGAGAGGAGGGGGCAACAGAAGCAGGATAGGCAGCCCAGGCACTTGCAGTGGGTGGAGAAGGAAGCATTCAGAATCTTCCAAGGAGAGTAATCATGGCCCCAAAATGAGGTGATCCAGTCATGACTGCCTGGAGTCTGGAACTTCAGAAACTTCTCCCAAAACAGAAGCAGCCTGCTCTGTGCCTCTCTGACCTCAAGAAATTTTCCTCAGTTTCCTCCTCCAGCTCAGCCATGGCAAGGACTGGGCTTCTGCCATTTTCATTTGAAGTGAAAGATTGCTGAGAGTACTTGAAATGACATCAAGGCATCGCTTCCCTAGAAGGTGTCAGGGCAACCCATAGCCTGGCTTTTGAGAAAGAGAAAGTCTAAAAGTCAGCCTATTTGAGTTTTCCAGATTACGAAGTCCAATTATGTGTGCCCTACTGTGAGTGTAATGACTGTGCCCACCAACCAACCAGGTTTTCAGAAGTTAGAATGGTCTCACATGGACTCTTTGGTGCTGAAAAGCACTTAGAAAAAATTTGATTGCTTATAGGGCCATCAAGTGATGCCAGCTTCACACACACAACACACACACACACACATACACACACCTTCCTCTGCCTTTTCAGGATTGTGGGTGGAAATTCACTGAAGTCAGCTGTCCCTCTTTGTAACACACAAACACTACTGTTTGTGTGCTACCTGGCACTGGGAGATGCACAATAACAATTTTTCAGACTCAACAAAGCAGATAAAGAGTAATAGTGCTAATGGAGCACAACTCATTAAAAAACTTAGTAGAGGGAAAAGAACTGTGTCCTGGGTTCATTGAAAATGTTTCTGTTCTCTTGAGCATAATTAAAATTTCTGGTCTTCTTTTCCTTGGATAATGTGGCTTTGATAACTTCAGGCTTCATTTAATGATTTTAAATAGGGCTTTTAAGCACAGAAAAATGAGCCTTAATAATTATAGAGACAATATAAAAACTAAATATATAATTATATGAAAATATATAAAAATGAATACCACTAATTCAGAATTAATAATAAGTCTATCTTGGACATTATGTAGAAAAGTCTTCACTCATAGGTAATGCAAGGGTATAATCAATATTACAGAGGTGAATATTTAAAGTAGAACAGACGGATTTAGGCAGAGCTGTTATTGGTAAAGCTACAAGCTGCTTGAGGAAAGATTAAATCCATCTTAGAGAGGATGAGCTTTGAGTTGTTTTCCAGCACCTAAGGGTTCTTTAAGTGGATATGAGTTAAAATCAGAACTAAAAAGCTCTAAGAAATGGTTATGGTTAAAGTCCAGTCAAGAATATGCTCAACATAGTTTGTTCGTAGTTTCAACCTTTCTCATGTGCTTCTGTGATTCTCCTTACTATTACAAAGTACACTTAACTAACCTACATATTGTCAACTTTGCATCATAAACTAATGGAGAAGCTATGAATTGTTTCACAAATGATGTTGAGGAAAGGGCCTGTTTGGAAAAATGACAAATTAGAGTTTTAGCTCTTTCCTTACATACATCTAAAATAAGTTTTAGCTAGATTAAAAAGTTTCATAAAAATGACCACTGAGAAAGACTAGAAATTAATGTTTAACTGTTCTTGGGCTATACAAATATTTTATAAATAAAAATTGAGGAAATCATAAGTTAGAAAGTTTATATTTTAGTAATATGTCTCAGATGTCATTAAAACATTTATTTTCTTTGACCTGTAAATTTTCACTCCCAGAAATCCATTGTAAGGAAAAAATCCAAGATGTAGATAAAGGTTTTGTATAAACATGTACATAGCAGTTAACTTATAAGGCTAAAAAGAGAAAAAAAAGAAAACAAAATAAAAAATCCAGGAATAAGATTAGCCAAATAAATCATAATGTATTACATGATCAAACATAATAGTCTTTAAGATGGCATTTGAGCAATGTTTAATGATTAATAAAAATTTTAAAATGTAATTAACAATAAAATAAAAACATTATACACACACACACACACACATACACATATATTCCCCAAAAAATGTATACTCAAACTTTGAATAATTATAAAGACAGTGTTTAGTAAAATACATTTCATTTTCAAAATTGAACTATCAGCCGAAACTGGTTTGGCTCAGTGGATAGAGCGTCAGCCTGCGGACTGAAAGGTCCCAGGTTTGATTCCGGTCAAGGGCAAGTACAAAATTGAACTATCAGCTGTTAAAGTGTATATACATTTTTGGGACACCCTGTGTATGTATGTGTATATATATATTCCCAATTTAAAAATTTGGGACACCGTGTGTGTGTGTGTGTGTGCGCATATATATATATATACACATATATATATATATATATATATATATGCACACACACATATATTACCAATTTAAAAATAAATTCATGCTCACACATACATACATACACACACACATATATTGATTCTAAGTAGTACAGTGCTTCTCAGTCTTGGTGAATATTAAAATCACCTGAAGAACTTTAAAATATACTGCTGCCTGAGACCCATTCTCAGAAATTTAAAGTGCCCTAAGAGATTTTAATATGCCCCTTCTCATATTCAATAACCATGGGAATAAGTTTTTCCTAACTCTTCACTGAACACTCTAGGAGAAGCATGAATATCCACTCAGCCTTCCAAAGCAGAAGTTCACCTGGTGACTGTTACCAAATTCCATGGTATAGTGTCCAGGAAAAAAATCTCACCTGTTTCTGTTATTAAGGAAATTATCCAAAGGGTGATGGAAAAATATGAAATAAAATTTTTAAAAAATTTAAAGAAAAATCATCCTAAACTTGAAAATAAAACAAGAAGGCTGGATACATGTCTAAGGGATTCATCCAAGAATTATATAATTCTTTTTGTTTTGCAACTATTCACTTTATAAAAATATATATAAATATTTTTTCTAGATTTTACAGAGAGGAAGGGAGAGTGATAGAGAATTAAAAACACTAATGAAAAATAGTATCTCCTGTATGCCCCTACTAGGGATTGAGCCCACACCAAAGTACAATGCCCTTGACCAGAATCAAATCCAGGACTCTTCAGACCACAGGCCCATGCTCTATCCACTGAGCTAAACCAGTTAGAGTTTTAGTTATTCACTTTTGATCAGGCTCCAGACCCTGTGAAGTTACATGTTTGGTAACTTGGAAATTTTTGTGTGCTAAAGATTTGAATGCTTTCTGGCTGGTAGAAAAGATAACTATAGAGGTTACAGGGTTGGGTTTTTTGTGTGTGTGTGGTTTTTTTGTTTGTTTGTTTGTTTGTTTTTTGTCCTAGAAAATATTAAGCAGTTTTGTATCTAATTTAGCAATGTCATTTCAGAAAAATTATATGTGAACTAGAGGCACGGTGCATGAATTCATGCTTGGGGGTGGGGGGTCCCTCAGTGTAGCCTATGGAGGTTTGGGCCACAACAAGCAGTCCAATGCCACCTGCCACTCCTGCCTGCAGCTCCCACTCATCCCAGTCCCATTGTACTTGCCACAGGCTCACGCCCAGTCAGTCCTGATTGGGAGAAACTTGTACCAGCTCAGCAGTGGCACTTCTTGGTCATGAGCTCTGCATCTGGTGCCTATACCGAGGGGATGAGGGGCTAGGACATGATCAGCCCTCCAGGCAGGTGGTGGGATGCCTTTACCAGCCTGGGATCTGGATCTGTCCTCCTGATATTCACACTGTTTGTTGGGATTTACCTGGCAGCTGCTTTTATATCGGTTCTTCCTTGCGGAGCATCTAGGGAGGGGAAGTGGCTGCAGTGCCTGAGGCCAGTGGCACTGTCAGGATCCTGCCAGCAGTGCTGGTTCATGGGTGCCTGGCCCATTCTCCATAGATTGGACTTGCAGGACTACTGTGGGAGTGAGTGTTTGAACTTGGAGGACTACTGAGAGAGGGAGTTGCTGGTGGACCACTAGGACAGGTTGATGAGCTGAGCAGCACTCCTGTTGTGGGAGCACACCAACCACCAGGGGATAGCTCCTGCATTGATTGTCTTCCCCCTGGTGGTCTGTGTATGTCATAGTGACAGTGCACTGACCATGCAGTTGTTCAGGCATAATGGTTGCTTAGACTTTTATATATATAGATTTTCTTTGAACCAGTTTTATCATCTGTTGGTTTCCTCAGTAGTGAGTTAAATAAATCTTTGATATATACCTAGTATACACTGTATATTTTTACCAGTCATGTTTTCACTTTTTTGAAATTGCACCTTGAAACTACCTGATGATCAAACACACATTCAATGATAGAAGAACACAGGACACTCACAATGAGAGGAAATTTATGCATAATCACCTTACCATTTGGCCACAGAAGCTTCCTTCCTTCTGATGTTCTCAGTACATGCTTTCTGTGTGGTTTGTAAAATTCCCCAGGTCCTCTGTGCACAAAGTCTAATCAAAGTGCTTTTTAAATCTACTCCATATTAATGATAGCAAATGCCAAACTGAGTAAATGGAGAAGCCAGATTTATACACTGGGGTGGTTATAGTCACACCAGTTACTCATCTTAAGCAGCTGGAGAGTTGAGTAGATCCAATTTTACAAATCAGTCTTCTATTCTCGTTGACCTACATAATCACTTCAGAGACCCTTTAACATCAATTGTAGCGCTCCTGCCATCAGCTGGGACTCCTGACACTTTGGCCAGACTTTTAAATTTTTTTGTTCCCACTCTTTTGTCAAATATTTAATGATTTATAAAATGCTAGAATGTAAGCTAGCAACTTTGCTATTTAAGAAACCCTGCAGGGAATTCATTTCTAGAGCAAATAATGTTTTTGTGAGTTTTGTAGCATAATTACTTAGTTGGTGCATGATGAGTTTGTTTGTAGTGGAATTGTGTTTGTAGGTCTTGGTTGCTTCAATGAGAGAACTGTTATCTAAGAAGAACTGTTATCTAAGGCCAAAAAATAACAATTATCTCCATCAAAATTGAAAATAAAGGCCAGCGTGAATACCTGCATTGCTTGATATGAGATCATTAGGTGAATCTGAGAAATGATTGTAGGATGGCATTTTTGGTTCTCTCACCTTATGCAGCAGACTTTGCAAGTGAATCAGCTAGCTGCTGGGAGTTTGTCCACTTAGAGAATATTCTTCTTGTCTCCAACCACAACGGATCCTTTAGTATCAAGAAGCAGATGGCATTGTTTCCCATACAACAAACCTTTCCCAAAAGAGACAAAAGGGCATAGTTAGCTGCATCAAGATTCTCACCTGTGTCTCTGTGGGAGAAGTGGATATTGGTGAGTTGTGTTAAAGGATTTGCCCCAACTACTCAGGAAATCTCAAGTCTCATGACTACAAAGAACCCACTCATGTGGGGACATAGACTTGCAGCATCAGCACATAAATACACCTTGACTTCCTTCATAGAGCCAGAGACCACAGGTTTGGAAAGGAATTTGCACATCTCATCATCCAGTGTCCCTTCTCATTACTAAATTTCAACCACTAGAGGCCACTAGCCATTCCTTGGATATTTCCAAGAACAGGAACTCACATCATCTAAGTCTTCCAACCCAGATTTGGACAGATCTCTTCAAGGTTCTTTATTGAACTAAACTCTATTTTCATACAACTTTCTCCCCATGTTCCTTGGAATCTATTGCGAATTGTCCTCTGCTTGTTCAGTAAATCTCAGTAATAACTTAGTAGGTATCTGCAGCATTCAGTAGTTATAATAGATGACATTTGTGGATGTCCTCTCTCATGGCTTTAAAATTAGTTATTTTTTTTTAATAAGGAAAACAAGCTTCAGGATGAATTCTCTCCATGCAAGTTTTTATTACAATCCTAGGTAGACAACTTGTTCTACCAACACAATGAAGTTCCAGCTTTCTGTGTTTTTTTTTTTTCAGGAACTCTGGGAAGCAGTTTGCATAAAAGGCTTATCCAGGGAAGATACAATATTATAGAATGAAGGTGATCTCATAAGCAGAGAAGATAAGAGTAGAGATTCTTAAAGTGTGTTCCCTGAATCACTTAGATTTTTTTTAGAAATGCAAACTATCAGATCCCACTCCAGAATCACTTACTGCAACCACAAGCTGCGTTTTAACAAACTCTCCAGGTGAGAATTAGTGGCCAGGAGAATTTCCTAACCCTGACGGAATAAAGATGAAGAGCCAAATTTAATTCATAGGCCAATGGCGTAGTCCTGGACCAACTACACTGAGTGGCCAGATTATTATGATCTCTAATATGTGTGTGTGTGTGTGTATAATATTATATTATATTATATTATATTGGAGGCTGGTGCATGAATTTGTACATGGGAGGGGTCCGGCCAGCCTAGCCAGGGGTAGGGGACATGGGCAGTTGGCCAGCCTGCCTACTGGTTGAACTCCTGGTCAAGAGAATAATTTTCATATTAGTCTTTGATTATATAGGATATATACTGAGTGGTCAGATTGTTATGCATTCAGAGATTATAATAATCTGGCCACTCAGTGTACACACACACACATAAATACACACACGAACACACACACACGCGCACACACACACACACACACACACACACACACACACAAACCCTAAATGGTTCACCAAATGAGTTTAAGAGGATAACGTTTGTTTGTTAAAAGTTATTAGTTGTATATCTATTTTTATATATTTTTATTGATTTCAGGGAGGAAAGGAGAGGGAGAGAGTGATAGAAACATCAAAGATGATAGAGAATCATTGATTGGCTGCCTCTAGCACATCCTACTGGGGATCAAACTTGCAACCTGGCCATGTGCCCTTGACCGGAATAGAACCCAATACCCTTCAGTCCACAGGCTGACGCTCTATCCACTGAGCCAAACTGGCTAGGGCAGTTGTATATCTACTTTAATATATTTGAAGAAAACATAACATTTTAAAATCTGATTTTATAGATATTATTACTTAGAATGAGGTCAAGCTTGAAACATGAGTTCATTGAAATCAATTTTTAAATGATTAAGTAAACTAATAATCTGATGGGCATTTATGCTTGCATTGTGATGAAGACACAAGAAGTCTAGGATTTTGGATAAACTATTCACAAAAATAATGGGTCCAGAGTATAGAGGACCTAGCCTTGGGTGTCTTCATCATGTGTACCTTTCCTAGGAGAATAGAGGTCATGGTTATCAACACTATTTACCTGTCATGCTATTTGTTCATCATGTCTCCAGAAGAAAGGCAAAAATAACAAAAATGCCAAAACTCAATTAGGTAATGATCTGTGTGCAAGTGATTTATTGAGGATGTGTTCCCTGGGGTGTGGGCTGAGAGAACAGAAAAGGAGAGGAAGACCACATGGAGCAATGAGGAGATTCCAGGGTGCAAGCAGAGCACATCATCCACTACTGAACGTATAGCCACTTCCTTCTCACTGCTGACTTGGTCTGTGGGCTCAGAAAGCATTTGTTTCAATGAAAGCGAGGTCATTCTGCTTGGTCTTGGATACTCTCTGTTCATTCCTATGTGGAATCATTTTATTTAGGGAGCAATAAAGCTTGGTTTTCATGTGGCTGAGTGTTAGTCCAACATGATATCACTCTTCTCCCAGGAACCAAGTTCGGTACCTTGGAATAGAAACATTTTCATCAGTTCTCTAGTAGGCAAGATGGAGGAGGAGACCTGAAAGCAAAAGGCTTCCAGCCAGAGCTCCTCCAGCCATCCTGTAGGGGCAGCCAGTCCACTCCAGCTGTGAGCCAGATGTGGCTGCACTAACAGTAGCACTCAGTAAATATTGATTAAGTGGATGAAACGATTACTGTGGTTTGCTTTGACTATGATCAGGGTAAATGAGCTGAAGTTCGGTTCTGCCCTTCCCTCTCTCCTGGTCAGCAAGTCCTCCTTGCTTCTGCTCCAAGTAAACAATCAGGAACTGTTGCATAATACAAACCTCAGTGCTAAATACCCATTTGGCCACATTTGCAAAACAGACAAAGGCAACATTGGCATTTTTGAAAAGGGAGAATTTAGGCATAATCAGTGTTGGTTGTGGCTGGCTGCCCCGTTGTAATTACAAGATGCCAAAGCTAGCTGCATTGAAATGCCAAGCCACCCTGGACCCGGGTCCCTAAAACACAAAAACCAAGCCAACGCCGCCTGTCAGCTATGTTGTCATCAATCCCAGAATAGCCCAGAGACTCTCTGGGGAAGTCAGACTTCCCTTCTCAAAAGGAATGAGATCAGGACTATATATGTTTATATATCAAAATGTACAGTCCCGTTTAGGAATGGGGTGGGGTGTGGTGGTTTAGAAAATAAATAAACCAAGCTTGAAACAAATTAGACTCTAATGGTGATCAGTGCCTCCCCTCAGAGACACTGAAGGTGATAATGACATTTCTGTGAGTTGGTTGAAATTATCTGTCATTTGTGATGGTTCTTAAGCCTAATTTTCCTATAAGGAATGCATTCATAGTGTTTTTAACATGAAACATACTATGATATCAATGAGTGTGTACTATTTAAGATGGTACATACTATGACATCAAATAAAAGAACATGGTGGAGAGAAAAGAAGGTTGCCACTTCAGATCAATATGGCCTCCTAGCCCAGATGGTGTAGCCCAGTGGTGAGCATCGACCTGGGAACCAAGAAGCCACTGGTTTGATTTCCAGTCAGGGAACATGTCCAGGTTGCAGGCTTGATCTCCTGTGGGAGTCATGTAGTAGGCAGCTTGTCATTGATGTTTCTATCTCTCTATTCCTCTCCCTTCCTCTCTCTAAAAAAACCAATAAAAACTTTTTTTTCAAGATCGCTTCCTAAATGCTACAGGACCATGTGCTTGCATTTTTTAATGATTTTGTCATAGGATTACCAGTTTACCAATGGATACTTGGAAAGCCCTTCTACCCTACATGATGCTGTGCACAAATTCTCTTATTCTGGGACATAAGAAAAACTTGTGGTCATTGTTAAACATGCAAATTTCAGCCCCACCTTCATAGATCTCTTTCCATAGGTGATGTGATGGAGTATCTGCATTTTATTTTATTTTATTTTTTAAAATATATTTTATTGATTTATTACAGAGAAGAAGGGAGAAGGATAGAGAGTTGGAAACATCGATGAGAGAGAGACATCGATCAGTTGCCTCTTGCAAGCCCCCTACGGGGGATATGCCCACAACCAAGGTACATGCCCTTGACTGGAATCAAACCTGGGACCTTTCAGTCCACAGATCGATGCTCTATCCACTGAGCCAAACCAGTTTCAGTGGAGTATCTGCATTTTAACAGGGAACTAAAAAAGTTTAGATGCAAGGACATGCTACTGAGAGGCCCTGCTGTGAACACTTGTGATTTATCTGTAAACCAGATAATGGGCATAAAATTTATATAAGAAGGTAAATCAGTCATTCATGAACCATTTAGTCTTCATATTTGAAAGATAATCTTTTGATTCAACCATGAAAGTTATTAAAACCAGTAGTTTCCACTATTAAAAGAGGAGGTTGAATTTGATGCACAAGAATGTTCAAATAAAAGAGCAGGAAACTAAGTCTAGCCCACGCTTTAAAGGTCTTACACAACCACAGACACAGCAAATTTAAGAAATGGTCATTTTTAACAACAAGCATAAACAGAATCTTGCTACCTGTTATCTTCTAAAATTATCCTTTGCTCTGGACTTTAGTTTAGCATTAAGACATGGACTTTAATTATCTTCATTCTCAGAGGAAGAAGAATTTATCAGCACAATCTCCAATACTTAAAGTCCTTAAAGTTTTCTCCCTTTTGAACTCTGATGATCTTAAACATCAAGTCTTAGACTTCACAAATAGCTATTTGGGGAAGATGGGAAATCTCTAGGATGCTTTTTCTGATAAGCATCTTCCTTTGTTTTCCCAATGTAAGACTTTGTCTCATGGATTAACCGGTGTGCCCACCTTCTTATGACAGGACACAGTTGCAAGACATTCAGAGCCATGGCCCATGGAGCTTTCAGTCTGCTTGAGAAACAAATGCTGCTGCAAGTCTGCAGGTCGTGTTGAGTGGGCAGAGTGAACTAATGGCCTGCGGTGCAATAGTGGATGTATAGGCACAGAGTCAGGCTCCCCAAGGTTGACATTCGGCCACTTCCACTGACCAGCTCTGTGACTTGGTTGGTTTTCAAGTCAAGTTGTACTTCAGTCTTTTCCTGCTTATTGTGGAGATAATGTGGCTTAGAGCAGTATTTCTCAAACTTCTGATGCTTGTGCAGTAGGTGATCTGATCCAGTTGGTGTGCAGTGGAGCTTGAGCTCCCAGATGAGGCTGATGCTACTGGTCTGGTGACCACATTTGGAGTAGCAAAGGTTTGGGGTTCTATATAAATGCCCAGTTTTATATAAAGCTTCTGGTTTGATTCTTATAGCTAGTTCTCAACAAATGACTATTACTGTATTGTGCATAAAATTTTGACAACAAAATATATGTGACATAGACTGTTGGAACAAATGCAGCTGATTTTTCTTAGTCGAAAAAGGCTGCTACCAATCTGGGGCGAATTCTTTTTATTAATTAATTAATTAATTAATTAATTAATTAATTTTATTTATTTTTTACAGAGAGGAAGGGAAAGGGATAGAGTTAGAAACATCGATGAGAGAGAGAGACATCGATCAGCCGCCTCCTGCACGCCCCCTACTGGGGATGTGTGGGGCGAATTCTTATTCAGAATAGAAAATGCTCCCAATGCACTTGGGGTCTCTTCAGGACTTGTCTCAGCAGTTGTTGCTGTACTTCACTATTCCCTTAACATAGGCATTTTGGGTCTTATAGTTCCATTAATTTCAAGGAGAGATTTTGTTCAGTGAAAATAAAGCACTAGGCCCATCCTTAATCACATTTCTCATACCACTACAGTCAGGGAAAGAGATAATTAGCTCCTGCCTTCAAACATCCAAGTACTGGCTACTTCTAGAAGGTAAGGATGAAAAACCAGAGTAATCAGGCCACTGCCCCACTGTTAGATTCTTAGTCATGAGGCAAATGAGAGTTCCCACAGCTTTGATGCATAATATTGGTTTATTGTTGTTTGGGTTTGTTTCATGAAGATGAAAGAAAAAGGTATAAGATGTATATCTCTGTCCCTTGAGTTTGGCCAAATGTGTGTAATATAACAACGTAGTGAAATGGGGTATACAGATGCAATACTAATCTTTACTATAAGTAAAAAGAAATTAAAAATAAAATGCAAAGCTATTTAAAAATAAATAACAAAAGCCATATTATATTTCAAAACTATAAAATAGGGCCACAATAACACATAGAAGACAATTTATAGCAATACTGTATCCAAACTAAAAAAAAATTAATTAATTAATTAATTAATTAATCTTTTCTTAATTTAAGAAGATATAAAGAAATAACACCATAATGCATGTTAGGAAGAAAAGAGAAGTAAAAATAAGAAATGGTTTGTTTTATTAGTTAAAAGGTGAAACATAGAGAGAATTACACCTTCCCCAAGACTTCCTGCTATGGATCTTGGAATAAAGGCAAAATAGCTATCTAAGCCTCTGTACACCTGGCATATCAAAAACACACACTTCTTGTAGCCACTCTCACCTCTTCTTAGGTCTTAACCTCGTATTTGAGTTCAGACTTTGCACTGAGAAAGCCTAAAGTATGTAAATAAGTAAGCCCCTTAGATGATGGAGAAAGGGTCGTCTCTGGAATCCATCTGCCCTATGTTCATTGTGGGTCTCAAATGGATTTGGATGCAACATTAGAGAATGTAGAGCTTTACAAATTATGCGTGACATCAAGGAGTAACTGAAGCCTGCTCACTTTGTACCACATACCTCAACAGTGACAGACCCTCAGATGCTGCTGTGTCTGATGCAAACAGTCCAGTGCTGAGTCTGGGGCTGAGAACCTTGGTCTGCAGCTGGTCATGAAAATTAGGGATCTTTGTGAGGCCTGTGAGGTCACCCTAGAACCTAGCCTTTGAAAACATGGATTAGATCTGGTTTGCAGTCCTAAAGTAGGAATGATCAATCAAAGGCAAATTTGTTTTTATATTTTACTCCATGCATCATTTCTTGTTTTACAATATGGTTTGGGAAACACAAGCTCCATCATGAAAAGCCCCATAAGAAGGGAATTTTACAGTCAAATCTAAACAGAGAAAAAAAAATGTGTCTGTCTACAGGAAATAGTGATTTTATGGATATGAAAGACTGACAAGGAATGCTTTAAGGATTTCTGTTTAAATTTATTTAGCCCAGGGATTAGTAAGCATTTTCTATATAGAACCAGAGAGTAAATGTTTCAGCTTGGAGGGTTATGTTGGTCTCTTGCAACCACTCAACTCTGCCATTGTATCCTGAAAGGGGCCATTGACAAGCTACTAAACTTCTCATAAATTATATAAATGTCTGATTACTATGTTGTACACTAGAAATTAATATAACATGTATGTCAACTGTAATTAATAAAAATAAATCAATTGACCAAAAATAAAAGGAGCCATTGACAATAAGGAAACCAATGGCCATGGGTGTGTTCCAATGGACCCTGAAACTGGAATTAGATATAATTTTCACATGTACAAAGTATTCTTCTTCTTTGAGTCTTTTTAACCACTTAAAAATGTAAAAACCACCCTTTGTTCATGGCTAGCACAAAAACAGGCAGTGAGCTGGATTTTAATGTGGTTCCCTGAAGCACCCCTAGTAGAGCCCACTCTTTCCCCACTCTTACCTGACCACAGAACTTTCTCCCATCTCACCTTACTGACACATTGACATTTCAGGATATAACGGGTCCTATAGGCAGGAGCCACTCAACATATGGCTTGTGGACAGCAGCATCAGAATCATTTAAGAGCTTGTTAGAAATGCAGTATCTCATCCTTTATCAGAGCACTGACTCAAAGTCTTTGGGAGTGGGATCTAGCAATCTATTCTTAAAGGTTTCCAAGGACTCTGATGCCTCTTGAAGTTTTAGAAGTACTGCCCTAAACCACACAAGGAAAACTGCTAATGTGAGAACATTAAATGCCACTGGGGGAGTGTCAGAACAGTTCATTCAGCCATTCATTGAATAAGCTAATTAGCATAAGTTGAACATCTACTAGGAGCCAGACCCCTGAACAATGATTATTTGAAATAATTAATAGAATACTGTTGGTCCCTTAATGGATGGGAAATTGTCTTACATCAGGGCCCCAGGGGAGAGTTTTGAGTGACTCTGCTTCTTATTTCCTCCTTTACTCATCACACTTTGCTGGCTGGGGCCACACTCCCAGCTTGGGCAACACACAGGAAGGAGGTTTAATGCACTTTATATGAGTCAAGTGTTCCACATTGCCTAGATATAACAAATGCCATTTCGCTATTAAGATCCTTTCAGCCACTGAAATTACCATTAAGTACTGTCTCTGAGAATGTTAATATGCTTGGATTTTGGTTTTGTGGGACAAGTTATCCAACACTAGCAGAAAACTTCCCAACAGAGGGTCCAGGTGTGTGCTCCATGCCTGCTGTCCCTCATTCTTAGCAGGAGAGGAGATGTTGCTTTTCTAGCTTTGAAATGCTGTGAATTTGAGATCCACCAGACCCATCAGTCTTCCTCCCAAATCTCAGACATATCCTCACACTTTAGAGCAGGACAGAGGTGTGGGAGCTTATGGGGGAAACCATGAAAATGGTGAAAACAAGGGTATTTGTCATGTGGCTTCTCTGCCATCTTCTCAACTGCCCAGCAGCCAGCTCCTCACAGGGTGCCATCAACTTGAAGCCAAGGAACCCAATAGCTGTTCTTCAGATCTGAGAATGACAACCCTGAGAGGAGATTGCTAAGGAACGACATGAAAACAGAGAGAAGGAGAGAGAAGAGAGCATGTATGAGGGAGCATCTATCAGCAAATAGACCTGGAGGATGGGAAATGTAACAGTATTACAGGTCTGAAAGCACACAGACTTCTGCCTTCCAATAATCTGATCTGTTCATTGAAGGAAGAAGTTCCACTAAGGAACTAGAAGCAAAATGCAAAGCTGGAGAACAGGGTGAGAAGACACTCTTGTTTGTTCCCAGGTGCTAATCCCAGGAGAAGGGACTGGTGGCTCAGGCATTCTGCTGGTTTCCCTGGTTTCAGGTTTCCATGGGTATTCAGCATCTTCCTGCCCAGTCATTAGTAAAGGAAAGCTAATTAATCAATAATGGATTTGTACCACTCTAAGCGAATACAGGCTTGTCAAGAATAAGCAAGGCTTTATAATTATTAAACCTCCACATTTTTACAAAACAGGGTGAATCAGCACTTTCTATAATATATTCCCCTCAACAAGCCTGTGAGACTGGTATTATTTGTCCTGTTGAGAAAACTGAAGCTAAGAGACAGTGATAGATTTGCCTATAGTCACCCAGCAACTTGAGTACCAGAGCCCACAGCACCAAGTAGGCTCTGACATGCAGGGCCCTTATCCACTCCACTAAGTTGCAGCCCACAGTATACTCATTATTTCCATGATCCACCATTTCTTTCAGGAGGGTAGACCCCAGTCACTCAGGAGAACATTGGAATTGTGCTTCTGCTCATCTCAAGATTAAAGAATGACTTGGTGTAAATTCCTTCCAGTTTATTTCCTAGATCCCTAATTTCTAAAATGGATACCCATATTTAAGCAAAACACAAAGCACTTAAAGCTCTACATTACATCATAAGTACATAATCTGGTGGCCAGAATAGGTGAGCAAAATTAGCAGGCTCGTGGTATGATGCTCAGTCGATGTTTTAAATGACTGCCCATAAAACTAACATAAACATATCCCCCCCCCTTTTTTTTCCTATGTGGGATGGTTGATCTTGAGCCTGTAGGGAGCAAGCTGGCTCCAGACTTCTCCAATTCCACATTTCTTTGCCTCCAATTCTTATGTGTCCAAAGACAGGGGACCACAGACACATCTCTGTAGGAGGGTACCCTTTCCCCTTTTTTTTAATACCACTAATAGAATGCAGCTCTGATGATTTCTTCTTTTTCTTTTTCTTTCTTTTTTTTTTTTTACTATGATTTTAAATCTAATGCTCTGCCCAAAAATCACTGGGTACAAAAGAATGTGAAATCTATTATTTCCACAGAAGTTTTACTTTAGGAACTATACAACCTAGAAACTCTGAATAGTCTGAGTTACTTCACAAGAGTGATAAATATGAAAGATTCTAATAATATGTTCTCATTTAAAATCCCAGAGAAATTGAATCTCAGCTATCAGGAAAGCACTGGAGCAGTGGGCCTGGGAGACATGTTCATAGAGTCCCCTCCTCAGGCTCACATCGAGGGCCTTTCTCTGTGAACTTTGGCTACCTTGCCTTCCAATGATGATGTTCCTGATTTTTTTTTATGAAGAGTTTTCATTTTATTTTTGCAAAAAGTGCTTCTCATATAAATCATAATAGCAATAATAAAAATAATAATGATAAACATGGTATTGCCCCAAAGCTCTAAATCTAATTTCCTCTCCCAGCTTCAGTTTTCAATGGAAGGACAAACATAAGTGTGTTTTTTGGTTAGGAAATCACACTTCTGGGCAATGCCTCTATTCCAGTTTAAGTTTCTCTGGGCCTTTGTTAGTGGAACACCAGCTGCTATAACAAAACAAAACATTCACATTTGAGCAGTGTAGCATAACAGAAGTGCCTTGTCACCTCATAGGAAGGTCCAGGACTTCCTGGTCAACTATCAAGTTTCCTTCAGGGCCTAAGTTACTGCTGAATCATGGCCTGGCCATTCTCCAGAGCCCTATTTTTGATGGAAAAAGGGGAAAGCAAGAATGTAAAGGGGATGGCTGCTTCTGATTGCTTTAGTCTGGCAGGTACACACAGTATTTTGACTACAACTCATAAACCACCTCTAGTCACATGGCACCACTTCCTTATATTGGGGACTAGAAATGCAATTTCCAACTGGGCAGCCATTTTCCAAATATTTATCTATCATGGAGGAGGGAGGATAAGTTCTGGTACATTTTGGCCATCTCAGCCACAAGATAGGAGCCCATGCCTTCTACAATTGTGCTACTCACAGAGACATTTTAATCATACCAAGTACAGTGGTACCTCGAGATACGAGTTTAATTTGTTCCGTAACCTTGAGGCGTAGGAAACTATGAGAGCTCGAGTCTCGGTAAACCGGTGGGTCATGTGCAGTTGGCCGATCCTCGCAATTACTCGTATCTCAACTGTTGCTTGTATTTCAAAGCAAAAATTGCTCGATTGACGGCTCGTATCTCAAAAATCTCGTATGTTAGGGCACTCATATCTCGAGGTACCACTGTAGTTATCTTCTTGAACCCTTCTGTCTTATGACCATTTCTGGGACATGACTTCCTTAGGGAAACCTGCTGTGACCAATGGGTACCCATGGAATGTCCCTAAATATAATTAGCTTCACACTGAATAATCTAATTTCTGTATTTCATTTCTATCTTCCCAATTAGACCATAGTTCTGTGACAGCAGTGAAATGCCTGTCTCATTCATCACTATGTTTTTAGTGCCTAACACAAACTGGCTGGCGTATTATAGACACACAATATATACTTGAGAGGGAAGGAAGTGCAGAAGAAAGGATGGAAGGTTAAGGAAGGTACGAATGGAGGGAGGTGGCCTGGTTTGCTCAAGAGGTAGCTCAGTCAGTCTACCTGTAATTTGTACCATAGAGGAATTCAAGAGAGTGACCAATAAATGGGCTGGACACATTTCAGGGCCAGCCAAGAACCCATCCCTCTTTGGAAAAATAGTTTCACACACCTATATAATTCATCTGGGAAATTGATGACAGAAATTGAAGAAGACTAAAGATTTTCTATTTTTTGCTTTTAAATGCCTCTACATAGAATGGAATACTACTCAGCAACAAAAAAGAATGAACTGTTAATACATGCTACAACATGAGTGCATCTCAATTATGCTAAATGAAAGAAATGAGACAAAAATAGTGCATACCGTATTACTCCATTTATATAAAATTTTAGGAAATGCAAACTAATTTTTAGTGGCAGAAGCATATACATAGTTATTTCAGGCTGGGATAAGGTAATTGGGGGTGACAGATATGTTCATTTTCTTAATTGTGATAATGATTCACACACACATATTTATATATACATACATATGTGAACATGTCAAAACTTCTCAAATCATACATGTGAATATGTGGTATTTATTGTATGCCAATTAAACTTCAATAAAACTGTTAAAAATAAAAATACATAGATATGAAGTTAAAAGTATACTAACCCAGAACCACTTCCCTCCTTCCCATGATTCCTAACTCTTGGGTGGTCTGTGTCTCAAAATAAATTTGTAAGGAGATAGGTATCTACCTCCATGGTAAAGCTGGCAAGTATGTATTCACTGCTTCTTTTGGAAAAACAGCATAATTCTCTTAACCCCTGTTTGTTTGTTTGATTTTCAATTTTTTAAATTAATGTATTACATGTATACATATCTTCCCATTGTTCGCCTCCCTCCTCCTGCCCTGTTTGAATATGGCTTCCAGCTCAGAAAACAATTTAGTCAAGGAGACAGAGTGTGGGCGATTTATATATTCTATTTGTGCACATACACATATAAGCTCTCACATGTTGAAATCTGCTTTTTCCCAGGTTGGGTGGCCAAACCTATCACTGACAACCCGTCCCAGGCGCCCAGCCACCCTTCACCACTACCATGGCCGAAGACGCTGACATGCGCAATGAACTGGAGGAGATGCAGCGAAGGGCTGACCAGCTGGCTGACGAGGTGGGAGAAGGAGAATGAGAAGGGAGTAAAAAAGAGGAACTGGGTAGTTTGTGTTTATTCGGGTTCAGGTGGTAAAGGGGTTTATTCTAGTATCTCAATTAAAATAAACACACACCATTAGTTTGTTAGAGCAGGCTCAATTCTGAGAGCTGATAGGTACATTTTCTGGAACTTTGCTAGCTGGTGTTAAAATTGAATTGTTTAAATTGAAAACTAAATAAATTATATTAAAATAAGAGGTAACACTTAAAACTAATCACTTCTTAATCATTTTACTATTTTTACTACTATCTATGCTTTCAAAGTTCTTGACATGTTTGGGTCTGTACTGGTGTATTACTACAAATCTTCAAGTTCACTATCAGCGACACCATGATGTACTTAGAAATCAGAAAGGTGAGAAATATTTCTACTGTGAGAATCTGCAAAACACTACAAATCAGAAGTGGATTTATTGTTTTGTTGATAAACTAGATTTAAGAAGAGGAAGAAAATCTTAATAATGCAGATTAAACTTAAAAGTGTGCACATGTGCAACTATTACACTATGAATAGCATGAAAGATTGAAAAAAAGCCTTCAGGTATTTGAAAACTATGATCCTCTTCAGCAAAGAAATCTCTTGCATCATTTATAAATGAGTAAAGTTCCAAGGTATGTCTTTATTGCTTTACTTTCCTCTTACTCATTAACATAAATGAAAAATATCAACTAGCGTTCATGCCAGAACCAACTTGTTCTACCTGTACTTAGTTATGGGCACAAATCTTAGCACAAATCCAAAAAAGCTTTTGGTAGAATCAATTGGTTATATGAAATTTATAATAAAGAGTATTATATATTTTATTATTATTTATAAATTTTGTGCTATTCATCCTTTATAAACTTAAATCACATATATTCATATGTTATTTTCTGAAAGGCCAGATGTGAAACATTTGCTAGCATGCACTGCTTACAGCCATTCTATTTTGAATAGCAGGCTGCTCATAGTTCTTCCAGGAAAGTTAACATTCTTCATTTCTGCAGAATCTTGTCCAAAATAAGTTTGTCACTTAAAAGCACAGCTTTGAGAAATTACACTGGCTGTTATATTCTAGTAGTCAAAAAGGAACTGAGAAAAAAAGTGATGACACTGTGCCTGAGGGACCAGACTTCCCATCTCATTTTTTTCTTATCTGAGGATGAAGATAACTAGTACAGCTGTCTCCTATGGGCTGGTTATTTCAAACATGCTTGATTTTTTTTCACCCTAAGGCAACAGTTTAATTTGTATTGATAAGAACTTCCAGGTGTGTTTCTAGGGGCTTTATAAAAAATAAAAAATAAAAACCTCAATGTTAGATTCATCTCAATTCATGAAAAGTTTTATTTGTACATAAAATTCAATATTACCATTCCAGGGTGGTCAAATTAGTCCTCCGAGTATTTGAGATCACGTTTCATGCAGCCTGCACATGAAAACTTTGTTTTCCAGATTACTTTGTCTGATGTCAAGATCAGCTTCATATGGTTTTGATTGTATGAAGCTCAGCTGCACTGTAATTGCTTTAGGGAATCTTACGTAGAAAGCCTGATAGGAAAGAGGTTAAAAATAGGAAGACCTTTTGTATTTCAGTTACAAATATAAAAAAAGATGTAATAGTAATCCTTTGTGTTTCTCAAGGGAAGAATGTAATTCTGATTTTCCAAGACCTCTGGATCCTGCACTTACAATATTTATTTTTTTGTCTTAGTCACTCGAAAGCACCCGTCGTATGCTGCAACTGGTTGAAGAGGTAAGGAGTGACCATAATGTATAATAAACTGATCCCACCAGCTAACATATTCTTTCCATGACCCTCCTGTCTTTCCCTGGGCTGATTGATTCTGGTGTTCATGGGCCTCCCTATAGTGAGGGAGATGCTATGTTGAAGTTGCCAGGTAGTCATCAGAGTACCACCTCTCAGCCCAAACTGCCTTCACAATCTGAGAAGCAGAGATGTACAGTATTTTCGAGTAAATGCTCCCAATTAAAACAAATCAGAGTAACTTTTAATATACAAAGGAATGATCTACATAAAAAACTATTTGTAATGATTTTGATGCCTTTAAGTTGCATCTAATCTTGACATCCTCTTCTGTCTTCAGCCACATGTGAGACTTTTAAAATATGTACCCTTATGCATATAACATTTTCAGAAACTTTTATGTTTGGACTCAGGCACTGAAATGCATGATATAAAAGGGTAAAATAAAATAAAATTTATGAAATAAAAGGATAGTTCTTTAATAAGGGGGAAAATATTAAGACCAGTAATGTAAATAGAGGAGCTTTTTTATATTTCTAATTCTGGCTTAAATATCCATTTTTGAGGCATGGTTAATGAATTCCCAAAAACTATTTTTAAATGGGTAAAATAGGTCAGATAGCAATTATGGAATCAAAAAGCCATTTGCAATAAAACTCACTGGTTCCAATTTGGGAGAGCAGCAGTCAACCAGGAAGAATAAAAGGCTTAATGAACATATCCTTTGGGAGAGATGAAATGAATAAGATGAGAAAGAATAGGGTGGGTTATATTTACTTAAATAAATAAAATAAGCCTAATAGTTTTTATTCAGTAAGATGCTGCTTTAGTTATGGTTTGAACTGATAATCAATGTGTAAATTCATGTGTGGTTTATCATTTTTAGAGATCTTGGAGGTTCTGTAGCACAATAATTAAATGAGCCAACTCTCCTGATGCCACTGTAAATTGCTTATATAATGACATGAAAGGGGGGGGGAAAGATAAATTTTCCCAGGCTAACAAGAAGGGCAACTGCCTTTCACCCCAAAGGAGCTAACATCTTCCCTTATTTCTTCAGCTTTAGCTAGGAATGAAATATAATGGTTAGATGTGAATTGCCATAGGAGGAGCAGGGAGAGGTGATAACTAGGAGCTCTTTGAGAAAGGCAGGGAGGTGGATTTAATAAAGCCTGTTATCACCAAAAAATGACAAATAGAGCCTGCAGTGTAGCACAAATTGGCACCTACAGGGAGGCAGGCCCTTAAGGGGTCCTCATCAGCATAGGAAAGCAGCCTTTGCTCTCTAAACCAAGAGAAATTGTTGTTTGCTCTATCCTGGGAACATCATTCATGCAGAAATACTTGAAGACCAAGGAGGAGGCAGATAACTTACATCCAGGAGTGCTGGACAGGCTTTCAGAGTAGACTGATGTTCCTCAATCTGAGAGCAAGCAAAAGGACAAATCTTTGTAACGTTTATGTGTGACCACTGACATTGACCTGAAGGGAGCCCAGAGGTCTGCTGACATAATTATCCTTATATTCTTTATCACCTTCAACCACAGCCTCTAAGCTCATTTTTTAAAGTTTTACTTACATGTGTGCACAATGAAGTCAATCTCTAAAGTGGCAGAACCTCCGATTTGCTTATCTGTGCAATGCCAAGACACTTCCCAAAATATGGAATGTGCCAGAGCAAATGTATCAAAACGCATCACTTTGATGCAGAGTGTTTGGACCACAGACACTTTGTTTGTGTCTTAAATCGCAGACACTGTCCACTGGTTTTCAAAAAGGAGTGTCTGCTCTGATTTATTCTGAGGGAAAAGAATCTTAAAAGCTCTACTGGTTGATGTAAGATTCTCAGATCATATCCATTTGTTTCTCCCAAAGTGTTTCATGATCAGGCATAAAGTTATTCTTTAGAACAAGGAGCAAAACAAATGGAAACTCTCTCCCTTCTCTAGCCTTTCCATCCTTGGAAAATGATGAGCAAACCATGATTAGAGTAGACTGACTTGTCCTTACTTCCTCCTGGGTTATTGTACATGTATGGCTAAACACCTCTTATGTCTATGGCATTGGCTATTCAGAAGATTTTCTGCTTTTCAATCAAAAAGGAAATTCTCTTTAAAGAGAGCCAGCATTAAGTATTCATCAAGGGCAGAAATGATTTGGAAAACCTGAGCATTAAAATACTAGTATCTTATCCACGATCCCAAAATCTAATTTGAATTGAGCAGGATTCCTATTGAGATTCAGTCTCAAAGACAGGGAAGGTTACTAATACTAAGCTCATGATGTCTCCCTAAGGCACAAAAATCATTTGCTGTGGAATGTCTGACTGTGCCATTTTTCCCAGACGGTAGGCTGTAACAGAGTTGTGTGGTAGCGGCTTGATTTTTGGTAGAATCCACATTAGCATTAAGGATGATGTAAAGTTATACAGAGGTCAGTGGGGCAAGTTCAGAAGAGCTGAATGCCATACACAAGTAAAAAGGTTAGAAATGATAGAGCACTTGGTTCCCTCCAGGAGGTACTGTCTCTTTTGATGGATGCAATTCAGCAAATATGTATGGAATGTCTATCCCTGGGGGTGAGTGAGAAGATAAAAATTTAGATCATTCAGGAAAACAGCTATACCAACAGCTCTCCAAATTCAAGGTCATCTCTGCCTTAAGAGCATAGAGGAGGCAACAATTACTTCTAGTGGGAGAGACATGAATGTATCCTAAAGGAGGGAATATTTGGTTCTAGACCAAAAATATTAACTCTGCTAACAGTAAAAGCAGATTACACATCAATACCTTGGGCTATGAAAACTCAGCCTGAGAAAAGTCACACTGCTTTAAGGCAGGCTGGTTCAAAAGCCTGAAGTGGTATCTCAGGGCTTCCCAACATTTCAGGCCTATTTAGCATCTTTTTTTTTTTTTTTTGTAATGCCAATTTATATTTTGAGACACTTTGGGCATAAGAAGAGAATAAACATTCCAAAGCGATGGCTGTGTTAGGGCATGCTTTCTGGAAAATTCAGGCTGGGCAGCTGTACCCAGTTAGACAGATGTGGGTCTTTGAGAATTCTGGCCGTTAAAGTGCCTGCCTGGCCTCTGTTAGTTTCAGCTTGCATGTACAGTGGTACCTCGAGATGCGAGTTTAATTCGTTCCATAACCTTGAGGCGTGGGAAACCATGAGACGCTCGAATCGCGGTAAACTGGTGGGTCGTGTGCAGCCGGCCCATCCGCGCGATGACTCCTATCTCAACTGTTGCTCGTATTTCAAAGCAAAAATCGCTCACTTGACGGCTCATCTCTCAAAAATCTCGCATGTTAGGGCACTCGTATCTCGAGGTACCACTGTATATTCATGCGAGCTGAAACTAACTTTGGGGGAAAGCATCTCAAGAGTGGCAAAAGAAAGACTTTTAAATGTTCTACAAACATGATTTTAGTTCATCTGCAAAAAAAAAAACAACACCAAAAAACAAAACCCTCACATCTCAAACTACCCTGCTTTTGACAATTACCCCAGCGACTTTAAATAGAAACCAAGAATTGAGCTAAGACAAAAATAGAATCACCTCCTCTCATTCTTAGCTATTAATACATAATAATCTCTAAGGAAGAGGAAAAAATAATATTCTGCCTCCCCTGAGATATTGCCCTTCTCTCTTGCAAAGAACAATCCAGTCATTTTGATAAAAGCTGTCAGCAAAACCAAACGTATATGCTAATATTTATTGAGAACCTACTATATGCCAGGTACTGTGCTGAAAGTTATCATCATTATGCATTATTATCTCACTCAATCCTTGTAGCCACTTTTCACAACTACAGTTGACCCTTGAACAATGCCAGGGTTAGAGGCACCCATCTCTTGTGCTATCAAAAATCTGAGTATAATGACAGTATTTTGATCTCCATTTTACCAAGGAAGAAATGGAGATACCACACTGCTTAAGTAACTTGCATGAGACACAAGTGCAAATGGCAGAGATGAAATTAAAGTTCAAGTCTATTTGATTCCAGAGTGAATGTGAAATATACATAGCACCTAACTTCCTAATATAAATACATATTATATTTACTTTTTTCTTAAATATATTATATTTACTTTTTTTCTTTGAGAATTACACACAAACACAGACACACACACACACAAATAGAAGGATCTAAGAAAACAAACAAAAATAAAAGCAACTCATTCTAAACTCATTCTAAGTCTTTATAAATGAAGTACTTTATCTTAATGTATTCCTTTTTGAACCACAGTCTCCCGTGGAGTTCAATTTGTAGAAGCCTTTTACATTCCATAGCTCATTTTGCCCTCCTAAGTACTCTGGGAAGTGAAGGTGCTATTGCTAGTACCATCAGAAGCTGAGAAAGCTGAGAAACAGAATAGGTGACTCTAGAAACAAAATTTCAAAGATAAGTCTAGATTCAGTTACTGACTCCCAGATCACTGCTCCTCCCACCTGACAGATTGTCTCTCACTATGAAGCACAATTGAGAAGCCATGCATTTGTCTACCTACCTCTTATCCTTATGCCTAGAGCAGAATGGAGGCTCAATAAACACTGAGTGAATGAGTGAGTGAGTGAACCAACCTACTAACCACCCAATTTTATATGGCATCTCTACCCCTATCTTAAAGATGGGAAACATCCTAGAAGGCCAGGTGGCTCTCTCAATCTCATAACTGGTTGTTGGCTGAGTAAGAGCACAATCCAGCATTCCTGACTCCCTGGTCCTTGTTCACTGCTTCTATTCTCCCAAATTGGGGTCAACTTTTGCCCCATCAGATTAGTTCTGTGAATTATTCCAGTATTGAAATGTCTAGAACTAAACAGAGCAAATGTGAAATTATATTTGCAGAGCTCCATATAAAATAAAGGGTAGAAAAAAAGTATGAACAGATGAGAACTGGCCAAACTTAAATCACTAACCTATTTCCCACTCACTGGTTCCAACAGAATGGAACCAAGATCTTATGCACAGCCTTGAGTTGATACTCTGAGATGCCTCTTTGGCTCACCAGAACTTGCATTGTCACATCCATATGCCTGCATAAGCCATCTGCTTTTTTTTTAAATTTCATATCATACACAATGGCTAACATTTGCAAGAAAAGGCACAGAAATCATTCAAAATACAGGGTAGTGTAGATGAATGTTCATTCACAACATATTTAAGAAAGAGATTTTGAAATGTCTTCTGGGGTCTGGAATCCTGCTGCTCAGTGTGTCCTCACACCAACAGCATCAATACAAGAGAGCTTGTTAGAAATGCAAAAATCTCAGGCTTTTTCCAGGCCTATTGAATCAGGATCCACATTTTAACAGGGAATTTCCTAAATAGGAGTCTCGTGCTCATTTAAGTGTGAGATGTAGTAGTCTAGAAGCTTCCGATGCTAGTGGGTAATGTTATTTTTAGGTCCTAGATATCCTGCTCTAGATGCATATTCTGAAGGTATTTATTTTATAAACAGTTGGGTAATGCTAAATATAGACCAGGCACGATGCTACCACATGCCATGTATTAACTCATTCAATTCCCACAACAACTCAATGATGTACTATTATTATATATGACAAATGAGAGAACTAAGGCACAGAGAAATTAAGACATTTGCCTGAGGTTTTACAGCTAAGAAATGAAATCAGCAGGATTCCAGGGCAGAGTCTGGCTCTAGAATCTGCTGATCATGACTCCTGAAGTCCCCCTGAACTGTCACTCTCCAGACTGCATCCTGATTTCACAACTGAAGCCTATCCAACTATGTTTAAAAGCAAGGCAGACTTCGGTGTCTGGGAGAGTTAGCTGGACCCATTCTCTGAAATGGGCAATTATAAAAGCTCACAAAAATCACTTTTAGTGTATTATTTAATTTTTGGAAGCACTATTAAAAATGAATTCTTAAAATACTATTTAAAAAAAATCCTCTGTTGACCTCCACTAACATCTCTCTCTTTCTTATTTAAAATAAGTTAGTAAAAAATAAACAGGGCTATGAGAGATGGCTTATTTTAGATTATATTCTAGGAGACACAGGAGCTTTCCATGAAAAACAAAAACAAAAACAATTCATTCAAACCGTAAATTCAAACTGTAAGCAATGCCATTTTATACTTATTAACAGTTATCCGGTGGAAAGGAAGGTCTTCCATTGAGAGCTGTAATAAAGAATTGCAAGAAAGCTCATGAATAAGTTTTTTTCTCATACTGCATTACTGTGCAGAATTGTGTTTCAGAAGAAAGAAATTTGGATTTTGCCTGAAATAAGAAATAGATTTATTTTAGATTATTCTGAAATTCTTGTTTTATGAGAATGACCTTTATTTCTCATTTGCCAATCCTTTTCTAAATCTCACAGAAGAGTGAGCTTCCTTCTGAGCTGTGTTTCTCATCCTCTGTGAAACAATCGTTTCCTTTGGTAAACCTAAAAATCTTGCCCCCGAGATTTTTACACATCTTCCCCATGTGACAGTCCCCTCTACCCCACTCAATTAGCTGATGGAGACTTTCTGATACATCAGGCCAGAGAAGATTTAGTCTAGAAGATTTTGTAAGACTAATTTTCTGTGGCTGGTGTTATGAAAACTGCAGGTATTTTTGTTTCCCAATATAAAATCCCAGTACAGTATTAAGTATGTATATTCCAATATTCTGCCAATCCCTATCTACTGAGCTATATCCCCCTCTTCTACCCTGAGAATCCCTGATAGAGCAAGTCCATAGGTAACTCATTCCTCTTGAGTCCCACCTGAGCCCCTAATACTCTTGCCATATTTCCTCCCTCTTTTTCTTGGGAACTTTGTCATTTTCCATTTCTAATAGCACTAATTATCCCCTTTACTGATTTATCTTTCTCTCTTTTCTCTCTAACTCTTTTTTCAACTTTGCTACCATTATTGGAATATAGAGTAAAGATGCTGGTATCAGGACTTTGGTTATGTTGGATGAACAAGGAGGTAAGTTGAGATTTCTTCAGTAAGAACAATTTCTCTTCTGAATAAAGTGCATTTAAAAAATTGTGCAGACACAGGTGGTCATTTTCACACATGTTAAACACATAGATGAATGTGAAGATTCTAGTGTTTTCATCATCTTGCCTTTCTTTTGTAAAGGAAAAGATTATAAAGGAAAATGTATGGAAATGTTGAGGCCCTAATGATTAAATGAATAGCACTACTCTCGGTTATATATAGTAGGATAACAGATTTTTAAAAGCAAAAATTATTTGTGTGGTTGATTTTTTAAATGATAGTATTTTGGATAGTGTGAGAATTTTCTTATCCCCCTTATTCCCAATCTTTCTGATAAGTTTGATTTTCTTCTAATTATTCATGATATATACCCATTTTCTTTGATCATCCTAATTCAGTAGCTGGCAGTTTTGATTTCCAAATCATTATGGGGATGCTTTAAATAACTGGGAGGATCATAGGAAAATGGAAAAATGAACAAATTGAACTATTAGACCTGTTTTTAAAATTATGGAGATTCTAGAAACAATGAAAATCAGAGGGCCAACATTTTAGTATAGTGTCTCTAAGGTGGAATGAAGACGGTTTATACCAACCTTTTTTTTGGTCTCAATATGGGTAATCATATGGTGATGATTTGTTTCATTTTGCCACAAGTTAGTTACCTAATTTCATTCTGAATTCTTATCATAATAATCAATTTTTAAGAATATTTTTATCTTTATTCATATTTTATGAAAGCATTAGAAAATTCTTCAGAATCGCAAAAATATTTTATAGTGTCAAAGATAAAAAATATAAAGCTCACAATAATTTATCCACAAGTGTGTTTATGAAGATCATAAATAACTTGTCAGTAAGTTGTTAAGAATGTTTATATTTTTATCTTTGTTTATGGGATACCATAAACAAACTAAGCATAAAGCTCAAACTGGGAAAAACTTTGCCATGCTGGTAAGAGACATAAAGCATTTTTCTAAAATCAGAGAGCCTTTGCATATCATCAGTGAAAAGAGCAAACACTAAAATAAAAATAGATGTAAATTATAAAGCATCAGTTTACAAATAGACATTTGAAACCATGCTTCATGCAAGAGCAACAATGAGGTACCATTCTGTAGCAGACTGACAACAAATATTTAAAATTTATAATGACCAATGCTGTGAATATATTGAAAAATTAAAACTCTCATTCTACAGATGGGCACTGCAGACTAATAGCAAGTGTTTGAAGAATAATTTGACAATATCTTCAAATTTTGAAGTGTACCCATCTTTCACCAAAGCATTCCACTCAGCACTGTACACTACAGATGTACATTGACAATTATATAAAGAAAACTGTAGCCCTGACCAGTTTGGCTCAGTGAATAGAGTGGCGACCTGTGGACAAAAAGGTCCCAGGTTTGACTGCAGTCAAGGGCATATACCTTGGTTGCGGGCACATCTCCAGTAAGGGGTGTGCAGGAGGCAGCTGATCAATGTTTCTCTCTCATCAATGTTTCTAACTGTCTATCCCTCTCCCTTCCCCTCTATAAAAAAAATCAATAAAATATATTTCTTTAAAAACAAAGAAAAATGTACATGCCTTACCTGTTATCATATAAAACTAGAAACAACCCAACTCTCTGTGAGTTATTTTATGGCCATAAAATATATATATATTCTGCAATCATTAATTACAGGGCAGGTGGGCAGGCAGGGACTTAGAAAAACTCTATCTTTGGGGTTCTCTGGGAAACTGGGTCAAGGAAAGAGGTAGGAAGAGTAGACAGGGAGAGCCTTCTGACTATGAGGTGGGTCTGACATAAGAGAAGAGAAAGGAAGAATCAGGATTGGGTAGATGTTCTCAGAGCAGAACTCAAATGCAGTTCTGCTCTGAGAATATCTCAGCCAGGTGGGTGTAAAGCCCAGGAGCATATACTACCTAGAGAACAGCCTCATGTGGGGCAGGAATGCCTCAGCTCTAGTAAACCCACTGTGCTCAGCCATTGGCAAGAAGCATCCTGGGAAGAGCATGACTTCCATGTAAATGCTGTGGCAGATTCCAAAGGTGCAGCAGCTGGAGGTGTCAGCTAATTATACTCTTCCCAGCAGGGACCCTCTTGAAGGGACATCTGAGGGGCATACCCTCATGACTGTCATGTAAGGACTTACATTCTATATTATTTACTTGTACTCAAGTGTTTCAATAAATATGCACCAATCAATCCATAAAAATCAAGAAAAAAGTTTTTTGAAAATAAACCCCAATGCTTCCCCCCAAAATTTTAATATACAAATTGTCAAAATAAATATATGCAAATAAAGGAGTCTAATGAAATTGTATTTTGAGGAAATTACAATGATTGTGGCAGTCCTCAGAACTCACCCAATGAATTTGCTATAATTGGAAGATTTACTGGCTTGATCTCTGTAACAGTGGTCCAGACTTTGAAACTCGGGATGAACCAAAACACTGTTTGTTTTTAAATTAAGCAGCAGATGCCCATATAGAAGAATGGTACCTCATTTCCAGAGCTAATGTGATACATACACATTCAAGTAATTAGCAGTTCCACCTTACTAACTCTATAGCTAATAATTTGTATGTGAGGGAATGGGAAAGGGAGCATTGCAATGGGAAAAAAGGTTGAGCACAAGTGTAAGAAAGTTTCTCTTATCCCCCTCTATTAAGCACTGATGTAAAAACATGGAAAATAATATATACAAATCTGGTATCAACAAGAGAGGAAGGTAATAGCATGCTTATTTGAGTTGCAAAGTTCATTATACTTTGATGAAAAAAATATAGAGGAAAATGTTGCCAAAATTGTCATACAAATGCAAAAATATATTATTCTTAGCAAACAATCCCCAGAAACATCTAAATATTATTCTCTAAGAAGTAACACATAATAGCAGATTGTCCCTATGAGATAGTTAATGTTCTCAGCTAAGACATTTTAAATGTGGCTACACCATAGTAACTGTTGAAGTCCTCAGTTAAATGTACTTCACACATTCCATTTATACTATCATAGGAGATGAGCACTTTTTAAAATGACAAATGAGCATAAGTCAACAACTATCTTCACTGCTATCATAAATGCATTTTCATTCTGCATATGCTGTGTTTAGTTGTTTAGATCAGTAATTGCTTTAAAATTTCTCTCCAGTGATGCTCTAATACTTCTGTCTGTGCCTGAACACCAAAGGTGTTGGCCATTTCAATCCTGCAGTTCACTGGAGTCTCTGGAAACAGCCATCCTTCTGAAGAACCATTCCAGGTTGACCAGCTAAATGGTTGCACTCAGAAATTCCTTACTGGATTCTTGTTTTATACTTAGGTATCAGGAGACACCAAGGAGCATGACAGACGGTCCTGGAAATATACTGAGTCCTGGGACTTTTCTTTTCTCCAAGAGAAATTCCCATGGAACAACCTTAACACTAATGTGGGATGACTTAACCTTTCACTTCCTTATCTCTTGTTCCTTTTGTTGGTCTTTGCTGGGTTGTATGTTTGTTTCAATGCTAAAGCTGCGGCTCTTGGGGAAATCCCATGGAATCAACTCGAAACAGTAAAATTATTAACCCCTGCCTTGGAAGAATAAAGGCAAAGGCAAGCCTCATTCAGAACACTTGCTGACTTTCTGCAAGGGTGCATGACACCACAAGGTAGCATTTGTGAGATCATCCCTCTTGCTCAAGTCCACTCACAAATATGTAATGAATGACTAAAGCTGCAGCTGTACAGTGTGGCAGCCATAAGTGGTTATTTAAATTTATTTAAATGCTCATCATTGCAAAATGAAAATCATACAGGCAGCATCTATCTTCTAACTGGATATACTCATGAAGGCTTGCATACTGGCCAATAGCATTGACAGTTTGCTATTTTTCCACTATTTTTTATCAGGTTGAGAATTCTAAAGGCCCCATGATGCCTTACTTAAGTAAGATGAGTAGAATAGATGTCTAAACTTGGATCCCTGCTTATCCTGCCATCAGTGGATCTATCACAAATAACCAGTCATCCAAACATGACAGAAGAAAGTTCAAGTTCTTGCCCCAATAAGTGTTATCTAGATAGTGTTATCTCCTGAAATACTTCTTCTGATCCAAAATGTTATTCTCCTCTTTAGCTCCAAGAATAAAGAGCAACAAGACAGAAAACAAACTTAGGGAGGGAAGGAGCAGTCAGCCCTGAACAATGCATTGCACCAGCCTCCAAGATGCTGCTGTGCCCATCAGAATGGAATGAGGATATTGGTTATTTTGAAGCATTTCCCAAGAAATGCCTTCATTGAAAGGATCAGTGTGTTATGAAGTCACAATATGCCTAATATATCCATAAATATAATTCAGTACACCCTAAAAATTAATATTAGAATTATCTATGAGAAAATGGTTCCACAATATTTTTTAAATTAAGCATTTGACTTAACAATTGTGTGTAAAGATATTTAACTAACATATCTAGTTATAAAATAGTTTTCTGAATCAACTTTTCTAAAAGCACTTCAGAATCCTCTCTTAGTTATGACCTTGCTGAGCAAGCCAGCAGCCATGGCAGAACCCAGCTCTCAGAATATGAATTTGAACTCACTTGGTTTTATCTTTTAATTGGAATTATTTACTTCAGAAGCCCAATGCTGGTGGACCGATTTTCCTGTTATCTCCCAACCCCGGAAGGCACAATGAGTGGGGTTCCTGAATAGAGTCAGAGAGTTAATATTTTGATCAAGAGCAAATACAAATCCGTATGTACATCAGTTGTCATTGAGTCCAACAGGCTTTTTTCCCCTCTGAGCCCAGACTCTCCAATCTTATCTCAACCCAGCATACCAGGAAGCCATTAGCAAGTATCCGATTGGGATTTGGTTCCCCTATTTTTGTCTGAACTTAACATGGCTTTTCTTTTGATGATGTTGATTGGTTCCCCCTCATCAATCTCTTCATTTATTAGTTAATTTGATCTACAAATTTATTTATTGCATTGTTAAAAAAAATTGGAATGAAGTCTTCTAAAAAATATAAAATCTTCTGGGATGTAAAGAATTGCTTTTACTTTTTTTTGTGTGTGCCTTTTTTTTCCCAGGATTTTCTTAAAGACCTTCTTACTATATCTGTATTTATTCAGCAAAAGGTCACTAGTACTACACTGTTATTCCTCCAGCTATTCAATGCTAGAGAACATTGAAATTTTGTTTTTATTGGTCATGTGAAAAGCATAGCAGAAACAGCACATTCCCAATAATCTGAATTTTGTTCTTCAACCTCATAAAAGAGAAAACAACAGGCTCTTATTCTCCAAATGGACAGTCTCCCCAGTTTGGGTCACTAATGAACCTTTGTTTTTCAGAATGATAATCCTACTGTACCATTTAATGTGAAATTGTTTTTAAGTGAGTATTTATGTCCATAGACCAGAAATGTATTTATCAGTTTATCCTGCCCTTATTCCCGGAAGCATAGGCATGCATGCATGCAAGTATAGATGAAAAGAGGAAAGGACGGATAATTAGGTTTTGTAATTAGACAACCAATTGCTGCCTTCCTGTAATGGTCTTAAAAGCTGTTTTAAAAATCCTTTCATTGAATTTGTAGTTGATTCAATTTGGTGACACAATTTTTGAAAAATTAATCAAGTTCATGTATGTAACTCTGGCAATCTAGAAGTATAATTCGTTTCCATGGCTATTGATCTATGTCTCTCATACACCAAAGTCAGCTTTGCTGGCAGCGATGACTCAGTACTGTTCTGTGTTCCCATCCATCACTCCTCCAAAGACTCATGCACTCATTTTCCTTGCTTTCTGCCCGCAATTGGGATCTAGCATGTCCCCTATGGTAGAGAATGGGAGATCAGGGTGCAGAGATGTGAAATGCCTTTCAAAGCCTTAATAGCAAGTAGGTCATAGGATGAGAGGATGAGTTGAAATGTCCCAGTACTTGTAACATTGTGTGCTGATGGTGCCGTTTTTTACATCTTCTGTGAATTGCTATAAATTAAGTACTCAATACTGAGACGTGCCCATGTGCTGCCTTTGGCTAGATGACCACATCTGGGGCGGGAGGGATGGAGGGAAGAGAAAGATCTGGGAATCATTGCTAATTATCACTTTAGTTGTTATTTTTCCCAAAGAAAAATATAGATAGATAGATTCTACCTCCTACCCTTACTTGGTTGAGGATGCTTAAAACCAAGATAGAGACATTTTTAAAGTTGGAACAAATACTTTGTCTAATAGCATTAAATCTGAGTGGCTAACATAAATTAACACTGTTTTTCATTCTCTTGGATTTCACTGGCGTCTTGAGTAAGTGAATCACTGTGGTTTTTCCCCCTGGATATTCAGAATCAAACAGGCCTAAGCTATCCCATCCTGTCATGTCTGAATTGCAAACTATTTTGAGCATTCTTTTTGTTCGTTTCCTTCCAACCGTGCCTGTATAGGACAGCCTGAAGCAGTCTACAGCAATGCATCCTCTCAGACAATGCATTGTAATATCTTTCTCTTCCAAATTCTGTTTCACGTAGTCATTTCTCATGTTGTGTTAGAAACCCCCCAAAAAATTCATTCCACACTGTCATCCCTTTGTCCTAACCAGAACAACTCGATCGTGTCGAAGAAGGCATGAACCATATCAACCAAGACATGAAGGAGGCCGAGAAAAATTTAAAAGATTTAGGGAAATGCTGTGGCCTTTTCATATGTCCTTGTAACAAGTAGGTACTGGGTACCAGCTCTAATCTGTGGCGTCCAGTTTTCTTTCTTTCTTTCTTTTTCTTTTTTTAATGTCAAAGTGAATGTCTGAAGTTTTGTCTTTTTTTTCTTTGTCCTTTTCCATCTGCTTCATTCTGTGGGGATAAAATACTTGTATTTAATCAGAACAACTGGAACGCATTGAGGAAGGGATGGACCAAATCAATAAGGACATGAAAGAAGCAGAAAAGAATTTGACGGACCTAGGAAAATTCTGCGGGCTTTGTGTGTGTCCCTGTAACAAGTAGGTGCTGCCTGCCTGCCTGAAGCTTTGGTTTCCCAAGGCCCATCTCCAAGCCTTGACGAGCTCATTCCCGCCAGGCACAAAGGCAGGATGAGCATGTGGCATGCAGAACAGATCAATACCGTCTCCAATGCATTCATCTCATAGCCTAGATGATATTAGTGGGAGTTACTGTCTATGCATTAAAAATCAGGCATACTACAGTGAAAGCTTCACTGTCAGCAACTTTTATGGATGAACGTTTCAACATTTTCCAGAAAGTGTACGACACAGAGACTAGCCTCAAGAAAAAGACACCCGATGATTTTTCTTTTCTCCTGACCCCCAAAACCAAATTTTCAGATTTAGAATAGACTGGGTGTAAATTTGGAAGAGGAGAAGCACATATATCAAGGGTTGATTTTTCAGAAGCAAGAGACAGGTAATTTGGTCCAAGTAAGCATTCTATAAATTAGTGTATGACAATGATTCACCCTTTCAACTGCCGGCCAGTTGCCAAACCTGATCAGCGATTAGACAAGAGTTGCCACAGTTATACTCAAAACAGAGGCCAGGAGTCCTTCAGCAAGAAGTGCTCAAGTCTCGCCCAAATTAAACCCATCCCTCCCAAATTCCTCCTTTTAGAAGATCTACCTGTACACTGGCTGAAATGTTGAAATGTGTAGATTTTGCATGCACAACATCACAAAACATTCAACTGTTCTCAAGGTTCTGCAACGCTTTTTTGGAATGTAGCAGAAATGTGACATGTGGTTATAAAGGTTTGCAACAGAAAGAACCTGAAAATGAGGGTTCTGGAAGATAGTTTCATTTGATTAGCAGTGGGAAAAAAATGCATGAGTGCGTTGTCCAACATGCATTTGGAAATTAAACCCATTACCTGATCTCCCTCACCCCTTCCATTTCCCTTTGAAAAGAAACCCTTTTTCCTAAAAACTCTCCTGGTCCTAACTTTTAGAATAGAAATCGATGTTATTGCTAGCTAATTATATGACCATTCACATCCTTTAAACTTTGAGGCTGATTTAAAATATCCCACTTCCTGTTTAGGAGGGGGAGGGGCTCAATTTACAAATAAATTCAAAACTTTTTTAAAAAGAGAATGATTTACAGTAAAACCTGATTAACTGGAATCTAGTTAACTGGAACCCTCGAATGTATTTATAGTTTTGCTCCCATTACTGGCAAAAAGAGACAAATGAACAAATTCGGGGGAGGGGGAAGAAAGGAATCACATCAGGGATTGAAAATGGACAATCTATGCAGAAACCGGTTTGGCTCAGTGGACAGAGCGTCGGCCTGCGGACTAAAAGGTCCCAGGTTTGATTCCGGTCAAGGGCCTGTATCCTGGTTGCGGGCACATCCCCTGTAGGGGGCATGCAGGAGGTGGCTGATGTCTCTCTCTCATTGATGTTTCTGGCTCTCTATCCCTCTCCCTCTCTGTAAAATAATCAATAAAATATATTTTTTTGAAAAAAGAAAAGAAAATGGGCAATCTAGGTAGTTTGGATTCTCACACTCAGTCTTCATTCTATAACTTCCACATCTAAGAAGACCAAACAATGAGTTGATTGATCTTCAGAGTAAAGTCCATCAGTTACATCAAGAGAAAGCATAATCAATAAAAGATTCAATTATGTTCACTACCCAAAGACAAAAGAAAGTGGCTCAAGAATCTAACTGATAATCAACAATCACCCTGAAACAAAATATTCCTCCATGGCCCACTGTTAATGAAGAAAGTTATATAATTCACCAAAATGACTCATTTCAAAGCATTCCAGTTAGTCAAGATTTAACTGTATACCCTTTAGTGGCCACTTGCCACCAGGTGAGATTTACACCTATTTTGTGATAATTCCAAAAGATACATTTTTCCCATTCATCAGCTGTGTGTGGAGAAATGGTGGAGGCAGGCCCCACCCACCCTCAGGATGTATTCTAATGTTGAATGAGATGATGGCCCCTGTGAATTCCACATATTAGTTGGCACCAATTTCTTATTGTACAAGAGACCCTCACTGAGCTTCAAAGCTTGACTGAAGTGTTCCCTATTGTGTGTAAATAATGCTGTAAAAACCATGTGTCACAATGCAGTGTCTGGTGGTGCCCTGGACTCTCTGGGGGCTTCGCCCTGTCTCGGCATGTTTCGAAGGATTATGATAGATGTACGGCAGTTATGTGAGTCTATGTGCAGCATTGTGAGTGCAGTGATTTGCCTTCTTTCAGAAACGCAAACCTTCCTATCCTCTTAACTTTGCCAAAGATGGTATACCAGACATTTACATAGCAGAAAACATCACCAGGTCCATGTAACTTCTTTTAATGTGAGGAGGGAGGGGTTAGGGAGTTGGGGGAAAAAACAAAACCAGATGCTAAGCTCCATTAAATTAGTTTTTGCATCCTGTCCCACTGAGTGGGCCCACAGTTCTTTAGCACAGTAAATTTTGACTGCTCTAAGGGCTCTACGCTAGATTGTGGGAGCTACTGAGGCACCATTTGTAGAGTTTTCTAATTTGTCTTCAATGTTATTTAATCCCCAATCTGCAAGTATTAATATTAGAGCCACAGATGGCTGTGGTTCTCTGAAGTAAAAATGTGGCTTGGGGGGTTAAATATCTTTAATAGAAATTGTGAAAGATGGGACCAGAGGAAGTTCTTTTGTTTTTGGACTAAAAAGTGTGTGGTTTCTACTATGCAAAGAACCTAAAAACATCTTTGATTGCCTTAAATAACAACATACCCACCAAAATATGCTGCACATGTTCCTATTGGGCACAACAGGTATGCCTGGATTTTAAGTTTCTCTCCAAGGCAGCTCAGTGAAATATGGCCCAGGGAGGCCACACTAGTTCCAAACCACTTCCCCTGCCACATCCCAGGACAGTTTGAAGTAGGAGTTTGTACTCACTCCCACCCTGCCCTTGAGCCCAACAAAGAAGCTATTGAAACTGCGTTTCAAATCCTCATGAAGGCTATTACTGTCCTGCTAGTGCCTTTTTTGAGAATGGTCAACTTCTGGAGTAGTTTGGCTTAAATGAGAATGCTTCACTTTCTACTCATGCCTGTAGCTGGTGCATGAAGAAGACATAGAGGGATTACCCTTTTTGGTGCTAGATGGCTTGTTCTCTCTTCTATTTTCCTGCATTCATTTCACTACGCCTCTTTTACTTTTTGTCTCTGTGGACAAAGGTTTGTACATCAACTCTGGATGTATGGTGACTGTTTGGAAGTACCGATATATTATCTAATTCAGATCATGCTAGAGGCAACTCAGAGACCATCACCTTTGGCCAACCACCAATCCTTTATGTCCTTCATGCAGAGTTGGAATGGTTAGTTCTGCACATGTGTTGGGGGGAGGAGAGGAGAAATTAAACGGAATTCTGCATGATAGTGTGTAA
This sequence comes from Lasiurus cinereus, assembly GCA_011751065.1. NCBI lineage: Eukaryota > Metazoa > Chordata > Mammalia > Chiroptera > Vespertilionidae > Lasiurus > Lasiurus cinereus. The sequence goes on along the minus strand of JAAGEH010000006.1, from coordinate 23,983,699 downwards.
AAACTTGGTTGAGTATGTTTTTCTTGATGACAGTGTGTTGCTGTGGTGTGATGTATACACTCTACTTGGCAATCTTGTTTTGTGTCTGTCTGCCAGTATGTTTTCCTGTGTGTTTTGTGTCTCAAAATATAACCATATCACTGAAATAGAACTGAATGTCCTCCAGCTACCTTAATCCTTATCTTAAATCTAACTAAATTACAAAAACATGCCAAAACAATAACAAATTGTGGGCAAAGGTTAGTCTTGACAATTGCAATTAACTCAATTGGACATGAAATGCTGAGTAGCTGAGGCATGGTGGTGGCCAACTGTTTGGGTCCATATTATGATATATCGGTATTCTCTAATGCCTCAATTTGAAAATCATTCGCTTGGTTCAGTTCTTGGCTTGAAGAGATAACTGTTGCTGTGAGCTTGATGCTCCACCATCTTGCCGTGTCACTCACCCTCTTTTTTGCATAGGCTTAAGTCAAGTGATGCTTACAAAAAAGCCTGGGGCAACAATCAAGATGGAGTGGTGGCCAGCCAGCCTGCTCGTGTGGTGGATGAACGGGAGCAGATGGCCATCAGCGGTGGCTTCATCCGCAGGTAAGCCTTGCACAGCCAACACTAAGAGTTGTCTATTTATGAGTAACAAACAACCCTAAACTGAGTGGTTCTTTAAACAACGCCCATTTTATTACTTTTGAATCTGTATGTTGGTTGGAAGTTCTTCTGAGAGCCTAGGCTCATTCATTACAGGCAACTAGGTGTGGAATGATGCAAAATGTCCCACTAATTTGTTTGGGGTTGTCAACATCTGCTGGGGAATATCAGCAGAGTACCTCTGTTTTCATGTTTTCTCTCCAGCAGAACAGCTCAGGCATCTTACATGGCGGTGAAAGCATTCCAAGGGGCAGGCTCCAATCCATAAGCACTTATCAAGCCTTTGCTTGTGTCATATTTGCCAAAGTCTCACCAGATAGAGCAAGTCACATGATCACATGAGCAGCAAACAGGCACCTCATTCTATGAGTTTAATTGAATGGAGCTTATTGAAGAGGTTGGTTACAGAGCTGTGGATAGGGTTAATGACAAGCAATGGTAAAGCACTTACAGATTATCAATAATAGGAAGAGTCCTGAAGAGACAGAAGACAGATGTTATCTAAGAACCTTAAGAAGAATGATAGATGTGGGTAGAGATATGCAGTCACTGCCAAATCTACCAGGAAATGGGAAAGAAAATAGATGTGCCAGCACCTCCCTCCTCTTGCCCTCCAGTAGCTCACTGGCCATTTGCAAAGCCTTCTGGAAGTCAGAACATGAGAAAATCTGGGTGATATGGTTGTAGAGAGGTCAGGCTCTTGGGGCAGAGAGAAATGGTGAGAGAACAAATCTGGGCAAAGAGACAATAATGAACATACCTGGCTTCTTTTTAATCATTTCCTTTGAGATCTAGAAACAAAAGCCAACTAACTTAAGTATTGATTTTTAAAAGTTTTAAATTACACAGATCTGCCAATTCAGAACTCAGCTTTCAGGAGACCAGAAAACAAATACAGTAACAAATATTCCTGTTGTTGAAAAGAAAAATCAATATGATCTCTTTTTACAGACTACTATACAGTACCAGGACTCAGCAGCAACTCGGATAGCTGCTTGTACAGTGATCTTAACCCAGGCCACTAATGTTGCCCATCAGTAACCCAGGTTCAAGTGAAAGTTCACTCTCACTTAGGTACAAGGTCTAGATATCTACCTAGAGCCTCACAGGTGGCAATTCTATTCCTGTTTCTACCTGCTCCCAGGGAAACTAGATGGAGGTTCCAATCCTGGCTGCATATTAGAATGACTGAAGGAGATTTTTTTTTTTTAATACAAGTGCCTGGACCTAATCCACACCAATTGAATCAGAAGCTCTAAAAATGGGACCACTGCATCTGCAGGTTTTTAAACTCCTCAAGTGGTTCTAATGCCCAATCAGGGCTGAAAACCACTGAACGGAAAGTATGCCTTAGCTGTTGATGATCATTTAAATAAGCTTCTCTTCTAAAGAAAGCTAGGAAGTTCCCCCTTTCATTTGCTCTGCACTGGGTTGCTTTCAAACGCTTAGCAGGCTAGTGTGCATTGGGAGTTACAATAGCAGAAGGATTTTAAGCCCTCTGATCATTTTTAATTTTTAGCCCATACCATCTGTACGGGGAAAATGTTATTTAGCCAGAACATTCTGGAGTAAGTACCTACCATTTGCAATAAAGAGTTTTACTGCTTTTTCACTTTCAAGCTGAGCTATAGAAAAAAGAAATGGCAAGGTGATAAGGCACGTTGAGTACCTACTCCTTTCTCCCCACTCAAACTGGAACAAAACCTTTTAGCACAGTTGTTTTTGTTGTATTTTTTTTTCCACTTGAAATCATCCATTCACAATGCCACCAAAAACCTCATAGCATTGAAATCCGAGCAAATAAAAGTCATTTTGAACAAGTAGTTCCCTGTGGAGTTTTTGGGAGCAAGTGGGATTAAGGGGCAGATTGAAATCAACATTACTCTTCCCATTGATGTTGGTCCCAAATGGGAAAGAAGATGAGCAGAGAAATTCACTGACTTCACACAATGAGCTTTTTCTCTCATTTTGAATTTGATTCTTGGAGATTTGGGTTGACATCCAGAAAGAAAAATATAGTTTTTAACTAATTCCATCTTCATTCTCTAACCAAGAAACATCCCAACTAAAAATAATTTTCTTTTTTTAAGCATGAAAATTGGGATAAATATTTGAAGAGAGAAAATAATATGTTAGTAGAAATGAAAGAGGTAAAGTAATTTATTTAACAATATAAATTTTTAAAAAATGGAAATTCAAGAGTTTAAAATGCATTTAAAAATTATTTTCTAATACAATAAAATAAATAAAATTTACTTTCTAAAGTATAAAAACTAAATCATGTTATCATATTGAATGGAGATTTCAGGTAGATAAGATTGATATCTAGAAGTCTATGGATTTTTTCCTAAGTTTTGGATCCTTGATATTCAAGTTTTTTTCCCATCCTCTATCCACTAAAATTGCTGTTTCACTTCCAGGGTAACAAATGATGCCCGAGAAAATGAAATGGATGAAAACCTGGAGCAGGTGAGCGGCATCATTGGAAACCTCCGTCACATGGCCCTGGATATGGGCAATGAGATTGATACACAGAATCGCCAGATTGACAGGATCATGGAGAAGGTAAGCATGTGGCAATCAGCAAGTTTCCATTGTTCATTACCTCTTAACTAAATACTGAGAGAGTGTGAAGGGCATAATGAGACCCTCAAACCATGGCATTGGATTCAGACACACTGGTAGATGGAAATTTTCCATCTACTTCAAGACAAAAATTCAGCTACAGATAAGTAAGTAGAAGATAGAATTTAATCTAGTACATATTCCTCAGAGGCACCTCTATTTCCAGCATAGTGCTCAGCATCATAGAACATATAAAAATGAGAAAAATATCATCCATTTGCCAAGAAACTCACAGCCTAGAAGAGACTGTTAGCCTCCAGATGAATTTACTGCCATAGAAAATGTAATTCACTGAGCGAGCCACACATAAAATGCTAAGAAGGTTAGATGAAGGAAGATTTCTAGGTTCAGAGGATGGGAAAATCTAAAAACAAACAAACAAACAAAAACAAAAAACTAAAAAAGAAAAAAATTGAACTTGAACTGAGTTTTAAAGGATGCTTAGGAACTAGTAAGTGGATAAATTTAGAAATAAAATCAGGAAATGGGGAAAGAATAATTATTTTAGTTTAGGCAGAAGATGAATATAAGCTTTGATTTTTATAAATGCCAAATTTTTAATGATAGTTCTAAAAGACTCAGATTCCATTTCCAGTCCAACAATACACAGGTCCAGATTTTAAAGTGAGAAACATAATGTGACACGGTTGAATTCACACAAAGACACCAGATTATGGCTCTGTGACTAAGCCCATAGGGTCACCAAGAGGCATAAGGCAGAGTAGCAAGAGTAGAATGGGAAGGGGTGTGTTTGGGGGCTTGAGATTAGAACAGAAGAGAAAGAAACATTGGAAAGCTTTTATAAAAAGAACACCAAAACTTAATATTTCACATTATATAAATCTGACATTGTTTCTATATCCTTCTATTTCAACCCTCCCCAATCAGTAGAATCTTGATTAATGCTTAAAATTTCTTAAAATCTCCAAGTTCAAAAGAAAAAATAGACACATTATAGGTTTAATCATAATTGTGTATCAATTCTAGTTGGCTGAGCTTAAAATGCATAAATTTATTCCCTGGAAGATATTGAAGTTTTCCACCTGAGCCCCTGAATTTCCTTTTAATAATTCATTCTACTTTGATGAATAGAGAAGGATGTTTTTTTTTTAATATATTTTTATTGATTTTTCACAGAGAGGAAGGGAAAGGGATAGAAAGCCAGAAACATCGATGAGAGACATCAATCAGCTGCCTCTGCACGCCCCCTACTGGGGATGTGCCTGCAAGCAATGTACATGCCCTTGACCAGAATTGAACCAGGGACCTTTCAGTCCCCAGGCCGACGCTCTATCCACTGAGCCAAACCGGTTTCGGCAGAGAAGGATGTTTTTTGAGATCTCTTGAATCATAAGGCTAAATACTCAGTTTCTTACTACCCAAGCAGTCACCACTGACTTGAAAAAGGAATGAGTAGACATAAAGGAAACACTTTGCCTTTTTGTATTCTAAGGGCTCTCTATATTGAATGTATCTGACTGCATAATATTTTGCCTGATCAATATTGAGCTACACAAATGTCAGTGTTGGTTGGCAAAATGCTTGTGCTTTACCTACTTTTATAAGTCATGACATATTTACCATTGTTTAGAGCCTTTGATATGCTGAAGCTTTTAAGGCTGAGCAAATCAATAGATTTTAGAATGATATTGAGAGCTTCAGAAAGCGCCGGAGCTAACACAAACTGACCTAACCCATTACGGCCCAGAAAAATAAACTAAGAAGTAATTGTTGAACTACCTTCCAACAGAAAAATGATTTTAAAAAACAAGTAGTCATTTTCTATTCATGGACTCAATTTATTCAAAGATGTAGGGGGATAATGTATTTCTAACACAATTAGAGTTCCAGAGGAGAATGTTTACTAAGAAAGAGGGGTCAAGCTTTATTGATCGAATTGGACTTGAAGCAAGAAAAAATGTTCCTGGAAAGGCAAGTGGCACTTTAATTCTGCCACTTTGAAATTCTAGCTTTATTCTTCAGGGAAACCCTTTCGTTCTGAGCCCAATTTACTACAAGGACAAAGACATATGAAGCTACATGGTTTAATCCAAAATCACGATAGGAAATAGCCATTATGGTTTGTATTGTTCATTGAAAGCTGAATTGCTTAAGAAGTAGGGAGGGGTCTAGTTGCTTTTGAATAATTAGCTCCCTCCCAAACCCGACTAATTATAGTCTGGACATGACTTAGTTAGAACCCATTTTAACCCAGCATTGCCCTCAAATGAAACATGTTATATGGGCTTCACAATTATTAACAAACTTTCACCTTCTCATGTATGTTTGCATTTCTGTTACCTTTGCCCAGGAAATATTGGGCAAAGGTCTCTTGCATACCTAAGATTAAATTAAAATTACATGGTAGAAGTAAAGATAATTTTATGATGTTTCTCTCATATTCTTTCATGACCCCAACAACAACTTTCATCCAATTCCATCAGTAATGATCTTTCCTTACCATCTGGATTAATAATGAAATTTTGGGAGTTCAAAGCAATTTTCAATATATCCCCAAGGACTGTCATGAAATTACTTTGCCTTTTTAAAAACCTTGCTTTCTAATTTAGGATATTTATATTTGCAGGGAGGCAAAAGTAGGTTTACAGTTTGTATGGAAAGTAATACAATAATAAATACTATAAGAATAAACTGTAAACCTACTTTTGCCCACCCTTGTATAAATTCTTGTAAGTTTAAAAAGGTACCATTCTTTCAGAAAACTAATATGGGGCAAGATTATATCAGATATTTTATGGAGTTGTTGCCAAGGAAAAAACTTATAGATATGCAAACTTCAGTTAAAGTTGTTAGTGAGCCCTAGCCAGTTTGGCTCAGTGGATAGAGCATCAGCCTGAAGACTGAAGGGCCAGATTCGATTCCATTAAGGGCACATGCCCGGGTTGCAGCCTCAATCCCTAGTAGGGGGCTTGCAGGAGGCAGCTGATCAATGATTCTTTCTCATCATTGATGCTTCTACCTTTCTCTCCCTCTCCCTTTCTCTCTGACATCAGCAAAATATATATTTTTAAAAATAAATAAAGTTGTCAGTGGTAGATGTCACACCCAATGAAATATAGTGAGGCTGCCTTAGCACTCCCCAGATTCTCCAATCAACTAGCAAACATGGCATTTGAAAACTAAGATCTGGGGTCCAACAGGGTTTTCCTGCTTTATGACCTGGTTTTCTCATCTGAAAGATAATAAGAGAATAATTCAAACCTGGGATCAGAACTGGCTCCTATGCTGGGTAATGAGCCTCCAGTTCTGCAAGTCCCAGCTGTGGCCAAAAAACTACCTGCCATGGTCTGAAGTTGAGATTTCCAGAGTGTTCAGAAGGGTGAGCTAAATAACTCCTTCTAATTCTCTTACTGGCTTTCCAGTGGGCATATTGGCTTTCCCACAAGGGCAAACTTGGGCATGCCGGCAAATTCAGGATCCTCTAAATAGAAATATGAAAATGAATGGGCTTCATTCCTCAAATACAGTTCTAAAGCATCTATAATAATAAAAGTATAATATACTAATTAGACCAGACAGCTGAACAACCTTCCCGACAACCTCTGGACGACGAAGCTGGGGCTGAGAGGGCCAACCCCCTTGTAGGAATTTTGTTCATCGGTCCTCTAATATAAATAGAATAACCACAGGGACATTCTCCAAATACCAGAGAAAGTTATCTCAGGATTTTTTTCAAAAAAGTACTACTTCTGTTACACCAATAATAAAATGTGTCAGATATCATATGGGCTAGAATTTTGATATGCTTCAGAAAGAATTTAAATGGAAATCAGGGTCTGTTCCAGCTCCTCCCAAATCCTTTAAAGATATCCAGAGTGGCCTTGCACTCTACTTCAGATTATCCTCTTGCCCTACCATGTGAAACTTACTGGTGCATTTTTAATGCAGGAGGTCCTAGAACATTTGCCTCCAGAAATGCTACCTATTTTGGAAAGGATTTTTTTTTTCATTTGAGCTTTTCTCAGAGTTCAGGCTGGGAAAAATAGCATAATTCAACCTGCAAGAACATTGTTCATTGGTCCGAGCCTATAATTTTCCTTTGCATCCAAATGTCATTGTTTCCGATAGGATCTGTAACTGAAGAAGGAAGATTTGAGAGCCAAGTAAAATTGAAGAGAATATCATTTCCCAAATTAGGAAAGCAAGGCCAAAAATATGAGTCTATAGATCAAAACAGTCAAGGGAAATTAATGCTTTCACTTGTTTTAAAAGTCAACCCTTGATAATCCAAATATATGGTAGGGAATCATTGCCAGATAGTTCAGAGTTATGAATAACCTAGAAATATTTATATTTCCACTTGCAAATTGATATTTGGATATGAATAACTCTAGTGTCCAAGAATTCACAATTAAACTGAATAAAGAAGACCCAACTTTATAGAAATTGGAACACACCAAACACAGTAGTAGATGCAAAATCAGTAATCATTGAATAAATATTATTGATAGAAAAATAGGTCAATTTTCCTGGAATATTTGTCTTTGCTTCTACTTGCTGCCTCATATGTTTCTCAGTGATGTTAGAAATAATTTATTTTCTGGGGTTTAAAAATCTAGCTTGATAGCAGCCCTGGATTTCATGCTGTATGTACAGCAAAGGGTACCTACCTCAAGCAGTGAGGATTGGTAATCAAGGTACAAAATTATGATAAATTCACTGGTTTTAAAATAAGTCAGTTATCAAACTTATAATAGTGAGTCTTCAGAAATGGGGCTGAAAACTTATTAGACATCTCAAAAGCAAGACACGTTTTTACCAAATAACAATAATAGCAAGATAAGCTATAGCGGGGGAGAATCCAAGATGGCGGCATAGGTAAACACCTACACTGCTGCCTCGCACAACAATTTCAAAACTACAACTAAAAGACAGAACAGACATCATCCAGAACCACAGGAAAGCTGGCTGAGTGTAAGTTCTACAGCTAGAAGGAAAGAGAGGGGCTCACAGAAACCCAGAGGAGCTGCAAAAAGCCGAGGTACGGAGACGCACGCGATGAGAGAGTGGGTGCCGGAGTGCCTGGCTGGCTTTCTCTGGCGGGAGGGAAACGGAGACTCCCAACGGCATTGAACCCCTTATCTTACGACACTAAACCCCAGATCCAGCCGAAACTCATACGGGGGAGTTTGGACTGTGAAAAGGGAGAGGTGCATGGAAATTTAGGGGAGTCGCAAAAGATCGGAGGTCTGGTCGCGCATGGCGCTGTGCGAAGGACAGACTGCTGATTGTGCCGCTGGCTTTCGAGAGTGGGCGGGAGACAGACCCTCCCAACAGCGCCACTTCTGAGTCCACTAAGCCCCTGTTTCCGGTGAAACCCTGGAGTCCTAGACTGGTGTGGTCCTGAAGCGCAGGGGAGCTGGAAAGGCAGCGGTTAGAGGCACTGCGGGTGTGCGCAAAAGGACCGCTCCAGCCATTACCCAGTCACGTGAGACTCAGGGGCCGTGGAGGGCGGGGCCAACTGGAAGGCAAGGCGGTCCCTTAAGCCCTGAGACTCCACCCCTCCCAAGCTCAACAGAGGCTTCTTCGGCTTTGCAGTCTGGTATCATAAGGCTGAATTCAACAAAGAAGTTTCCCCGGCATAGTGAAAATGCCGAGACAAGGGAAGTGATTACAAACAAAAGAAATGGAGGGAAAAAACGACTGGATATAGAGTTCAAAACCACGCTTGTAAGGTTTTTCAAGAATATGCTAGAAAAGATGGATAAATTTAGCGAGAGCCAAGAGGAGATGAAAAAGGACCAACTAGAGATGGAAAAGGTCCAACTAAAGATGATAAAAGACCAACTAGAAATTAAACATACACTGACTGAAATAAAAAATATTATACAGAGTCCTAACAGCAGACTAGAGAAAGGCAAGAATCAAGTCAAAAATTTGAAATATAAAGAAGCAGAAAACACTCAACTGGAAAAGCAAGAAGAGAAAAGAATCTAAAAATGTGAACATAATGTAAGGAGCCTCTGGGACAGCTTCAAGCGTACCAACATCAGAATTGTGGGGGTGCCAGAAGAAGAGAGAGAGCAAGATACTGAAAACCTATTTAAAGAAATAATGACTGAAAACTCCCACATCTGGTAAAAGAAATAGACTTACAAGTCCAGGAAGTACACAGAACCCCATATAAAAGGAATCCAAAGAGGACCACACCGAGACACATCATAATTAAAATACCAAGAGAAAAAGACAAAGAGAGAATATTAAAAGCAGCAAGAGAAAAACAGTTTATTACCTACAAGGGAGCACCCATAAGACTGTCAGCTGATTTCTCAACAGAAACGATGCAGGCCAGACGGGAGTGGCAAGAAATATTCAACGTGATGAATAGCAAGAACCTACAACCAAGAATAATCTATCCAGCAAAGCTAACATTCAGAATTGAAGGGCAGATAAAGAGCTTCACAGATAAGAAAAAGCTAAAGGAGTTCATCAACTCCAAACCAGTATTATATGAAATGCTGAAAGGTACTCTTTTAGAAGAGGAAGAAGAAAAAGGTAAAAGACAAAAAATTATGAACAACAAATACATATCTATCAATAAGTGAATCTAAAAATTAGTGAATTAAAAATTTGATGAACAGAATAAACTGGTGAATAGAATAGAATCAGGAGCACAGAAAGGGAATGGACTGATAATTCTCAGGGGGAAAGGGGTGAGGGGTGTACAGGGAGAGACTGGACAAAAATCATACACCTATGGATGAGATCAATGGGAGGGAGCTAAGGGCAGAGGGAGGGGTGGGAGCTGGGTGGAGGGGTGCTATGGAGGGGAAAAAAGAGAAACAAATGTAATCTGAATAATAAAGATTTAATTAAAAAATAAGATAAGCTATAGTAAGCACTTATTCTAAGCACATTATGTGTATAAATGCAGTTCAATCTCACAGCAAATCTAAGAAGTAAAATTAGTAACATAGTGATAGGCAGTGTAGATTCGGACTCTAGGTTGCTTGCATTTGGCTCTGGTGTCCCCATTTATGAGGACTTATAACTTTAGACAAACTGCCTAAATCCTCTCTTCTTGGTTTTCTCACTTGGAAAAAAGAAGCTAATAACAATATATACTTCATAGATGATATCAGTCTTGATGTTACCAAAATTGAATTCATGAAACCTAGTAGACACTCATTCTCATTGGCTGTAATCTTTATTACCCCTGGCTTAAAGATAAGAAAGCTGAGGCTCCATCATGTTAAGTAATTTACTTAAAGTGACACTACTACTAAGTTATCCATGATTTGAACCCAACAACACTAGTGGTAGTAATTCAACTCAATCCAACCGATGTGACTGCCTACTATAGAAGTCAGTAGGTGTCATTTCAGGAGAGAAAAGTAAATGATATAACTGTCTTTAAAAGGACACTCTTTGGTGGGGAAAATAGTGGTGAGACCTAAGATCAAGTTTCTATGATCATGTCCACTTACAGTCATAAGTAGTTACTAGGAACGCAACAAAAGGGATCATCAATTCTGAGATGCCTTCACCCAAAAGAGTGCATTTGAACTGGACCTACAAGGATGAATGAAATGTTAATGGTTAACCTCGAATTTCTTTTCTCTCTCTTTTTCCCAGGCTGATTCCAACAAAACCAGAATTGATGAGGCCAATCAACGTGCAACAAAGATGCTGGGGAGTGGTTAAATGTGCCCACTTACATTCTCTTCCAAATGCTGTCAGGCAAAACAGCACCTTCATGCTTTTCTCATGGTATTACCTAGTAGGTCTACACACATACACACATCAGTCCACCTCCAATGTAAATGTTGTCTTGTGTCATCCATTAACTTCCCAAAAATATTGTGTTTTTTGTTCTTTCAGAGTCTCTCTCTTTCCAAAGGTTGTATATAGTGGTCATTTGGTGGCTTTAACTCTCAATGTAAGATGTCTTGGGTTTCATTTTTCTTTTTCTTTCCTCAGTGGCGTTTGCTGAATGACAACAATTAAGGAATGCTCAATGTGCTGTTGATTCTTTCAATACAGAGTATTGTTCTTGTAAAACTGTGATATTCCACAGAGCTACTGCCACGGTCCTTTCTTTGGATGTTGGTCTCTGAAACTCTCAAAATTTGCTGTCTTTCGTTCCTCCTGGTTGTCATCTCTCTTTATGATTTCACAATTAGACAAATGTGGAATTACATAACAGGCATTGCACTAAAAGTGATGTGATTTATGCATTTATGCATGAGAACTAAATAGAGTTTAGATTCCTACTTAATAAAATATTTCCATGACAGCAGCATACTGATGAAAACACACACACACATGCAACAGCAACAACAAAACAGCAAAGCATGTTCAGTATTGAGACTGTCAAGATTAATTTATACCAGCAAAAATGCAGTAGTGTCACTTTCTTTCTGTCAGTATAGAGACTTATTAATCATCATCATCCTTTTTAAAAAAAAAGAATTTTTTAAAAAGATGAATTTGACACACTCACCATTTAATCATTTTCAGCAAAATAAACATTTGGCTGAAACTATGTCAAATAATTGTAATATAGGGTTTGTTTGCTGCTTTTGAAGGCTGTGTTTGGAAAAAGCAATCTTGTTTGAAACAGTGTGGAGATGTAAATTTTATAAGGCTGACTCTTACTTACTGATCACCGTTTTCCCTGTGATTTGTTATCAGTACAGTTCTCTGTTGCTTAATCTAGAGCTATGCACACCAAATTGCTGAGATGTTTAGTAGCTGATAAACCTTTAAAAAAATAATATAAATGAATGAAATATAAACTGTGAGATAAATATCATTACAGCATGTAATATTAAATTCCTTCTGTCTCTTCTGTCAGTTTGTGAAGTGATTGACATTTTGTAGCTAGTTTAAAATTATTAAAAATTATAGACACCAAATGTCTACTTTTACTTCTTCATGGACCCCATCTGATTTTGCACTCACACAGGAAGAAGAGACCTGGCTTCCCTGTCCCATTGCTCCTAAGAAGCCAATTCTGTGTGCTGGGACACTATATAGAAAAAAAAAAAAGCATCTCCTTTAGGTACAATTTCAATGGCAATTTAAATGTGGCTTTATTTTTATAATCTGTCTCAGAAATACATATGTGTAGATTCAGTGTTGGCTATGGGGGAATATATTTTTTTCCAGAAAATAGAAAAAAGGGTGGAAAAAATGTGGTGTTCAGACTTGGCCCTATATAGATTTAGGTATATCAGTTGTTAGTCAACTTTTACTCTTCCTTGCTCTACCCAATATACTCCCACCAAAATTGAGCCCTTCACAACCACCACCACTGCTGCCCCAACTTTTTAACAGCTTTTTGACATACAATACAGATCACCTATTTAAAGTATATAATTCAATGGTTTTTAGTATACTCAGAGTTGTACAATCTAATTTTAGAATAATGTTATCCCCAAAAGAAACCTGATTCCTATTAGCCATCACTCCCATCCCACTTCCTCCAGCCATAGGCAACCACTAATTTATGTTCTGTATCAATAGATTTGCCTATTTTGAGCATTTCATATAATGGAATTAGACAATATGTGATCCTTTGTGACCGGCTTCTTATATTTAGCATAATGTTTTCAAGGTTCATCCATGTTGAAACATGTAACAGAGCTTCATACCCTTTTATGGCCAAATAATATTATATGGAAAACACATTTTGTTTATCCATTCATCCACAATGGGCATTAGGATTACTTTCGCTTTTTGGCTATTATGACTTGTGTTGGTATGAACACTCATATATAAGTTTTTGTATGGACATGTGTTTTCAATTTTCTTGATATTACTATCATTTTTTCCACCATTATTGTCTCTACCACCAACACTTCCACCAGCATCACCATTACCTCCTCTATAATCACTGCCTTGACTATCACCACCTTCACCTTTCTGCTGCATCTTGCCACCTCTCCATCTTAAATAGGACCTCCACCACCTTCACCTTTATCACTGCTACCTTTCCAGTTACCATTATCACCTCCATCACCATTGCCATCACCACCATTGCCTCCACTTACATCTTTTTCATCATCTTCATCAAACCACCATTACCTCCCTCACCTCATTGTCTGAGTAATTAAAATCCCACACTGGATACAAGAAAAGTAAGAGATGGGCATTTTGCTTTAAGACCCATTACATAATTCATTCTGAAGCATATTTCTTTTTTATAATTGAGTTCATTCAACTTCAGCTCTAATGCAGTCAACTCCTTTTGGTTAAAAGATAACATATTCCCTGGGGATGAATCAGTTCTGTGTAATGTGCCAACTCAGGAAGTACATTAGAAATGTAATGAGGAAGAACACTGTAAAAGCTAAATCTTTCATCTCCCTCTTCCATGACCTTTCTACAAAAGGCCAGATGGCAGAGAATGGTGTTCCTGGGTCCTAGTAACAGAGTCCTTTCCTCTGTCTGCCTTTCCATTCTAGTTTCTGCTATCCTTCTTCCACATCTTTCTCGCATCAGATTTGGCCAACTTTCCTTAATCTTTGTCTCAGTGCTTTGTCAGCAAGTTGATGTTTGCAATGGAAATTAAGAGAAAGAAAAGAAAATTCATACTTTGTAATCATCCAGTCCATGGTGCTATGTTAAGTGCCTTATTTAGTTAGATTCATTAAACCCTCTTAAAAACACTGTAAAATGGGCATTATAGCCCATTTTGCAGAAAAAGATAATAATAGTTTAGTTAAACACTTATCCCAGCTAGTAAGTAATATAGGCATGATTCAAACCCAATGTATGTAAAGTTATAGAGAGACCTGAAAAATAAATTCAGGATGGTGCCTCTCTCAATTCAAACAGGAAACTCCAGGATATATTTGGCTTCACAAAGATCAGCAAAGACAAATGTACTGGACTTCTTATCAGGGGGCCTTGGTGAACCTGCCTTTCATCATTCATTTATTAATTTGTGAAATATTTTCTATGCCAGGTCCTAAGAACTGAGAGCAATGTGGGCGGGGAGGGTGAATTCCCTGCATTCATTGAACTTACACTCACGTTGCGGATAGATAAACCAACAAGTAAAATATAAAATATATCAGATGGTAAGTGTCAAAGAGAAATGGAAAACAATGAATGGGATAAACAGTGGAGGATATAGGAGAGAGGATGTTATTTTAAAATGAAGTGATGGGGAAAGACCTCACAGATCAAGTAAGTTTAAGAATTCTTCAAGTTTTGGGATAAATAAAATGATGTGTCCAGAGTGAATGCATTTGAGGAGCAGGGGCCAGGATTGATGAAACAATATATAAGCTATTTATATTTTTTCATTTAGTAATGCTGGGATACCTCATCTGCAACTCAGTCAATACCGGTTTAAAGTTCTTCCCCCTTGTTCAGAAGAGACTTGCAAAATCCGTGGCCCAATCAGGGAGGCAAGTTTAGAGGATGAAACTGTGCAGAGGATGAATATCAAATCATACTTTCTTAGAACCGTTGAAAGTGTTGACTTCATGGTCCAAGATGTAGGAATTCTTGCTCTAAATGGCCTGTGTATAATCATCAACTTAGTCATTTACTTTTGAGTAGGTTAGTGATATACCTCAGGTTCTCCATCTAGGTTTTAGAAACTCAAATCAATCTCCTAGAATGGAGGAAATTTGGAGAAACAAGAAAAGAGCCCATGGCTATTTCCAGTATAAGTATGAAACATTCTGGAGTTCCACCCCCAAACAGGGTGCCACCAGCTAATGTTCCCTACCCACCCTTACACTCATCCTTAGCTTCTCCAGGCTCTTGCCATAAGGGGCTTTACTGCTTTCAGTTTATGATTCTCTTTCCATAAACAACTCAAGAAAAACATCAACCATAAGCCTGCTGGGGACTGCTGCTGCCTTGGCCCATATTCTCTGAGCACTTCTCTACTCACAAAAGTTGTTGCACTGAAGAATCCTGTAATTCTCTGCCTTGGGGCTGGGAACAACAGAAAGGCTGACGTTTTAATACCCCTGGAAGCAGTTCTCAACCAGGATGGATGGGGATGAGTGAGTGGATACCCAGTTTGCTTGGGCCCAGGTTGGATAACTTTAAGTGTGTGTTCTACATCGTCTCCCAGAATGCCTCCAGCAAACTCAATCTCCAGTTTCTCACATGATAAGTTGCCTGATGAATATCACAGTCTTTATCAACTGTCTTTTCTCCTCTGTGTCATTCCCACCTCACTACTTGTGTTTCTTAGAATCTCTTCTCAAACTACTTGCTCCCAAATTTTTGCTTAAAGATCTGCTTCTGAGGAAGCCCTACATTAGGCAATACTTTCTGATGAGATAAAGGACAGCCTCTAAGCATCTCCCCCAAAACACCAGCATAGGGAGATGTGCTGCCTTCCTCCTTCCCAGCATTATTTGGACGCATCCTTAGTCAATGAAGTGCTCCTTGATTCTTACTGCCTGCATTTAAAAGCTGACATTCCTCAGTGATGAGCAAGGGACTGCATGCAAAGCAATACCAACTATTGCCTGAGCCCATTGACCTTCATCTGTGAGCTCCAGCGTCTGCCCCTCATGCACCACAACACCCTCCCCAACCAATGGTTGGAGAAACAAAGTTTCTAGTAAAAAACAATATGTTGCCTTCCACAAAGTTATAAACTAAAGAGTAGCAACAATGTGCAATGGGAAGAGAATTCAACCAGGAATCTTGATACTTTCCTGAGCTTTAGTCTTTATATGTCTAAGCAAATCTTTATAATTATACTTGGCTTGCCTATTTCACTGGATAGATTAAGAAAATCTACTAGGATAATGTTCATTAAAAGTCCTTGTAAATCTTATGTGCCACCAACATGACAATTAAAGTGAAAGAAAACATAATCAACACCATCAGAGATAGAAGCAGATGTTCCTTGCAACTTCTAATGAGAGAATTCACTCACTGCATACATGCATACAAGATGCACTCACTGAATTTCATCTTAAGTTTAAGTACATTATTTCCACATCAACTATGTTTCATGTCTTTGTTAAATCTGCCAATCAACTGCCCTAGCCTGTTTGGCTCAGTGAATAGAGCTTCTGCCCATGGACTGAAGTGTCCCAGGTTTAATTCTGATCAAGGGCATGTACCTTGTAGGCTCGACTCTCAGCTCTGATTGGGGCATGAGCAGGAGGCAACCAATCGATGTGTCTATCTCACATTGATGTTTCACTCTCTATGTGTGTCTTTTCCTTCCACTCTCTGTAAATATCAATAAAAAAGTATCCTGCAGTGATGATTAACCAAAAAAAATGCATTAACAAAATCTACCAATCAACAACCCAAGAACCTCCATGTACTAAACTGCAGCAGTTGATGTGCTAAATTTGTCACCATTATCTCTGATTTTTACCCTAATGTCATAAAAGTCAAGGACATTAACACTGTTTCTACTTCATTCATGTCTAAAATAAGAATTATCCCCTAGATATTGTGAGAACCAAATGAGTTGTACACTCTACTATTACCTATTGTTTTCACTGCTGCCAATATTGTTAATTATAAGACAAACCAGGCAAATGATCTAAGAAATATGGTGGAAGCTATGAAACTTCTGTAAGAGTTAGCTATAACTATGAAACAAACCACCCCAAAACATGGTGACTTAAAGCAATGAATGTTTATTTAGCTTGCAATTCTGCAGTTTGGCATTTTGAGCTAGGCTTGGCTGGTAGTTCTGATCTTAGTTGAGCTCTTCACATTACTTAGTCAACTGCATGTCAGCTGGGTGGCTTAGCCTGTGGGAGTTGGTCAGCCATTGGTCAAAGCCCCTCGCCTCTTCTCTCGGTTGACTCTCATTCTTTAGCAGTCCAACCTAGATTTATACTCATGGCAAAGTCAGGAAAATCCTAAGGAAGATAGTGGAAGCATGCAAAACTTCCTCTGAGCTCATCATGCCTACCACATTCTAGTGGCCAAAACAACTGACATTACTAGTTCAGACTCAAGACAGGGCAATACTCTCCACCACTTATTGAAAAAAAGCTTCAAAGTCATATTATCAAGGACGTGGATACAGAGAGGGGTGAATAATATGACTGTATTTACAACCAATCTACCACAACCTCAAATAGGCCAGTGAAACTCCTCAGTGGCCTTGGAATCCTATGGAAAGTGAAGGTTAGGGGGAACTCTGTATCTTAGAGTGGGCACATGCTAATATTCTTCCTTTTTAGTAGTATTCAGAAGAAAAAGTGTAGGGCTCAACAGCCCAAGAGAGAATTTAAGAAGCTTGAGCAGAGTAAGTGTGGAACTAGGGACTGCTGACAGTTTGTGGCAGCTTCTCCACAGACTGACCTTAATCCGTAAATAATGAAACTAATCCCTCCTATTCAAAGCAACAGGGTTTCAACAACATCATTAACCCCGAAACAACTGAACTTGAAAGAAAACATTTCAAAATGTTCAAAATAGAACTGGATCCTCAACCAGCACTTGACAAATATCCTTATTCTAGACTGTGGTTTTCCCCTGCCATCTTTTATTTGTTGCTATTTTGTGGGATTTTACACTGAAATTTCAGGGAGTAAGTGGGAGGCTTTCTTTTATTTTCCATTCTTTCCTATCTTTTCTATACAACGATATACTGTTCTCTTTGCTAGGAGGATAAAAAAGACTGATTACTCAGGGGTGAAAAAGAAATTATTTGTGTTAGAGACAGCTTAAGTATACACAAGATATATCTTGGGTATGTGGGGGAGTTGGGGTGTGGGAGGTGACTGCTGTCTTCCAAGGCACTGTCTTGCTTCTTTAAAGGAACCGTGACAAGCCCACAGTTTAGAAAAGATGAGGCAAGTGCTAATGGTGGGCGTTTTGAAACTTTCAGAGGCTGTGTTGATAGAAAGCCCTAGAGACCTAAACTCATACTCTTAATTGTTATGAAAGGCAAAACTCCAAATTAGGCCAAATAGATTCTCTAAGTGGTTGAGCTTTTATACTTCTCCACTAAAAATCCACTTTGCTTCCCATACCTATTGATTTGGACATGACAATGGCCCATTTGAATTTCTGCCCACTGAACTTCCATTTATGCACCTTAAATGCAAATAGCTTGCTCAGCTCAAGAGTTCCCATTGAACTATCTCAACACAACTTTGTTCCAGAGCCAGGATTTCAAGCCAAGGAGAACCTAAGGAGTGCCTTTGAGGTGCCTTTCCCTCCCCCAGTGCCTGAATTAGGGGTGCTACAGGCTGGCTCCTCAGAAAACAAAGCCTGAGATAAAGGCATAAGTCCAAGTAGTCTATTTGGGAGTGTGATTCCAGGGAGCAGGAAAAAGGGACGGGAGGGGGATATGGCGAAGGAGGGAGAGCCAGTACAAGAATGCATTAGGGAAAGAAGAGAGACAGGTAGAGAAAGAGAGAGAGGGAGAGAACATTATGGAAACAAGTCAGTGAGAGTTACCCATCCACTTCCATATTCCTTTGTCAAAGGTACCTGCAGGTCAGCCTGGTAACTCCCTGTACTTTGGGTTATGTGCATGGATGCCAAAGGGTTCTTTCTGGGGATGCCCTGTATTCATGCATCAAAGAAGCCTGGGTCAGAAATGAGAGTGAGGCTGAGGCAGGCACCTTCTTTTTGTGTTTGTGTGCAGCTGGTGGAATTCTGAATGAAACTGGGTGCCCCTGCTGTGTGGCTGGGGTAAGAGACAAGGATGAGCATTGGAAGGCATGCTTTGGAAGCATCTGATGTGCACTCCAAACAGTTGTGCAGGTTATCCGCTGCTCAATCCTAGGAGGCACTATTCCCATCATAACAGCTGCTTCATATTTTCCTGTTCCATACATGAAAGATTCAGCTTGAAAGAGCTTTCCCGCTAAAGAAGAAAATATAAGAACAACAACAAATGACAACTTTAAGAGCCATTGTTTTAAAAATCCTTTGTAGGCTCAATGGACCGGACAAACTGAAGAATAGATGGGAGATGGGAGGGAGAATGAGCTCTAAATATTGGTGGCAGATTAAAGGTTTTGGATGACAGCAGAACATAATAAAGGATTTTTTTTTTGGTTTTGGTTTTGAGTCCTGAAGACCCAGAGATAGAGCCAGAACTTTAGCATGGGGAATAGAGGAAAGAGAGATAAGAAAAAGGGACACCAAAGAAGATATGGTTGAAAGATTCTGGCAAAATGACAACTCAGAAAAGAAAGGAGGGCAGAAAATGACAGTTAAAAGAGAACAAGAAAAAATATAAAAGGGGGCTTTTAAATAAAAAATAGTGCCTAAAGGCTTAGAAGACAGAGGCTGGTTTGGACTGAGTTCTTCATTGCCATATCCAGGCTATTTCTCTTTCAGTTTTCTAATGAAATTGTGTTCCCTAGTCCCTCACTCTAATTTGATTCTCATGGACATTGTTAAGGTGCCTTGATTACAAGCTTCTACACCACAAAACCACTCACCCTCAGTCTCAACCCATCCAACGTTGTCCCGAAGTTCAGAGAACTTAAACTCATTCTCTGACCCAAACTTTCCCACCTCTATCTTAATATCAGATTTCAAGCTATATTACAAAGCAACTGTTCTCAAAACAGCCTGGTACTGGCACAAGAACAGGCATATAGACCAATGGAATAGAATAGAGAACCCAGATATCCACCCAAACCACTATGCTCAACTAATATTTGACAAAGGAGGCATGAACATTCAATGGAGCCAAGATAGCCTCTTCAATAAATAGTGTTGGGAAAATTGGACAGATACATGCAAAAAAATGAAACTGGACCACCAACTTACACCAAATACAAAAATAAACTCAAAATGGATACAGGACTTAAACATTAGAAGGGAAACCATAAAATTACTAGAGGAATCTACAGGCAGCACAATCTCAGACATATGCTGAAGGAACTTCTTCACGGATATTGCTCCAAAGGCAATGGAAGCTAAAGAAAAAATAAACAAATGGGACTACATCAAAATAAAAAGCTTTTGCACAGCAAAAGAAACCATCAACAAAACAACAAGAAAGACCACTGTATGGGAGAACATATTTGCAAATGTTATCACTGATAAAGGTTTAATCTCCAAAATCTACAGCCAACTTATACAACTTAATAAAAGGAAGATAAATGATCCAATAAAAAAAAATGGGCAACGGACCTAAATAGAACCTTTTCGAAAGACGACAGAAGGAAGGCCAAGAGACACATGAAAACATGTTCAAAGTCACTAATCATCTGAGAGATGCAAATCAAAATGACAATGCAATACCATCTTACACCGGTCAGAATGGCAATCATCAACAAATCAACAAACAACAAGTGTTGGCGAGGATGTGGAGAAAAAGGAGCCCTTGTGCACTGTTGGTGGGAATGCAGAGTGGTGCAGCCACTGTGGAGAACAGTATGGAGTTTCCTCAAAAAACTAAAAATGGATCTCCCATTTGACCCTGTAATCCCACTCTTAGGAATTTATCCTAAGAAATCACAAACACCAATCAGAAAGGATTTATGCACCCCTATGTTCATAGCAGCACAATTTACAATAGCTACAATTTGGAAACAGCCTAGGTGCCTGTCAGCAGATGAGTGGATCAGAAAACTGTAGTACATCTACACAATGGAATTCTATGCTGCCATTAAAAAGAAGAAATTCTTACCATTTGCAGCAACCTGGTTGGAACTGGAGAGCCTTATGCTTAGTGAAATAAACCAGTCAATGAAGGAGAAGCATCACATGATCTTACTCATTTGTGGATAATAAAGAACATTATAAACTGATGAACAAAAAGATAGATACAGAGGCAGTAAAGCATCAGACTTTACAGCAGGAAGATTAAAGTTAGGTGAGGTAGATAAGAGATCAATCAAAGGACTTGTATGCATGCATATAAGCATAACCAATGAACATAGACACTGGGAGGTTGGGGTATCCCTGGGAGGGAGGGGGGGCAATGGGGAGATATGTATAAAAATTAATAAAAAAATAAATAAAAGGAACTGAAGACTCTTAAAAAAAAACAAAAACTTTCCCACCTCCATTCTCTCATGTTCTTACCAGTACATCTCTGCCCATGCTCTTCAAACTTATCTAAACTTCTAATTGCTTCTCCTAAGTTTTCTCTCAGTAAGTCCAACTTCCCAATGTCACCAAGAGCCATGGTACACAACACCTTCCACTCTCATGTCAACATCTTCAATTTCACCCCTGAATAATTGGTCTTTTTTAATCCCCAAGCAAAGAGAACAGTATATCTTTGTACAGAAAATATTGGAAAAGGAAAATAAAAGAAAGCGCCACCCCTCCCACCTATTCCCTGAAATTTCAGCAAATTCCCACAAAATAGCAACAAATAAAAGATGGCAGGGAAAAACCACAGTCTAGAATAATGGTATTTGTCAAGTACTGGTTGAGGATTTTGAACATTTTGAAATGTTTTCTTTCAAGTTCAGTTGTTTAGGGGTTAATGATGGTGCTGAAACCCTGTTGCTTTGAATAGGAGGGATTAGTTTCATTATTTCTGGATTAAAGGTGTGGATACAGAGAGGGGTGAATAATATTTACAATCCATCTATCACAACCTCAAACAGTCCCCTGAAACTCTCTCCTCTGTGGCTGTGGCCTTGGAGTCCTGTGGAAAGAAAAGGGTAGGGTGAACCCTCTGTGTGTCTTAGAGTGGGCACATACAAATATTCTTCCCCTTCAGTAGTATTTAAAAACAACAACAACAACAAAAAAAAAAACTGTAGGGCTCAGCAGCCCAGCAGCCCCAGAGAGGATTGGAGAAGCAAGAAAGGATTTGAAAAGCATGACTATGGGCCTGGGACTGCTTACAGTTTGTAGCAGCCTGGCTATAAGACACTTCTTTGTTTTATATGAAACCACTTTCCTCTGGCTCTTCTCTTACTCTCTGCTCTCCTTTGGGTTTAGTCCCAGTCAAGGGCACATAGTTGGGTTGCAGGTCTGATCTCCAACCCCTAGTCAGGGGCGCATGAAGGAGGCAACCAATTTATGTGTCTCTCACATTAATGTTTCTCTCTCCTTGCCCCCTCCCTTACATCCTCTCTAAAAATCAATTTAAAAATATCCTCAGGTAAGGATTAATAACAACAAAAAAGATCAGGAGCAAACTCATCAGCAGGACATGTGAACCTATCCAGGAGCCAATGGCTGCCAAACACTGGGACCCATTCATTACAATTGCTTCCTAGTTTAATAAAATGCTTGCAGTTATCTGAAAAAGATAAACTTTCTCCACCCAGAACTGAGTCTCCACCTCACTCTGGTAAGCACCTGCTCTTCCTTAGGTAGGCATCTGCTGAAGGCTTTGACTTCCCTGATCACCTTAAGGTAGACTTAACACTTCCTCTCATTCTTCTCAGAACACCCCATTCAATCTTCAAGTATGATGTGTATCATATTACATTGAAATATTTAACTTTATATTTGTCTTTTTCATGGCACTACAAACTTGTATCAGTCACTATTGCTGCATAACAAGCAGTCACACAAGCTCAGTGACCTACAATAAATATTAATGTCTCACATTTTTGTGAGGTTGAGCAGTCTTCAGTTGAGTGGTTCTGCTGAGCACTCTCATGCATCTAGTGGGGTTCTGTCTGGGCTGGGCTGGACTGGGGCAGCTTAAGTGGGATACCTCTGCTCGATTTGTCTCACTTTTTTTTTTTTTGAGGAGAAAAGGGAGAAAAAAATTTTTTTTTTAGCTTAACATTTTTTATTTTATTATTTTATTTTTTAATAAATCTTTATTGTTCAGTTTATTACAGATGTTCCTCTCCCCCCCCTTAGTTCCCCTCCACCTGATTCCCCACCCCCATCCCATACCCTTACCCCCACCACTGTCCTCATCCATAGGTATAAGATTTTTGTCCAATCTCTTCCCATACCCCATCACACCCCCTTCCCCTGAGAATCATCAGTGCACTTCGTTTCTATGCCCCTAATTCTATTATATTCACCAGTTTATTCTGTTCATCAGATTTTTTTATTCACTTGATTTTTAGATTCACTTGTTGATAGGTATGTATTTGTTATCACTTTGTTGTTTATAATTTTTATCTTTACCTTTTTCTTCTTCCTCTTCATAAAGAATACCCTTCAGCATTTCATATAATCCTGGTTTGGTGGTGATAAACTCATTTAGCTTTTACTTGTCTGTGAAGCTCTTTATCTGACCTTCAATTCTGAATGATAGCTTTGCTAGGTAGAGCATTCTTGGTTGTAGGTTCTTGCTATTCATCACGTTGAATATTTCTTGCCACTCCCATCTGGCCTGCATCGTTTCTGTTGAGAAATCATCTGACAGTCGTATGGGTGCTCCCTTGTAGGTAATTAATTATTTTTCTCTTGCTGCTTTCAAGATCTCTCTTTGTCTTTTGCCCTTAGCATTTTAATTATGACGTGTCTTTTTTTTTTATTTTTTACAGAGAGGAAGGGAGAGAGATAGAAAGTCAGAAACATCAATGAGAGAGAGACATCCATCAGCCACCTCCTGCACGCCCCACAGTGGAGATGTGCCCATAAGCAAGGTACATGCCCCCAACCGGAATCGAACCTGGGACCCTTCAGTCTGCAAGCCGATGCTCTATCCACTGAGCCAAACCAGTCTCGGCTAATTATGATGTGTCTTGGTGTGGTCCTCTTTGGATGCCTTTTGTTTGGGGTTCTGTATACTTCCTGGACTTGTACGTCCATTTCTTTCACCAGGTAGAGAAAGTTTTCAGTCATTATTTCTTCAAATAGGTGTTCAGTATTTTGCTCTCTGGCACCCACATGCTTTTGATATTGGTATGCTTAAAGTTGTCCCAGAGGCTCCTTACACTATCTTCACATTTTTGGATTCTTTTTTCTTTTTGTTTTTTTTGGTTGGGTGTTTTTTGCTTCCTCATAGTTCAGATATTTGGTTTGATTCTTGGGGTCCTCTAGTTTGCTGTTGGATTTCTGTATATTCTTTTTTTTTAAATATATTTTATTGATTTTTTACAGAGAAACATCGATGAGAGAGAGACATTGATCAGCTGCCTCTTGCATGTCCCCTACTGGAGGTGTGCCCGCAACCAAGGTACATGCCCTTGACCGGAATCGAACCTGGGACCTTTCAGTCCTCAGGCTGATGCTCTATCCACTGAGCCAAACCAGTTTCGGCTGTATATTATTATTTCAGACAGTGTATGCTTAATTTCTGACCGATCCTTTCCTTTTTTTTTTTTTTTTTGGCATTCTCATTAAGATCTTTGAAGGTCTTACTACGTTTCTCAGAGGTCTCACTAAGTTTCTTGGCAGTTTGTAGAAGATTCTTGAGTAACCTTATAAATGTGGTTTTGAACTCTATGTCCAGTAGTTTGCTTTCTTCAATTTCTTTCATTTGTGACATGTTTCTTGGTCTCCGCATTTTGGCTGCTTTCCTGTGTTGGTGGAGTGGCTTTGTGTGCTAGTTGTCCTTTATGGTCCAGTAGCTCCACCTTCCCAATCACCTGAAGTGGACACTCTTGGTGCACCCCTTGTAGGGTGGGTACACAGTCTTATTGTAGTTAAGCCTTGATTATTATTGATACAATGGGAGGAATTGACCTCTGGGCCAATTGACTGTGAGGATTAGCTGTGTCTATTAAAGGAAGAACTGCTGTGTTAGAGACACCCCTATGGGGCAAGACTTGCTTCAGTGGGGCTTTGGTGCTCACTGAGTCTGCCTCTTGAGTGTGTCACGTATGGATGTGAGGAGTTGAAATCTGGTGTCCTCTCACACTGACCTCCAGGTACACTGGTTCCTGGATCTCTAAGGAGGTGCAAGTCATCTAGTGTCTGAGGTCACCAGCAGGAGCTACAGGGAGATATGCAGATTTCTCCTCTTTGCTTAGAGTTTGAAAGTTTTGGGGTTGTCTGACCCAGTTGTAATTTGTTAGGTTAAGCTGCTAGAGGGCAGGCCATTCATATGCAAAAGTCGCTGAGCACAGCTGGGTGGGTTTGTAAATTGGGCAGAGCGGGGTCTCAGGGAATCGCTAGGCTAGGTCATGGCAAAACAGCAATGGCTGCCAGTCAGCCCTCTCTGCTGTGTTCTGTTCTGTGTCCTGCACCCCAGCGCATTAAACAATGATTCCTGTGCTCATCTCTGCGAAAAGGCCACCCTCCCTTTCTGACCTGATGGCCAACAGTCCAGTTTCTCCATGTATGAGTTTGAGTCCCCAGAATCTCACCAGAAACTGTAGTTCAGAGAGTCGGGAACTTGTAACTCCCTCCCAATTGAAAAAAAAAAAAAAAACAAAAAAACAGCGCATGCCAGCCTGATTCACGCATCTCCATACCTCTGCCTTTCTGAGCCTCTGCACATCCTACCAGGTCTCAATGCACTTTTTTCTTTCCTTCTAGTTGTAGAACTTCCACTTTACCAGCTTTCCCGTGGTTCTGGAGGATAGTCATTTTGTCTTTAGTTGTAGTCTTGGTGTGGTTGTGAGAGGCAGCACATATAGGTGTATACCTTATGCCACCATCTTGGTTCTCCTCACATTCTTGAAAGCAAGGATTTTGTCTGGTACTGGTATTGAATTGTTAAATCTAGGAACACAATGAGATAGCTAGTTAATATTATATATATCCTAATAAACTGAAGGCACTAAACTGAAGCCAGTGGTATTCCCTACTCTTCTCAAATTCTTCCCCCTATTCCCCAAGTGAGCAGACTACCCCCTCACCCATCCTCATAAGTGTTATTTTTCCCTATTAATGCTATTATTTTCTCACTATTCTAGTGATTATAGTGTAAGACTTCTGTCTTACAACCTCTCAGCAGAATTTTCAAATAGCAGGTGGTATTTTATCTACAGCTTAACAATGATTGTTTGCCCTCTCTAGGGCTATTTGAAGAAAAGCCACTCGGGTGGTTTAAAATATCTTTGCAATTCTTTGACACTCCCTCTAATAGGTGAAGCCTAATTCCTTCCCCGTAAGTGTGGGCTTAATGACTCAGTCCTAAGAATAGAACACAGCAGAAGTGACAGTGTAACTTCTCAGACTAGGGTATCAAAAGCCTTGTGCTTCTTCCTTTTTTTCTCTGGGATCACTTGCTGTGGGAGAAGCCAGATTCCATATCATAAGGGCACTCATAGAGAGGCCTTCAGCCAATAGGCTTATGAATAAGTCTTTTTGGAAGCAAATCCTCCAGCCCAAGAATGTCAAACTCAAAGGCCAATATAAGTCAACTAACGAGACAGGTGCAGGCAATGAGTTTGTCATGCTTGCACCAGCTCCTTCTGAAGAATGTTGTAGCCCAACTAACATTTTAACTCAACTTCATGAGAAATTCTGAAACAGAACATGTTGCTCCTGCATCCTGGTTCTCAGAAACTTTGGGAGATAATAAATGCTTCTTTTAAGCTGATAAGCTTTGGAACTGTTTTCTATGCAACAATAAATAACTAATTCAGCTACTTTATTAATAAATCATTGAGCTCTCCCCCCAAAGTCCAGGTTTCATAATTACAACATCACAGTGGCTTCTTTACAGTATAAAGGGAAGAAAATACAACACCAACCCCACCTTGGAACCCTCTATCTAGTGTTTTTAAAAAAAAGTATACTTGAAGCCTATATGATCTTATTAACCAATGTCATCTCAATCAATTTCATTTTTTTAAAAAAATAATAATAGACAAAAATAATTATCTATCTTCCTTGGAGGCTAACATAAAACTGTCAGGCTTTAGGAGGGACTGTTTAATTTGACTGCAAATGTTGTCCAGAAAGTCTGAGTTGGGAAACAAATTTGCAGAAAAATTTAAAAAACTCTAGCTGAAGCCAATCCCTACTTTTCAAAATCCATGTTTAGCCACTACCTCTTCTGAGAAACCAGATTATCAGAACACAAACACAACCTCCAGTTTATTGAACTGCCACTCGTTCTGCACTGCCAGCTTGGCCCCGAGGAGAGTAAAATGCTGCAGGCCAACTCCTGTCTAGCCCTAGGGCGATAATGAGGAAAATCATGCGGCTCCTAAAAATAATGAAAAAAGGGAGCAGCATTTGAGGTTGTGCGTCACTGATGTTTGAGAGGCAGGAGAGAAGGAAAATATTTTTAAAAACCCAGCAGAGAATGAACAGGCTCTGTAGACACAAAGCTGAAGGGAGCCCCCTAAGCCTGAGACCTCAGAAAGCCTCAGAGCTGGCTGGGCTGGAGGGCTTGATAAGCAGGTTCACAGGGGAGAAGCTTGCACATGGCACCCATCCAAGAGAGCTGTCATCCACTTAGGTACCGAAGGTTCTGGTCAGAGATGAGAGGCTTCACAGGCTCCAGATCTCCCCTTTAACCACTGAATGACAGCATCTACCTCCTCTTCATGGCAAAAAATAAATACTCACCAAGGAGCCACTTTACACTCAGCATTGTGCCAAACAAACCCAGGGAACACAAAAATGAATAAGGTTCTTGGGGATTTAGAATCCAAGTTGGAGACTAACCTACAAAGCGTCATACAAAAGAATGGGAAGAAGCAATGAGAGAGGAGCAGTGGGAAACAGAGGAGGAATGCCTACTCAGACTGGAACTGAAGGTAGTGGGAGGAGAACTAGGAGGCTACCTGGAGAAGGTGGCATGTGAGCTACAAATTGAGGAATCATCCTGGTTAAGTATGTGTTGTAGGAGAAGGAGGCCAGGTAATTCCAGAAACAGATGATATCACTATATTAGTTTCTATGGCTGCTGTAATAAATTATCACAAGTGGGTGGCTTAAAATAACAGAATTTCATTCTTTCAGTATTCTGAAGATCAGAAGCCTGAAATCAAGGTGTTGACAGAGCCAACCTTCCTCTGAAGGCTCTAGGGAAGAATCTGTCCTGTTCAGCTCCTGCTAGCTGCCAGCATTCCTTGGCTTGTGACCAAATCAATCTCTTCTTCCATCTTCACAGTCCACACCTTCTCTTCTGCATGTCAAATTTCCTCTGCTTCTGTCTCTCTCTCTTTTTTTAAAGTAGAATGGAAAGAGTTAATTCATTCTTTTACTCATTCTCACATTATTTTAATCAATCAATTTTTTAATTAAAACTTTATTATTCAGATTAATACATTTGTTTCTCTTTTTTCCCCTCCACCCGGCTTCCACCCCTCCCTCTACCTTACCTCCCTCCCGTTGACCTTATCCATAGGTGTATGATTTTTGTCCAGTCTCTCTCTGCACACCCCTCACCCCTGAGAATTATCAGTCCACTCCCTTTCTGTGCTCCTGATTCTATTATATTCACCAATTTGTTCTGTTGATCAAATTTTTATTTTACTTAATTTTTAGATTCACTTGTTGATAGATATGTATTGTTGTTCATAATTTTTTGTCTTTTATCTTTTTCTTCTTCCTCTTCTAAAAGAGTACCTTTCAGCATTTCATATAATACTGGTTTGGAGTTGATGAACTCCTTTAGCTTTTTCTTATCTGTGAAGCTCCTTATCTGCCCTTCAATTCTGAATGATAGCTTTGCTGGATAGAGTATTCTTGGTTGTAGGTTCTTGCTATTCATCACGTTGAATATTTCTTGCCACTCCCATCTGGCCTGCATTGTTTCTGTTGAGAAATCAGCTGACCATCGTAATGGGTGCTCCCTTGTAGGTAATGAACTGTTTTTCTCTTGTCTTTTAATATTCTCTCTTTGTCTTTTAATATTCTCTCTTTGTCTTTTGCTCTTGGTATTTTAATTATGATGTATCTTGGTGTAGGCCTCTTTGGATTCCTTTTATATGGGGTTCTGTGTGCTTCCTGGTCTTGTAAGTCTATTTCTTTCACCAGGTAGGGGAAGTTTTCAGTCATTATTTCTTTAAATAAGTTTTCAGTATCTTGCTCTCTCTCTTCTTCTGGCACCCCCACAATTCTGATGTTGGTACACTTGCAGCTGTCCCAGAGGCTCCTTACATTATCTTCATACTTTTGGATTCTTTTTTTCTTCTTGCTTATCCAGTTGAGTGTTTTCTGCTTCTTTATATTTCAAATTTTTGACTTGATTCTTGCCTTCCTCTAGTCTGCTGTTAGGTCTCTATATAGTATTTTTTATTTCAGTCAGTGTATATTAATTTCTAGTTGGTCCTTTTTCATCTCTAGTTGGTCCTTTTTCAAATTTCTTTATTGATTAAGGTATTATATGTGTCCTTATCCCCCTGTTACCAACGCCCCTCTGAACCCCTCCACTCATGCCTTCACCCCTCTGTTGTCCATTAGTTAGGCTTATATGCATGCATACAAGTCCTTTGGTTGATCTCTCTCCCTTAAACCCACCCTCTCTCACCTTTCCTCTGAAGTTTGAAGGTCAGATCGATGCTTCTCTATCTCTGGATCTGTTTTTGCCCATTTATATTTTTAAAGATCCCTTTGCTACTGAATGAAAACAGTTTGCAAGAAGTGTGAGGGAAAATAGGTGCCCATCTAAAAGACCATTACAAAATCCAGATGAATATGGGGTAAGTGGTTTTGACTAAGGGGATGACTATGGAAGTGGAAAAAAAGTGGACAAACTTGAGAATTACCTTAGAGATAAAACTGGAATTGAACAATGGATTGAAAGGTAAAGAAAGGATTGGTAAGGGAATCCGCTGACTGTTGGTTGATCTACAACCAGTGATTTTCAACCAGTGTGCAGCAAGAATTTTTAAAACATGCAATATCTGTACTATTTAATCAGGACTGCTGACATCTTTTCCCTTAGATGGTAAAAAAAAAATGACAGCCAACATAACAATAGCTGTCTGGTGTGAATAAATCAAAATTATACTTTTTTTTTGTCAGATTGGCAAAAAATGTATTTTTTTGGTGTGGCACAGAACTTTAGTAATTATTTTATGTGTTCCATAAGGTGGAAAAAGTTGAAATTGCTGATCTAGACTGTCTACCTCAAACAAATGGATTAACTCAGCTTTGCTCTGTATGCCACTCATTCTGCAGCAGGATAACTGGGCACAGGCGCTTGGAGACAGCAGACCAAACTACCGTGGAAACCAGGAAGCTCTTTCTCAAGCCTTTGCTTAAGTCACATCTGTCCATATCCTATTGGCCAAAGCAAGTTACATAGATTAAATCAGAATCAAAGGCCAGGGAAATAGGCTCAACCTCTTGACGATGGAAACTGTAAAGCAATACCACAAAGGGCATGGGTATAGGAAGGGCAGAGAAATGAGAAGACAATGTTTTCCAAAGGACTGACAGCTATTCGTTAACAGCCAGAGGTTAGCATAGTTGTGAAATATTGAAAATGGTAAGTGCCTATCACTGCCAGAGAAATCAGTAAGCCTAGAAAGCAAGAATTAAAGTGGCAAATAAATGCTAGACTCTGAAATGCCCTAGGGGCCAAGGATATGCTCTCTGGCCAGTTTTGTTTTATCACAGTGAAGCAGACATTGCAGGACAACACGAGATAGGCTGGCAAGCAATTCCATTCTCCCTTTAGTTTAATTATAAATGCTTCTCAGTTAGTAGTTACCTGGTGCCTTCCTTGAGTGGGATTCTGCTGGTACATTCTGTATGGTACATCTATACAAAGGGATACTATACAACTTTAGGGATGAGTTAAGCCTATACCTGAGGTTATAAAAACATTTTTTATGTATATTTTTATATAATGAAAGATTCTGAAGAGTAAATTGGATATATAGGCATATTAGAGTACAAATAAAACACTCATTACATATATATGTACTTATACACATAGGTATATATTGCATATGTATTTCATATGTATGTGAAGTTCAAGGACTCATTGCCATATACACACACTTATTACATGTAGTATGTGTGTGTGTAAAGGAGTCCTCCAGTTTTAACCTCTCAGTGAAAATAAGAAAATTAAGAACTTGTCTATGAGAATTTTACATTTTAAGTAGGAAGGAAGCCAACATGTAAACTTAGAATCATGATGGGGGCAGGCAATCAGCTGAATGCACTGACTATGTTGGCACGTGGTGCATGTCACACCTCTGCTGGAAAATGTTGATGCATAGTTGTGACATTTTTAATGCTCCATCTGGGTTTAATAAACTTCCCTCTTTAAAATAAGAAATATACATATTTGATATAGATCCTTTATTATAAAGCTCTCCATCTATTTCTGTAGATTTATTTCATGAGACATATGACATGGAATATAAAGCTAAGAGCAAAGGTCTTTGGGGAATGAGTGCCATGTTTGTTTTGTGTTTGGCTGACTTGTTCTTTATTTTCTTGTCATTTAACAACACTTCCCATATGCAAAATTTCCTTTCACTTGTCTGAAAAATATGGCCTGAATGGATAAGTGAATAGACAGCAGAAGGAGAAAATCATCTGTTATCTACACATAGAAGGAAAACAGGACATGAATTTGCCAAAATAGCCAGTTCCCACATTTCCAAACCAAGAAAAGCTACAATTAATTTTCTTTCCTAAAAATTATGTTAGTTCTAAAGAACATTATGAGAATAAGAAGAAGGGTAATTAGAAGCATAATCTGAATTCAGAGTAACTTGCTTCCAAAGCATTAAAAACTTAAAAGGGAATGAGAGTATGTGGAGGGATTCTTACCTGATTCTCTCCAGCTACGATTAGAGATTTGAAATCTGTTGTTACCTTGCCATGGCAATCTTCACACTTAAATTCCAAGATGTTGAACTTTTGTCATTTTATTCTTTGGGAGAGTCCTTCAACTACTGCTTTTCCTGAATTACTGGCCTGTCACTGCCCTCAGTGCCTGACATTTATCCTAGTACATACTGTGATCCCACTTTCCCAGCCAGACAAAGGACGACAGCAAAGACCAGGAGGAATTTGACTGTGCTTTCAGCAAAAGCACTTAAATGTGTTCTTTCTAAATGATAGGGGCCAACAATTGAAAGTAATTCCCAAGGGTCAGTACCAGCTTCAAAAGCAGAAATTTGTCCTCTTGTTTTATTCAATTTCATTTAAATAAATATTTAAATATCTGCTATGTGCTGAGAGCTTCAGAAAATACAAAGATTAGAGTAAGCCATATTGTCAAAAAGCTTACAATGTAATAGGAGAATGAGTCCCCATAACTAGAAAGCAGTTCTCAATGTGTGGTCCTCAGACCAACAGCATCAGCATCAACTGAGATGTAGCTAGAAATGCAGATTCTCAGATTCCACCCCAGACCTTCTAAAGCTGAATCTCTGGGAGTTGGGTCCACCAATCTGTATTTTCATAAGTCTTCCAGATGACTATGATGGTCCCTAGTATTTAAGAAGTTCCTCTGTAAAGCAGAAGAGCATGAGCACTATAAGGGAGGAACAAAGTGCTTAGAGTAAAGGGGAAATCACATCTCTTTTGGAAGAAGGACTTACAGGAATGACAGTACTGCTGTGGAGCTTTTAAAGTTACAAAATATATTGACATTTAAGGGGTAGAGTAGGAAGAGGACATTCTGGGTAAGTGAAACATGAGCCAAGCAACAGAATTAAGAAAGCAAATTGACCAAGCCAATGTGGTTAAATGGTTGACCATCCACCCATGAACCAAGAGGTCTCCAGTTCTATTCCCAGTGAGGGTTGTGCAGGAGGCAGCTCATCCAGGTTTCCCTCTCATTGAGATTTCTATTTCTCTATCCCTGTCCCTTCCTCTCTCTCTAAAAAATGAAAATCAATACAAACATATTCTTTTAAAAAAGTTTTGCTTTTAAAAAAAGGAAGGAAGGAAGGAAGGAAGGAAGGAAGGAAGGAAGGAAGGAAGGAAAGAGAAGAAGGAAATGAGAAAGGAAGAAAATCAAAGAGTCTAGATTGATTGACATAAAAGAAGATGGAGATGAGGGTCGCAAGATAGGTTGGGGTCTCAAGTGCCAGGCTGAGGATTGTTTTGTCTAACCCAATGGCAATGACAAGCCACTCTGGTTTTTAATCAGAGATATACCAGGATTAGAGTAGTGTTTCTGGAAAATTCTCAGGTTTCTGTAAGATAATTAGGAGTACGAAGGTATCCAGGAAGGGGGGAAACAACTGAGTGGATGATGGCAATATTTTGGGTAAGTAATAATGAAAGTTTCACCTAGGAAGTTTGGGGAGAAGATATAAAAGTTAGAGAATTAATTGAAGAAAATTTGAAGGATTAAATCAATAGAATTTAGCATTTGATTGAATATTAGGAGGAAAATAATGAGATCAAAACCTTGATTAATAAGAGATTAGGCATGTCATAAACCAAAGACTAAGACAATCAGGAGTAGGAATTGGTTTTGGAAGGGATTGTTTTAAACATAGCTGGAATTCTGTAGCATGATGCTTCCTGACACTGAAAATGTAGGCACAGAGCTAATAATAATAATATCTGTAATATTTTGACCACTTAGGCTATGCCTGGCTAGGTATATGACCTATATTATACCATGTAAACCTTACATTGACTTTATGAAAAGGCATTATTATACCCATTTTTATTATGTAAATTAGATTCTGTTGCATAAAACAGAAAACCCACAATAACAATGGTTTAGTCTAGCATGTAGAAGAAATCAGGAGGTTGGCAGAGCAAAACAGATATGTGGCTACAATGAAGTCAAGTTCCTTTTAATGTCCTGCTTCACCATGTTCCACTGGGGAATTCCACCCTCAAGGGTACTTCATTAGTCAAGACTGTGCTGACCCTCCAGTTATCAGGGAGGTAATGGCTGAAAATATGGAAATGGATGTGTGTTGAGAGAATGAATATAAAGAATGGGAGGTTGGGAGAAAAAAATCTTTGAGAAAAACCACAGAAAATGAGAGGATGCACAGAAAAGAAAGAAGCACCATGTCAACAAAAGGCGAGAAAACAAGGCTTTTGAATAGGAGAGGTGAATAGATGGAGTCCGGTGGTGCTGTCCATCAAGACTAAAAAATGCTTATTGGGTTGAAGAAGGAGAGGTCCTTGGTGACCTTCCAAAGAACAGTGTCTATGAGACCAGATCTTAGTGTTAAGAAAATATTAGCTGGTGGAGCACTAGAGCAATAATTTCTCTTCCATAAAGTTTGGTGCTTCAGGGAAAGGGAGCAATCATGGTAGTGAGTAAGCTGAGCAGTGTTGAGGTAATGTTTTCATTGATTAGAAGACCTGAACACAATTTCCCTTTATGATGTCAGGTCTCTCAGAGACCAGATTTAAATTGCTTG
Source organism: Lasiurus cinereus (assembly GCA_011751065.1). Taxonomy (NCBI): domain Eukaryota; kingdom Metazoa; phylum Chordata; class Mammalia; order Chiroptera; family Vespertilionidae; genus Lasiurus; species Lasiurus cinereus. The sequence continues at coordinate 23,949,392 of JAAGEH010000006.1, read as the reverse complement.
AGTGTGTGGGTGAGAAAACAAACTACTTCTCCCATGATCAGCATCTCCAATTCAATTCCTCCCAGGGAAAATGAAGAGAGTGTTGGCTGATATTATATCATAATAAAGGGCTGATGTTACATGTTTTAAAGACTGTCTGATAAGCTTCATTAATTTGTTTTTTGTTTTCCCCGCCCAAAACTGGATGGAAACTTATCTAACTCTGGCTTGGGTTCTTGAAGAAAAATTAAATAGCGAAAGTGAGGATGTTTCATTAGTCGTCTGCACTCCCTCAAGGTCACAGAAGACTCTCTGGGGGCTGCAGAATCGGACTGCCAGGGATGCAGCTCCATTTTCACAAAAGTAAATATCAGGTTACAACACATTGTTTTTACAGCTGACTGAGGCTTTCCTGTGGTGGATGTTTCCTTCCACAACTGCAAATAAAGAGAGAAGTTGCTGGCAGGGCAAAGGACAGTGTTTGCATGATTTCTTTATGAAGCCATTTCTCTCCTCAAGGACTGTGTTCCCAAAGGACCCCTCCTCCATCCCCCCCAACAAATGCCTGGTGTTTCTGCAATGCTCAGCATGCAGGCCTGCTTTGAAGGCTGTTACAAATGAAGACAGATTTGGACTTGTTTTCTTGGTATCTTTCATTCCTTCCTCCTACCTTCCCACCTACCCACATATCCCACACTAGGTACCCATGTACTACACACTTATAAAAGCATGGAGGATACTGAAACCACAGTATGCTTGGCAATCCTAATTTTCTAACCTGAAACTAGTGCACTATAAAACCCTATATACTAAAAGCTGCCTGAAGCAAATCCAAATCTTCTGACTTTAAAATAGCAGCACATCTTTTACCAGCTATTTTGCATGCCTGTTGAAATTAAATGCATTTCATTTTTATCCTTTTTATTTTCCTCCCAGAGAGATAGCAGTTTTGAGGGCAGCACTTGCTTTCTACCTTTTAAAAAATAAATCTGAATACCCAAAGTAGATTTTGAACTACCTGACTAAGTTTTCTATATAGATTGATTATCCTACATGGGAAACTGGGAAAGATATAGGAAATGGAGTTTCTTAATTAAACCTACCTTTTACTATACCAGTGCTATCACAGGTCTGCCTCAGTTTAAATCCCCCCAAACACACACACACACACACACACACACACACACACACAGGAACAAACTAAGATGAAGTTATGAGAACAAGTAGTTCATTTGGGAGGTGATTACAAGAAACACTGGTAGTGAAAGGATTAGCTAGCTAGCTTAATTAAACAGGTTTAGGAAACCATAGAGATAAGGGGGTCTTTGGTGGAAGGAATACATAATGGAGACTTGAAGATGCCAGGGTTTTTATTTTACTTGCACAGAGAATAAAGAAATGACACAAGAAAATAAAAATATTATCTGGCCTGTGCAATTAAAACAGCCATAAACCAAGGACAGGGGTATCCCTGGCCTGAGCAATTAAAGTGACCATAAGTTAGGCCAAAAGTGGCCCTGACCTGAGTAGCTGGGAGGGCCATAAGATAAGACTTTCTCTGCCAGCATAACTGGGAGAGCTGTAAGATAAATCAAAAGTGACTCCAACCAACAAGATAAGGAGGAGAGAAAATGGGGGCACCACGTGGGCTTTGAGCTTTGCAAACTAATTCTATGTAGCAGAATGACCAATAAGAAAAGTCAGGTTCAGACAAGGAACTGCAGCCTATTTAATGCCTCAAGACAAAGAAAGTGGTAATCACCCTTCTCAAGGGCTCCTCTGTCCATTCAGGAGGGACAGAGTCTTAGGCTTAGAATTTAGAATTAGGTTTTAGAGGTAGTGTCTGCTTGCAATAAAGTTTCTGTACTTTTCACCTATCACCTTTCATCCATGGCTTCCTTCTTCGAATCCATCAGGACAAGAACCTGGGAGAAAAAATCACTCTGCTCAGTAAATCAATCCAAATCAGTAGGGAACTGGAGACATGAGCAGGGAAGAGAAGACAGCCAGCAAAGGATGTTTTGATGAGAAGTTGCCACTGTGGGCAACCAGTGCTTAATGCTACCTGGGATCTCTGGGAGATATTGTAGAACATGCACAGAGAAGTCCTACTTGAGGGTTTGAGAAGCTTGGGCATTTATCAAGGCAACACTCATTGGTCATTGACAACTCTGTCCAGAGATGTCATTTCTTCCCAATTTCATCTATAGGTATAATGCAATTCTATTTTAAACTCTAGCAACTATTTTGTAAATGTCAAGGAACTGATATCAATGTATGTATCAAAAGCAAAAGACCTAGAATAACTAACACAATACTGAAAAAAAAAAAGAGAGATCAGAATTGCAGGATTCAAACTACCCAATTTCAGGGTTTACCATAGAGCTACAATGATAAAAACAGCATGATGGTACCTTTCATTCCTAAAAGTCCTAAAATTCAACAATAAGAAAAGAGATCTAGCTAAAATGTATATTGTCAAAATTAAACACACACACACAGACACAAAAAAAAAAACAACACAAGGCAGATAGAGTGTGACCCTGATTTTGTATATAATCCTATATAATAAAAGCTAATATGCAAATTGACCAAACAGCAGAAAAAAATAGACACATGGATCAATGAAATAGAGAGCCCAGAAATAGATCCACACAAATAGTAGTCAACTTATTTTTGACAAAAGCTCAAATGCAATTCAGTGAGAAAGAACAGTTTTTCAATAAATGATGCTAGAACCTAGATTATACCTTTTCACAAAAATTAACTCACACATTTCACAAGAATTAACTCAAAATAAATTACAAACCTAAATGTAAAGTGCAAAACTATAAATTTCTAGGAGAAAATTTAGAAGGAAATTTATATGATTTGGGCTTGAGTATTTAGATACAGTATGAAAAAAAACACTTTAGGAAAGTAAAAATTGATATGTTGGATATTATCAAAGTTTAACTAAAATATCTGCTCTGCTAAAGACACTGCTAATAAAATGAATGATAGAATAGGAAGAAATTATTGCAAACCAAATATCTGATAAAGAACTTGTACCCAAAATATACAAAATATTCTTAAAATTTGACAATAAGAAAAAAGATCTAGTTAAAATGTATATTGTCAAAATTAATTTAAAAAAACACACAAAGCAAGTAGAGTGTAACCCTGATTTTGTATTTAGTCCTATATAATAAAAGGCTAATATGCAAATCAACCAAACAGCAGCACGATAGTCACTATGATGCACACTGACCACTAGGAGACAGATGCTCAACACAGGAGCTGTCCCCTGGTGGTCAGTGTGTTCCCACAGGGGAAGTGCCACTCAGCCAGAATCTGGACTCACAGCTGGCAAGCACAGAGGCAGTGGCAGGATCCCTCCCTCCTCCTCAGCAGTGCTAAGCCTTCAGTTGGACATCCCTCAAGGGCTCCTGGACTGCAAGAGGGCACAGGTCAGGAAGAGGGACCACCCCTGAGTGCATGAATTTCTTGTGCTGGACCTCTAGTAATAACAATAAATAAATAGAAAAATAATTCCCAGTAGTCTTTATTTTCCTTTTTCAAAAAGAGTCGTTAACCATAAATAGTTTCCTTCTGAACTCCTGCTTTTAAAAATTGAGCAAAATGAATTATACTATGGGAGAAGGAATTAAAGGAGAGATTGACAGTAAGATAAAGGGGAGTGTTCTTTAAATGGGAGAACAGTACAGAGTGAACTGGAGAACCTGGGCCCCATGCCTCACAGTACCCTTAGGTAGGATAAGACTGCAGAGGAACCTTAAACTAACACTGGCCTCCATCCAGGACAAGACTCTATGCTCCTCTGGGTCCTGAAGCAGTTGAATCCCTGCCTTCCTGATCCCCTGAAGAGCAGACAGTGAGGAAGACTGCCCAGCTGGACTGAAGATCAAAGGTCTCCCCCACTTTCTAGCAGTGCATAAGTCTCCCATTTTTCTATTTGATCCCAAGGAAGATCAGGACCTCCAATACCTACAAGGATTTCCTGACAATCTGGTAGGATGAAAGTTAGAGAAAGATAATTTTATTTGAAAAAAAATATAGAAGTATGACACTACCTATAAAACTGACACACACACACACACACACATACATACTAGAGGCACAGTGCACAAATTTGTGCACCACTGAGGTCCCTCAACCTGGCCTGTGGGATCAGGCTGAAATCGGCTCTCCAACATCCCCCAAGGGGTCCCAGATTGTGAGAGAGTGCAGGCCAGGCTGAGGGACCCCACTGGTGCATGATCAGGATGGGGCAGGATATGGAAGGTTGGCCAGCTAGGGAGGGACCACAGGAGGGCTCCAGGGCATGTCTGGCCCATCTCACTCAGTCCAGATCACTGAACTACAGAAGCAAGCTAACCTACAGTTGGAGCGTCTGCCCCCTAGTGGTCCGTGTACATCATAATGACTGGTTGACCAGTCAACTGTCTACTCCCTGGTGGTCAGTGTGCATCATAGCTAGAGTTTGAGCGGCCATAGCATATCATTAGCATATTACATTTTGATTGGTTGAACTGACGACCAGACATCTGGACACTTAGCATATTAGGCTTTTATTATATAAGATATGAAGTCACATGTGCTTGCTACACATGAACAGGGAAACAAATGTAAGGGTATATGGCAACATGATCATAGTTGGTGAACTGAATAATGGAATTATAAGTGACTTTTTTTTCTTTATTTAGCTATGCTCTTTGCTTTCCATACAATGAGAATGCATTACCTATGGAAAAATAAGGAGGGAAAGGCTGGGTGGTACAATGCAAAGACCTGGATTTTAGACCCACACAGACCGGGGATTGAATAACATGTGCTTCTACTCATTAGCTGGGTGAATCAGAGACAATTATTTCCATTTGTAAGCCTCATGTCTCATCTATAAGGATGATGTCAACCTTATAAAGTTATCATAGAGATTATAATTAATCTACATAAAGAGTGCAGAACAGTTTCCCACATAACTGCACAAGTATTTATAATTATACACTTTGTAGCATGTAAATTATATTTAAATGTTTATAAAAAAACACAAAAGCAATTATGATGCTTTTGTATGAATAATTAGATCAACTGTAGGAAGAGCTAATCTACATATCCTGAAAAATATTTAAAAGGTTGCCATAGGTCCATTATTTATATCTTTTAAGATAAAAATAAAAGCATTGCTTTCCATTGGAGCATAAGTGAGAGAGGAGATTCAGGAACAGCCATTAGGAGTAGAACTTGGCAGGATACTAAGGAGCTAGGACAATTCCTGGGCAAGTGGAATGGGGTAACTGAGACAAGAAAATTAAACAAGACTAAACAGTTTGGGCAACTTAGAGACAGCTTGTGAATCAAAAGACCTTGCCTTCCCTAACCAAGCACACTGAGAGCAAATAGTTTATACCCTCCTCCCTAACCAGAAAATACATAGCTTAAATCACCCTGGCCTGCAAAAATAGAGAACAAACATCCAATTAATGCCATGTGTGCCAGCTAAACCCAAAGACATATGACATTGGGGAACAAATAACAAACACCCCATTAACACCAGACCTAAAATAAAACAGTACAACAGACCAAAGAATAAGCCAAAACTCCCTTCTACACTCATTTTGATGCATCAGCATATTAAAAATACACCCGGAAAGCTGAATGATATTCTACTGAAACCATCCCCTAAGATTATCTCTGGCAGATAAAGAAAAAGATGAAAGGCCTCAGGACAAACTCTCAATGCAGGCTTGCTCTAGAGCATCCCCATGCTCCTTCCTGGGCAAGAACTTTTTATTTCTAAGGACTCACAACCAGAGTAACAAGGGGCAGTGGCAGCTCCACCCAGCTCACCCTCTGATCTTATCTCCAAGGCCCCCTTTTCTCTGACTTCCCAGTGAGCTGAAGCAGCCACAACTTGGCTCACTTATTTCCTATAACATTTCTCATGCCAAAGCAGAGCATCGCCTAGGCTCCTCCTCTTGCTTCATCTACACCTTTCTTCTTTATTCCACTGTCCCCAGCATTAATAAATGTATTCTCAAACCCATCTGGACTCGAATTGTGAAATCTTTCCTACAGGAAAAAACCCACACACAACAGCCCAGTCTGAGGCACACCTGCTCCGGGCCAGTCACTGTCACATACAGAAATTAGGGTGGAGAGAGAGGCATGTAAGACGGTTGCTAGGAGGGGTTGCTGGATGGAATGCAGTAGAGTGAGTGTCTCCTAATTCCTCCATGAAAAATTGTCATTAATGTTTTCACATTATTTTCCAAGTCTTTTGATTCAGGGCTCCAAGATCCTTGATGTTCCAAAACGTTGAAAAGCTTGTGAAATGAAAATGTGGTAGGCAGTTATACAGACATGAGCAGAGCAAGGACAATGGACCAGGTACAGGTCACCAGGGAGGAAAGTGCCAGGTGCCAAACAATGGACAATCAAGTTGCCCCCAGGGTGACTTTTCCTTCCCTAGCATATGGATAGTCATGAAGTTTGTAACCCTTGACCTTTCCTCCTTAGAGATAACACCTAAGCCTCAGTTGTATTTCAGCTTCAGGCTCAGAAAAGCAATAAAACCTGAGTTAGGACCAGCTACATTGAATAATAACCCCCGGCCCTGGTGCCAACCAATCAACCAGTGGAGACATAGACCCTGAAAGGATATATCTGGAAAGCTGCTAAATATTCTATTAAGATCAGCTCCTGGGACCTCCCCTAAAATCTTCACCCTTAAAACCTTTAAGACAGAGGACCCAGTGTGTTCTCCCTCCTAGTGTGTTCTCCCTACCTTTCCTTTTTCCCTCCCCATCCCTGCCCCAGGCACTTACCATTAGCTTCTTCACTCCCAAGCTCCAAGGCCCTTCCTTTACCTCCAAAACTTGTTTCCTAAGCCCATTTCTTCTAGGAATTACTTCTTCTGCCTCTGGGATTTAACAAATAAATATTCTCTTACAGTTTGGTATTGCTCTGAATTCTTTCCTAGCTATAACCCAAATATCGAGGTTGCTGAACCTAGGTCCAGTCTGACCCCAAGGGTCAGTCACCTGGCGCCCTTTCTCGCAGCCTGCAATAAAAACAGTACAGTAGGCCTTCAGATTATGTCAGAGATCTGTTCCTATGGTGCTACATAACGGGACAGAACTTACCTACATAAGCATCTACGTCAGTCATATGGAGCACAAACACAGCAGAAATGAAGTGAAACAGAAAAAACATTTAAAATAAAGATAAGAATTCTTGACCTTTACTTATAGCAAATAAATAATAAAAAAACATAAAGCACATATGTACATATGTCAAAATGACGGACATTTTTTAACATAAATAAATGGGAGATGGCGACATAAGCATGAAACAACATACATCGAGTCTGATGTAACCCAAGGACTGTCTCTATAGCTTAAAAGACAGCTCAGTCTATTTAGTATGTTTCTCTTAAAATTTTACACAATGTGCCGAAACTGGTTTGGCTCAGTGGATAGAGTGTTGGCCTGTGCACTGAAAGGTCCCAGGTTCGATTCTGGTCAAGGGCATGTATCTTGGTTGTGGGCACATCCCTGGTAGGGGGCGTGCAGGGGGTGACTGATCAATGTCTCTCTCTCATCGATGTTTCTGGCTCTCTATCCCTCTCCCTTCCTCTCTTTAAAAAAAACAATAGAATATATTTTTAAGAAAATTTTACACAATGTGAAACACAATGTAAAGACAATGATTAAGCAAAGGTCATTTTGTAAAGTTTACTTTTCCTTCCATTTGATTTCTACAGCTTTCAAGTATCTGCTGCTACTCAGCCCATCTGTTGTCCTATTTTGATTACTTTTGGCAAACAGATGCAGGAGGCAAACACTACATTGCATTTTCCATTTTATGTAATCCTAAAGATACGAATATATTAGGTTTTCTTTTTCTTTTTTTAAAATGTTTTATTGATTCTTAGAGAGAGAGGAAGGGAGAAGGATAGAGAGATAGAAACATTGATGAGAGAGAAACATCACTGATCAGTGCCTCCTGCATGCCCCCTACTGGGATTGAGCCCACAACGTGGGCATGTACTCGACTTGGAATCAAACCAGGAATCAACCACTGAGCCACAGGGACAAGCTTGGGTTTTCTTTTTTTGTAGAAAAAAATTTCAAAGGACTGGAATACACCAAAAATATTACTAAATGTTTCCAGTAGAAAATAAGGCATTGAGCAGCATACCCCTCCAGGTTTTCTGATCCTATGGGGTCTTTACACCTTTTATTGTATTGATATTTTATGCAAATCTATAATTTGTACATAAGGGAAAGAGATGCAAACAACTATTGCCCACAAATATACAAATGAGTTTGAGAAAAGTTCAATTAATTTCCTTCCCTTTCTGTGGCAGAAGACATTTTACCACCAGTTAAGCAAATTCAAATGTATTGCAACATTCCTGATAGCCCACATATGTGCATTGTTTTTGGATTCTCTTTTGAACTGGATACAACATCTTATTGGTTCCTCATTAATTAATGAGTTAAATAAAATATATGCTATGTGCCCATTTTATATATACATGATAGTCATGAACTTTTTTCTTAAAAAAATTATCTTTTATAACTTTTTTAAGTTGACAGTCTTTAAGTATCTAAGAGCCCAGCTGAATATTAGTCTTAACCTGATTTTCAATTGGACAAAATAAAGTGAGTTACTCTTTTGGAGTGAGGAATAACAGGGGATGCCTGGGGAATAGCATAGCTGAACTGACCTCTCTATGCCTCAGTCAAGGATCTTAACTGTACATCTCCAATGAACTCAGGGGTGCCAGTGGTCTTGATCTGGCATCAAGAAAGGATTTAGAAATCTGGAGAAGGGGCTGTGCATAAATTAATCGAGAGTCCAGAGATGAAATATAATTTTGAAAGGCATTATAGGGAGTCACAGAAGACTTAGCTAAAGGAACTAAGTTCTTTGTCTTAGGACCCCTTGCTTTTTATTAACACAATTTTTCCTAAGGAAAAGTGGAGATATACACATCAAAGGGTAGGGTTAGATACAGAATCCATTGTCAAATTGGGGAATTGCCTGTTCAGGTGTTTGGCCAACAGGAGGCAATAACATGTAGATTGAGATGCCCTCAGTTGTCTTGCAGCAAGCAATCAATTTATGTATCCTTTTCAGGTTTTAGCTGTTCTCAGATGATTGAGCCCTGCTGACATGCTGGAACTGGCTTCTGGTACAGAGGAACCAAGTTATAATCTGTGTTATATTATAAGTCAGAAGATGCCATAATCAAATAAGCCAAATTTATTTGGAGTCCTGTTTCACTAGAGCTAGTAAGCCCAGTGGAAATCTTGTTTCTCAAATTTTGGGGCCCAATATGTTGGAAGTCTCCCTTGTTTATATGTTTTTTAGTTCTTTGTTTTCCAAATTTGGAATAAGACTTCTGGACCTTCTGAGAAAAAGTCCTGTGTGCTGCAACAGGCCATGAGACCATATCTCAAGGCCTGGCCTGGTGCCAGCATTGACAACTCGGTCTGGAGCATAGTTTATGGCCCCTTTGCAATGGGGAGTAGTCTTATTTTTCCCTATTAAGCAAGCAAGCAAACATTTACAGAAGCCAAAATAGCAGGGTTAAATTTTAAACAGCAGTTTTTACCCAAGATGGAGGTTACTATGCTTCATCTGCATTTTTTTTATCTGACATTCAGTTTGATTTTCCAGTATCATAGAGGAGGGGGGAGAAAGCCCATGAATTCAAAATGAAACAGAATATTTTTCAGCTCAGCACCACACCATCTAGTCTAATGTGAGAAGAAAAAAAAAGCAAAGAAAAAAAAAAGCTACCCTTTTCACTTTGCCGCTGCATGCTGATTGGCATGAACTCAGCTGACCCTCAAGCTTCAGCCTATCCTGGAAACAGGAAAATCACTGCTGTGAGCCAAAGAGGGAAATAAGAGCTGGAATTCTCAAATTTCCCTGAGGATGGTCACATATTTCATGGTTATAGCATACACTGAAAAGTGACTTAAATTTTGTTGCATTTTCATGTATGAAAGTAAAAATACCATTAGAGAAGTATGTTGACAACTTCCAGTGAGAAAAATACCTGCCATCTTGAGATAAGTGTTCCCAGAATGTAGAAAATGATGCAAGAGGTATACTCTGTGCACATTATCCTATCGGAATTGAAAATACATGCCTTCTACTCTTCTGGGTTCTCCCCTGGGGCATCTGTAACAAAAGACAGATTAACAAGAGAAAAAGAAACAAATGAACAGAGTCAGAATAACAGGAGAAAAATCAAAGTTTAATACATGTGCATCAGGAATTCACATAGACATGATAATTCCATGAAAACACCAAAGATAGTGAGGCAACCTTCTGAGTATATAAGACATTCTGAACAAAGGAGAAAAGGGGGATGACTTACTAACAAATTAATTTATAGCAAAATTACTTTGTGTGAAATATTAAAGAGTAATATTAAAGAGTACAGGGAATGAACACTCTGGCCAAGCCCTAAATGCACCATATAAATAAGACCATAGCTGAATACTATCCTTAGGAATGACGTATGTAAACCTGATAGACACCTTCTGATTGACACATTGTGATTGATAACCAGCGTGTACTCTGATTAACACTTGTGTGATGACATATGCTACTGATAGCTACCTGGACTTCCTTGGGCCACAACAGGCTTAAAAATGGGTCACCGACTTCAGACTCTGATCATCCCCTTGATCCATGCTCCACACGGCCTTGCTCCACACCAGACGGCAAAAGAACGCCTAACTTCCCATCATGAGACTTTGGTTGTCCTCCTCCCACTGACTTGACCCCACCAGACAGCCAGCCACCCAAAGATGGATCTGCTGCTGCCTGCAGAAGATGCCACTCTTCCCTGGAAACCCTGTTAAGCCTGAGCCCACTTCACCAGGAAATTTGTGAGTAATAAAGTGTGCTGAGTGATTTGCAGCTGCATATTTTTGTGTGGTGTAATTCCTCTAGCAATCTTAACTATATTTTAAGGTCAGATGATGATGCCTGCCCTCACTCGGTCCTGCTTGCTTAGAATAGTCTCTTCGCTAGCAACTGTGTCGGAACACCTCCATGGTTAAGTTATCTCAAGGGACACCTTGGCTAACATCCCATATACTCTATTCAGACAGATGGGTGATTTACAGGTAGTTGAAGAAGAGCTGAACATAGAAGGCAGAAAAAGCCTCAGAAACAATGGTACAGAGAGGGTGTCCAGCTAACAGGCACTTGCCTGAATGCCTTTTGTTGACTATACATACTTGATTCAAATGAGGCTAAGGCAGCATCCTAAATTCTCCTTCTTGAAGCCAATTTCTTTTTCTCAATCTCTCAGGCAGGAAAAGGGAGGGAGGATCAAAGGTTCTTTCTGAGTCTTTTGTTTTCTAATAAACAGAGTAAAATCAATCTTCCTAAAAGCAACTTTAGGGTGGCAGAATTTTGGTCCCTTTATTACTGGTGGAAGTGGGGTTCTCAGGGTACTGCTAGAGTAAGAATTCCCAGAGACCCCCATGGGAGCATGAGATATTGTAGACAGCTTTTTATTTGTGGAATTAAATCCCTGAGTTTCCAAAGTTCCATTTCTCTTCATCTTGTCATGAAAGAAGTGTAGCTGGGGCTTCAGCAAAGTTAGAATCAGAGCCTATGTCCAGAGTTTTCTTTCCATATTGGAGCAGTGTGCAGTCCAGCATCAGGCTAGCTTAGCTTGTGTTCTTGCTGCAGTCCACCAGTCCATTGCATGTGGAGTCCACAGGGCCACATGGCTATCGAAGAAACATGGGCGAATGCAAAGAAGGAGGAGCAAAAGAGCCCCAGGAGCCAAAAGTCAAGCACAACAAGAGAGCAAGCTTCTTTGTTTAGGGCAGTGGTCGAGGAGCCGAGGTTTGCTGCTCTGGTGACTAATGAGTTTCGGACCACTGACCTAAACTCTGGATTCCAATAATTACAAGCTATTGTTGTTCCTTGTAATTAAGCCCCTACGGTATTATGTGTTCCCAAACTTTTGCAGGCTTGCAGTTGCCCCACCCATTCTGGCCAACAATCTCTGCTCCCAGATAAGCCCCTAGTCATCCTGACTTCATTGGGCATGAACCCATCTCCCCTTTTTGGATCCCTTCCCCCAGTGAACTGCAGGGATGGGCCTGTGGTTGCCTGGGGAATGTGAAATGGCAGCTTCCTGGTGAAGCTGCCCCAATGACATGCCTATAATGTCTGGCCTTCCCTTTGCCCCTTTCCTATTATTAATAACTAGCTAATTACAATGGTATTGCCTTTAATAATAAATGGTAAATGAAATAATCTTGCATATTATCTGAATCTAGGGCAAGAATCAACAAATTAAAGCCAGACCTAACTCATCACCTGCTTTTGTAAATAATTTACTGGAACACTGCCACAATCATTTGCTTGTGTATTGTAGATGACCACTTTCACTGCACAATTGAATCATTGTGACAGAGAACCGATTGCCCACGCAATCAAAAATACTTACTGTCTGTTTTTACAGAAAAGAAAAAAAAAAACACAAAAATTTGCCAACTTTTGTTCTTGAAATGCAGGTGATGAAATCCTCCCTCTCCCCCCACCCTTACTTCTAAGTTTTGAATAACAATTTTTTCTTTGCAAAAAATATTAACAATAGCAAAATGAGAATGAAACCAGAAATTTCTTCAGGGGAAAGGCATAGCAGAAGTAAGTTAAATACATGTCTGAACATAAAATGCATACATGACTGAATATTACATGCACTGCACACTACATTTTAATCAGCTTGAAAGCATGACAGATTCTCAGAATCTCCTCCAGAATTTATTTGTCAATGAAAGAAACATCCAAATCTGTAAAAATTTTGATGAGTCTATTTGAGCCTATCTGACAACAATGGCTGGGAATCAAAATCACAAGGGATTGTAATATTCTCCAGAGAATGGCAGTTTTGCATCTTATTTTATACATTACAATCAAAGAGGAGACAAATGGGATTACATCAAATCCATTAGTGATAGATCAGTGAGGCTGGAGAAAGCAAAGGGTGGGTGTGGGACCTCTGGAACTGGATAAAAAAGTAAAATTAATAGACATATACTTCTTTTACATATTTGGGTATAAGATAGTTAATTGTTAACCCAGTAACAATCACTGGTAACACCTGGTGCTGTTTTGCCACTAACCGCCCCTTTTTCAAAGAAGAAAGCTCATGGCCCATTTACTAGAAAATCCAAATTACTCACTTTTCTTGAATTTAAAAAATTCAACTCAGATTTTGCTATTAAGCCCATTAATATCCTGGTATTTTCCTTCAGGAATTTGCTATGTATGTCCCACATCAGGGGATTGCACTTTTTTTTATTAAATCTTTATTATTCAGATTATTACATTTGTTTCTCTTTTTTCCCCTCCTTAGCACCCCTCCACCCAGCTCCCACCCCTTCCTCTGCCCTTAGCTCCCTCTCATTGATCTCATGCATAGGTGTATGATTTTTGTCCAGTCTCTCCCTGTACACACCTCACCCCTTTCTCCCTGAGAATTATCAGTCCACTCCCTTTCTGTGCTCCTGATTCTATTATATTCACCAGTTTATTCTGTTGATCAAATTTTTAATTCACTTAATTTTTAGATTCACTTGTTGATAGATATGTATTTGTTATTCATAATTTTTTGTCTTTTACCTTTTTCTTCTTCCTCTTCTAAAAGAGTACCTTTCAGCATTTCATATAATACTGGTTTGGAGTTGATGAACTCCTTTAGCTTTTTCTTATCTGTGAAGCTCTTTATCTGCCCTTCAATTCTGAATGTTAGCTTTGCTGGATAGATTATTCTTGGTTGTACGTTCTTGCTATTCATCACTTTAAATATTTCTTGCCACTCCCATCTGGCCTGCATCGTTTCTGTTGAGAAATCAGCTGACAGTCGTATGGGTGCTCCCTTGTAGGTAATAAACTGTTTTTCTCTTGCTGCTTTTAATATTCTCTCTTTGTCTTTTGCTCTTGGTATTTTAATTATGATGTGTCTTGGTGTGGTCCTCTTTGGAATCCTTTTATATGGGGTTCTGTGTGCTTCCTGGACTTGTAAGTCTATTTCTTTTACCAGATGTGGGAAGTTTTCAGTCATTATTTCTTTAAATAGGTTTTCAGTATCTTGCTCTCTCTCTTCTTCTGGCACCCCCACAATTCTGATGTTGGTACGCTTGAAACTGTCCCAGAGTCTCCTTACATTATCTTCACATTTTTGGATTCTTTTCTCTTCTTGCTTTTCCAGTTGAATGTTGTCTGCTTCTTTATATTTCAAATTTTTGACTTGATTCTTGCCTTTCTCTAGTCTGCTGTTAGGACTCTGTATAATATTTTTTATTTCAGTCAGTGTATGTTTAATTTCTATTTGGTCCTTTATCATCTTTAGTTGGACCTTTTCCATCTCTAGTTGGCTCTTTTGCATCTCTAGTAGGTCCTTTTTCATCTCCTCTTGGCTCTCGCTAAATTTATCCATCTTTTCTAGCATATTCTTGAAAAATCTTATAAGCGTGGTTTTGAACTCTATATCCAGTCGTTTTTTTCCCTCCATTTCTTTTGTTTGTGATCCCTTCCCTTGTCTTGGCATTTTCACTATGCTGGGGAAACTTCTGTGTTGGATTCAGCCTTATGATACCAGACGCAAAACCTAAGAAGCCTCTGTTGAGCTTGGGATGGAGTCTCAGGGCTTAAGGGACCTCCTTGTCTTCCAGTCGGCCCCGCCCTCCACGGCCCCTGAGTCTCACGTGACTGGGTAATGGCTGGAGCGGTCCTTGTTTGTGCGTGCCCTCAGTGCCTCTAACCACTGCTTTTCCGGCTCCCCTGTTCACCAGGACCACCCGAGTCTAGGTCCCCAGGGTTTTGCCCAAAACAGGGGCCCAGTGGACTCAGAAGTGGCACAGTTCGGAGGGTCTGTCTCCCGCCCACTCGTGAAAGCCAGAGGCACAATCAGCAGTCTGTTCTCCGCGCAGCACCATGCACGTGCGAGACTGGACCTGATCTTCTGCGACTCCCCTAAATTTCTATGCACCTCTCCCTTTTCACAGTCCAAACTCCCCCGTATGAGTTTTGGCTGGATCTGGGGTTTAGTGTCGTAAGATAAGGGGTTCAATGCCGTTGGGAGTCTCCGTTTCCTTCCTGCTAGAGAAAGCCAGCCAGGTACTCCGGCACCCGCTCTCTCATCGCGTGTGTCTCCGTACCTCAGCTTTTTGCAGCTCCTCTGGGTCTCTGTGAGCCCCTCTCTTTCCTTCTAGCTGTAGAACTTACACTCAGCCAGCTTTCCTGTGGTTCTGGATGATGTCCGTTCTGTCTTTTAGTTGTAGTTTTGAAATTGTTGTGCGAGGCAGCAGTGTAGGTGTTTACCTATGCTGCCATCTTGGATTCTCCTCAATTGCACTTTTTAAAAGAGGAGTTTGTGCCTTGGTTTGTGTGGCTTGATTTTGTGTTATCCCGTGCACCAAAGGGTTGCTGGTTCAATTCCCAGTCAATATACATGTCTGGGTTTCAGGATCAATTCCTGGTGGGGGTTAGGGGTTAGGGTATACAGAACACAGCGATTCGATGTTCTGCTCTCACATCAATATGTTTCTTTCCCTCCCTCTCCATCCCTCTGTCTCTTTCTAAAAATAAATTTAAATAAAATATTTTAAGTAGCTTGTGATTTTACCTTGATAACCCTATATACAAAGTAAATGGATGAACTCACATAACTAATTATTGTTTAGAAATAGTATTGGAACTGATGAGGAAAATAGGACATTGGGGTGCTGGTTGCTAGCAGCCTGACTCTTTCCCTAATGCACATTCCTATTAGCCTATAATCTAGTCACTGCCTCTTCCTTAATTATCTGGACTTGCAAGACCTGTTTACCTAAATACTCCCATTTTACAGAGGCCATAAACCATGAACAATACACAACCCCAGAAGGGATTATCAGCGCAGGCACCTGGCCAGGCTTTTAGGTGGCTTTTTGCAAAACCTTTGAAAGGTCTGGAAGTCTGATTCTTATTTGGGAGACGAAGAAACCAAAGGGTATAAAGAGAAAGCTTCCTCTATATCGGCTTTCTTAGAATTTGGAGAACTGATCCCCAAGTCACTGTACTAGTACATGTGAAACACCTGAAAATAAATGTGTTTTTTTCCTGTATCTCCTGGTACTCCTGTATATTTTTGGTCACCTGGTAAATTCTGTAACAAAACAAGGACTTTAGATATCAGTCCTGACTAATCCAGTTCATGTTGCCTCTTTTGAGGTTATTCCTCCAACATCACTAGATCACAACCAGTGTGAATTATAGACATTGGGGAGATTTTCTAGACTTCCTGGTCCCCATCTACAAAGCAGGTATAGACAAAATGCCATCCTAAACCAAAGTCAAAGGAGTAAATATTGATAAAATTTATCTAGGTTTCAGGGCTAAATTTCAGGCAGTACTCACAATTTGTTACAATATTATGATATTTAAATACCAGTTGGTAACTAGCCATGGCTATGAGCCCTTAACATAATTTCTAGTCATACTAGCCTTCCCACTCGAAGGCCCAGAATCAGATACCAAAAGGTTAACCCTAGCACAGATTGGAGACCTAGCATTCAGTCAAGAGTTCCTAAGGATTGATTGGTGCCTAAACTACATTGTGTGCTAAATATTTTACATTTTACTCCTGGTGTTATATTTTTCACATTACAGAATTGTTCATAGTCCCTTTTGACTCTTTTTAAAAGAACAGCAACAACAAAAATGGGCAAATTACAAGAAAAAATAGGGTGAACAAGCCTAGAATAAGAACACAACTTATTCTACATACAATACTACCTTTGCAAACTTTTTTTAACAATGGCTATAGACATAATCAAGACAAAACTGAGTATTGAAGAATTGTACAGCCTAGTCTAGTGAAAACGACTGAGGCATTTGTACAACTGGCAAAGGAGGCTTCTGTCTGGGAAGCCTAAAGGAAAATAACAAAACAAAATAAAAAATAAGACAGGGGAGCTTTGCAAAAAGCCTGATTTTATACTTCCGCTCGGCTAGTCTGCATAAACACCAGAAGACCTTCTTTGAGTCAGAAACTTTTTTTAAATGAAATATATTTAAAAAAAATTTTTTTAAATATGTTTTTATTTATTTCAGAAAGAGGAAGGGGGAGGGACAGAGAGATAGAGACATCAACAGGAAAGAAACATCATGGATCAACTGCCTCCTACAAGCCTCCTATTGGGGATCAAACCTGATCGGGAATTAAATAAGTGATTTTCTGGTTCATAGGTCAACACTGAACCACTGAGCCACAGCAGCTGGGAGCCATTCCTATGTTTGACCATCCTAAATCATTCTGGTATGTCTCATATATGACATATAGTTTGTATTTACTTTACGATTCAATCTAATCTAAACTTCTTTTAATATGCAGGTTAAATTCATTTATATTTACTGAGATGGCGTATATGTTCAGTTTTGGTTTTGTCATATTGTCCCACATTTCCTGTTTTTACATATTTTAAAGGCTTTCTTTAAGGAAGTCTATTTCCTTTGATTTGATCTCTGAGTGTAGCACTGAGTTCTAGAAAGGATTGCAGTTTTGGTCTGGTGATTACCTTTATTAATGCATTTAGTCAGTGCACAATAGTTCTCTGCTATGAGAAATAATAAGGGGAAATAATAAAAATAGTGTTTTCTCTTCCTTCCCCCATTCCATTTCTCTCTCTACCACCCAACTTAAATCAATAATATCACCTTTCTTACTGTTCTCTTTATATTATAAAGATATGTTTAAGGAAATGTAGGGGGAGGGGAAGTATAGGGGACATCTGTAATACTGTCAACAATAACAAACTAAAAATGATGTGTTTTTCGTCTATTACTTAATTAGTGAGCATTTAATGATGTCATTTAAATCAGAGTTATTATACATAGAAGGGACAATTGGCATATCTATTTGAACACCTATTTTCACTCCAATTTGTATAAGTATGACATTTCTATGTTGCCCATAGTCATTCCAAGGTGAGCCCACCACCTTCAGCAAATGTATGGCAGTGCTTTCTGAGGACTGTTTTTCTCTGGATTTTTAAAAACTAACTCTTGCTTTTTCCTTCCCTTTCTTTTTTTCAGCTGCTGTCCCCTTTCTGTTGTTTTATTTATTTTAGAGTCGATGAATCATAGTCTCCTTCTTTAATGAAGATGGAATCTATAGGGATGCCTTTTGAAGGTTTTTGCATAGGTTTCAGTAATTGAAGAGGTGCTGGGCTTACTTATGCAGACTTGCTCATACTGGAAGTCCCTGGGTCTATGTTTTTGTTGGTGTTTTGTTTTTCTGATCCTGTAACCTTTACTTATGCACATTTAAGAGTAAGTCTTGCAGAAAAACAAAAGGAATGGCTCTAATTATAGGAATTGTAGGTGTTTCAACAAAACAATGAAGGAGTTATTGGTGTGGGACTTTTTCCAGCCCTTCTTGACATACCAAAATGGATGTCTCTCTACTCTGGCTATACAGTTAGCTAGGCCAACTTCTAACTGTTCCTTATCTGGTATGTGTGGGCTAAAAAATCATTAATGCTTTTCCTCCCACCTTCTAAATTCTTCTAGGTGGGGCTAACACCAAATTAGCAGAGACAGATTAACAGGAGAAAATCAAAGTTTAATATATGTACATGAGGAATTCATATAGGCATGATAATTCCATGAAAATACCAAAGATAGTGAGACAACATTAGGTATAGAAGACAGTTTGGCTCATATCAACTCACAAAAATTCTCTACAGGTATGAATGTTTCTTACAATGGCATTCAATATAGTATTATTCAACAGATGCTTTCTTTTTTAGAGTTTAGATTCTATAAGAGACAGAAATTCCAGTATCAATTTACTTATGAAAAGCCCCTCAAATTACCCCTAAATAAATTTTAAGAAATTTAACACAATTAGAGGTCTCAGAAAAAGCCAGTGACTTGGGATCAGGATACATATTATATGAAAAATCATGTACTACCCCCAGCTGCAGTGGCTCAGTGGTTGAATGTTGATCTATGAACCAGGAGGTCACAGTTTGATTCCCAATTAGAGCACATGCCCAGGCTGTGGGCTCCTTTCCCAGTGTGGGGCATGATAAATGACTCTTTCTTCATTGACCTTTCTATTTCTCTCTCCCTTTCCCTTCGTCTCTGAAATCAATAAAAAAATATTTTTTTTTTAGAAAAAGAAAAAGCATGTACCATTAAATGCAAAAATTATGTTAAATTCAAGTACACATACACACACACACACACACACACACACACACACACACACACACCATAAAGCATTCGGGGATTTAGGAAGCAGAAGGAACAAAGATTCCTATCTCACACTAATCCATTGATTCACCCTCAATGATCTTAATGTCAAGTGCCAATTTAAAAGGGTGTGTGTGTGTGTGTGTGTGTGTGTATTTGTCAAATTCATATTAATACATTTATGTTCATTACTAACATGTTAAAATGTTAACAGTATTCTGATTCATCTGTAAGCACTGAATTATTATTTTTATAGGATTTAATTCTCACCTTATGTTTTGTCTTTCCAGTATTTTAGAGCTTTGCTCTACTTGCTAACCGATGCTAACCCAGCAGGATTCAGAATTGGTGCAGTACTAGAGCACTTGGAAACCAAAGTGCTTTTTCCAGAATATGATGAATTACTGTTATGGTTTCCTTCAATTATATAAATAATACATCAGCACAAAATTGTATAGCTATCTTATGTTTATATTGATTGAAATAATTAAATTTAACTAAATTCATACAGTATAAAAGGCAATAGATTATCACAATTACAAGTATACAAATCCAAACACACACACAAACTTTTGAACCAAACATATCTTTTAATAGTGGTCTATCACTATTACATGCTCATTCGTTTTCTTATTGGCTTGTCCTCCCTGGCAGATAATCAATGACAACTGTCAAAAGTTTAAGAAATATGTATTATATTTTAACAAACTGTATGGAAAAACAAATTTAAGAAAATTTTTTTCATTTATTTATTCTTTTTTTCTAAACTGCATACTGCTTCATTTTAGCAGAATCGCTTGTGTGTATTCACAGAAGGTCAATGTTCCATTGCAGCTGAGTGGACAATCCCAACCTATCCCAATGACTGAATAGAAATCTGGAGATCATAAAATCCTGAATGTCTTCCTTCCATTATCCTTGTTAAAAAATCATACCTTTTAACTTTGGCTCAGTGGTTGAATATTGACCTATGAACCAGGCGGTCACAGTTTGATTCCTGGTCAGGGCATATACCCAGGCTGTGGGGGCAATTCCCAGTGTGGAGTAAGCAAGAGGCAGATGATCAATGATTCTTTCATCATTGATGTTTCTATCTCTCTCTCTCTTTCCCATGTTCTCTCTGAAATCAATAAAAATATATTTAAAAAAAAAAGCCTTTTATTGGAAATCTAGGGCTTGCATTTCCATGAGGAGTAAGCTCTTTCCAAGTTGTTATGCAATCTTTATTCTCTGAGTGATGTCTTTACCTGTGTTTAATAATTGGTTCTGATATAGGTACAGACACAAACACATGTTCATAAAAGATAAATAGGTTTCAAAAAACTGATTTCTCTGATCAGAATATATCTAGAATGTAAGGATCATGAGTGCAGAGATCTCAATGTTGCTCTGTGATGTCTTTGATCTATTTTACTTACTGATGTTTTCCTAGAGAAATATCTGGCACCCAATATTTCTCTCAATATTTGTCAAATGGCTTTAAGGTTGAAACCATGTTTTCTGTTTCAGTAGTGTTGTGGGGCGACTTCCACAACCAGTTGCAAATGACCACGGAGGCTGCTAAGTTGGTAATAAGCAAGCAAGGATTTATTGAGCTGGCCAGCCAGCGACAGCCACGAGGGCACCACACGCAGGTGGAGTCCACACACTCAGGACTGTGCTGTCTCAGGGGTATGTAGCCCTTTTAAAGATCCAAACCATATTTTTTTTTCCTTGTTCTAAAATCTGCAAACAGCCTCAGAGGGGGGTTGTTGGGTTTCAGTGGGCAGCAAAGGTTCCTGTTGACTGCTCCTTATCTCCCAACCACCCCCTGGTAGAGGTTGGAATGTGGACCTATCTTGTGAAAGCAAATTGTAACATTGGGCAAAGTTAATCATCTCTAAAGGTCTCTTCAGTCTCAACTCCTGGAGCCACTGAGTCAACAGGGATCAATCTCTTATGGTTCTGGTCCTCAGTCACAGGAGAATAAACTTTGTGAGGTGGGATGGATTTATGTGAGCTTCCAGGTCAAACAGCAGTTTTTACCTGAGGTGAATGCTCTTAAGGTCATATTTCAAGTAGCTTTTGCTATCTATATATTTTGCTTTATTTTACTAGCTCTGTGTTCATTTGCTGGGGCTGTCATAACAAATGACCACAAACCTTGTGGCTTCAAACAACAGAAATGAGAAATGTATTTCCTAATAATTGCAGAGGCCAGACATCTAAAATGAAGGGGTTGGCAGGGCTGTACCACCTCAAAAAGCCCTAGAGGAGAACCCTTCTTGCCTCTTCCAGTTTCTGATGGCTCCATGTCTTCCTTGGCTCATCACAGCCTAACTCCAATATTTGCCTCCAATCTTCATGTGGACTTCTCCTCTGTGTCTATTCTCCTCTTCTTATAAAGACACTTGTAATTGGCTTTAGGGCCCATCCCGTTAATCCAGGATTAACTTCTCTAAATCCTTCAACAAAGAAAACCAATATTTTTTTTATTGGTTTCAAAGAGGAAAGGAGAGGGAAAGAGACAGAAACAGAGAGTCACGTCCTCTACTGAGGATCAATCCCATAACCCAGGCTTGTGCCCTTGACTAGAATTGAAACCAGGACCCTTCAGTCTGCAGGCCAATGCTCCACCTACTGAGCCAAATCAAGCCAAACAGGCTAGGGCTCTACAAAGACCCTTTTTGCAAATAAGGCTATAGTCATTGACTGGGGCATAAGGTGTGGATAAAAACCTGGGGATATGTTTTTTGTGGCCTCAGTTCAACCCTAGAACTTCTGATTACCAACCTTAAAATTCTATTTATTCAATACACATTTTTGTTTAAGTGTCTATTATGTATCAGGAACCAAATTTGGCAAGAATGCAAATATCAGTATGATATGGCTTATAGTCTTCTTCAGCTAAATAATGCTTATCAGAAGTTTTACTTTTAAATACCTCGGATTTAGAATAAAATAAAATTGAAATTTTATTTCAAATCAAATATATTTCAAACTCACATAAAAGAATATATTATCTACTCTAAAGTCTCTTCCTGTTAATTTTTCCATAAATTCTAATGAATACTCTTCACTGATGTTAATTTTCAGTTGCCATACCATTAGTCATTTCAGATGTTATTAATTCAAGTTCATCCCTTTCAGAAAATTCCATGGTGTGAAACAATTTTAATTAGTTTCAACATATTTTGTTTTGCTACAAATTTGAGTTGTGTAGGAGCATTAAATTCATTTACTAATGTGCCATTTTATCTTTAAGATATCATCAATATCCCTCTGGCTCAAATTCACAGTATATTGTCTTCACCAGGTTTCCTTGAAAAGCAGAGATTGCAAAAATGTAGGCAGTTAAAATGGGAAATAATCTCAGGAAGCAGGAAGGTGGGATGGAGAATGTGAAGGGACCAAAATTCTGCCACACTGAACCTACTTTTTCAGATATTGATTTTTAAGCTATTTACTAAGAAACAAAGAACTTTGAAGTCTTAACCCTCCACTGTTTCCTACAAAGAGATTCAGAAAAACCTGCTTCCGGAAGGAAATCTTAGGATGTTCAATCTATCCTAATTTGAATTAAGTATGGTAAATAAGAGGTTTTCTGTCAGGGTCCTATCAGCAAGCTGATAAATATTTTTTTGAAATCCTTTCCTTAGACGGCCTCTAAAATCCCAGTCTTTTAAAGCTCATAGGACAGAGGACCCAGCTCAGCATGTGTGCGCAAGCGTTCTCTGTCTCTCTGTCTCTCTGTCTCTCTGTCTGTCTCTCTCTCTCTCTGCCACTCTCTCCCTCCCATCTTTCCCGACCTCCTTCCGGGCACATTTTCCTTGCCTCTCCCCTTCTCCTAACTTCCAAACCCCGCCCCCCCTTTTCCTCTCTGTAACTTGTCCTGAGTTCATTTCTTCTATGCCTCAGTTCTACCTCTGTGACTTTCTAAATAAACTTTCTCTTTTTTATAAAATTTCATTTATTGATTTAGAGATAGGAAAGGAAAGAGAGAAAAAGGAATATCAATTTATTGTTCCACTCATCTATGCATTCACTGGTTACTTCTTATACGTGCCCCAACTGGGAATTGAACCCACAGCTTTGGCTTAGTGGGACAATGTTCTAATCAGCTGAGCTACCTAGCCAAACTTTCTCTTGTAGTTTAAGGGTTAGCTCTGAATTCTTTCTTAGGCAGAACTTAAGTACTGAGGTTGCTGAATGGAGGTCTGGTCTGACTCCACCTATCTAACACTTGGGACCATCTTACTGCCAACTGTTCAGCGTTTTCATTTAGGTTTAATTGTGTAGGTATGATTGATTAAAGAATTAGCCTCATGATTGAACTCCATCTCCAGCCTCTCTTCTCTCCTCAGTGTTTGAGGGATGGGACTGAAATTTTCAACTTTTTTCCCCAGCCACCAGAAAAGGGCCCTGTCTTAAATCATTTCATTAGCATAAATTCAGGTATGGTGAAAAGAAGTTCATTGTTAATAACAAAACATACTCTTTCCCCTGAGAAAGTTCCAAGGGTTATTGAAGCTCTGTGCCAGGAACTGGGGACAAAGAACAAATGTGTTACTTTGTAGTATACTGCAGCATGATACATAGGAAGTGCTCATTGAACATTGATGATAATTATTCCTAACTTGTAGGTTTGCCATGTACCACCATTATCACCTCCACCTCCATAACAAATGTGCTCTGTTAACCTTTCATTAAAAAATAATAATAAATCTTAAATTTAAAAAACATATTCAGAGTAAAAGATGTGGAAATAGTTAAAGAAATGCCAGCCCAATTTCATTTCCTTTGGCAAAAATAAAATGCAAGAATTCATTTCTGGAAGGGCCTCCTCAGTTAAAGCAGCTGACAGTTGGATCATCTATAAGTACAATGAACACTTCTTGTTCTCAAGGAGTTAAAATTCTCAGTGGGGATAGGTGACATTAACATAAAACTAATCAGTATGAAAGATAATACTGGGTCAAGAGAGCTAGCAAAGGAAATGTTGTAAAGCAGTTCTTGAACAAATTAACAAACATGTTCTACAAACAAAAGTCAGTGAACAATGACTCCGGGTCTGAGAGATTAAGAAAGTGTTTACAGGCAAATTTCAAAACCAGAGTTGGTAGAATTTGAACCTTTTGGGGGAAGAAGGGAGGACTTTGAAAGAGGCAGAAGAGCTAAAGCTAAAATCCTGAAATAATAAAGACAGACTATATTCTAAATATTGTCCAGACTGTATGTTTTAGGTTTGATATGGAAAATACAATTTTAATGTTAGCAATATCAGATTTATAAAGGGTCTTATGTTTATTTATGGCCTTTTCACTATGAGAAGTTTATATAGATTTGTTGGGAAGTTTATTATATAAAAGGAGGGAAAGATAATAAGGTCAGTTGTAGAAATGGATGCAGGGGAATGTATTCAGGTCATTGAGACTTTATGGAGAGCTAAATAAAATGAGGATGAGAAAATTGTGAATTATTTACATTCTTGAAATCATATAAGTGAATTAGCCAAGAACACAGTTGAAATGTGACTAAATGGGCCAGTGAGTCCCACAGAGCCTGAACACATACCCACTGGGATTGCCTTGCTGAGGATCTGCCCTCCTGCATCTGCTAATAAAAAAAAACCAACATGTATCCCAATGGCCGAGACCGGTTTGGCTCAGTGGATAGAGTGTCAGCCTGCGGACTGAAAGGTCCCAGTTCGATTCCAATCAGGGGCATATACCTTGCTTGCGGGCACATCTCCAGTGTGGGGCATGCAGGAGGCGGCTGATCGATGTCTCTCTCATCATTGATGTTTCTGACTTTCTATCCCTCTCCCTTCCTCTCTGTAAAAAATCAATAAAATATATTTTTTTAAAAAAATGTATCCCAATGAAGTAAATAATAACTGGAGGTAGAACTAGCAGTGATCTCTGTAGCGCTAACTTGAGGTTTAGGTTACAAAAGCTGAGGGTGACAGGAAAATACTATTAAATTATTTATAGAAGGGCTAAATTGAACCTATTTGAGAGCTTCTGGGCCCAAGTGATATTTCTCTCCCTGACCTTGGCCAATGTCAAATGATGACAAATGCCCACATGGCCTTGCTATTTTCCTACTGGCAGTGCTACAATGAAGAAAACTTAAATTGAGAAATGACAAACTTACTCTTTTCTCCTGAGAAGGCTGGTTTAGGATTACAGCATCTGCAGCAGCCCATGCTCCTTATTCTCTCTCACTCAAGAAGATTGGGCCTGCCCAGAGACAGTTCTGAAAATAGCACAAAAGTCAATATTTACAAATATCATTTCATTTGACCTTCAGAACTCCAAAGGATGAGAATAGGATTTTTTTGTTCCTATTTTACAGAGGAGAAAAGTGAGTTCCAGAAAGATTAAACTATTTTAATAGTGGTATGTCTTCTAAAAACTAAAACTAAAACACATAGGTGGTCTGACTATAAGAAGCAATAATGTGAACTTTTTATTGTCAACCTAAGAAAGGTTCAAACCTGTAAAAATTTTTATGGGTTTATTTGAACCAAACTAACAACAATTGCTAGGAAACAAAATCTCAACAGACTGAGAAAATGCTCCTGAAGATGGCAGTTTTATCACTTATTTTATACATCAGGATCAAAGGAATGATTTAAGGGGTTTACAGGAAATTCATCCATGATAGATTAGGAAGGTGAGAGAAAGCAAAGTGGGATATCTCTAGGATTGGATAAAAAGTAAACAGAATAGATACATACTTCTTTTACATAAACAGGTAAAGGATAGTTAACAGTTAACAATTAACATGATAATGAAACCATGAGGGGGTTTGTGGTCTCTGGCACAGGTGAGAGATTGTGCTCTGAGGTATCTGGAAAAAGGGATTACTCTGCCATTTCAAAGGTATGTTATGGTAGATGCAAAAATACAACAGACAGGTCTAATTAAGGTAAATATTGATTTCTGTCAAGGAAGATACCGGCCTAGGACAGGGCTACTTGCTATGACTTGTGTTTAATTAAGAAGTTTAAATTTCAGACCATCCTGTGTAATTACTTTAGGTCTCTAAATTTGTAAGAACTGCCATGCAGACCTCCCCTGAGCTTCTCAGATTAGCACGTGGCCCCTTTTTTATTCACACTATGAATTAACATTTTTCTATATAGTCCATGAATACTTTTCATAAAACACTTGCTGAGTCTGTTTTCTATATTTAGTACATTTAGAACTTGAACAAAGAAGCCCAAATCATACCTCAGGAAGTCCAATAATATACCTTTCACTCCTTCAAGTAATATTTTATTTTGCTTTGTTTGATCAATAGTTTATTTGTCATTTCTAATTTAGTAAAACATAGCTCTTCTTCACAGACAATGGGAAGCCTGAATCAACAATTATAATTTTATAGGCAGAAATTCTGTAAATTATACCATATTTTCTGGCGTATAAGACGACTTTTAACTCAGGAAAATCTTCTCAAAAGTCAGGGATCATCTTATACACTGGATGTTGTGTTATAGGGCAGGTATATCCCAAACTCTCTATTTTAACTGGAAAAATTGGGAGTCGTCTTATATGCCCAGTCATTTTATATGCCGGAAAATACGGTAAATATAGTGTATGAAATTGTTGTGTGAAGAATCAAATTTCCTAACATTCTGAGAATCTGTATTAAACAAAAACAAAATCAATACAAAGTGTTTTGCCATAACCAAATAGTCTGTACTTGAGTACCATTGTAATGAAAGCAGCTCTTGTATAGAAAAAAAGTGATACTAATAATTTAAATGGAAGATTTGCATTTGAATCTTATTTCTATTGCTTCTAATGATGTGATGATAGACACTAGACCTTAGTTTCATCTTCAAAAAAATGAGAATAATAACAACTTACCTCCTTGGAATATACTAAAATTATACCAAATATGACTTCACAATCTACAATGAGTTACCGTTCCCTGACCATCACCATAACCAGCAAAATCTAATAATATATAGCATGAGTGATTGGGTTATGGGGGGAGAGGAGCAGTCTCTATCTTAATAATAATCTAGTAGTTATCCTATATAACTTATCCTCTTATTATTATTTTAAAAAATTTTATTGATTTCAAAGAGGAAGAGAGAAGGAGATAGAAACATAAATGATTGGTTGGTAGGTTGCTTCCTGCACGCCCTGCACCAGGGGTTGAGCCTAAAACCGGGGCATATACCCTGACCAGGAATCAAAACATGACCTCCTGGTTCATTGGTCGATGCTCAACCACTGAGCCATGCTGGCCGGGCTCTTCTTATTGTTTTTATCAAATTTACAGCTGATTCATTAAAATGTATTGCACAGTACTAGAAATGAACTATTTAATATTTGTTGAAAAGGCCTTTGCTTTGGACACTAAGTGACATTTATTTCATTGCAAAGCACAGCATGAAGATTTTTATAAACTATATGTAGTTATATAGTATTTTATGCTTCCCCCTTTACAAAGAAGTAGATGCCTATAGTCAGCATGAAGTAGAACCAGAGAACTGTAGAAACTTGAAAAACAAATAGATTTGAAGAAAGTAGCTTTGTTGAAGAATGATGCATTCTGGTAATCCTAATCCCAAAGTGCATGTCATCTCTAGAGTACTACATGACCATCCCGAGTATTTCTTTTAGAATAATATAAATGCCTAAAGAGTCTCAGGAATTTGGAATCAAATAATTTGGCATTTGTTATCCTCTAGATGGCATGTGTGGTTCTTGAATTTTAAAACCCAGCCTATAAGTCTGTAGTACATACAGGAAAAAGTATGTCTTAACTTTATTCCAGAAAGTCTGTTCTTGAAATGCAATGTAGAGAAGAATAAAGGTATTAATTTAATGAAAATATGGTTTCAGTCATCTAATTGGCTTCTGTCCTTTGAGTCAGGAAAATTATCTTTGAATTAAAAATAATAAAACAGCATTTCTAGAGCCCAACAGTAGTAATAATTCTGTAAAGATGGACCTACCACATGGTTTTCAAAATTTTCAGGTGATAGATCTGAAAGTCATACTATTTTTGAAATATCATTAAATATGAATATATTTAATTCTATTATACTGTGGTAAAGAATAGTTAGATGCTTATCAACCTTGTTTCCTGTTCTTGGTACATGGGACAACTATGTTTTTTTCAGCCTTTATTAGTTTGGAGTCATATATCTGGATTCTAACATAAATGATCAGTTTGTTATTAAATTGATTATCATAATGGCAAAATAGGAGTTTTCTATTATCTTTCCCAATGAAGAACACTGATTTAAACAATCATTCTTAAGCTAGAGAGCCTCTGTGGAAGTCCAGGAGTCCAGAGAAGAAGTTCTAATACACCATTGGAACAAAAATATCAAAGCTTGTATGCATGGAAGGGAAACAGTTTCCCTTTACCTGCCTCACTCCTCTCTCAGGGCAGCTCCACTCAGTGACAAGAGAGACTTTCCCCACACATGATTCTTCCCACAGGGAAATATGAGAGGGTGTGAGTGACTGAGGTATGTATGCTCTACAGCTATGGGAAAGAGAGCAGCTGGGCAAAGGGCAGACAGGGCTTTCAAAGAGCAAAAAGTAATGCAGAATCTATGAACTGCATCATACCTCACCTGTGGATCCCCTCAACTGGCTCGATTATAAGGTTTTCCAAGAATAGCCTAGAAAAGTTTAATAAAGTTAGCGAGACCCAAGGGGAGATGAAAAAGATCAAACTAAAGATGGAAAAGGACCAACTATAAATTAAACATACACTGACTGAAATAAAAAATATTATACAGAGACCTACCAGGCAGACTAGAGGAAGGCAAGAATCAAGTAAAAAATTTGAAATATAACGAATCGGAAAACACTCAACTGGAAAAGCAAGAAGAGAAAAGAATCCAAAAATGTGAAGATAATGTAAGGAACCTCTGGGACAGCTTCAAATGTACCAATATCAGAATTGTGGCGGTGCCAGAGAAAGAGAGAGAGCAAGATACTGAAAACCTATTTAAAGAAATAATGACTGAAAACTTCCCATATCTGGTGAAAGAAATAGACTTACAAGTCCAGGAAGCACACAGAACCCCATATAAAAGGAATCCAAAGAGGACTATACCAAGACACATCATAATTAAAATACAAGAGCAAGACAAAGAGAGAATATTAAAAGCAACAAGAGAAAAACAGTTCATTACCTACAAGGGAGCACCCATATGACTGTCAGCTGATTTCTCAACAGAAATGATGCAGGCCAGATGGGAGTGGCAAGAAATATTCAACGTGATGAATAGCAAGAACCTACAACCAAGAATACTCTATCCAGCAAAGCTATCATTCAGAATTGAAGGACAGATAAGGAGCTTCACAGATAAGAAAAAGCTAAAGAAGTTCATCAACTCCAAACCAGTATTATATGAAATGCTGAAAGGTACTCTTTTAGAAGAGGAAGAAGAAAAAGGTAAAAAATAAGAAATATAAACAACAAATACGTATCTATCAATAAGTGAATCTAAAAATCAAGTGAATTAAAAATCTGATGATCAGAATAATCTGGTGAATTGGGGCATAGAAAGAGAGTGGACTGATAATTCTCAGGGGGAAAGAGGTGAGGGAAGGGGTGTAGAGAGAGACTGGATAAAATTCATACATCTATGGATGAGGACAAAGGTGGGGAGGTAAGGGCAGAAGGTGGGGTGGGGAGCCAGGTGGAGGGGAGCTATGGGAGGAAAGAAAAGGAACAATTGTAATAATCTGAACAATAAAGATTTATTAAAATTAAAAATATTTTTGAGTTGTAATAGTAAGCCTCACTTGTAATTAAGCCTGTAAGTCTCCCTACCTGAATATTTCTATAATACCTATTGCTTTAGCATATCAGAGATTGTGTTCATTTATAGAAAATAACAATAAATGTCACCTGATCATTTGATCTTCTAGTAATATTTTATAGCAAGATGGATTATTCTAGTAATTTAACTATTACAAACTGAGGCATACAGAAATAAATCACATTGAACAATAAAGAATGACTCAAATATCAAAGCATAGTACACTTAGGGGCTCTCTTGTCCTGTGCCTCAGATATCATAGCATTCAATTCACATGGAACTCAGTTTCCTTTAAAATAGGAAGGCATGCCATACTCATGAAGCAGCTACTTCCACACATATTTCTTTTTAATTTAATTCACAGCACATACTCTTTGTACTAATTATTGGAAAATCATCCCAGCAATTGCCTCTGTTCCTCTCTGTATTGTTGCCTTACATTCTGATGTTATTACTGCACTTTTATCATCCACTCACTCTAATAAGATTGTGAATTTTTTAAGGGCAGAGATTATGACTTGAGCTTGTGTTTCTCTGTCATGGTGCCTAGATAAATACTCAAATGCCATCCAGTCCAAATGACTGTGATGAGAGAGGCCCACCGTTGCTGGAGATATCTGATTTTTATTTAAGGGGCCTCACTTGTTCTGTGTCTTTACAGCGGGGTAAATAGGGGCTGAGGGAACTTAAGGAAACCCAGACAGAATTCTCCTCCTAAAAGATTTTGCTAAGCTGGCATCTAGGACTGCTGGGCATTTGTCCAATTAAAACCTGAACACACAGCAATAACAAAGACACTGGTCTCCTACTGCTAATGTGTGGGGATCAAACCCCAGCCTGCAGGAACTCACCTCCTGCAGTCAGGACCAGGCTGTTGGGTAGATCTGGGCTGGTGCCCCTAACTCTGGGGAAAGGGAGACTGACTGTGGCTGCAGGCTAGAGGCCCCGGGCTCCGTGCCACATGCCCAAACAAGTCCCTAGTGCAGGTTGGTGAGCAGAGTGGCTGCTTTGCCTGGGATTGTGGGACAGCTTGGCCAGGCTTGGCCTGGCTTGCTCACCCTGTGATCATGGGGTGGCTCAGCCTGGGCTCTTTGCCCCCTTATCGCGGGGTGGCTTGGCCTGGGCTCTTTGCCCTATGATTGCCGGGTGGCTCCACCTGGCCTGTTCGCCCCGTGATCACAGGGCAGCTCGGCCTGGGCTCACTGCTTTCCACCAGCTGCAGTTCACCAGTTTCCTATGGGCTTCGGGGAGCTGACCAGTTGAGCACACAGCATGTAGCAACAGCTGTAAAGGTCACCAGGGCAACCCAGCACTTATTCCAGTTGGTCAGCCTTTGGTTGTGATTGGTCCTTACAAGTTACAACCCTAGCTTTTATTATTAGGATGTCACTTCAATAATGTTTTAAAATTAATAATACAAGATAAAATAATTAAAATACCCATAAGAACCAATTAGATGTTGCCTAGAAAGGACTCGTTTTAGCTTTAAGGACATACATAGGTTCAAAGTGAAGAGATGGAAAATGTTTTCTCATGTGAATATAAACCAAAAAGAGCAGAGGTAGCTACATTTATATCAGTAAATTGGCTTTAAGTAAAAAAACTATAATGAGAGACAAAAAAAAAATAAGATAATTACATAACAATAAAGGGGTTAATTCATCAAGATTATATCCTATATAATAAAGAGGTAATATACAAATTAACTGTCACACCCTTCAGCCATATGGTCATCCCATGTGGTCACAAGATCACCGCTACATGATGGCCAGCAAGGGAGGGCAGTTAGGAGCGACCAGGCCAGCAGGGGAGAACAGTAGGGGTCTACTGGGCCTGCCAGGGAAGGAGGGCAGTTGGGGGCGACAGGGCCAGCAGGGAATGGCAGTTAGGGGTGACCAGGCTGGCAGAGTAGGGAGGTCAGTTGGGGGGGGGGGACCAGGCCAGGAGGGGAGCAGTTAGGTGTTGGCAGGGGAGTGGTTACCGGACAATCAGGCTTGCAGGCAGGCAAGTGGTTGGGAGGCAGCAGTCCCTGATCCCTCAGCCTAGCCTGCACCCTCTCCAATCTGGGGCCCCTTGATGGATGTTCAACTGCGGGATCGGACTAACCCGCAGTCAGACATCCCTCTCACAATCTAGGACTGCTGGCTCCTAACCGCTTGCCTGCCCACCTGCCTAATTGCCCCTAACCACTTCTGCCTGCCAGCCTGATTGCCCCCTAACTGCTCCTCTACTGGCCAGATCACCCACAACTGCCCTCTCCTGCTGGCTGTCTTGTGGTGACCATCTTGTAACATCACAGTGGCCATCTTGTGATGACATTGCGTGACACCATCCAGGCCTTTATTATATAGAATATGCACCCAACATTGGAGCACTAACTATATTAAGCAAATATTGAAAGATCATCCTAATACATCTGAAGGCAGAAATAAACAAAAATACAGTATTAGCAGAGGACTTCAATATGCTGCTTTCAACAATGGATTAATCATCTAGACAGAAAATCAATAAAGAAAACCGTGGACTTGAACTATACCTCACACTAAATATACCTAAACCATATATCTATAACATTTAATCCAATAACAGCAGAACATGCATTCTTCTCAAGCACATATGGAACATTCTCTAGGACAGATCATATGTTATGTCACAAAACAAGTCATAGTGAATGTCAGGAGAATAAAATTATACTGAGCATCATTTCTGACCAAAATAATATAAAACTGGAAATCAATAATAGGAGGAAAACTGGAAAATTTACAAACTTGTAGAAATTGTAAATATACTCCTAAACAACCAGTGGATCAAAAAATAAATCAAAGGGAAAGTTTTTTAAAATTTTGAAACAAACACAAATGGAAATACAATATATCAAAACTTGTGGGATACAGCAAATAAAATTCTAAGAGGAAAGATCATACTAATAATCACTTGCAAAAGAATGAAATTGGACCCCTAATTACACCACTCACAAAAACTAGTTTGAATTTTATTAGAAACTTAAATGTAAGAACCAAAATGAAAAGCTTTTTCACAGCAAATAAACAATCAACAAAATGAAAGGGCAACCTAAGGAATGGAAGAAAACATTGCAAACCATCTATCTGATAAGCAATTAATATTTAAAATATATAACAAACTCATACAACTTACTAGCAAATATTGTTGTCATCATCATCATCAACCATCCATGGAGATACTAAAAAATAATTGTAAAAATAATGAAAATATTTATAAAAGTCATAAAAAAAATGAACAGAGGACCTGAATAGAATTTTTCATACAGAGATTAGACTAGAGGTTACCAAGGGCTAAGGGATGCAAATAATGGGAAATTACTGGTTAACGGGTACAAACTTCTAATTATAAGATGAATAGCTACTGAAGATCT
This sequence comes from Lasiurus cinereus, assembly GCA_011751065.1. Taxonomy (NCBI): domain Eukaryota; kingdom Metazoa; phylum Chordata; class Mammalia; order Chiroptera; family Vespertilionidae; genus Lasiurus; species Lasiurus cinereus. The sequence continues at coordinate 23,915,937 of JAAGEH010000006.1, read as the reverse complement.
AATGTTCAGCATAGTGACTAAAGATACCAACACTGTTCAAAGACTTGAAAATTACTAAGAGGATAAATCTTAAATGTTTTTAACACACACATGCACATACACAGAAACATACACACACATACATACACATAAAGCTAAGTATGTGAGGTCATGGAGGTTTTAACTAACCTTACTGTGGTAGGCATTTCACATTAAAGTATATACTGAGTGGCCAGATTATTATGATCTATGAACACATAATAATCTGGCCACTCAGTGTATATCTACATTAATAAAAGAGAAACGTACAAATTGACCATACCTTTACTACATCCACCAGTCACACCCACCAGCCAACCAGGAGCGAGTATGCAAATTAACCCAACCAAGATGGCTGTGGCCACAGAGTGAACAGGAGGCTTGGGTTTCCCAGCAATGCAGGAAGCCAAGCTTCATGCCCACTCTGGCCAGGCCTAGCCTCCATTCAATGCTACAAAGTTTTAATTATAGAAGATAAATAAACCCCAACAAAATGGCGGCAGCCACAGAGCTGTAGAGAGTAGGAAGCTTGGGTTGCCCCCAGCAATGGAGGAAGTCAAGCTTCCTGGCTGGCCCTGGCCTCCACTCAAGGTTACAAAGTTTCAATTATAGAAGATTAATAAATCCCAGATACCAGGGCCTCCACTTGGATTGCTGGGGGGTGTGGCTGGCCTGAAAACCACCACAGGCACCTCACCCAGACCATTCCATGCCCCAAGGGAAGCCCCACCCTGATCTAGGACATCTTGCAGGGCAAACCAGCCTCCCCCTTCCCCCCCCGCCCCATGCACCAGGCTTCTATCCTATCTAATAAAAGAGTAAAATGCAAATTGAATGTCACTCCAACACACAAGATGGCTGCCCCATTTGATCAAAGATGGCTACCCCCATGTGGACACAAGATGGCTGCTACAAAATGGCCAGAAGAGAAGGCAGTTGGGGGCAGTCAGGCCAGCAGGAGAGGGTAGTTAGGGGTGATCAAGCATGCAGGGGAGGGAAGTTATGGGTAATCAGGCTGGCAGGGGAGTGGTTAGAGGGTTATCAGGTTGGCAGGCAGAAGCAGTTAGGGGCAATCAGGAAGGCAGGCAAGCGAGCAGTTAGGAGCCAGCAGTCCTGAATTGTGAGAGGGATGTCCAACTGCCCATTTAGACCCTACCAGGATCAGGCCTAAATGGGAAATCAGACATCCCTTGAGGGCTCCCAGTTTAGAGAGTGTGTAGGCTGGGCTGAGGGATACCCCCTTCTCCCCCAATACATGAATTTCATGCACCAGGCCTCTAGCATATGTATAAAAGAGGCTTGGTGCATGAATTCATGCATGGGTGGGGTCTGGCCAGGAGAGGGGACGTGGGCAGTTGGCCGGCCTACCTGCTGGTTGAACTCCTAGTCAAGTGGACAATTTGCATATTAGCCTTTTATTATATAGGCTATACACTGAGTGGCCAGATTATTATGCATTTAGAGATCATAATAATCTGGCTACTCAGTGTATGTTTATCAAATCATTACCTTGTATACCTTAAACATGTTTAATGTTATATGTCAATTACATTTCCATAAAGCTAGAAAAAGTAGGTGCTATTTTGACCTTAATTACTTCTGTTTAGAATTAATTTAGGAAAAATAATAAATAATGGTCTTGAGATCCTATGTATTGATTCAACTTAACAATAACCCACAACTTTTGGACCAACTAGATCCTATGTATTGATTCAAAGAGATTATTTTGTAAAAAACACTAAGATTACTTTGCAAAATCTAACTGCATATTCAAACTACAAAAATCATTCAGTTGGCCCAGGCTCAAAATGCAGGCACTCTATTGTCATAGTGCATAAAGGTTTATACTTTGCTTGATGTTATTTCTTGCTACCTCTGAAATCTATTGCAACCTTTTTGTTATCTTTAGTGTTGTTGGTTCTGTCTAATTATTCTTCAGAAGCAACTAGAAAACACATATGAAAATAAACCTTGATATTTCTATGGAAACAGATTGGTGGTAGGCAGTGAAAATGTCTGAGAAGTAAGTGGGTGATCTTTCTGCATAGTCTATATGCAGAATAAAAAAATTCTATAATCATAAATATTTATGTAATGACACTTTTGGTTATAAGAATTCTAATAGCTTTGTAGAGTTTTACAGAAACAGTAATTAATAGTTTTTTAAATTCCTGTTTATGCTGATGCTGTAGTCCAGATTTTAAGAGAACCTAAAAAAGTTTCTAATTTAAATTCATTAAATGCATTCTATACTTTATATTAAAAGACCACCAAAGAGTATATTCAGTTGTCAGGATTAGAAACTCAAGCCAAAAACCATTTTGTTAAATTGGACTTCTCTCTTTATTTATTTTCTACTAGAGGCCTGGTGCACAAAATTCGTGCATGTTGGGGGAGAGAGGGGTCCCCTCAGCCCAGCCTACACCCTCTCTAATCCAGGACCCTTTGGGGGATGTCTGACTGCCAGTTTAGGCTCCCAACTGCTCGCCTACCTGCCTGCCTGATTGCTCCTAACTGCACCCCCCTCCCCTTGCTAGCCTGATCACCCCTAACTGCCTCTGCCTGCTGGTCTGATCACCCCTAATTGCCCCTCCTGCTGACCTGGTCACCCCCAACTGTCCCCCTTGCCAGCCTAATCACTCCCAACTGCTCCCCTCTGCCAACCTGGTCACCCCTAACTGTACCCCTCACTGACCTGGTTGTTCCTAACTGCCCCCCTCACTGGCCTGGTCACCTTTTACTGCCCCCCAATTTGCATATTCCTCTATTATTAGTATAGATTCTTTAATTATTCAGTGTTGAATCCCCAACACAGATGCAATGCAAAGAAGGATGCTCAGATCGGCTTTTGTTAATCTCAGGATTGATTTTATAATGGTAAAAATGAAAGAATAAATGAAAGCTTCCTCCCCCTTCCATTTCTAGAATTCTATCTTGTAAAAGGCATGTCTTTTTGTCAAGTATAGGAAAGTGGTTACTTTTTCTTCCTTGTGACAAATGAAATTGAATAAATACATATGTCTTCCTTAACAACTTTTGTGTTCAAAAGTTAAGCACGCTTCATATTACATGAAATACAAATGTTGAAATAGTATCTACATTATATATGTGCTAGAGGCCTGGTGCACAAAAATTCATACACAGGGGGTAGGGAGTCCCTCAGCCCAGCATGCACCCTCTCGTAGTCTGGGACCACTCGGGGGATTGGGCCTAAGCTCGAAATCAGACATCCCTCTGGCAGCCTGGGAGCCCTCAGGGGATGTCTACCTCCCTGGGGAGTGGGCCTAAGTCCTTAGTTGGATATCCTTAGTGCTACCATGAAGGGAGGAGAGGCTCTCTCCCTGTGGATGCACACTGACCACTAGGGGCAGCTCTTGAGTTGAGTGCCTGCCCCCTGGTAGTCAGTGCACATCATAGCAACCAGTCATTCCACCATTAGGGTCAATTTGCATCTTACCTTTTTATTATACAGGATATTAGTTTAAGCTTTCCAATACTTTTCAGATCAACCCTGTAACTTCATACACACATAGACATTTAGAGGATTTCTGCTTTAAATTCTTATATTTTCAAACATTTTCAGCATCTCAGGATGAAATTTAGAGGCTGCTGAGCCTGCTAAGGATGGACTTATTATAAGCAGATATAGAACTGGGTGTTTTCCTGGACCTTAGAGAACCTTTGAGAAGATGGGCAAGATGACAGTGCATTGGGGAGATATTCTTGCAAGATTCAAAAATGTTATTTTTCCCCTTGATATTACAAAGCTCAGATATAGTCAGGCAAGGGTTACCTTTACCAGGTTAACCACAACCCTTGGTCATTAAAGACATGAAACCATGATCTCTGCCAAGACAAAAACTGAAAAAGTAAGGCTATTGATTTTTTAAGGCTACAAAATGGGGAGAACACCCTCCATTGTTTCAGCAGGGTATCTTGCCTTAGGCGTTTATAGGGATGAGTAGACAAGTTATTTAGGTGGAGCAATTTACAGTTGAATTATTTTTCGATCAGTTGATGTCAGTGAGCTGAACAGGAAATTTTTATCTCTGTGTCTAGCTAGACAAATAGTTCTAATCTCAGCTAATCATTCATGAGACAAAGAGCTGGAAGTGGAAGGTCTGCCTCTGGCCTTTCAGCAAGTTCAAGTAAAAGGAGAAAGGTCTGTGTTTGGTTGTCACAAGATAAATAAGAAAGTCATCTGCAAATCTGAAGAGAGTCATGAGAAAGAATACACAGTCAGTCTTATCTAAGTAATTTAAGGAGGGTGTTTCTTTTCAGTAAATCATTTCCTGGTATAGGAAAAGGTGGTGGAATTTTGGAGAACAAATGTTGGGAAGATATCTTAGCTGTTCTGTTATCAGAAAACACAGGGCCCAGGTAAAGTTCAACATTGTCAGCTCATTTACTCATTGTCTCACCCACCCATATAAAATTGCCCAGCTTTCCTGAAGAACAAATCCAATTCTCTATCATCACATTCTCTCTATTTAATCATTCACCAAAAAAATATCAGCATTTCCCAATGTCAATACTGAAGAGACCAGATGCTCAATTTATTACTAAACTTGTTCACTTTGTGGATTTGCTATCTTTTATTTATGCCAACATAAGCTTCTAAAATTTAAACATAATCAAATGCTTATAAAGTGAGTTGGAGGTCACATAGTATAATGATTATAAATCTATGCTTTACTGTCAGTCCTTTTCTAAATTTATATTTTTAAGGGCTTTCTATGCTTCTGTTTTCTCCTCTTTATTTATTTTTTATTCTTTATTGTTTTGCTTCCTCATCTTTTTTAAAATTAAATCTTTATTATTCCGATTATTACATTTGTTTCTCTTTTTTCCCCTCCATAGCTCCCCTCCACCCGGCTCCCAACCCTCCCCCTACCCTTACGTCCCTCCCATTGACCTCATCCATAGGTGTGTGATTTTTGTCCAGTCTCTCCCTGTACACCCCTCACCCCTTTCCCCCTGAAAATTATCAGTCCACTCCCTTTCTATGCTCCTGATTCTATTATAGTCACCAGTTTATTCTGTTCATCAAAATTTTAATTCACTTAATTTTTAGATTCATTTGTTGATAGATATGTATTTGTTGTTCATAATTTTTTGTCTTTTACCTTTTTCTTCTTCCTCTTCTAAAAGAGTACCTTTCAGCATTTCATATAATACTGGTTTGGAGTTGATGAACTCCTTTAGCTTTTTCTTATCTGTGAAGCTCTTTATCTGCCCTTCAATTCTGAATGATAGCTTTGCTGGATAGAGAATTCTTGGTTGTAGGTTCTTGCTATTCATCATGTTGAATATACTTAACAGCAAGACACCCATGAAAAACATACATAGTATTAAAATAAGCCAAAGAAAAATCATTTGGGATCCAAAGTCAAATTTATAGAAAAAATTCCTTTACTAACTTTTGGTCGAGAATGTTTATATATTTTCAGAAAATCAGCTCCAAGACCATGTGAATTTCTACAACAGAGAATGCTCCAGATATGAAGACAAGAGGAGAAACAGTCCAGCGATGGGAGATGCTGACGACACCTTGCCATCCTAACATTCAGCAGCTGTGCATTGATGCAGGTTGCCTAGGACCAAACCAGAGAGGGTCGGACCTGCATTGCCACCATTTGTCCACCATCCAGAACTGAAATATCATTGCTAACATGTACACTCAAAAAACTGTTGGACATTGAAACGGGGACTCAAAGGACCGTTGGCCCAGAAAGAAACTTACTACAGACTTATTCATTTACCTCTTAGCATAGATATTGTTGCTTGTCTTATTTTTTGTTCTTAATATTTATTTCTAGTCTGCAGATGCAAGATTTTTTAGAGGAAAGAAAACGAGGGAGATGTCGGAAACCAAACATTGTTCTCACTAAATGGATGTAAACAGGAGGCCAGGAGGCTGGTCACCCTTAATTGCTCTGAAAGGTCAGAGCTAATCACTCAGTGTTTAGTTGAAACATTGTTAGCTAAAGCAGCCTCTACCTGTTTGTTTCATGTTAATTTCTGTTTTGTTATTTCCTGCCTAAAGGCTAGGGGTGTGTCCCAAAGACTTAATAAAAGGGAGAAAAAGGCCAGAGCAAGTGGTAGTCCTTCCACTAGAGCAGTGGCTCTCAACCTTCCTAAGGCCGGGACACTTGCATACAGTTCCTCATGTGGTGGTGACCCCCAACCATGAAATTTTGCTACTGTTATGCATCGTGATGTAAATATCTGCATTTTCCAATAGTCTTAGGCGACCCCTGTGAAAGGGTCATTCTACCCGCAAAGGGGTTGCGACCCACAGGTTGAGAACCGCTGCACTAGAGGAAGGCTCCTGCCTGGCCCCCCAATATCACCAAATTAATGTTTTCTAATTTCTCATTTCGTTTGCATGTGGCCTCCTTCAGAACCTGAACCCTGAACCGGGAACCCTGAACCACGCAGGACGTGGAAAGAGGTTCCCACAGTATAGTTTCATTTTTTTGCATGTATCTGTCCAATTTTCCCAACACCATTTATTGAAGAAACTGTCTTTTGACTCCATTGTATGTTCACGCCTCCTTTGTCAAATATTAATTGAGCATAGTGGTTTGGATGGATATCTAGATTCTGTATTCTATTCCATTGATCTATTTGTCTGTTCTTATGCCAGTACTAGACTGTTTTGAGAACAGTGGCTTTGTAATACAGCTTGAAATCTGGTATTGAGATCCCACCTACTTTATTCTTCTTTCTCAGGGTAGCTGTGGCTACTCAGGGTCCGTTTTTATTCCACATGAATCTTTGGAGAGTTCTTTCTAGGTCTATGAAATATGTCAGTGGTATTTTAATGGTTAGTGCGTTGAATCTATAGATTGCTTTGGGTAGTATGGACATTTTAATGATGTTGATTCTCCCAATCCATGAGCATGGTATGCTCTTCCATCTGTTTATGTCTTCCTCTATCTCTTTTTCAGTGTCCTGTAGTTTTCTGCGTATAGATCTTTTACATCCTTAGTTAAGTTTATTCCTGGGTATATTAATTTTTTTGGTGCGATGGTAAATGGGGTTGCTTTATTAGTCTCTCTTTCAGTAATTTCACTATTAGTGTATAGAAATGCCATAGATTTTTTGGCATTAATTTTGTATTCTGCTACATTGCCAAATTCATTTATTAAGTTTATTCATTTCTGGCTGGAGCATTTTGGGTTTTTTATATACAGTATCATGTCATCTGCAAATAAGGACAGCTTTACTTCTTCTTTTCCAATTTGGATGCCTTTTATTTCTTCTTCTTGTATAATTGCAGTGGCTAATACTTCCAGTACTATGTCGAACAGGAGTGGTGAGAGTGGGCATCCCTGTCTTTTTCCTGTTCTTAGGGGAAATGGTTTTAGTTTTTGCTCATTGAATATGATGTTAGCTGTGGGTTTATCATATATGGCTTTTATGATGTTGAGGTATGATCCTTCTATTCCCACATTGCTGCGAGTTTTTATCAAGAAAGGGTATCGGATTTTGTCAAGCCATAAGTTTTCTAAAAATCTACAAGAACAATGAGTCTGTCTAAGGATGGACCAGGATATTCCGAACCACCTACCACTAGCGCCTTGATTTAGATGAAGTAAATGAAAGGAAGAAATAAAAGGGAGGCAGCTGTAAGCTGCTTGGAGAGTGAATCATCTTTGAAAATAATAAGCCCACATACAAGAGGCCATTTCTGGGTGCTTCCAAAGCTTTTTATTATTTTCCTCATTCCATTTCCCAATTTGAATCTGTTTCTTTTTTATTGGAAGGTCTCCTAGTTGGGGTTCCCCCTCTCCTCCAAAAAAAAGTCAAAAACTAAAATTTTCTCACATATTTAATGACAAAACCAGAACTCACAAGAGACTATTTAGAATGTCTTTTTATCTTGTTTACTCTGAATTTTTATGTTTCACTGCATAGATTTAAATGCTGCTTTAGGCTTCCCTGGAGACACACCACAAACATGTACTGCATTACCTTTCTACACTCCAAAAATTTAAAATTCCAAAGCTCATCTGGGATTATGAAGCTGTAATCAAGAATTTCTCTTCAAGAAAAGCCCACAATCAGCTGCAGAAGTCATGATCTGTGAGTAGGGTGGAAATGCCTTTTTCATCCAGGCTAAAGGGGCAGAATTAGGTTAAAAAATAAACTTTATTATAGACTTTTGGTTTGCATGCTTACGGAATTAAAGTTTTAGAAGATGGATCAGAGAGCCTCAGAGCCACCAAAAGAAGGCCCAAGACCCCACAGCAGCTTGCATTGCTTCACAGCTGGGCCTCATCTGGGCACCTCCAAACTCCAATCAAAGAAGAGGAATCTGCAGATCTCTCTGTAGCTCCTGCTTGGTGGCCTCAGGCAGAGGCTAAATTAGCACCTCCTTAGAGATCCAAGAGCCAGTGTACCCAGTGGTCAGAATGGGACCATCCAGAGTACAACTCCTCGGATCCATAAGGAACACTCTCGGGGGCAGACTCAGTGAGCACCAAAGCCCCAATGAAGCAAGTTTGCCGCATAAAGGTATCTCCAGCACAGAAGTTTTCCCATCATATACAGTGGTACTTCGAGATAAGAGTTTAATTTGTTCCGTAACCTTGAGGCATGGGAAACTATGAGATTCTCAAGTCACGGTAAACTGGTGGGTCGTGTGCACCCAGCTGATCCTCGCGATTACTCCTATCTCAAATGTTGCTTATATTTCAAAGCAAAAATCGCTCGCTCAATGGCTCGTATCTCAAAAATCTCGTATGTTAGGGCACTCGTATCTCGAGGTACCACTGTACACGGCTGATCCTCACAGCCAGTTGGCCTGGAGATCAATTCCTCCCAGTGATACCAACAACAATCAAGCCTTAACTACAACAAGACTGTGCACACAGCCCACAAGGAGTGCACCAAGAGTGTTCACATCAGGTAACTGGGGAGGCTGAGCTACTGGGCCCTATAGAACACCTAGCACACAAAGCCACTCTATCAACTCAGGAAACAGCCAAAATGTGGAGACAAAGAAACAGGTCACAAATGACAGAAAGGGAGGAAAACAATCTACTAGATATAGAGTTCAATACCATGCTTATAAGGTTTTTAAAGAATTTTCTAGAAATTGCTGATAAATTTAGTGAGACCCTTGAGGATATAAAAAAGGGCCAATTAGAAATTAAGCATACGCTGACTGAAATAAAGAATAATATACAGAAATCCAATAGCAGACTAGAGGATTGCAAGAATCAAGTCAAAGATTTGAAATACAAAGAGGGAAAAAAACACCCAACCAGAAAGCAAAAATCAAAAAGAATCCAAAAATGTGAAGACAGTGTAAGAAGCCTCTGGGACAACTTCAAGCCTACCAACATCAGAATTATGGGGGTTCCAGAAGAAGAGAGAGAGAAAGATACTGAAAAACCTATTTGAAGAAATAATGACTGAAAACTTCCCCTACCTGGTGAAAGAAATAGACTTACAAGTCCAGGAAGCACAGAGAACCCCAAATAAAAGGAATCCAAAGAGGACCACACCAAGACATCATAATTGGCATTTTAATCATAATTAAAATGCCAAGAGCAAAAGACAAAGAGAGGATATTAAAAGCAACAAGAGAAAAACAGTTAGTTACCTATAAGGGAGTACCCATATGATTGTCAGCTGATTTCTCAACTGAAACTATGCAGGCCAGATGGGAGTGGCAAGTAATACTCAAAGTGATGAATAGCAAGAACCTACAACCAAGATTACTCTACCCAGCAAAGCTGTCATTCAGAATTGGAGGTCAGATAAAGAGCTTCAAAGATAATAAAAACTAAAGGAGTTCATCACCACCAAATCAGTATTATATGAAATGCTGAAAGGTATTCTAGAAGAAGAAGAAGAAGAAGAAGAAGAAGAAGAAGAAGAAGAAGAAGAAGAAAAAGATAAATATTATGAACAACAAATACATATCTATCAACAAGTGAATATAAAAATCAAGTGAATAAAAAACCTGATGAACAGAATAAACTGGTGACTACAATAGAATCAGGTGCATAGAAAGGGAGTGAACTAACAATTCTCAGGGAGAAAGGGGTGTGAGAGGTGCGGGAAGAGATTGGACAAAAATTTGTACACCTATGGATGAGGACAATGCGGGGGGAGCTAAGTGCAGAGGGTGGGGTGGGAACTGGGTGGAGAGGAGCTATGGGGGGGGGGCGGGAAGAGGAACAATTGTAATAATATGAACAATAAAGATTTATTTAAAAAAAGAATTTCTCTTCAAGGATAGAGCTGAAATTGCTCAGCTGCTGGTGGGATTGGAGTGAAACTTAAAACAATAGCCTTGGAAGAGGGGAGAGAATCCAAGATGGTGGCATAGGTAAACACCTACACTGCTGCCTCGCACAACAATTTCAAAACTACAACCAAAAGACAGAGCAGACATCATCCAGAACCACAGGAAAGCTGGCTGAGTGGAAATTCTAAAACTAGAAGGAAAGAGAGGGGCTCACAGAGACCCAGAGGAGCTGCAAAAAGCTGAGGTATGGAGATGAGCGAGTGGAGAGAGCGGGTGCCGGAGTACCTGGCTGGCTTTCTCTGGCAGAAGGGAAACCGAGACTCTCAAAGGCATTGAACCCCTTATCCTACGACACTAAACCCCAGATCCAGTCAAAACTCATACTGGGGGAGTTTGGACTGTGGAAAGGGGGAGGTGCACGGAAATTTAGGGGAGTCGCAAAAGATCAGAGGCCTGGTGGCACACACAGCACTGCGTGCAGAGGACAGACTGCTGATTGTGCCATTGGCTTTCTCGAGTGGGCGGGAGACAGACCCTCCCAACTGCGCCACTTCTGACTCCACTAAGCCCCAGTTTCGGGTGAAATCCTGGGGATGCAGACTCTTGTGGTCCCCGAGCGCAGGGGAGCCGGAAAGGCAGTGGTCTAGAGGCACTGCGGGTGCGCGTGCTCACAAGGACTGCTCCAGCAATTACCCAGTCACGTGAGACTCGGGGGCTGTGGAGGGTGGGGCCGACTGGAAGGCAAGGTGGTTCCTTAAGCCCTGAGACTCCACCCATCCCAAGCTCAACAGAGAGGCTTTTGCGGTTTTGCAAGTCTGGTATCATAAGGCTGAATCCAACACAGAAGTTCTCCCTGCATAGTGAAAATGCCTAGACAAGGGAAAGGATCACAAACAAAAGAAATGGAGGAAAACAAATGACTGGATATAGAGTTCAAAACCATGTTTATAAGGTTTTCCAAGAATATCCTAGAAAAGTTGGATAAAGTTAGCGAGACGAGACCCAAGAGGAGATGAAAAAGAACCAACTAGAGATGAAAAAGGAACAACTAGAAATTAAACATACACTGACTGAAATAAAAAATATTATACAGAGTCCTAACAGCAGACTAAAGAAAGGCAAGAATCAAGTCAAAAATTTGAAATATAAATAAGCAGAAAACACTCAACTGGAAAAGCAAGAAGAGAAAAGAATCCAAAAATGTGAAGATAATGTAAGGAGCCTCTGGGACAGCTTCAAGCATACCAACATTAGAATTGTGGGGGTGCCAGAGAAAGAGAGAGCAAGATACTGAAAATCTATTTAAAGAAATAATGACTGAAAACTTCCCACATCTGGTAAAAGAAATAGACTTACAAGTCCAGGAAGCACACAGAACCCCATAGAAAAGGATTCCAAAGAGGACTACACCAAGACACATCATAATTAAAATACCAAAAGCAAAAGACAAAGAGAGAATAATAAAAGCAGCAAGAGAAAAACAGTTCATTACCTACAAGGGAGCACCCATTACGATTGTCAGCTGATTTCTCAACAGAAACGATGCAGGCCAGATGGGAGTGGCAAGAAATATTCAACGTGATGAATAGCAAGAATCTACAACCAAGAATAATCTATCCAGCAAAGCTATCATTCAGAATTGAAGGACAGATAAAGAGCTTCACAGATAAGAAAAAGCTAAAGGAGTTCATCAACTCCAAACCAGTATTATATGAAATGTTGAAAGGTACTCTTTCAGAAGAGGAAGAAGAAAAAGGTAAAAGACAAAAAATTATAAACAACAAATACATATCTATCAACAAGTGAATCTAAAAATTAAGTGAATTAAAAATTTGATCAACAGAAAAACTGGTGAATATAATAGAATCAGGAGCTCAGAAAGGGAGTGGACTGATAATTCTCAGGGGGAAGGGGCGAGGGGTGTACAGGGAGAGACTGGACAAAAATCATACACCTATGGATGAGGTCCATGGGAGGGAGGTAAGGGCAGAGGGAAGGGTGGGAGTTGGGTGGAGGGGAGCAATGGAGGGGAAAAAGAAGAAACAAATGTAATAATCTGAATAATAAAGATTTAATTTAAAAAAACAATAGCCTTATGCCCAGAAGAATCATTAAAATTGGATGGTTTGAGTGGCCGCCGGGCGGCCAGGTGGAGCGCCCACGGAATCGGGAGCTGGAGCGGGGCTGGGGCCGCAGCGGGGACCCTTGGAGGCGGGGCCAGGGGGACCGCGATGGGCATGGAGATCGAGACCATCTCCCTGGGAGACGGAAGGACATTCCCCAAGAAGGGCCAGACATGTGTGGTGCACTACACAGGAATGCTCCAAAATGGAAAGAAATTTGATTCATCCAGAGACAGAAACAAACCGTTCAAGTTCAGAATTGGCAAACAGGAAGTCATCAAGGGTTTTGAAGAGGGTGCAGCCCAGCTGGGTCCTCTTTCTTCTCTCCCCATCTGCCCCCATCCCTGCTAGATGAGCTTGGGGCAGAGGGCGAAGCTGACCTGCACCCCCGATGTGGCGTACGGCGTCACTGGCCACCCCGGTGTCATCCCTCCCAATGCCACCCTCATCTTTGACGTGGAGCTGCTCAACCTAGAGTGAAGGCAGGAAGGACCTTCAGGCGGCGGGAGACGGCCGCTGCCCACCCTCCTAGCCTGCTCTGCCACTGGGACGGCTCCTCCTGCCGGTCTCTTGATCAGTGCACTAACCTCGCTGCCCCGCCACCTCATCCATTCTCTCTGCCCAGCTGCTCTGTCCGTGCTGGTCACTGTTCAAGCGCATCTTTGCTTGAGGAAACTTCGGTTGCAGAGCGAAACATTTCAGGCAGGTTGAACCTTTTACGTGATGCATGTAATAGCCATTCTTGAGAACACAATGCAGATTTCTTGTTTGCACAATCTATACTGCCTTACCTTCACTGAAGCCAGACACACAAGGTGCTCAGACACGAAATGTACCTGGCGTACACAGAGGGACTTGAGCCAGTTACCTTTGCTGTCACTTCTCTCTTAGACATTGTTGGCTGCTGACTTACAAACTGTCCTCTTTGGAAATGACATGTTAAATAAAGGCTATGTGCTTGGAAAAAAAAAAATTGGATGGTTTGTCTGAAAAGACTGCACTGTGAGATCAAAACCAATATTTAACATGGAGTTTAAACTTAAAAGTTAACACTAAATTGCCTACTGGGCTCTGTTCCTCAAAAAAAAAAAAAAAAAAAAAATATATATATATATATATATATAT